>CM029556.1:21671586-22285753 GCA_017141385.1 Sogatella furcifera
ACACCAGACCTTAGACAGCAAGGTCACATGGTATTATCATTATTATTTCTAACAATAGATTGCAGATTGATAAGATGCAGATCCAAGAAGAATAATAACTATAAATCCACAAAAATATTTTCTTAATCGACTGAGAAAAAATTAATATGGCTCTCATTATGAATGGATGACAGAAGAACTAAGTAGAACCGTTGGAACTTCAAAAATAATATTATTCCTACCTGGTTTACCGCTGCCAGGAATCACACCTCTGGGACTTAACCCTATAAAAACCCTAACTGACCAGGCGTTGAGAAACTGAATTACTCACGTAGCTTTATCCTTCTTATTCTCATTTCCCAAGGTTGTGAAATCGCTCTTGCCCACTCTCAGTATCTCACCGTCATTAGGACTTTTGGAAATTCTCATAGTTTCGGGATTTTCCGCTATTTCTCCAAGGTGTTCACGTCGTTGATTTTTGCCATCTTCAAAATAAGTTTCAGAAAAAATATCGACTTCTTTAAATTGCCTGTTGGGAAATCAACAAGAAATAGTTATTCAATTCATATCTCTCCTACAATACAAAATAATATCAATTCAATAACTTGAAACTTTCAAGAAATTATAACTTATCAGTTATTAGGGAGGACGTTTCTATAATACCGGTACCAGTAGCCTATGATGATGAATTAAAAATTATTGAACAAATGCCGGTAGGCTAGTATGCCTCAAGAAGTTCCTTTCCTTTCATTCACTATCATAGGCTATCCATTGCAACCTGCTGGTTGTAAAACTCATGGAAAACAAATGAATGAAAAAACTCCAGGAAAACAATAATATTGTATATAATTTATTATATTATAATAAAAAGAAACAAGGAAATACTCAAGAAATAGCTAGAAATTGTAAAAAACTAAATTGGTGGTACCGTATTGACTAAAATGAATCTGATTGTTTAAAACTGCCTATGATTTGAATAGGGTAGGTAGTTTTCTGATTCGTGTTATTTAAATTATTATTTCTAAAGATGACTCTAGACTCTAGAATCTTCAAAGCACTGTCTTCATGATAGGATACTGGTACCGTCACTTACAACACAAAAACTCAACATTGTCCTTATTAGCCTGAGACTTGTTATGAATAGTTTTTGTGATCAAAAAAATGTGTTAAGAGCAATCCTTGATTCTCTTTATTTTTTTCTGACATGCAATGTTCTTCAATATTCCAATATAACTGTGGTTGCATGAAAACTTGAATTTCATTTTCCATATGGATAAGTTACCTATAATCTTGTCAAGCAAAGAAGAGATTCTTTCAAAATGCAGTAAAAATGAAAATAGTTCCACTCTAACCATCCGTCTCTTAATATGATCAAATCTCACCAGAGTTATGTTGGCAGAAGTGATTTTACACTAAAATTTTCAGATCCGCGCATGCTTATAGTTATACGTACACTAACTTTACATATTTGGCCATTTTGGAGCAATGTCTTCTATGCTCGTCTAGACTACAACTACATGTGAGGAATAATATTTTGCAAAAAATTTTTGGGAGAGGTTTATATATGTACAGTATGATGAAAAAAGAGCTCCAGTAGGATATATTGCGACAACTAATGAAGGCTAGCTACTTACTTCATTGGATTAAGGTTAGGTTCTTGTCTTAGGATCACTTTCCCATCTGAAATTTGTGAGATAATATTGAAATAAAGCAGGAAATATAACTTGTCTGTTTCCTAGGCAAGATGGAAGGCTACTATACTGACACAGAAGCAAGAAAAAATGGAGTTCCAATTTTAGAAAAAAATTGCATAAAGATTTATCAAGAGTGTTCAATAATTTTTTAGCTAAGTTACCTACTGTGGAATAAAAAGTATCTTCCTATACAAATACAAGTCATATAAGTAACGTTTCTCTTAGGCCTACTTGGTGTAAGGAATCATGCAGCCTAACAAGTAACTTACGGTATATTGAACATTCCTCCAGAGCACGTCTGTATATTATTGAGGAATACATAGAAAATTTAACTCCACTTTTTTATACATATACAGGGTGTTTCAGGAGGAATGTGCAATACTTCTCAGGCTGATCCTTACACCAAGTAGACAAAAAAGTTCCATGGGACCAACCCCCAAAAACGCTTTGTTACTGAGATAACAATGGCAGAAAATTGAGATTTTTCAAAATGTATCAATTCTTCTAATATTTTTAGGGCTTTAGTGAGGTTGTAAAATAATCAATTCCTATGTAAAATTAGCTGAGGAATTCATTGAAACCAGTTCCAAGTTTGTAACCTCAACGGTTATTGAGATACGGTAATTGGAAAAATATGCTAGAAAACGCCATTTTTCAACAAGCTGGATAAGGACTCATAAAATTGTATTTTTTATTAATGGAAGTTGAAGAGAGTTGGATTCTGAAGAAAAATTTTGATGGCGGCGGTTGTGTAAATCTTACCCAAATCTCAGAAATGGCGATCAAAAATTGCAAAATTGAAAAAACATAGCACAAGTGAGGAATTTGTGTTTAGTACCGGTAGCGATTTTGCAATTTTTTATTGCCATTTCTGAGATTTGGGTAAGATTTATACACAATCGCCGCCATTTAACTTTTTCTTTATAATCCGACTGTCTTCAACTTCCATTAATGAAAAGTACAATTTTATGATTCCTTATCCAGTTATAACCCTTATTGTTGAAAAATGGCGTTTCCTAGCATATTTTTCCAATTATCTCAATAACCGTTAAAGTTATATAAAGGTTTCATTGAATTTGTGAGCTAAGTCTACATAGGAATTGATTATTTTAGAACCTCACTAAAGCCTCTAAAAAATTAGAAAAATTAATATATTTTGAAAAATCTCAATTTTCCGCCATTGTTATCTCAGTAACAAAGCGTTTTTGGGGGTTGGTCCCATGGAACTTTTTTGTCTACTTGGTGTAATAATTTTTAAGGAATTAGCCTGAGAAGTATTGCACATTCCCCTTGAAACACTCTGTATAGATAGATTTGGAATTGAGAATAGATAGATGATCATAATGATAGAACAATATGGTACTGGTACTTACTATAGATTAGCATTTTCTTAGTTTCTGGATCTATATACTTTATTTCCTTGAAAGTGACAGTAGGTGTATCAGCAGAAGTAGAAGCTGTATCTTTTATTACTTCAATTCCATCAAAATAGAAAATTGTATTCACTGGTCGAATTCCATGCATGACACTAACAATCCTATAGAAGTGAATTTTAGGTTTGCCCTATTTCACAAAACAACAACACATCTTGTTAACAGCCTTGATTACTGTAGCCTATGCTGACAAGTATTGGAGCTACCGGTACAAGCGTTTTACACAGAAAATGAGTTGCAAGTTCATAAATTTTTCTATTGAGCTGAATAATAGCCCACTCTAGTCAATTTTTTTTAGGTCACTGAGTATTCCCACACATCAGTGCTATATGTGTAACTTAGGCCTGAAGGTTTAGCATTCCCAAGCGGCAGCTCAAGATGTGCAAATCCAGCTGCCCGTGGCTCTACCTGCGCTGCTCTAGGGCCTCCAACCATCGCAACTTTATTCATATAACTATTTTCAATGTTAATCTTATTATTAGGACTACCGGTAGGCCTAGCTACTAATTTTTGATAAATCAATAAATAGTGAAAGTATCCTTTCAAATCATTCCAAAGCAAATTTCACTTGGAAATGCTGTTTATACTTTGGTTATTTATTGATTTATTGATAAATAAAGTCCTGCTAGATCTGGATGGGCAACTGAAACCGTGCAGCTAGTTAGAGCTGCCACTTGAGATGCTACATTAATGATTGGTCAATAATAAGGCTCTTCAGTTAACATGTACCGGTAGATTATAGCTTATATAAAGCTTCATTCTGTAGCTATTAAGTGACTTGTATAGTAAATATTTCTTACAAAAAATTGATATAACTTTCAAGCGGCTTATTGACAAGTTGATGTGCAGTTTGCTGCATTAATTTGATTTAGGCTATCTTGAAAATCTTCTGCATTGAAATCATGTTAGCCTACTTAATATGACCACCTTCCCATTTAAAAAAAAGTTGGATTCAATGATTTATTTCAGCCAAAAAAATACATGAAGTAGGCCTATACATTAGGCCAAGTCATAATACAATACAATATACTGTATTCAAATGTATTTTTCAGGCTTTACTGCTCATTCTCCTTAATCCATTTATAATTAAGGGAGAGTGGGGAATAGGTGAGACACTTTTTTCAAAAGCAGATAAAACGTTTGAAAAAGCCTTTTTTGTCAGTTTAAGTATTCCAGTAGATAGTCTAGACTATCTACTCTAAGAAAACAATCATATTAAACATTTCTATTAAAATTAAAAAAGTCACATTGCCTCAAATGTCTCAGTGTTCCCCACCCCTGGGGAACACTGGGACACACCATGGGGAACAGTGAGACAAAAACTTTAATGCAAGATAAATGACATATTATACCAATGTTTTTCCAATATCCAAGAAGAATCAATTATTAAAAACCAATATAGTTACATGTAACAAACAAAAAGAATGTATAAGCTCCAAGAAATTCATTTTAAAATTCAATTATTATACCGGGGAACAGTGAGACATTTCAGAAAATAGGCAAAGATCAAAAGGAGGTCTGGCTTCCCAAAAAATATTAATACACCTTTAGAACAAAACTGATACACCTTTTGATACCCCAAGGTGAACTGGCCCCCCACAAGACCAAGTGGTAAACTCTGGCCAAGCGCCTATATGCGTTCAGCATAGTCTCACTGTTCCCCATTCTGTGATGTCTCACTGTTCCCAATTCTGTGTTCCATGGCTCTTTAGTTTAAAAGAACATAACCTCAAAATACTATCAAGTGCATTACATGCTGCTTCAATCTGTAATTGAGATCACTGTTCTGCTTCATAATGATTCTGTGAAATGATTCACAATCTGCTTCACAACTGAATTAAGAAAATCCTTGGTTCTTGTCATATTTCGAAAACTCATTTTCATTTTCAAAAAACTTGAGTGCAAAAAATATTTCTGTCAAAATATTACCTTCAAATGAAGTCAAAATTATATTGAAACAAATCGTTGTCGTGAAGCCATCAAAAAGGGGTGATACATCTAGTACTCTAGTATAGAAGCTTTTGCCACTGTACGTTGTCTAGATTTTTTATTAAAAATCTTGTCTCACTGCTCCCCGTGTCTCACTATCCCCCACTCTCCCTTACATACTTTTTATTCAGAATTTCAAAACAAAATTTCAAGAGCCTACTATTATAATCAAGAAATCTGAAACTTAAAAAATGTCATAGGCGCATAGGCGATGTTGATATGGTATGGTATATACAGAGTGTTTCAGGAGGAATGTGCAATACTTCTCAGGCTGATTCCTCACACCAAGTAGACAAAAAAGTTCCATGGGACCAACCCCCAAAAACGCTTTGTTACCGAGATAACAATGTCTGAAAATTGAGATTTTTCAAAAAAGATTAATTTTTCTAATTTTCTAGAGGCTAAGGAATCATGAAATTGTATTTTTTATTAATGGAAGTTGAAGAGACTCGGATTCTGAAGAAAAAGTTGAATGGCGGCAATTGTGTAGATCTTACCCAAATCTCAGAAATAGCAATCAAAAATTGTAAAATTGACAAAAAATAACACAAGTGATAAATTTGTGCTCGGTAGCGATTTTGCGATTTTTGATCACATTTTCTGAAATTTGGGTAAGATCTACACAATCGCCGCCATTCAACGTTTTCTTGAGAATCCGATTCTCTTCAACTTCCATTAATAAAATATACAATTTTAAGATTCCTTATCCAGTTATAGCCCTTATTGTTGAAATATGGCGTTTTGTAGCATATTTTTCCAATTATCTCAATAACCGTTGAAGTTACAAACTTGGAACTGGTTTCATTCTATTCCTCAGCTAATTTTACATAGGAATTGATTATTTTAGAACCTCACTAAAGTCTCAAATAAATTAGAAAAATTAATCTTTTTTGAAAAATCTCAATTTTCCGCCATTGTTATCTCGGTAACAAAGCGTTTTTGGGGGTTGGTCCCATGGAACTTTTTTGTCTACTTGGTGTGAGGAATCAGCCTGAGAAGTATTGCACATTCCTCCTGAAACACTCTGTATAATTAAAAATCCAATAAGTGTAAGTTATACTGCAATTATAAATTACTGATCAGATGAGCTGAGTTCCGGATCAGTAATAGTGGGCCAAATTTTTAATGCCTAAAACGAGTAGCATAACGTACGCCCAAGAAATATTAGGCCATTTCCAAACTTTTCTATTAACATTGAAAACTTACGTGTGATTCACACTCCCATATTTCTCTATGGATAAACGTGCCAAATGGTGCATTTGTTGAATCTCCATAGTACTGAATTAATGGCTTGTATTCATCATGATAAGCTTCATTACCCAGATCACTACAGCTTAAAAAAATGGAATTAAGATTTTATACCATTCTATCAAGCAGTAATAAGTAATTATCAGGGTAGGTACCTACCATGCTACCATGCAATTAATGCCAGCTCTCTGAAGCTGCGGCCCCACTGTTGAATAGTTGCATATAGATTAGATGGTAGATGATTATCAACATAATCTTTTCAACATAATTTCTATTACTATTGAATTTACGTTGAATAAATACCGCATTCTATCCACTCTCTATGTGCGGACCATCCAACCTTCCAGTCGAAACTAATTTATTGGACCAGTTACATTCAACTAAATTCATTATTATAATGCCAATGATATATCAGAACTTATTGATGCAAACTAAAAATAATTTAAAAGGGTAGGTACTTTGATCTTCATCAATTGAAAGTTTTGATAAATACCTACAGTAGCCCTTAGAAAAAATAAGTAACTTATAAGAGGTCCGTGGTTATTGCCAATGAGATAGTAGGCTGTAGGTGCTAACAGCTGAAGGCTATTCTGATAAGAAACGCAATATTCATTTTCTTATCAAATAATATTGGTAACTAGTAATAATATAGACTCTACTCATAAGGTTATTAAAGACAAAATGTTATTCCGATTTTCGAGAACTAGAAAAGTGGTGGGGATCTAGAAATGACGTACCGGTAGTTCAGATCAACAACATGATAATTTGCACTATAAAATATTAGTGCATGCGCACTGTACTAAAATATCTGATCTGATCTACTAGTACAGCCAAAATAAGCAAAAAAGTAAAAGTACGAAATATAAGTTAGACCAATATAACACTTTTTACAATTATATTGCTATATATTCAAGTTTATATGTTACATCTTGAAGAGTAACTTACATACATTCTATAGCTGAGTTTGTACTGGAAACTTAACATGTCCATAAAAATATATTTGAGAAAATATTTCATAGTATTTGAGAAAGTATTTTTTGGGGGAATATATTAAGAAACTTGTGGGGATCCACGTTTCAAAGCGCCAAATAAGCATGAATAACATATATTGCTCCCTGTCCAAACGCAGCTTTAATTATTGCACCCACCTAAATATAATATATGTGTTACATTAATAAGATAAATAAGATGAATAAGATAAATAAGATAAATAAGATTCAATATGTTTTTTGAATTCATTAGCTTACAATACTTTAGAATGTTTTGCGCCATCTCTAATGTCTCCAACCATCGCTTCTACTTCTTGGCCAACCCTCAAGTTAGTGCCTGCTTCCAATTTTGGATTAATAATTGATCCAAAAATCTCATTCTTCTCCAGATAGTAAGTTATCTCTGAGTCATTGTTGTACATAGTATATGCACTTGTCCATACGTGAGGAGAAACAGAGAGTACACTGCAATAATAATAATAATAATAATACATTTTTAAAACAACTGTAGGCCTATCATTTTTTCAGTTTTAAAATTTCGGGTAATTACCATATTACCATATAATAGCTACCTTCAATTAATAAGGTCATGGCCTTAAAAGTGGCAACTATGTAGAGTAGGAAAATCGGTGAATTTAAAAGCATTGAAACCATTTAAAAATAATAATGCTGGGGCATGGGGCCACTGTGTCAGAACAGGATTTTGTGAAATTTTGCTCCGGTTTCCTGTAACCTGAAGATTATTATTTCAAAAACTCCAATTAAGTAAGATGACAACAGTTGAACAGTTCTGATCGTTTTCAAATCATTATAGTTACTTATACTACAAAGCTATATGAAATGGTAGACTCATTCACTCCCAAAAATATTAGAACCATTCTCTTTTAAATTATATGTTTAATTGAGAATTCTGGAAATGTTCATTGACTAGCCATCTATCTTACTCTGAAATGCCAAATCCCAGAGAAAGCACACATAGTACAAAGATAGTATAGCACTTCATTCTCTTGTATCCACCACCATAACTGAATACTTTTAATAAAGTATGCGTCAGTGTTCCTATAAGTAAAATGAATCTATAAGTTCCATAAATGAAAATCATTATAATTTCTTGAAGCTGCTTGCCAACCTCCATTGTTGTTATGTAATGCCATATTTTTCAGCTTCAATAATTTTTTGACTTCTTACTAGGAGGAGTTTATGACATTGAGAATTTTCTAATTATTGGATGGTTGTTTGTTCTGTTTGAGTATGTAGGGGAGGGTGGGTCACAATAGCACACAAATTATGTTTCTATTTTTCTCTATTGAATGTAGCCTATGCTACACAGAAAAATTTTAACAGAATATTGGGGAGTATTACACACATTTTCCTGGTATTTCAAATATAGTTTTGAGATGCAAATAATAATACTATTACACATTTTCCTGGTATTTCAAATATAGTTTTGAGATGCAAATAATAATACTATTGATTGAAAAAAACACACAATGCTATTTCATTGAGCCTAATATTAAAGAGGTGAATTCCAAAACTACCATTCGCTGGCGTCCAGCATAGGCCTACATAGATAAAACCTAAGTGTTGTTATAAACCGAAATAGATGCTGTTTTGTGGTACGGTACTGCCATCTTTATCTTACTATTATTAATTTATTGATATGAATAATTGATTTTATACTATTATAGTCCTATATATGTTTTGAACATCAGCAGATAATTTTCCAACTTGTTTTATACGGTATCAATAATTTTATAAGAGTATGCCTACTTTTTTTCTTACCTCAAAATTCTCATTCCAAGGAAAGATGTAAGAATAAGAATTAGCTTCATTTTTTGGTTTATTACCAGCCTACTTATGGGATGAGCTTCAACAACAAATGTAAGCGAATTATTTAAAAGACTAGAAATTGACGTCAATTTGTTGTTCTAGAATACAGTGTTTGTTCATGATTTCTATCTAGGCTATATGATTGCAACTGTGTAAATTTACTTATTCAATGAACTTTCCTAGTCTGTCCAAGCAAAGAAGACATTCTGGCAAGATCGAAAAATTATTTCAGCTCAGTCAATATTGGTTGAAAAATTATAAAATTGGTCTTGAATTATGGATCAAAATGTTTCCTTTAATTTGAAACCTAATTTAAATTTCTTGAACCAATATTGACAGAGGTGAAGTGATTTTGCCATCTTGCCAGAATGTCTTCTTTGCTGGGATAGATTAAATTCTGATAAATACACATCACTTCAGTTTTAAAATAATATATTTTATCAAAATTCAACTATTGAAAGAATTCAGACTGACTGTTATTTAAATTAGTTTATTTTGTTTTCAATAACAAACGTTCGAATGATAGTAAACATGATTATATTCTATTATGTAAACATTGGCTCACCAAGGGCATGAACGTGGAGTGACCATGAGGGCACACGTTCTAGCCTTAGACTCATCCATTGATACACTCCAAATTTTTGGCAGTTTAGTCTTCTTGTTTCTTCTAGTTCTTGTTCTTGTTTTGTTAGTGATTCCGTTCAGAGAGACACAGTAACGGTTTCAAATTAAAGGAAACATTTTGATCCATAATTCAAGATCAATTTTATAATTTTTCAACCAATATTGACTGAGCTGAAATAATTTTTCGATCTTGCCAGAATGTCTTCTTTGCTTGGACAGACTAGGAAAGTTCATTGAATAAGTAAATTTACACAGTTGCAATCATATAGCCTAGATAGAAATCATGAACAAACACTGTATTCTAGAACAACAAATTGACGTCAATTTCTAGTCTTTTAAATAATTCGCTTACATTTGTTGTTGAAGCTCATCCCATAAGTAGGCTGGTAATAAACCAAAAAATGAAGCTAATTCTGATTCTTACATCTTTCCTTGGAATGAGAATTTTGAGGTAAGAAAAAAAGTAGGCATACTCTTATAAAATTATTGATACCGT
The DNA here is from genome assembly GCA_017141385.1 of Sogatella furcifera. Taxonomy (NCBI): domain Eukaryota; kingdom Metazoa; phylum Arthropoda; class Insecta; order Hemiptera; family Delphacidae; genus Sogatella; species Sogatella furcifera. The sequence continues at coordinate 21,681,869 of CM029556.1, forward strand.
ATAAAACAAGTTGGAAAATTATCTGCTGATGTTCAAAACATATATAGGACTATAATAGTATAAAATCAATTATTCATATCAATAAATTAAGGGGGTTCACAAAGTCGATTTTGGTCAAAAATTGGATTTTCGTTTTTACATTTTTGAATTCTCCCGGTCTTTCTGATGACAATGATATATAATAAGTAGCTGTTTGAGCTTTGTTTTGATGAATAAAAATTAATTTTCCAAACCTCTGCACTGAAAAATGTGTGTACTGATAATTTTTCGTCGACATTTTCGAAATTTTATAATGTTTTTCCACATTATAATGCCAATGCTGTATTAGTTTTTGTTAGGTTGGCTAGCATTGGCACAAACTGTTCAAGATTGTGAGTTTGTGAACATGTGTTTTTATTGATATCTGTCATAAAGGTTATGTTTGCTCTAACCATCTAACCAAGTATTGGTGATTACAAAGTTTTTATTATTTCGTGAAGTATTATTTTGTGAATTATTATTTTGTGAAGTATTATTCTGTGAAGTATTATTTCGTGATGCCGAGAGTTTGTAAAGTATTTAAAAAACGAAAAAACGTTGGGAAACCTAAAATAATTAGTATCACTCCTGAAAGCATTGAACTTTTATCAACACCCAGTACTAGTAGGCCTACATCTTCAACAAGTAGGGATGATAAAAGTAGTAGGTCTTCTGTCAAGCTAGGTGATACTTTAGAAGAATATAATAATTATAGTGACTCATTTGTTTATGATATTGTGAATTTTAATTTAGTGAATGAACTCATTGGTGCAGTTGGTGTGTGCTCAAATTGTCATGGTCAATTGAATTTGTATATAGACAGGAAAAAGGGACTTGCTTGTGATATTATATTAGAATGTGATAATTGTAAGAAATCTTCAACAACAAAAAATACTGATATTGGTAGTTATAATGATAGAAATATTGATGACATCAATGTTCGTTTTGTGTATGCCATGCGCTCTATTGGGAGAGGTGAAAGTGCAGCTGTCACTTTCTGCAATGTTATGAATCTTCCCAAACCAGCCAGATTTAATTTTTATAATAATATTCTGGGCTCTGTGGTCAAAGATGTTTGTTCTGAAACAATGAAAGAGGCAGCAGAAGAGGCAGTAGTGCATAATGATGGTGATAATAATATTGCTGCTGTTTTTGATGGTACCTGGCAAAAACGAGGGTATGCATCAATGAATGGAGTAGTTTCTGCAATAAGTGTTGGGACTGGGAAGGTTATGGATGTGAGCATACTATCCAAATATTGCAGATGTAAAGATAAATTGAAGAATATTCATGATGATGATAAGTGTTTTGCCAACTACTCAGGCACAAGTGGTGGGATGGAGGTTGAAGGTGTAAGACAAATGTTTGAACGGTCAGTAAATTTGAACAATGTTTGTTACAAGTATTATTTAGGGGATGGGGACAGTAAGGCCTACACGACTGTAGCAAATAGTAATCCTTATGGTCCAGACATACAAATAGAAAAATTAGAGTGCATCAACCATGTCCAAAAACGAATGGGTTCTCGTCTGCGAACATTGAAATCAAAACTGGGTAAAGAAAAATTATCTGATGGAAAAACAATAGGTGGACACAGAAGGTTGACTGATTCAAGAATCAATGAGATTCAAACATATTATGGTCTATCCATAAGAAGAAATCTGACAAGTGTACAAGACATGAAGACAGCCATATGGGCTTCATATTTTCATCTGTCATCTTCTAATGAAAACCCAACACATGAACTTTGCCCAAGTGAAGCCGGTACCTGGTGCAAATATAGGAAGTCAATAATAGAAGGAAAACCATATGACCATGATAAGCACACACATCTACCCTCAGACATTATGAAAGCTGTGAAACCGATATTTCAAGACTTATCAAATCCGATTTTGCTTGCTAAGTGCTCACATGGAGGAACTCAAAATGTCAGTGAGTCACTCAACAGTGTTATATGGCAGAGGATTCCAAAAATATCTTTGTTTCACTGCAGACTCTCAAACTAGGAGTGTACGATGCTGTCAGTGCATATAATATTGGAAACCTATCCAAATGTAGAGTTTTTAAAAAACTTGGATTGAAGCCTGGGTACTATTGCATACATGGACTACGGGAACAGGATATGGCAAGAATAAAGTTTGCTGACAAAAAAATTGAGGAGATACAACAGAAGTGCAGGAAGAACATCAGTAATGCCAGGAAATTACTAGAAGATGAGTATGCTGCCACCGAGGATGCAGACAATCCTTCATATGCTGCTGGAATGCATTGATCCAAGTCATGTGAGTTTAAATGCGTTTTTCTCAAAATCTTATTTTTTCACACTAAGGTACATTTTTCTCAGCAACCATTGAAGATATTCCAACAAACTCAACGCGGTTTGATGCATACTGGAGATATCTATATTTTAACATGGGATTATTGAGAAATATTGATGCTGAAAATTATTAAACAAGTTTTTCGATCAAAAATTATTTGAATTTTTTTATATTTTGGAAAAATATTAAAAAAAATTATTTTATGTAATAAAGGAAAATGCCTTCGTCTAATTATAGAGAAATAAAAGGGGAACAAAACAAAAAAAAATTCATAGCTCTATCTTTACTGGTTGTTGAGAAAAATGTACCCAAATATTGGAAATTTTAACATTGTAGGTATAGGACTTTGCGAACCCCCTTAATAATAGTAAGATAAAGATGGCAGTACCGTACCACAAAACAGCATCTATTTCGGTTTATAACAACACTTAGGTTTTATCTATGTAGGCCTATGCTGGACGCCAGCGAATGGTAGTTTTGGAATTCACCTCTTTAATATTAGGCTCAATGAAATAGCATTGTGTGTTTTTTTCAATCAATAGTATTATTATTTGCATCTCAAAACTATATTTGAAATACCAGGAAAATGTGTAATAGTATTATTATTTGCATCTCAAAACTATATTTGAAATACCAGAAAAATGTGTGTAATACTCCCCAATATTCTGTTAAAATTTTTCTGTGTAGCATAGGCTACATTCAATAGAGAAAAATAGAAACATAATTTGTGTGCTATTGTGACCCACCCTCCCCTACATACTCAAACAGAACAAACAACCATCCAATAATTAGAAAATTCTCAATGTCATAAACTCCTCCTAGTAAGAAGTCAAAAAATTATTGAAGCTGAAAAATATGGCATTACATAACAACAATGGAGGTTGGCAAGCAGCTTCAAGAAATTATAATGATTTTCATTTATGGAACTTATAGATTCATTTTACTTATAGGAACACTGACGCATACTTTATTAAAAGTATTCAGTTATGGTGGTGGATACAAGAGAATGAAGTGCTATACTATCTTTGTACTATGTGTGCTTTCTCTGGGATTTGGCATTTCAGAGTAAGATAGATGGCTAGTCAATAAACATTTCCAGAATTCTCAATTAAACATATAATTGTTATATGACAATATATGACAATGTTATATGTTATATGACAATATAAACACAGATTATTGTTATTGATTAATAAATTTTAGTTGTAATATGATCTAAATCTAGACTATAGTTTTATTATTGATTTTCAACGATTAGGCTGTTTTTAATAATTAGTTTTTATTGATTTGACCTCTATTAATTACGGTAATGAACTACTGCAATACGGCACGTAAAAGCATGAATTTGTAATTGTAAATTTTGTCACGGAATATTTTTTTTGTTGAGTAAACATATTTGTTTTGCCAAGTGCAAGGTCTTTCTGATTGAAAGATAATCATAATTTGTTTTTATGTATGGTTTAAAAATTGAGAACGTAATTTTGAAATATTTTCATTCAACATTCAAGAAGTAGCCTACTTGTTTGTTTATTAGATGATTTTATAATAATTTACACTTACAGAAAACTGATTATGATTAAGGAAATTCATCTGAGGAAACAACATTTATGAAAAAATAATAATTTTCACGTATGAGAAGAAAATTAGAATAAATTATGAGTTTCTTATGATGTTCATAGACTATATAATTGTATTGAAATCTTTATTTGTTCTGTTATTAATATCTTGTTCTGATTTCAGACATGTTGCAGTAATAAAAATTTTCCAATGTATTTGTCCTTTATTACAGGGTTTAATTAATTTGAAACATTTTAACCAGCCAGTCAAGTTGGGGTTTTGTTGATGAAACATTAATTATTATATAAAATATTATTGTTGGAGTAGAGTTCTTTAAATAAACAATTGATTTTTAAACGATTTAAAAAAATCAAGTTAGATTTTTGTATATTTTGATTGATAAAACTAAGGTATATTTTTTCAAGTACAGTTTTTATTGTTTTACAACAAGTTTCATGAGATTCAAAGTTTAATTGTACTTAAATTGTAGAGATTTTGAATTGTAAAGAGGTTATATCCTTTCCAAATTCATTCCTTCCTATTGATGGTTCTTACGTCACATTCAGCAGCAGTATACACTTTGCAGGAGTTTTCAACGACCGGGTTACAGGGTGCAGTGTTTTAGCAGTTACAGTACCAATTAACGTATGAGGACATCTTACATTATTGCCTATATGTCAATGGGCAGATGCTTTATCCAGAAGAACAGTGATCTTACTACATCAAATTGGATTGCTGAACCGATCACAAGTCGAGATGGATGCTGTATGCAGAGACGCAGACTACATCAGTGCCGATAACAAAACCATCTTTGAGAATTACACCATGGAAAAAAATCGGTAATTACCAAAACCTACATATCATATCAGCGGCTTCATCGGTCAGGGGCTGACCATTGACCAACCAGCATCAATATTTATATTGGAGAGCTTCACTAGAGAAATTGCTATTCCAGCGTTTCAGATAGATTCGATTGGCCACCAATCAACTTCAAAATCGTGTGAATGATAAGAAAGGACCTAGGACGACAGATGTTTCCTTTCATATGCTGCACATCATGTTTTTCAATGGATGCAATAACAATACGCGGGCCTATGACTACATTACGGATACATCACTGCTGCACTAGACATGGAGATATCAGCACGGAGCCACAGCACCAAAATACCAGGATGAGGTATTGAGACCAGATCGAGTATTTTTCAACCAAGAGCTACCAAGACGGAGAAGAGCACGGAGATACCAGCAAGGAGATACCAGAATCGGATTGGCGTCGTGACCATAAGAACTACAGGTCAACTTTTTTCCCTTACCTTAAAAAAAACTCTATAAAAATCTAATAACTAATTTTTGCTTTTCTATTATTTTATTTGACTGGTTAGGTATAATTTTTATTTTGTGATGTATTTTGTATAATTTTATAAATGAATTCTTCACCAGCAAAAGGCCAAGGAAAATCCACATGAAGGATTATAATTATTATATTGTAAAACATTATTATTATTTTTGTATTGATAGAATATTTTTGTTGATTTGTGTATTAAGAATATTATTGTTAAAGCTTAGCTTGTGATTGTTGATAATGTAAAATTTATACTCGCTGTTGGCTCAATAATTGCTATTTGTTCAGGTTTCATTAATTTTTTGTCAGTGATAATTCTTGTAAATTGTGTGAAATCATTCGAACGTTTCAGTAACAGTCAGTTTCTCTATTAACCATTTAATTTGTTTATCATATTAGCTTTTCTTTTTTTTCTTTTGTTTCCCTGCCTGTTCACAGACTGAGGGTCCAGTCTCATGGTGGGATGGGTGATATGTGATACATACACATCACTTCAGTTTAAAAATAATATATTTTATCAAAATTCAACTATTGGAAGAATTCAGACTGACTGTTATTTAAATTAGTTTATTTTGTTTTCAATAACAAACGTTTGAATGATAGTAAACATGATTATATTCTATTATGTAAACATTGGCTCACCAAGGGCATGAATGTGGAGTGACCATGAGGGCACACGTTCTAGCCTTAGACTCATCCATTGATACACTCCAAATTTTTGGCAGTTTAGTCTTCTTGTTTCTTCTAGTTCTTGTTCTTGTTTTGTTAGTGATTCCGTTCAGAGAGACACAGTAACGTCTCCCTGTCTGATTTGGGTTACTTTTCTGGACAGTTGTATTTCTTGATATCACAGGCTACCACAGTCCGGGTAAGATAACTCTGTGTGTCAAGGGAACAACTGGAAAGAGTAGTGCCTTCATCAGACAGGTATTTGTATTTTAAATAAGAATTATTAAAGTCGCGGAAAAGTGAAGTGTTATCAACATGGAGAGTCAGGTGAGTCATTGTATCTAGATTAACCACAAAATGTTCCTGAGCAGCCAAGCGAGTACACCATGATAATTTATTAATAGTAGTAAACCCCTGATTAATATAATATAATGAAAATAAATGTTAATGTCCACATCTCAATTAAGAATCTTATTTTCATGTATCACTTAATTAAAGTAAAATCTTTTAACCATTGTTAATTATTAATTATATCCATTTATATAATAAGTCCATTTATATCCAAACCCCTTACAAATGGATTATTTCAGAACCTGAGTAAAGCCTCTAAGAAATTAGAAAAATTAATATTGTTTGAAAAATCTCAGTTTACCGCCATTATTATCTCGGTAATAAAGCGTTTATGGGGATTTGTCCCATGGAACTTTTTTGACTACATGGTGTAAGGAATCAGCCTGAGAATTGCATTATATTCCTCCTGAAACACTCTGTAAAGAGATTCCAATTGAAAAATGACTCTATGTCGGTCAATATTGATTCAAAAGTTATTTATCTAGTCGCAAATTGTAGGAAATTTTTACTTGATAATTTGGTACAAAATTTATGAATATTTTGAATCAATATTGACCAAGCTGGAGTCATTTTCCCATCCTGCAAGAATGTGTTCTTTGCTTGGACAATTTATAGGTACGGTACCTGAGTAAATTTTTTATAGATTGTAGGCTAGCCTACTACACACAGTCATCCAGTTTGAAATAACGGTAGGCCTAATGCTTCAAACATTTTTATCCCAATTCACCTGTGAATTCATATATCGATACCGTACCTAAACTTATATTAAAAACATGTTATAGGCCTAGTTGATGGAATTATTAAAAATACTTACCCTGAAATGCCAAATCCCAGAGAAAACACAATAAGAAATATCAGCTTCATTCTCTCGTATCCTCTACAATACTGAATACCTTACTGTAATATATTCGTCGTCAGTGTTTCTATAATAAAAATGACGTCAATCTGTTCTAAAAATTGATGTTTCTTCGTGATCATACATAGATAAAGACAGTTAATTTTTTTAAAGCTGCTTGCCAACCTCCATTGTTGTTCTGTATATATAATGCAATCTTCTTCATCTCCAAAATGTTTTTTAACTTCTTATTATGAGCATGACATTGGAAATAATTGAATAATATGTAGGCTACCGTTATTAAATTGTGTATTCTATGTATTTTTTCACTCTGAACTATTTTACACGACACTGCAGTCATAAATTCGAATATTATTTTAAATAAAAACTACCTACTACTCACACGTGGAGCGCTTTCGGATTCCACGTGTGAGTATTAGTTGTTTATATTTGAACTAATATTGAAATTTATGACTGCAGTGTCGTGTAAAATAGTTCAGAGTAGAATATTTACTAGCAGTTCGTAATGGAAAATGAAATAGATGAGTAGCCTATGTATTTTTACTATTGGTTGAGAATATCAATAGCAAATATTGGCAGGATTGGAAAAAGACTTCAGCTTGGTCAATATTTGTTCAAGAATTGTAAATGTGGTCTTAATAGTAGATTAAAATTGTTTCCTACAATTTGAGATGAGATTGATAATTTTTGAACCAAAATTGACCGAGCTTGAGTCATTCTACCATCTTGCCAGATGGTCTTCTTTGCTTGGACAGACTATAGGTTACCTATTTACTACTCCTAAACCATTCTTATTCGATTGCTTTTCACACAGCAACTCTTAACTTCTTGAGGGCCAATATACACTTTCAATATCAATTTCATTTGATAAACTCATTGTAAACAAATGCTGATTCTTTTGCAACAGACTTGTGCTTCGGAAAAACTGGAATTTGCATAGGGGGAGGAGGATGGATAGGAAGTCTTAGGAATAATGCTCACATATTTATTCATCATTATTATACACAAAAAACACACTGCATGATTATACAGGCCATGATAAGCCTATGTACCATATTTAATATATATTTATATAGCCTAAGTTACTTCAGGAGATGATGTAGAACTACTTATGCTGATGAAATTGAGAATATAACCCAAACAAAATTCAATAAATAAAACCAAACTAACTGAAAGGAATATAAGGCTACAACACATCGGGAGAAGAATTATATGCAATACCATCAACCGGAGCTACTTTGAGCCACTTTTTCATGCTTCCACTGGAATATCAGTTGATGAAAAATATAATAAATGGTATTTTGAATTCTAATGCACTCAAACCATTAAGAAGGAGACAAGAAAATGAAATATATTCAATTTTGAACAAATTTCAATATTTTTCTAATTTTTGAAAATTTGGAACAAAGTAACCCCTGCTTGGGATTTCTTTAGACCATGCGCTTATTTTATTGGAAAATAAATATACCTAGATAACATTGCATATTGGCATATAGAAAACCCCAATATTCAAGAAACTGGTAATGGAATAGCTATAAGTTTTGTTTCAATTGTTCAGTAGAGGAACTATAACTTAATTTTTTTTTCATTATTGGACCAAAGAAATCCCCTATAGGGGGACCAAAGAAACCCTCTAAATCGCAAAATTATAAGGACCAAATAATTTCCGGTTGACAATACTTTATTCACAGTGAATGTCTAATGAATAAAAATATTATAGGATAAAATGTGCAAAATGAATATGAAAATCATCAAGTTAAAAATTCAATTCAGGATCAAATTTCAATTATTGAAATTATTATAGTTGCATAAATTGGAATTGTAGTACTGTATAAAATTTTGAAGTTGTCACTGCAACTCTATTCAACCAGTGTTTTGAAATTGAACATTCTCAAATTGCATTCTCTTTATATAAAAAAAATTCTTTTCATCTTGTGGAAGAATTCCCCAATAGTAAAAGGCTTTTTATCACAGATTCGTCTTCCTGCAGGCTTTGGTTCATTGGACTTGTCACCTGTTAATAAAATTTGCAACCAGAACTAATTATCACACATTGGGAATATTATATTGGTTTCAACAAAAATATCGTCTACTATCATATGGAATGAATACATACGGTAGGTAGAAGAAAACTGCAATTTTTCTGATTTCATCTATAAAAAAACTTGAAAAATATAAATTAAATCTCACTTTCCAATGAACTATTTATCTTTTAAACATAGTTATCTTTCCAAACTTGAATTCATTTGCCATAATGAATATAATACAAGAAATCATAATATTTTTGAACACAAAATAGAGCAAGGAAATCAATAATTGTATTTAAGTACCGTACATAAAATTTAACTGTTTTTGAGATACCGTAACTTACCTATGATATATATACCAATAACTATAGAATACGATAATCGAATTATGAAGAAATACTTGAGTGATGGTGATTTTAAAAAACTTACTCAAATTTCAGAAATATTGATCGAAAGGAGACAAATAAATCGCGACTAATAAACTCTGATTTTTCACATGTACGGTAACTTATACAATCTTTTGTCTCCTTTTGATCGCGATCTCTGAGATTTGTGTAATTTTCTTACAATAACGGCCATTCAACCTTTCTCAGAATTTGTTCCTCTACAACTTCTACTACTATTTAAAAAATACAATTCTATTATTATTTCATATTCAGTTATATAACTACCCTTAATTGTTGAAAAGTTTAGATTTATAGCATATTTTCCCGATTACCTCAAAAACCATTGAAGTTTAAAAATGCTAACTATTTTCATTGAATTTCCTAGATAATTTTACATGGGAAATGATTATTATTTTTGTACCTGCACATATAACCTCTAAAAATTAGAGAACAATAATTATATTATCTAAAAAATGTCAACTTTGCGCCATTTTTATCTCATTTTTGGGGGTAACTTATATCCTATTTATATGTCCTGTTCTATAAAACTTTTTCTCTACTATTGGTGGAAGGAATCTACCTGAGAAGTATTGCATAAATATTTCTTTTTTTTCATTTTACAGAAACAATAAATAAACTTGTTGGTTAGAAACTATATCCTCCTAGCTCTCACCATACCTCCTGAAACACTCTGTATAGTGACATCAGTAAATTATATGAATTCTGAAATAATAAGAAAACTTATTGAAAAAGTTCCCTTTGCAATAGGTCCAATATAAGTCCCAAATTGCTCAGGCATATTCTATTTTCATTTAAAACCTATTTCTTAAACTATTGGGAAGAGTTGTAATATAAAATGAGATGAGGGATAAATTTGTTGACAATAATATACTCACTTATAATTTGAGGATAATACAATGAGTCCGTTGGTTTGTATGTACTGAAACAGGCAAATGTCATGATAGAAACTTGATGGTCTTTAAATTCACTAAACTTAAATTTGTAATGAAGGTATATAGGCTACCTATATATTCATCTGCCTATGTATAGTCTATCCAAGCAAAGAAGACTCTTTGGCAAGATGAGAAAATGACTCAAGCTCGGTCAATCTCAGTTCAAAAATAATCAATTTGATCTCAAATAGTAGAAAACAATTTGATCTACTATTAAGATTAAGACCACATTCATAATTCGTGAACAAATATTGATGTGACCAAGCTGGAGTAATTTTCCCATCTTGCCAGAGGGTTTTCTTCGCTTGGACAGATTGTCCATACCTTCAGTTAACATATGCCTATGTATAAGCTATGAATATATATATTCATCTTGTGGAGAATGAATTAGACATTCTAGTGGAAAACTTCAATACAGAGTAGTCTAAGGGTAAGAACATGTCAAATAAGGCAAGGCTTAAACTTTTTGCCTAATGGCTCGTTTGTGGACATAAATTATTTGTATGTAAAAACGCCTTTACACACTTACATTTCTCCAAGGTGTTCACATCGTTGTTTTTTGCCGTCTTCAAAATAAGTTTCAGAAAAAATATCGACTTCTTTAAATTGCCTCTTGGGAAATCAACAAGAAATAGTTATTCAATTGATATCTCTCCTACAATACAAAATAGTATCAATTCAATAACTTGAAACTTTCAAGAAATTATAACTTATCAGTTATTAGGGAGGACGTTTCTATAAAACCGGTACCGGTAGCCTATGATGATGGATTAAAAATTATTGAACAAAAGCCGGTAGGCTAGTATGCCTCAACCCACATAGCACATGAACATATCAGATACGTATTAGATAAGTTCCATTGATACTTACAGTATGTATCGGATACGTAAATTTATGTATCTAGTACATATCTGATAAGTATCTGATACGTGAAAATGTCCGCTTTTGAGATACATATTATTTAGGTATTGATTATACATATCCGATATGTATCACCCTCATGTCTTGGATATACATCTAATATGTAACTTACAAAAAAGAATTGCCAAAATACTTTGTTGATCAATGATATAAATATTATCAAATGATGATATTGATATTTGTAATTCTTGAAATAAAATCATAATAATCCAGTTAATCCCATTTGGAAAGACATAAAAAGATCATAAGAAACTTAACCTCAAAATACTGAATGCAATCAATAGCCTACTTAGCATTGGATCAGATTCAAATCAATTGATAAATGAAACACAGATTTATATAATAAGTAATATATTATGATATCACATTCAAATAAACAATTTTCATCCTTTTAAAAGTACTATTCTGGTTTTGTCTCCACAATCATATCAGCTTACATTTCATCACTTCTCACAACAGAAAATTTCAGTTCAGAAAGAGCACACAAGCAGAGACACAGTTACTAATGCATTGTGGGTAGGTTTAGCGGATATGTATCTGATACGTATCGGAAAGTATTGGGAGATACGTATCAATTCTGCCTTAAATAATATGTATCAGATACGTTTGAGGTACATATTTTGTAATACATACTTTAAAGCCAGCTCCATACATGTGCTATTCGGGAAACACTGAACACCTAGTCGCCGAATCACGACTAGTGTGGAGCAGAGTGTTTGCTATTTGGGAAATAGCGAACACAAATGTTTGTGTGTTCCGTCCATTGTCGGTCTTTTGGACACATCAAAGTGGACGAATGTTCGGCAAATAGCGAACTTTTTGCCCATCCACACATTTGCCTTCATGTTCGGCTAACTTTGTTGTTTGTTCTTGCATGTAGATTGAGGTTAAGTCAATTGAGGAAAAGTTTCTTACGTGTTAATTTAATACATAATTTTTTTAGACGGAATAAATATTAAATTGAAGTCTGTGGATGATTTTTAAGTGATATAATCAATTTTGATACTATGAAATTGAATTAAATTCAATTCAAATATTATATTGGAAATTAGTGAATGTCCAGTCCGTTTCAGGTTACTGAATTATAATCTTGATTCTTTAAATGTTTTAAAATTTCCTACAAACATTGATATTCAATCATTGCCAAGATTAAAGTTGAAATTAGTACCGTAGTGTTAGATTTTTGAAAGTTGAAATTTTCGACAGTATTTTGACATTATTGACCTTGAAAATGTCACCTATTCGGTTGACGATTTGCCATTCCCAGTACGAATACGTGCTCGGAAAACCACGCATGTGTGGAGACATGTGTTCGTTAGTTAGGAAATAGCAAGCAAAACTGTTAGCCAAACACCAAATGTTCGGTATTTCCCAAATACCGCATGTATGGAGGCGCCTTAAGGGTTACATTGATATGTACTTAATATGTATCGGATACTTTGTGTGCTATGTGGGAAGAAGTTCCTTTCCTTTCATTCACTATCATAGGCTATCCATTGCAACCTGCTGGTTGTAAAACTCATGGAAAACAAATGAATGAAAAAACTCCAGGAAAACAATAATATTGTATATAATTTATTATATTATAATAAAAAGAAACAAGGAAATACTCAAGAAATAGCTAGAAATTGTAAAAAACTAAATTGGTGGTACCGTATTGACTAAAATGAATCTGATCGTTTAAAACTGCCTATGATTTGAATAGGGTAGGTAGTTTTCTGATTCGTGTTATTTAAATTATTATTTCTAAAGATGACTCTAGACTCTAGAATCTTCAAAGCACTGTCTTCATGATAGGATACTGGTACCGTCACTTACAACACAAAAACTCAACATTGTCCTTATTAGCCTGAGACTTGTTATGAATAGTTTTTGTGATCAAAAAAATGTGTTGAGAGCAATCCTTGATTCTCTTGATTTTTTGCTGACATGCAATGTTCTTCAATATTCCAATATAACTGTGGTTGCATGAAAACTTGAATTTCATTTTCCATATGGATAAGTTACCTATAATCTTGTCAAGCAAAGAAGAGATTCTTTCAAAATGCAGTAAAAATTAAAATAGTTCCACTCTAACCATCTGTCTCTTAATATGATCAAATCTCACCAGAGTTATGTTGGCAGAAGTGATTTTACACTAAAATTTTCAGATCTGCGCATGCTTATAGTTATACATACACTAACTTTACATATTTGGCCATTTTGGAGCAATGTCTTCTATGCTCGTCTAGACTACAACTACATGTGAGGAATAATATTTTGCAAAAAATTTTTGGGAGAGGTTTATATATGTACAGTATGATGAAAAAAAGAGCTCCAGTAGGATATATTGCGACAACTAATGAAGGCTAGCTACTTACTTCATTGGATTAAGGTTATGTTCTTGTCTTAGGATCACTTTCCCATCTGAAATTTGTGAGATAATATTGAAATAAAGCAGGAAATATAACTTGTCTGTTTCCTAGGCAAGATGGAAGGCTACTATACTGACACAGAAGCAAGAAAAAATGGAGTTCCAATTTTAGAAAAAAATTGCATAAAGATTTATCAAGAGTGTTCAATAATTTTTCAGCTAAGTTACCTACTGTGGAATAAAAAGTATCTTCCTATACAAATACAAGTCATATAAGTAACGTTTCTCTTTAGGCCTACTTGGTGTGAGGAATCATGCAGCCTAACAAGTAACTTACGGTATATTGAACATTCCTCCAGAGCTCGTCTGTATATTATTGAGGAATACGTAGAAAATTTAACTCTGCTTTTTTATACATATGCAGGGTGTTTCAGGAGGAATGTGCAATACTTCTCAGGCTGATTCCTTACACCAAGTGCAGACAAGAAAGTTCCATGGGACCATCCTCTCAAAAACGCTTTTTGTTACTGAGATAACAATTAAGTGAAAAATTGAGATTTTTCAAAATGTATCAATTCTTCTAATTTTTTTAGGGCTTTAGTGAGGTTGTAAAATAATCAATTCCTATGTAAAATTAGCTGAGGAATACATTGAAACCAGTTCCAAGTTTGTAACCTCAACGGTTATTGAGATACGGTAATTGGAAAAATATGCTAGAAAACGCCATTTTTCAACAAGCTGGATAAGGAATCATAAAATTGTATTTTTTATTAATGGAAGTTGAAGAGATTCGGATTCTGAAGAAAAATTTTGATGGTGGCGGTTGTGTAAATCTTACCCAAATCTCAGAAATGGCGATCAAAAATTGCAAAATTGAAAAAACATAGCACAAGTGAGGAATTTGTGTTTAGTACCGGTAGCAATTTTGCAATTTTTGATTGCCATTTCTGAGATTTGGGTAAGATTTATACACAATCGCTGCAATTTAACTTTTTTGCTAGAATCCGACTGTCTTCAACTTCCATTAATGAAAAATACAATTTTATGATTCCTTATACAGTTATAACCCTTATTGTTGAAAAATGGCGTTTCCTAGCATATTTTTCCAATTATCTCAATAACCGTTAAAGTTATATAAAGGTTTCATTGAATTTGTGAGCTAAGTCTACATAGGAATTGATTATTTTAGAACCTCACTAAAGCCTCTAAAAAATTAGAAAAATTAATATATTTTGAAAAATCTCAATTTTCCGCCATTGTTATCTCAGTAACAAAGCGTTTTTGGGGGTTGGTCACATGGAACTTTTTTGTCTACTTGGTGAAATAATTTTTAAGGAATTAGCCTGAGAAGTATTGCACATTCCCCTTGAAACACTCTGTATAGATAGATTTGGAATTGAGAATAGATAGATGATCATAATGATAGAACAATATGGTACAGGTACTTACTATAGATTAGCATTTTCTTAGTTTCTGGATCTATATACTTTATTTCCTTGAAAGTGACAGTAGGTGTATCAGCAGAAGTAGAAGCTGTATCTTTTATTACTTCAATTCCATCAAAATAGAAAATTGTATTCACTGGTCGAATTCCATGCATGACACTAACAATCCTATAGAAGTGAATTTTAGGTTTGCCCTATTTCACAAAACAACAACACATCTTGTTAACAGCCTTGATTACTGTAGCCTATGCTGACAAGTATTGGAGCTACCGGTACAAGTGTTATCATGTTATCCTACTTAATATGACCATCTTCCCATTTAAAAATAAAGTTGGATTCAATGATTTATTTCAGCCAAAAAAAAAAATACATGAAGTAGGCCTTTACATTAGGCCAAGTCATAATACAATACAATATACTGTATTCAAATGTATTTTTCAGGCTTTACTGCTCATTCTCCTTAATCCATTTATAATTAAGGGAGAGTGGGGAATAGGTGAGACACTTTTTTCAAAAGCAGATAAAACGTTTGAAAAAGCCTTTTTTGTCAGTTTAAGTATTCCAGTAGATAGTCTAGACTATCTACTCTAAGAAAACAATCATATTAAACATTTCTATTAAAATTAAAAAAGTCACATTGCCTCAAATGTCTCAGTGTTCCTCACCCCTGGGGAACACTGGGACACACCATGGGGAACAGTGAGACAAAAACTTTAATGCAAGATAAATGACATATTATACCAATGTTTTTTCAATATCCAAGAAGAATCAATTATTAAAAACCAATATAGTTACATGTAACAAACAAAAAGAATGTATAAGCTCCAAGAAATTCATTTTAAAATTCAATTATTATACCGGGGAACAGTGAGACATTTCAGAAAATAGGCAAAGATCAAAAGGAGGTCTGGCTTCCCTAAAAATATTAATACACCTTTAGAACAAAACTGATACACCTTTTGATACCCCAAGGTGAACTGGCCCCCCACAAGACCAAGTGGTAAACTCTGGCCAAGCGCCTATATGCGTTCAGCATAGTCTCACTGTTCCCCATTCTGTGATGTCTCACTGTTCCCAATTCTGTGTTCCATGGCTCTTTAGTTTAAAAGAACATAACCTCAAAATACTATCAAGTGCATTACATGCTGCTTCAATCTGTAATTGAGATCACTGTTCTGCTTCATAATGATTCTGTGAAATGATTCACAATCTGCTTCACAACTGTATTAAGAAAATCCTTGGTTCTTGTCATATTTCGAAAACTCATTTTCATTTTCAAAAAACTTGAGTGCAAAAAATATTTCTGTCAAAATATTACCTTCAAATGAAGTCAAAATTATATTGAAACAAATCGTTGTCGTGAAGCCATCAAAAAGGGGTGATACATCTAGTACTCTAGTATAGAAGCTTTTGCCACTGTACGTTGTCTAGATTTTTTATTAAAAATCTTGTCTCACTGCTCCCCGTGTCTCACTATTCCCCACTCTCCCTTACATAATTTTTATTCAGAATTTCAAAACAAAATTTCAAGAGCCTACTATTATAATCAAGAAATCTGAAACCTAAAAAATGTCATAGGCGCATAGGCGATGTTAATATGGTATGGTATATACAGAGTGTTTCAGGAGGAATGTGCAATACTTCTCAGGCTGATTCCTCACACCAAGTAGACAAAAAAGTTCCATGGGACCAACCCCCAAAAACGCTTTGTTACCGAGATAACAATGGCTGAAAATTGAGATTTTTCAAAAAAGATTAATTTTTCTAATTTTCTAGAGGCTAAGGAATCATGAAATTGTATTTTTTATTAATGGAAGTTGAAGAGAGTTGGATTCTGAAGAAAAAGTTGAAAAAGTTGGCGATTGTGTAGATCTTACCCAAATCTCAGAAATAGTGATCAAAAATCGTAAAATTGACAAAAAATAACACAAGTGATAAATTTGTGCTCGGTAGCGATTTTGAGATTTTTGATCACATTTTCTGAAATTTGGGTAAGATCTACACAATCGCCGCCATTCAACGTTTTCTTGAGAATCCGATTCTCTTCAAATTCCATTAATAAAATATACAATTTTATGATTCCTTATCCAGTTATAACCCTTATTGTTGAAATATGGCGTTTTCTAGCATATTTTTCCAATTATCTCAATAACCGTTGAAGTTACAAACTTGGAACTGGTTTCATTGTATTCCTCAGCTTATTTTACATAGGAATTGATTATTTTAGAACCTCACTAAAGTCTCAAATAAATTAGAAAAATTAATCTTTTTTGAAAAATCTCAATTTTCCGCCATTGTTATCTCGGTAACAAAGCGTTTTTGGGGGTTGGTCCCATGGAACGTTTTTGTCTACTTGGTGTAAGGAATCAGCCTAAGAAGTATTGCACATTCCTCCTGAAACACTCTGTATAATTAAAAATCCAATAAGTGTAAGTTATACTGCAATTATAAATTACTGATCAGATGAGCTGAGTTCCGGATCAGTAATAGTG
This sequence comes from Sogatella furcifera, assembly GCA_017141385.1. NCBI lineage: Eukaryota > Metazoa > Arthropoda > Insecta > Hemiptera > Delphacidae > Sogatella > Sogatella furcifera. The sequence continues at coordinate 21,699,557 of CM029556.1, forward strand.
GGCCAAATTTTTAATGCCTAAAACGAGTAGCATAACGTACGCCCAAGAAATATTAGGCCATTTCCAAACTTTTCTATTAACATTGAAAACTTACGTGTGATTCACACTCCCAAACTTCTCTATGGATAAACGTGCCAAATGGTGCATTTGTTGAATCTCCATAGTACTGAATTAATGGCTTGTATTCATCATGATAAGCTTCATTACCCAGATCACTACAGCTTAAAAAAATGGAATTAATATTTTATACCATTCTATCAAGCAGTAATAAGTAATTATCAGGGTAGGTACCTACCATGCTACCATGCAATAAATGCCAGCTCTCTGAAGCTGCGGCCCCACTGTTGAATAGTTGCATATAGATTAGATGGTAGATGATTATCAACATAATCTTTTCAACATAATTTCTATTACTATTGAATCTACGTTGAATAAATACCGCATTCTATCCACTCTCTATGTGCGGACCATCCAACCTTCCAGTCAAAACTAATTTATTGGACCAGTTACATTCAACTAAATTCATTATTATAATGCCAATGATATATCAGAACTTATTGATGCAAACTAAAAATAATTTAAAAGGGTAGGTACTTTGATCTTCATCAATTGAAAGTTTTGATAAATACCTACAGTAGCCCTTAGAAAAAATAAGTAACTTATAAGTTATTGCCAATGAGATAGTAGGCTGTAGGTGCTAACAGCTGAAGGCTATTCCGATAAAAAACGCAATATTCATTTTCTTATCAAATAATATTGGTAACTAGTAATAATATAGACTCTACTCATAAGGTTATTAAAGACAAAATGTTATTCCGATTTTTGAGAACTAGAAAAGTGGTGGGGATCTAGAAATGACGTACTGGTAGTTCAGATCAACAACATGATAATTTGCACTATAAAATATTAGCGCATGCGCACTGTACTAAAATATCTGATCTGATCTACTAGTACAGCCAAAATAAGCAAAAAAGTAAAAGTACGAAATATAAGTTAGACCAATATAACACTTTTTACAATTATATTGCTATATATTCAAGTTTATATGTTACATCTTGAAGAGTAACTTACATACATTCTATAGCTGAGTTTGTACTGGAAACTTAACATGTCCATAAAAATATATTTGAGAAAATATTTCATAGTATTTGAGAAAGTATTTTTTGGGGGAATATATTAAGAAACTTGTGGGGATCCACGTTTCAAAGCGCCAAATAAGCATGAATAACATATATTGCTCCCTGTCCAAACGCAGCTTTAATTATTGCACCCACCTAAATATAATATATGTGTTACATCAATAAGATGAATAAGATGAATAAGATAAATAAGATTCAATATGTTTTTTGAATTCATTAGCTTACAATACTTTAGAATCTTTTGCGCCATCTCTAATGTCTCCAACCATCGCTTCTACTTCTTGGCCAACCCTCAAGTTAGTGCCTGCTTCCAATTTTGGATTAATAATTGATCCAAAAATCTCATTCTTTTCCAGATAGTAAGTTATGTCTGAGTTATTGTTGTACATAGTATATGCACTTGTCCATACGTGAGGAGAAACAGAGAGTACACTGCAATAATAATAATAATACATTTTTAAAACAACTGTAGGCCTATCATTTTTTCAGTTTTAAAATTTTGGGTAATTACCATATTACCATATAATAGCTACCTTTAATTGATAAGGTCATGGCCTTAAAAGTGGCAACTACGTAGAGTAGGAAAATCGGTGAATTTAAAAGCATTGAAACCATTTAAAAATAATAATGTTGGGGCGTAAATTGTGTCAGAACAGGATTTTGTGAAATTTTGCTCCGGTTTCCTGTAACCTGAAGATTATTATTTCAAAAACTCCAATTAAGTAAGATGACAACAGTTGAACAGTTCTGATCGTTTTCAAATCATTATAGTTACTTATACTACAAAGCTATATGAAATGGTAGACTCATTCACTCCCAAAAATATTAGAACCATTCTCTTTTAAATTATAATGTTTAATTGAGAATTCTGGAAATGTTTATTGACTAGCCATCTATCTTACTCTGAAATGCCAAATCCCAGAGAAAGCACACATAGTACAAAGATAGTATAGCACTTCATTCTCTTGTATCCACCACCATAACTGAATACTTTTAATAAAGTATGCGTCAGTGTTCCTATAAGTAAAATGAATCTATAAGTTCCATGAATAAAAATTATTATAATTTCTTGAAGCAGCTTGCCAACCTCCATTGTCGTTATGTAATGCCATATTTTTCAGCTTCAATAATTTTTTGACTTCTTACTAGGAGTAATTTATGACATTGAAAATTTTCTAATTATTGGATGGTAGTTTGTTCTGTTTGAGTATGTAGGGGAGGGTGGGTCACAATAGCACACAAATTATGTTTCTATTTTTCTTTATTGGATGTAGCCTATGCTAAACAGAAAAATTTTAACAGAATATTCGGGAGTATTACACACATTTTCCCGGTATTTCAAATATAGTTTTGAGATGCAAATTAATAATACTATTGATTGAAAAAACACACAATGCCATTTCATTCTTTATTCTTCATTCTTTCTCTACAATTGCGACTTGGTTTCCAAGTATTTTAAGCAAAGGATGAATGACTGATGATGAATGATGATGATGAAGGTTTGAATGTAGGTCTATCCACAATGTCCACTTTCACTATACTCACAAATTTCAACTCTTGAGAATAAAAAACCATGATTTATCAATTTAAAATTTGAAAGGTTGGTAAATGATTCAAAACAGCATCAAAAATATCTAAAATGATTTGAAATTATCATTTCTCACTTAAAATTTTGAAGCAAAAAAATAGTTAACAAACTTTAATGATCGTTACTAAGCAACTTGATCCTTCACATTGAGCCTAATATTAAAGAGGTGAATTCCAAAACTACCATACTCCGGCGTCCAGCATAGACTTACATAGATAAAACCTAAGTGTTCTCATGAACCGAAATAGCTAGATGATTTGTGGTACTGCCATCTTTATCTTACAATTATCAATTTATTGATATGAATCATTGATTTTCTACTTTCATAGTCCTATATATGTTTTGAACATCAGCAAATAATTTTCAAACTTGTTTTATATGGTATCAATAATTTTATAAGAGTATGCAGGGGCGTAAATTCAAAATTTTCATTGGGGGGCAAGCAGGGGGCAAGAGTAGTGGTTTAGTGGTAGCTCTGGGTAGTGGTTTACTGATCGCTGATAATTCTGCTGTTATGTATGTAAGACATAATCTACTTCAATACCAAACTGAATCAAATACTGGGGGCTCTAATGGGCCTGGGGTGCACCTCCTCAGCCAAGCGGGGATGGGGTCCTCCCCCCGGGAAATTTTGTGAAAGTATACTTCAAAACTGTTTTAGGAGGCCTCTTTTTTGTGGCCAATCTAATGCCAAAATACCTATTTTTTAGCATAAAATATTGATGAAATACAGAGTGTCCCACGAAAGATTTAACATAGATACATCCAGAAACCATAGATTTTTAGATCTTTTCCAAGTAATCCCAACTTACTTACAGTCATTAAATTATCAATATCTTAAGAATCCCTTGTCAAAAATGAATTTTAAGATATTGTTGGGAAGATGAAATAATTTCACATTAATTTAAGGTATTCTACATGCCAAAGTCGATTACTGAGCAGTATTTTTTAGTGGTTAAAGTTGAAAAAGAGTGATTTTCAAGTTTTTCTAAAACCTCAAATGGATTTTTTGCGATTTTTTTCAGGGTAAGAGAAATTTCTATAGACTAGACCTTCGTTTTTTATTGTCTCCAAATGAGACCAAGTACAGGGGTCTAACTCAAATCCCTGAGTCAGAATTTCATTTATTTAAATAAGTTTATTTATTAAAAACTAGACTAATCTTGTTGAGTGTGAATAATTGTCTACAATTTGATAGCTTTGTGTCGTGCAATTACGTACACAAAAATACTTTTTCTATAAGACTGAGAACTGGTCACTGGTCCTGGTTGACTGGAACTTGTTGGAAGTTCGTATCTGCAGTGGTTATTGAATATTGATATACTTGCTAACATATGAAAATAATCAGTATTTTTCAAGTTCAAAGAGGTTTAACATGGTTACCCGATGCTTCAACTTACTTTTCTGTGGGTGAAACTTGTAGATGATTCAATTTTGAATAAAACGTGTTCAGTCAATAAACAGTCTAAATCTAAAATGACCCACAAACTCAGAGATCAGGTTTGAATGAAACAAAACTGAATGACCAATTCATTTGAAGAATCAATGTACCTAACTTCTTTAAATCTGAAAGTATTCTATAAATATTTATAGTTTTAATTGAAAAAGTGTTATAGTCTTAAAATAGTTTTATAATGTTAAATAGTAAATTTTGGTTCTAGTGGACATTCTATCCTGACCTATTGTATTTCGTGAATAGTTCTTTATTCTTCTTAAGCATGAGAATCTTGAAATCATATTGTAGTCCAGAAAATTCGCAGATATGATCAGAAAATGGCGCTGGAGGAGAAAATTTTTTAGGTACTTTTTTGTAGACAATAAAATTTTGAGAAGAATAAGACCAATTGCAAATTTGTATCATTAAATGTTTTCGAAGTACTATTATTTAAAAAATTGGTAATTATTTCATAGGATCAAGATTTTGAAATTTTTCTTACTTATAAAGTTTGTAACTATAAATTGAGCACCCGTACATTATCGTATTCCAAATCTCTCTCGGCGAAATTAATTTTTCTTTCATTTCAGACCAATTTCACACTTCTATATTCAATATTTTTTGAAGTACAGCGAATTAAAATAACCCTTACACCCCCAAAAACCACAAAAATTGCATATTATAACACAAAAACTTACTAAAAATATTGGGATAAGTTATTTGCTTATATTTCTAAATTATGTTCCTGATTCGAGACTCTAGGCTGTTGTGAGCAATGTTATGAGATTAAAAATATCATAGGATTTGACAGCATCCCCTATATTCTAAGTTTTATATTCATAACTTTTGAACTGAACAGTAATTCGGATTTTATCTTGTGATAGCTCATCGTTCTCAGCTCATGGCAGCGATATAAAATCATACATTGAAAGTCAAATTAGATAAAAAACTCCAATTTTCAGATCTTGGAATTCAATTACTAACCATCTGAAAGAGGAAGATTTCTTCTACATTTCATTATAATTTTCAGATTTTTGCGCCCACAGGTTGCCGTTTGGGAGTCACTCTAATGTAAAAATGTTCTGTTTTCAACGAGGAGGTATTATTACCCACAGTACCATTACAATCTGGAAATTGGAATTTTTTATCAAATTGGACGTATAATACATGAATTTATTCTGGGACTCTTGGGGACTTTTAGTATGTTATTCAGCGCCCTTTTCTGATCATATCTGCAAATTTTCAGCTGGTTCCTCCGACTTTTAATTTTTAATTTTGTTGCTTTATTTGACTGGACTATTGGGGGCAACAGGCATGTTTGGGGGCAACTGCCTCCCGTGCCCCCTCAAATTACGCCTATGAGAGTATGCCTACTTTTTTCTTACCTCAAAATTCTCATTCCAAGGAAAGATGTAAGAATAAGAATCAGCTTCATTTTTCGGTTTATTACCAGCCTACTTATGGGATAAGCTTCAACAACAAATGTAAGCGAATTATTTAAGAGACTAGAAATTGACGTCAATTTGTTGTTCTAGAATAGAGTGTTTGTTCATGATTTCTATCTATATGAGTTGCAACTGTGTAAATTTACTTATTCAATGAACTATCCTAGTCTGTCCAAGCAAAGAAGACATTCTGGCAAGATCAAAAAATTATTTCAGCTCAGTCAATATTGGTTAAAAATTATAAAATTGGTATTGAATTATGGATCAAAATGTTTCCTTCAATTTGAAACCTAATTTAAATTTCTTGAACCAATATTGACAAAGGTCAAGTGATTTTCCCATCTTGCCAGAATGTCTTCTTTGCTGGGATAGATTAAATCTATTTGATGTTTTAAAGTGGTTGTTCACACTTAACTATTTAACGTTTTCAGTAGCTACTATAAACTGAATGGATAGACCTGTCATCAAAGGTTATGAAAAAAATATTGAGCACTCAGGAAACGGTCTGAAAATGTTTTTCAGTCTGAAAAAGTTGTACTGTCCTATTTACTATACTATTTACTTTACTATGTATTATGTACTATATCCTATTTGTACCCAGGATAGGTAGGTAGTAGGTATACCTACTATGAACTGAATAGATAGTATAGTAAAGTGAAAAATAATAATTTTTTATAATCGTGATGGAATAGTTACTGAGTTGCCTATTGGCATATAAAATCATACATGTAACTTACATCTTGTATGTTTGAAACTAGACCGTTAAATACTGCTACTTCATTTATATTATATCATATGCTGAACTTATAAACTATAATATAATAGGCTACCACTTGAGTTATATCCCACTTATACCTACTTATGACCTACTTATCTCTTCAAACAAAAAATTAAGGTAGATCGTCAAAAATGTAATTTTTTCTGTTTGAGTTGAATTGATATTGATTAAAATATTCAATAATATTATAATAATTATTATTGGTCAGATATTAAGAATAAAAAATGTGTTAAAAGTTATATGTACGGTAGCCTATGGTTTTTAATGGTGTGAAGACCATATGCTAGTAGGTTCCACCTCAACAGTGCCTCAACTTTACTAGCCCAAATGCTAGTTCAAGCCATTTCCTAGTTAAAAAATAGACTACCTATAGTGAACTTGTGAAGATAAATCGCATATAAACCTCACTGACGTTTGGTAAATTATCTCCAAACAAGATTTTCTACTACCAGTTGACTTTTCGATTGAAAAATGAAATAAAATTCATTAATATAGATTTTTTCCATTAATAAATTAGCTGGTACCTAGTTGCTACTATCCAACTAGTGAATAATAAAATCCACCAAAATAATGTGCCTCTTAATAGTCACCCTCATATATTGAGAGCCAATACACAGTTGAATTTGATGAACTCATTATAATGAAATTTGGTTATTTCTCTTGCAAACGATGGAATTTGCACAGGAAGAAGGATGGATAGAAAAGATTCTATTAATTAATGCTCACATATTTTATATTTATCACATAAACACTCTGATTCTAGGCAGCAATCCAACAATAATAACCCAGCCTATAGGACTAGGTACTTATTTGATTTACGGTACTTCACAAGATGATAGTTGAACTTATTATAATATGGAATTAAGAATATTACCAAAACAAAGTTCAATAAATTAACTGTAACAGGAAGATAATTGCTTTCTTTGAGGAAAAGTCTAAAACACATAGGAAGAAGAATTATATGCAATACATTATTCACTAAATAATAATTATAAAATGTGCCAACATTTTCAAACGTTGTCTTTCTTATATGAATTGACCATCCATCTCAACCAGACCACTGCAGTTGATTCCTTTTCGTCAAAATAGTATCGTTTTCCCACAGGCTTTGTTTCATCGGACCTGTTATCTGTTGATGAAATTTTCAACAGAAAAAATCACAAATTAACCATCGATTTCAACAAAAATATTATTGTCTAATCATAAAATGAAGCTGCAGATCTCCTCTATTTTATTCTATAGCTACAAGTAAATTATGAGAAAGTTGAGGATATGAGTTTAATAGAGTTTGTAGAAACAGAAACTACGTATTTTTCAAATTCAAATTTATTTGTCATAATAATTAATATAATACCATACGGTACAAGAAACTATAATATTGTGCTAGGGCGTACCAAGGATTTTCTAGGGGGGGGGGGTCAAGCAAGTTTTTTTTCTGCAAAATATAATAAAGTTGCCCCTTTTCCCCCTCTCTCTAGTGAGGGGGGGGGAGGGTGTTGACAGTCATAATATTGTTCAGTTACAATATAAAATTATATCTTATATATTTACTCAGTGCTTAATTTGTAAAATAAAAAGTTCTGGTACAGATTCGGAAAGTTGTTGAGGGGGATTCTCCCCCGAAAAAAAACAAAAATTTGACTTCTCAAAGCTCATTTTTAGAGTTATTATTATCACCATTCTTCCATTTTTTAAATAAAAAATATAAATGATATACTACAGGAGTAGCAAGTACTCAGAGGAACCTGTGTGGCATACTGGTGTGTACCGTTACAAATTAAGCCCCGCATTTTATAATGAAAATAGAAAATAAGAACAAGTTCTTAATTATTATCCAATCAGAAAAATTCGTTGAAATTATTTGCTTGGTAAATAATTTCAAGTCCATCTATTTTTTATATTGAGGGGTTGATGTGAATAGCTTACAAGCTAGTTTAACGCAAATAATTTATCAACATTCTATTAGTGGACTAAATCACATAGCTTACAGAAAGGCTATTTAGCTGTGTATACAATTATTGAAAAATGAAGAGTGCAGAAGACCCCAGATTTAAAAGAAACTTTTGAAAACATTTCTAGCAATTACAAAATCCAAAGTTAATTCATAGATCAATCAAGGTAAAATTAAATAGATATGGTTAAACTACAATAGGCTAACACAATTATTCTTGATGGATTTGCTAAGAACTTGTTTAATACTCTTTTTGTAATCTGGTCCTTGTTTTCTTCTAAAAATTCATGATTGAAACCAAACTTATTAAGCACAACCCTGTCAATCTTTCCTCTACCATTCAGCTCTTGAGCCATGTCTTTACCCAATGAAGGGTACTAAATTAATGATTTCTTAATAGTTGCTGTGGTTCAGGGGCGGTCTTGCTATTTTTGATTATGACCGTGGCAGGTAGTATGAAATTGTAGACACAGTATTGCTAAGCTGTTCTGATAGTGGATAATGATAATAATAAATTATTGTTATATGCTTTGTCAAAATAACAAAATTGGACGTATGGCACTTATTTAATTAATAGTAGTTAAATTCAACTCTGAATGAATAAAATGAAAACTGAATAAAAACTTCAGCTTTAAAATGGTAACCGTGGTTCTATCGGGATCAATTTTGCAAAGCAAGCAAGTGAAGATTTGCTAGTAGAGACTGCAACATTGAAAGAATGAGTTGAATAATTCAAAATTTTATCTCCAAGTGAACGAGTTTTCAATAACTCATCATGAATATTTCTTGAATTTGTATTCGTTTTTGAATTATGAATAATAAACTCAGTATCGAATTGGTCTTATATCATTATTATTATTATTATTTGGTCTTATATCATTAACAATATTTCGTGTTAAAAAAAGGAATTTCCTCATTTGATAGACCATAAAATTGCCTTCTCAAACGCAATTTTGATGTAAATTTTACAAAATTTTCCCGGGGGGGGGCCCCCCCGCCCAGCTAAGAGGGTGGGTGTCTGCCGGCAAATGGAGGATCTAAGTTTTCAGTTGAGTCGCCAAGAGGAGGCACTAGACTAAGCTGCTAGTTTAATTTGATTCTTCCCTTCAGTTAGTCACTAATTAGAATTTTTGAAAAAATGTCAACTATTGGTTATGTGTCAACGACTGGGGGTTTTACTTCTAATTACTGCTTACCACTAATTATTAGACACATTATATACTCCAAAACGGTGTAAAAATCAGTTATTAGGCATCATTTTATACAAAATTTCCCGGGGGGGAAACCCCCGGGCCCCCCTCCCCCTGGGGGGTATTCCAAACCCCTCAGAACCCCCGGTGAAGGGGCCCGCAATCAGCCATAGCCAAGGGCCCCCAGCTGAGCCAGACCGCCCCTGCTGTGGTTGATGGGAAAACACTTAGAATGCCTCCAAACACTAGACAATACCTAGTAATTGGAAATAGTATTTGCCTTTTCCAAAAGTGTAGCTACTTCAATTTCCTCCAACTTATATATTTTTAATTTTTTTCAAATACATTATACTACAGCTCCAATCCCACAGTCATGGATTCTAGCTTCTAGATCATAGAACTTTATATGGAAGATTCAGAATGTTTTTTTAATTCTCTGGAGTTACTCAAAGGATGGAGAAAATAAAAAGAGAAAGCAAGAGTATTCTCATTTTAAAATATGACTTCCAATGCATTGTTAAGAGAGCCATAATAAGAATTATCATTTAACGTCTCCAGTATTCAATTGGTGAATTGAATATTCAGACGGAAGATAACTTCTGTAAGTCTCTGATTTCAAAATCTTCATAATTTATTCGAAAATAGCAAAAAAGATTATCTATAGCTGACCCCCCCCCCCCTGCCCCTGCCTGCATACGCTCATGGGACATTAGGAGATTGTCCCCGAACGTAGTAACTAGGGAAAAAGTGTATAAAAATTGATTTTCTCAAAGAATCGGTGACTTATTCGAACCTTTATATTCCGTTAAACTGGCCCTATAAACTATAAAGGATGGAGAAGTGTCAGAGAGAAAGCAAGAGATAAAAAATGTCAAAATCGCAACTGATTTTTCACATGTGCGATGTTTTGTATATTTTGATCGCGATTCTATGAGATTTAGTTAAGTTCCACACAATCACAACCATCCAACTTTTTTCAGGATTCGATCCTCTATAATCCTGTTAATAAAAATATACAAGTTTATGAATTTATATCCTGTTATATAACCCTTAATTGATTTTTAACATGACTTCTCAATCACCTCAAAACCCGTTGAAGTTTTAAAATTCTAATAACTGGTTTCATTGAATTTTCTCACCTGATTTTACATAGGAAATGATTATTTATGTATGCAGCCTCTAGAAAATAGGGGACTTTTTATTTTTTTATTGTAAATTTTGAGCGATTGTTATCTCGGTAACAAAGCATTATTGTAGGTATGTTCTTTGGAACTTTTTTTGTACTCTGTGTAAGGAATCAGCCTGAAAAGTATTGCATAAATAATCCTTCTGAATCACTTTATTGTAAAATGGCATCAAAAGAATATAGAAATTCTAACATAAGAAAACCCTATTGAAAAAGTTTCCTCTGCAATAAAATTCTGAAATTGCTCATTTTTTTTTTTATTTTATCTATTCTCTCATCAAATTTTGGGAAAATAGTGGTATTGAGATGGAAGATGTAGATGAATTTTTACACATATTTTACTCACCTATAATTTGAGGATAATACGATGGAACCGTTGAATTGTATGAACTGGAACAGCCAAAATGTCGTAATAAAACATTGGTGTCTTGAAGAGTTCTTTATACTATAGGGATAACTTATACACTAAATTCATATGTGTAAAGAAGGAGTATTCATCTTACGGAAAGAATCAGACATTCTAGTAGAAAAATTCAATACATAGAACAAAAAACGTACAGTCTAAAAACATAGGCTACATAGAATTTAATTTTGAGGCTAGCACTAGTAGCAGTAGTAGTACTAGCTATTGAGCTATTAGTAGCTATTGAGTACTAGTCAGGGGCGTGAATTCAAAATTTTCATTGGGGCGGGGCAAGATTTGCTTCTGGGTAGTGGTATACTGATCACTGATAATTCTGCTATGTATGTAAGACATAATCTACTTCAATACCAAACTGAATCAAATTCTGGGGGCTCTAATGGGGTGTACCTCCTCAGCCAAGCGGGCGTGGGGCCTCCCCCGGCAAATTTTGTGAAAGTATACTTCAAAACTGTGTTTTAGAACGCCTTTTCTATAGCCAATCAAATGCCGAAATCCCTATTTTTTGAGCATAAAATATTGATGATATACAGAGTGTCACGAAAGGTGTAACAGCCGGATCCAGAAACCATAGATTTTTAGATATTTTTTAAGTAGGCCTACTTAGTCATTAAATTGTCAATATCACAAGAATCATTTGTCAAAATTGAATTTTAAAGATATTGTTGGGAAGTGTAAATAATTTCACATTATAGTTGGCGCAACGTAAGTTGACTATTTCCCCCCACACAAGAAATAGCTTCGTTGTCAGATTGTGTGAAATTGGAACTTCTTCTAATACAAACACATTCTACAGGACGTTAAAAGTGACATCGTAGCTTCGGAAAAATCATGCGGTGTTGTAAAACTCACGATTTTTTATGATAAACCAGCTGTTCGCAGCTCGAAAATCTAAGTTGATTAGCTTCAACAACTCCAATTCTCTTAATCTTTAACATACAATGATTCATGCATATACCGCTCTTCTTACTTTGAAACTCTTCAGAGGGCAAATTACGACCTTCCTACTATTTTTGACACTTGGAAAAAATTTCAATTGTTTTTGAACAACTTTCTCGCTTTCACCACCCACTTATCTTCTTAAACAAAAAGGTTTCTAGATCGTCGAAAATTTCATGTTTTCTGTTCCAGTAGACTCGACATTGACAAACATATTCGTAAATAGAAACTGAATTGTTGGTCGGATATAAAAAATTCAAAAACCATTAGAAAGCACGAATTCTCCTTGTCATTTTGACTTAGAAACATGATTTCCACTACAACCAATGATTGTGAGAGAAGTGATATAGGTACGACAGAAAATAATATAAAAAAATCAAATTTCCTTTGAATCGTTTTACCCAGGAACCGTTTTAATACTACTGGCATGTCGAGGATGAAATTCTACATACAGATATGGGGTCTAATCAAGGATTTGAAGAAGTTTCAATTTCTCACAATCTGACAACGTAGGCCTAGCTATTTTTCGGGTGGAGAGGGAAATAGTCAACTTAGATTGGCTGACTACAATTTAAGGTATTCTACATGCCATAATCGATTATTGAGCAGTATTTTTAGGCGGTTTAGTTGAAAAAGAGTGATTTTCAAGTTTATCTAAAACCTCAAACAGATTTTTCACGATTTTTTCCAGGGTGAGAGAAATTTCCATAGATTAGAACCTTCCTTTTTCATTATCTCCAAATGAGACCAAGTACAGGGGTCTATCTCAAATCCCTGAGTCAGAATTTTTTATTAAAAACTAGACTAATTTTGTTGAGTGTGAATAATCGTCTACAATTTGATAGCTTTGTGTCGAGCGATTACGTACATACAAAACACTTTTTCTATAGGACTGAGAACTGAAGAAATATGAAAAAATATGAAATAAAATATGCTAAAATATGAAAATAATCAGTATTTTTCAAGTTCAAAGAGGATTAACATGGTTAACTGATGCTTCAACTTACTTTTCTGTGGGTGAAATTTGTAGATGATTCAATTTTAAATAAAACGGGTTCAGTCAATAAACAGCCTAAATCTAAAATGTCCCACAAACTCAGAAATCAGGTTTGAATGAAACAAAACTGAATGGCCAATTACATTTGAAGAATCAATATGTCTAACTTATTAAATCTTATCTTATAAATCATTTATAGTTTTAATTAAAAAAGTGTTATAGTTTTAATATGTTGAATAGTAAATTTTGGTTATAATGGATATTCTATCCTGACCCATTGTATTTCGAGTATAGTTCTTTATTCAGCAATGTTATGAGACTAAATTCAATTACGGTACTAACCATCTGAAAGAGGAAGACTTCTTCTACATTTCATTATAATTTTCGCCCAAAGGTTCCCGTTTGTGAGTCACTCTAATGTGAAAATGTTCTGTTTTCAACGAGGAGGTATTATTACACACAGTAGGCTACCATTACTATCTGAAAATTGGAATTTTTTATCAAATTTGACGTATAATATATGAATTTTTACCGGGACTCTTGTCTTGGGGACTTTTAGTATGTTATTCAGCGCCCTTTTCTGATCATATCTGCAAATTTCCAGCTGGGTACTCCAACTTTTAATTTTGTTGCTTAGTTTGACTGGACTATTGAGGGGGCAAAGGGAATGTTTTGGGGGCAACTGCCTCCCGTGCCCCCCAAATTACGCCTATGGTACTAGTAGTGATGCTATCCCAATTAGGTACTGTATCGGTACTTGAAAAACATGTAGGCCTCTTCTTTTTATTACAGCATTATTTTATTGAACTCTCAAAAGTCATCATATTATAATAAATGCCTGGTTTTCAGTGCATTTGGAAATAGAATTATTCAAGTTGAATGTCTCTTTAGCCTACCCTATTCTAGGGATGAAGACCTTAGAGCCTTATCCCATTCACGATGACTTGAGATAAAAACCAACTTTTTGCGTGCGCGCGCGTGTGTGTGTGTAAGTATGGAATGAATACCACAGACACGACAAAACATAGCCAATAAACGACTGACTCAGCATAGACTTGTCATAGCATTGGCAATGCGTGCGTATGTGCCCTCAATTTTATTTGTCGGAACTTGCTATGGCTTGTCATCGCAACCTGTTCGCCTACTTTATAGGTTTATTCTGTCTCAAGTAATCGTGAATGAAGTGTAGAGTAAAATGCATGAAAATAGTCCATTGGAAAGTGGAACAGCAGTCTAAACTAGAGTGCTGAAAGTAGCCTAGAGGGAGTAAGTCTGAGAATTTTGTCGTTTTTTCGGGTCCTCTCAATATACCGGCAGCGACGGCAGTGGATTAATAATTGAGATTATTTCTAGCACAACATAATTTTTTTTGAATGCGAAATTCCAATTTGCCTGGACTTTATCTTCCTTTTATAATCTCTTTTTATTATTATCTAATGTTCATTATTCCAATAGCTTGAAATAAAAGTGACTTACTATAAGAATGCTTTTTCTTCTGTGTCCAGTTGATTAGAAACTCCTTGCTCGGGAGGTTTTTTCAATATGACAGCACCATCTAAAACAGAAATTTTATCAATTCTATATTGTAGGCTATATCAATAAAATAATTAGTAGTACTAGAGACTTGAAGCAATGATGGGAAAAAATCATAAAGGATAATATCAAATCAAGTCATTTATTGTCAAAAAATACACTTTGTATCATAACAATGTCAACATGGTATCATAACAACATTTTTTAAAATCACATAATAGTCAACATAAAATATTCAAAACAGTTATATAGAATTAATTCAATAATTGTTCAAAAAAATAACACAAAATTGAATGTTCAAGCTAGTACCGTATCAAAAAATTCTCTTACATCATACAGACATCTATCAATGAGAATATTCTTCAAAACCTTCTCAAAACGATTCACTTCCATATCTTTAATACTAGTGAGCAGTTTATTAAATAGCTTGACGGACATATTCCCAGTTATTTTAAGAGCTGCTGTAACTACACTGTTTGATTCTCAAATTATTTTTCTTTCTAGTACCATATTCATGTATGTTGTAGTTGACCTTGTTGAATTTATCTTTACCATCTTCATGCAGGCAAACACATACAAAGATGGCAGGGTTAGTACGGTACAAGGTTCATAATTATATAGTTCTACTAGCCGGCAGGCTCGCTTCGCTCGCCTTCTCCGCCTAGCCAGGAGGCTCCGCCCCCTGGACCCCCGACAGTATAGGCAGTGTAAATGAGTCAAACAGGCTCGCTTCGCTCGTCTGCAAAACCTCTGTCAGTGTCAGCTGGGACAAACAGGCTCGCTTCGCTCGCCTGCAAATTCCGTTCAGTAGGGATTAAAAATTTATTGAGCACAGCATTTCTATACCTAATATGGACCTGTTTACCTAATTTCAACATTTTCTGCCAATTTGTTCTAGAAAAACTCCGAAAATTCAAAAAAATAGTAAAACGCTAATATTAAGCGTAACCTTGGGAAGTATATCGGACATAGTTTGAAACTTGATGCAATATCTTCCAAATTAATTCATCTATAATCTCGCTGAACCATTCAATTTACAGTTAGGATTGGTCGTATCAAGGCGGAAGAAATGCAACCCGCAACACATCTACAATTTTGAAAACCTGATTACTGGCGTAATCTTGAACGGATTGCAAAAATATTTTAACCCCAAATTCCTAGACCTTATCTGAACCTGCCCACCAAATATCAACATTTTCTACCGATTGGTTCTCGAAAAAATGAGGAAAAGGCCGAAAAACTCTAGAAAAACTAAAATATTTGGCGTATCCTTAAAAAGTTTTTAAAATCCTTTCTTAGCGCGCGTCTAAACGTCCAACTGAACATGCCTGGCAAATTTGAACGCATTCGGTTCAGTGGATTTTTAGTTCTGGTGATGAATGAATGAATGAATGAATGAATCAGTCAGTCAGTCAGTCAGTCACTGCCATTTCGCTTATATAGATATAGATAAAGTTCTATAAGAACCTTGAGTACGGTATATCTAATTCAATAAATAATGGTCTACAAGGAGTGACAGGTGGTTTATGGCATACAATTCTTATTGCTTTTTTATCTAGCCTGAAAATAATAATGGAAAGTGTACAATTACCCCAAAGTTGTATCCCGCAAACCATGTTATATGACTATGTAATTATATGGGCAAAATAAATGCTAACTAGAATGGTTTTCTGTCAACAACATCCTCTTAGCCTTCTTAGGAAAAAAATGCCTTTATTGATTTTTTTCGCGGTG
This sequence comes from Sogatella furcifera, assembly GCA_017141385.1. NCBI lineage: Eukaryota > Metazoa > Arthropoda > Insecta > Hemiptera > Delphacidae > Sogatella > Sogatella furcifera. Next base: position 21,715,893 of record CM029556.1, read on the forward strand.
TTGAAGATGTGATATTTCCAATTCAAAATTTGTCTCAATAGTTATACCGTAGATATAATATTCTATATACTTCGATATATATTCTGTATAGTTAGTCTATGGTTATACCTAAGAAATTAGCTATGGAGGCAGTTTCCACTGATTTCCTGCTGAAACTAAACCTTAATTCTGATGTCTTAGCAGCATTAAGACGAAGATTGTTAGCTGCACACCAATCCTCAATAATTGAATTGTTTTCAGCAATCAAAGTACGGTACGAACATATTCATTTAATAGATAGTTTATAAATCACAAAAGGATCGAATATTACAGAAATGAGCATTCAATAATAACTTATACATAGTGCATGGGAATTGGGAAATTAAAATTTATTGGACAGAGGTAGTTTGACATAGAGGTTTGTACAAAAATTCAACTTTCTAGCATATTCATACTCAATTTTAGAACATTATCATTTAATGACTGAAATTTTTCAACATTGAATTCGAGTACCTAGATCGTTCAATTCTAGTATCCCTAGCTACTATATTCTTTATTCTTTCTTTATGTCATCAACTAGCCAGAAGGTTCCGCCCCCTGGCAATATCAGCAGTGTATCATAGAGGCTCGCTTCGCTTGCCTGCGAAAATCTCTGTGAGAGTCAGCTGAGAGAAACATGCTCGCTTCGCTCGCCTGCAAATTCCATTCGAATGTATTTGCTTTGATCATCATATCACTTAACAGGGTTCTTTTAGGTAATCATTCTGAATTAGTTGTTCTATTACCTCAATTCTACCTGGGTTGATGATTTGAACGTATCTAGTTCAGTAGGAACCGTGAATTAAACAAATTAAAGTGCAGATTCCAAACATTGGAAAACCTTATTACAGGAAAGCCTTACTAGAAACCCTCACTAGAAAGGGGTTAGAAATTTATTGAAAACTGCATTGCTAGACCTAATCTGTACCTGTTTACTAAATTGCAACATTTTCTGCCAATGGTTCTCGGAAAAAATCAAAGAAAAACTAGTAAAACGCTAATATTGAGCGTAACCTTGGGAAGTGAATCCACTTAGTTTTAGACTTGATTCAATATCATCCAAATTAGTTCATCTATAATCTCGCTGAACCACTGAATTTACAGTAAGGATTGGTCGTATCAAGGCGTGAGATATGCAACCCGCAATACTTCAAAAATTTTGAAAAACTTATTACTGGCTTAATCTTGAACGGATTTCAAAAATATTTCAACACAACATTTCTAGACCTTATCTGAACCTGCCCACCGTATATCAAAATTTTCTTCCGATTGGTTCTCGAAAAAATTAAGAAAACGCAGAAAAACTATAGAAAAACTCAAATATTTGGCGTATCCTTGAAAAGTTTCAAATACTTTCTTAGCGCGCGTTTAAACGTCCAACTGAATAGCATACATGCCTGCCAAATTAAACCGAAAAAAAAAACAAAAAAACCGAACGTATTCGGTTTAGTGGATTTTTATTTCTGGTGATGGATGAATGAAAAATGATTGAATCAGTGCCATTTCGCTTCTATAGATATATATTATTGTGATACCTTAATTAAAATAATGCAATAATTCGGGCTAATCTAAATGTTCTCGAATTCCGAATTTCCCAGTCTTGGATAGGTGATTTTGACCTGTGTTTTTGGTGTTCTAAGACTTTCTTAATTGAAAGAACTTTTCCGAATCTCAATTACAGTGAAATAAATGAATAACTCTCACAATGTTTCCTTTCGGTGAAACATGGTTATGTAGGCGAGGTGGAACATCTTTCGGTCTACCAAATAAATCCTTACGCTAATAATGAAATTGGTTTAGGGCTAATCTTAAGTCTATAACGTGGAAACGGTAACAATGATATCATTAATTTTATGACGGAAGGCTATAGCCTACAAAACATGAGATTGGTTGTAATAATGCAATCTCTATTCCTTTTTATTAATTCTATTTATTCATTGTATCGGAATCTTTCCTGAATTATGAAACATTAAGATTATGAAATGAGTAATAATAAGCTCATTTTATTGAAATCCTCAAGATATCGATAGAGTATGAGCTATAGAGTTGTGCCAAGAACAGAAGAGCCTCTTGCAAGATGGCGGAGGGAAGTGAGAGTGTAACTACGCATGCGCAGAACTTGGAATTCCAGGGTAAAATCACTTCAGCCAAACCTACCGTTTTCACACTAATCGCAATCATATTGATTTCACGAATGAAAATATTTTTTTGTTAATTAATTTATTTAAATTATTATTGATAGCACACATCATAACATAATTATTATGAACTGAGACCGAAAAAATAGTCCGGTTTTTCCAAACACACTCAAATTTGAGGGACCCTCAAGTTTACTACATTTCCTATACTTATCACAGAAAATGTCAAAATTTGAGGGTCCCTCAACTTTGAGTGTGCTTGGAAAAACCGGGCATAAGCCTGTACTATTTCTTCCTAGATTTGGTTATACTAGAACAATTTTCATTTCTACTACTGGCAGCAGTGAATGGCAGCCATGTTGCCAAAAGCTCTTCTGTGCTTGACACAACTATACCATATAGTTACCTAGGTAGGCTACAAAGACTATATAAGACTTATAATATTCATATACAATAGTCACTGTAGGGTAGGCCTACTGATAGAGTAGCCTGAAAAGTACTGTATATAGAAATGCATAATTTTGTGAAAGCAAACCATGAACCAAATCAATAACTCACTGAATCTTATCTGCTCGTTGATGTTGTTGTCTTGATGATAATAGATTTCTTTTACTCTGACACTGGATGAAGTGCTATTCAATTTATACTTCCATACACTGACTGCTCCGTAATATACAAATTTTGATATTGGTATTGCACCCACCATCTCAGTCACTCTCCTATGGAATGTTTTCTGAATTTTATTGGTGCCTTTACCTCCATCCTCCTTCAAAAAGAAATCATTATATATTACGAGTAATTCATATAAAAAATTTGTGTATTCTCTTGAAACTTGCATAGAAATTAATGAAATTTTTTGAGTAAATATTGATGTTGTGGAACGTTTCCATGATGAAAAACTTGATTGTTGTCACAATTCTACTCTAAAATTTGATAAAATTGAAAAATTCTCCAGGAGCATGCTTTTGTGTACTTGTAACTTACAGCTGATGATGTGTGTGTCTCTTCCTCTTTGGATGTTGAGTTTGGGCCTTTTTGCACCTTATTTGCTCCTATGATTTCTCATTATTAGTGTTATGTGAGTTAGTACTACATAATTATACAGTTTTTCCAAGACCCGCTGGCAAGATGGGAGAATGACCCAAGCTCGGTCAATATTAATTGGTTCAAAAATTATCAATTTCATCTCAAATTGTAGGAAACAATATGATCTAGCCTACTTTTAATACCACATTTATACATTCTTGAACAAATATTGACTAAGCTGGAGTCATTTTCCCATCTTGCCAGAGGGTCTTCTTTGCTTGGAGGGACCATATATTATATGTAGGTTAATTCTTATTATTTCATTTCATTTATTCATTGACAAGATTACACAAATCATTACATAATTATGAACTAGGATAGGAAAAATAGGCTGAGCCTATGCTATTTCTTTCTAAATTTTGTAGTATGATTAGTCCAAAACAAGGTTATGTGGTTTCACCGCACTTCACACAATAATTTTTTGCCTTGAAAAACCATTATGAGAATTTTAAATTTAGAGTAAATTTAAATTTATGAAAATTTTGAATTTAGAGTAAATTTAAATTTATGAAAATTTATTGTAAATTGTGTTGATGGTTTGAACAAATACCATAGAGAAATTTATAATTCAATTCATCAGCCTGTATTTTACAATGCAATCACTTAGGCTAATTTTGCTCTGTGCTCACCGTAGTCTCAAAAGTGCATTTCCACAATTCCTGGTTCTCAACAGAAAAGTAGTTCTCACTGACTTTGCCTACTCCATAGAATTCTTTATACTCGGTTTTGTCTGACATTGATGTCAAAATAGCACAGTATGGTAGATAATGTGTACCTGCTTTCTCTTCCAATTGAAACTCGCACCTGCAATCAAATTTTCATATGAAGCAATAGGCTAGTTTGGGTGTCTCGTTGGAGGAGTGATAAAGCGCCGTTCTGATAACCAGGTGGACCCTGGTTCAAGTCCCAAGCGGGGGAACAATTTTTGACCACAGCACAATCACATAAATACGGCCACCCCGTCTTTCGGAGAAGACGATAAGTCGTCGGTCCCGACTACTTCAAAGTAGTCGTCATCTATCATCCATATCATTACCCACGCACAAGCCTATGAGCTCATGTGGGCTTCATAACAAACAAACAATTAAATAACTGAATACATATTAGTCGAGCCGCTCTAGGGTTTGCGGTGGAACGATAATTGCAACAAAGATGTTTTATGGTGGAAATTACCTTTCTATTGAACGTGTGACAAAATCCACTCTAAACTTGTATCGGGAAGTTGTTTTTTTTGGCCGCCATATTGGAAAATTTTAGCTAATTTTTTTTGGTTTTCTTGAAATAATGTCTGAACAAAGCGTCGGACGAAAAAATATTCTTATCTTTTTTAGTACCTGATTAGATAGAATTTCCAAGAGAATGATCGTAACGGAATCATCTATTTATTTCCACTAGAAACCTATAGTTACGATTATTGAAAAAAGAGGTTAATCTTCGAGAAAAACGATAATTTGAGTACCTATTTTCAGTTTTTCTTCGCTTAGATCTTTTGAAATATTCATTTGAATTGTTCAACTCAAAATCCCCCTAGGAATAATTTTGTCCTCTACAATTTGAGACCAAGTATATCTTTCTCCCTTGTATAGTTTTCGAACTAGAGCAGTGGAAAGATATCTTTGTACAAACTCAAGATATCTCAACAAATTATAGCTCATTCTTTTCAGCTCATCCTATACTAATAACCAAACGAGAAGAAATTGGAATACTCACACAGCTTTATCCTCCTTGTTGCCCAAATCTGTAAACTTCCACTTGCCCACTTTCAGTATCTCACCCGTTGTGGAAATTTTGATGGATTTAGGATTTGGTCCTATGGATCCAAGGTGTTCATCTCGTTCATCCTTGCCGGTTTTAAAATCAGTTTCATGGAAAATATCGAGAGGTTTAAATTGTCTGTTGGGAAATCAAGAAAAAATTATGATCATATAGATTCAGATCTCACGATTCTCACCTACAAGTCTCAACTTTCAACTTGACTTAATTATTATCACAAGAACTTATTTTTAATAATTAAAACCTCCCTTAATTGATGGTTTAGCCACAGAGAAGGTGAATTTTCATCCTCTGTAGTATAGCTGACGCCAAATGGTTAGGCGGTTTCATCTGGTAGCTAAAAAACAGCTGGTGATGACAAATGGATTTCTTTAACTTTTCTATCATTAACTTTTCAGTTGCCTAGCTGATGTAGCCTTCTAACAGCTGATGATATCTTCCTCAATCTCAAAAACATCACCACGGCATAGTCAAATGACAAATCTATTTGACATCATCAGCTGTTTTTCAGCTAACAGATGAAACCGCCTAACCATTTGGCGTCCCAACGATTTACTGTGGTTGTATGAAAAAATGAATTTTATTTGTTCATATGAATGACTACCAGTAGGAAATACTTATTTTATGACAGTGTATTATATAGAAAAAAGATCTCCAGTATCAACAAGTGAACTTACTGCATTGGATTATTCCCTGGTCCTTTCTTCAGATACACTTTTCCAGCTGAAATTCGTGAGAAAATATTGAAATATATCAGCAAATATAACTATTGTTCCCTAGGCAAGTTGGCAGGTTACTGGCTCAGTACTCGGGAGAAAATTGCAGTTCAATTGTTGAATAAGGATGCAAGGGTGTTTAATTATTTGTTAGATACGAGTACTTTGTGACAAGGAAAATTATCATAATAGCTAAAACTCTTCAATTTTGTCAAACTATTTCTAAATTTTGAATTTTTCTTTCAAATTCCTCCCTGGCTGGTGCCTATTCGGAGAATAGTTGGTCCCCATGAAAAAAAATGGTGAGTGAGTCAGCTGATCAGTGTAAACTCATCTCACTTTGCTCGCCTTATCCGTCTAGACCCCCGGCATTGTCACTGTCAGCCAATATAATGAGATAAACAGACTCTCTTCGCTCGCCTGCAAATTCAATTAATCGGATTTTTTCCATTCACCATATCACTCAACGGGTTTTGGGGTTTCTTCATTCAGGCTTGTTGTTTTGAAAAGTAGGAATTGAAACTATGAAGCTCTTGGAAAATTTTGATTTTTAGCATATTTTCTTGATTTTTCAATAACCGTTCAAGTTACCAACTTCTAACTGGTTTCATTAAATTTTTCAGATAACTTTACATAGAAAAGGTAACTATTTTTGCTCAAATTAACTATTATTCTTGCTTCAGGAAACCTTTGAAAAGTTAAAAGTATAATCTTTATTGAAAAATTTTGATTTCTTAGTTATTGTTTTTAGGGGTATATCCTACAAGGAACTTTTTTATCTACTTGATATACGTAATCAGCCTGACAAAAGAAGGCCTTTTTCACATTCCTCCTGGAATAATCTGAATAGGTAGTCGGGAATATATTATGAAAATTTGCTTTCGCTTTCATATACATACTAGCCGGCAGTCTTGCTTCGCTCGCCTTCTCCGCCTAGCCTGGACCCCCCCTAAGTATCAGCCGTGTCAGTGAGTCAAACATTCTCTCTTCGCTCGCCTGCAAATTCCATTCGAATGGATTTGCTTCGATATGTCATATAATTTAGCTGGGTTCTTTTTGGAAATCATTCTGAATTAGTTATTCTATTACCTCAGCTCAAACTGGGTACATGATTTGAACGTATTTAGTTCAGTAGTTTCCGTGAAATAAACAAAAACATTGGAAAACCCTATTAAGGAAGGTTATCGAAATTTATTGAACACATCATTCCTGGAACTAATCTGGATCTATTTACCAATTTCAACATTTTCTACAATTGTTTCTCGAAAAATCCAAGAAAAACACCGAAAGTTCTGGAAAACATTAAATATAAATATTAAATTGAGCTTAACCTTGAGAAGTATATCGGACATAGTTTGAAACTTGATTCAATATCTTCAAAATTAGTACATCTATAATCTAGCTGAACCATCGAATTTACAGTAAGGATTGGTCGTATCAAGGCGAAAGATATGCAACCTTCAAAACATCTAGGCTTCAATTTTGAATAACTGATTACTAGCGTAATCTTGAACGGATTTCAATAATATTTTAACACAACATTTCTAGACCTTATCTGAATCTGTCAACCAAATATCAACATTTTCTACCGATTGGTTCTCGAAAAAATTAAGAAAACGCCGAGAAACTATAGAAAAACTCAAATATTTGGCGTAACCTTATGCAGTTCTAACAATCGTTTTTTAGTGCGCGTCTCAACGATCAGCTGATAATGACTGCCGAATTTGAACGCTGAATTTTCACTGAATTTGAGTCAGTGAATCAGTGCCATTTCGCTTCCATAGATATAGATAGAAAGATATCAAATCATAATTAATCATCCTCGCTCTCTCCATTACCCACGCACAAGTAGGATTTAATACTTATGTGGACATAATGCGCAATAATAAAAATTATGAATCGATAGATAGATAGATAGATGGATAGATAGATAGATAGATAGATAGATAGATAGATAGATAGATAGATAGATAGATAGATAGACATAATAATAAAAAACGATGATACTGTTTATAGGTACTTACTATAGAAAAGATTTTTCTTAGTATTTGGATCTATATACTTGACTTCCTTGAAAGTGACTGAATGCAAACCAGTGGAAGTAGAAGCTGTACTTTTTATCACTTCAATCCCTTCAAAATAGAAAATTGTATCCACTGGTCGAATTCCATGCATGACACTAACAATCCTATAGAAGTGGATTTCAGGTACCGGCGGAAATAGTTTCTATTCCACAAAGTAAGAAGACACCTTGTTAAGGTGACGAGACGTGTAGCAAGCCGCTTCTTACTGGCGGCTAGCTACACGTCTCGTTTAATCACCAACAAGCCAGGCTATAGGACAGTAGCAAGCCTAAGGTAAAGCATGCTGTACACGAGGACAGTTCTGGCGGCCAGTTGAATATCTGTAGCAAATCACAGCTGTTGTTGTTTGACTCAATGACAAGACAAAGGCTGTGATTGGCTACAGATATTCAACTGGCCGACAGAACTGTCCCCGTGTACAGCATGCTTAAGTGACAAGCCCCGGGACAGCTACATTCTGAACGTGTTTGAAACCTTTCTACTACAGTGCTCCTAAAGAAAAGCTGTTTTAAAACCCATTTATAGAGCCATTGACTATCTACTGTATTACTCTCAGGTTTTGGTTGTCATGGAAAAATTATAACAAGCTGAACTTTAGCCTGCAAGTTAGTATGTTTTTAGCTTGAGTGTTCCCATGCGTCAGTGCCATCTGTAAAGGGAGTCTTAGACGAGACGTGTACAAGTCGCTTTTTACAAGTCACTTGTACAGTAGCTTTTCACTTACCAGCTCCTAGTTTCCTTGGAGGCGCTTGTGGGCGTTTAGACAAATTATTAAGAGGTCACTTTTAAATGTCAGCTTGTTGCAACAGCTGTTGCAGTCATTTATTTATTTTCAAGAGAAATTATAAACAATTAGAGTACTTATAGAGTACTGTTAGAGTATTATTATTTATTGAGCATATGGATTTTAATAGTGGGAGAACACTTCGCCAGAGAACCTCATTTTCCGCAAACGGAGATATGAGTTATAGTTATTTTAAAAAGTTTATTTGAAAACATAATTTTTGATTCCAAAACATTGTTGACCACTAAAACTGGAGAACTCCACAAAATCACTACACCATAGCCAAAAAATTTAATTTTTACTATTAGAGTAATAGAGTAGATAGTCTATGGCTGTAGTAAATAGGTTTCAAAACTCTTCTCTAGGAGCGCTGTAGTAAAAAGGTTTCAAAACTTGTCACTGGAGCGCTGTAGACTGTCACGTGACCTGCTGCAAGCTGGTAAGTGTTCTCAAGTCACTTTCTACATTCTTTCTGAACACGTTCAGAATGTAGCTGTCCCGGGGGCCGGGGCTTGTTACTTATCTGAGGCTTGCTACTATCCTATAACCTGGCTTGTTGGTGTTTAAACGAGACGTGTAGCTAGCCGCCAGTAAGAAGCGGCTTGCTACACGTCTCGTTTAAGAACCCCTTAAAGGGGTCTTAGACAAGACGTTTACAGTGTACACGTAGTTTTTACTAGTCACTTGTACAGTTGGGTCATTTCTTGGCATCAGTCAGAACCAGCTGACCCAGGCAAGGGGTATAGTGCGGGAACGGTTCTTAAAACATTTGACAACTATGTCACATAAGACAGTGGATTAGAGCAGCAGTCAATGTTTTTAATGAAGTTGATATAACACTCAGCTGTCAGGTGCCAAGAAATGTTGGCCCAACTGTACAAGTGACTAGTAAAAGCGACATGTACACGTCTCGCCCAAGACCCCCTTAACAGTTGGCAATACGCTCTATGGCTCTATATAGTTGACACGTATTTTATGTATACATCATAGATAGCTCCGTTTTAAAGCTGATTCATAGTGCTTATCTCTAATTAAAAACTGAAATAACTTCCAAGCGGTTTTACAATATGATGTACGAATAAACAAAATTCTACCTACCCTCGAATTACCTAAGCACAAGAAATATTAAGTCGTTTACAAGCTTGTTAGGCCTACTCACCCTTTACCTTGACAGTTCAAGTGAATAAGGCAACAGATTATTGTGATAAGTTTGTGTAGGCCTATTACTGACTTTTACTCTAAAGGTACGATTCCCAAGCGGCTGCTCGAGCGTGCGGTTCAAAATTTGCTGCTAGAGCTACCCAGCTCTAGCGGCGCTGCTCTAGCCATCACAACTCTATTCACATAAATATATTATAGATGTTTACTCTGTTATTAGAGCTACTAATGTATACTAAATCAATAATAGTGAAATTCACCATTTTAAAGTAATTTTCAACTGAATTCCACTAGGCCTATTCATCGATTTAGTATACATTATAAACAGAGTAATAACAGAGTAAACATCTATAATAATATTCACATCTATATTACTATATTATAGTTATGTGAATAGAGTTGTGATGGCTGGGCAGCTTCAGCAGTAAATTTAGAGCCGGGCAGCTTGAGAATCGTACCGTATACCTTTATACAGCTGATATTATTTTCATCTATCAAAATACACTTATAGTAGCCATAGACAATAAAAATTCGTTCCGGCAGCTGGCGATCGGAAAGAGTGCATTTCAAATGCAATTCTATGATGGCTCGAATCATATGACTTATAATGAGCTATTCAGGGTATGAAATCAAAGGTGCCGTTTTCGAAAAACCCATGAAAAACACAATTTTCGGCATATTATCCGCCATTTTCTCCGCCATTTTTGATTGGATTTTTTTCGTTGATGGCTCAAATTGTAGGGCATAATAAGGGTATTTTATACACACCAATTTTCAAAACGATCAAGTCATTGGTCGATTTGTAGTGATTTTTCAAAATTTTCACCCCCTTTCCTTGGACCAATTTGGCTGGTTAACGAACTTGACCGAGATATATCTCGGTGAAGCCAGATTCCTGTTAACTTGTCGAAGAGCGACCAAATTTTGCACAAAAATCATGAAAAATATATAGATATATGAATTTGAACGGACATCAGATTCGTGTTCTGGGGGCTCGGAAACGTGTAAAAAATATATCGCATCATATATTTGCGATTATCCGGTCAAGACCAATAGTGCATTTTTTTCAAATGAAATGCACTAAAAGAAGCATGCAGACCTTATTATGCCTTGTCTCACAACAATAATATCCACAAAAATGAAAGGTTAAAAAAATTAATGTAGAACAAAAAAAATTAATGTAGAAAATATACCTCTGTTCTACAGTCCCAAACTTGTCTATGTATAAACGTGCCGAATGGTGCATTTGATGGATGTCCATAGTAGTGAATTATTGGCTCATATTCATCAAGATAAGCGTCATCTTTCCGGTTGTATTCACAGCTTTATAAAAAAATGTAAAAAATATAATAAAAAAGAAATTTAAATAAAAGAGAATTCCTCCTATTCTAATAATCGAGTGAATATCGAGTAAGTATATTCTGGCCAAGCAAAGAAGAGCCTCTGACAAGATGGGAAAATGACTCCAGCTTGGTCAATATTTGTTCAGGAATTATAAATGTGGTCTTAATAGTAGATCAAATTGTTTCCTTCAATTTGAGATCAAATTGATAATTTTTGAACCAATATTGACTGAGCTTTAGTTATTTTCCCATCTCGCCAGAGGGTCTTCTTTGCTTGGACAGACTATATGTGCACGGATACTAGAATACACGGTGGGCATCATAAGCCTGATGCGCAGTAGATTGTTGGGATTATAAAGTTTCTGGAGCCCACGAAAAATAAATAAAAGGTTTTTTGTGGGCTCCAGAAATGTCATAACTAGCTGGTTTTTGGCTAAAACCTGTGTGTGATACCTACCGTTTGTTCTAGTACCTATCCGTGAGTATGTGAATGTAAATAATGTATACTTATGTATATAATATGTATTTTCATGGGCCACTTGATTTTTTTCATCAATTCAAAAGCATTATTTGTTGTCCTATATCCTAAAATAATTATAGAGCCTACTAATTACAAACTAATTTCTGTGAATCTTTTGAAAAATTAGAAAACCTTTTGAGAATTTGAAAATAAGCACGATCATTCCCGTTGTAGGATTAAAGACTAGTTTTCAATCATCTCAATCTCAAGCTGGGGTTTCACTGGAAACTAAACATGTTTATAAAAATGTTATTTTTGGATCAACTAATTTGAACTAAGCCTATATGATAAAAAGTTGTTTTTTTTTGGAAAGGGTGGGGGAAACAAGAAACTTCCAAGGAAACTCCGAATGAGCACGAGCAGGCATCGCTCCCAGTCTAAAATTTATTGAGAAAATTGATTATTTATATGCGTTTTTTAAAATTTATTTATATGCGTTTTTTTTTAAATTTATTCCAATACAGTAGCCTACTTACATGACATAAGAGTCTTTGGCGCCTTCTGGATTCAGAACCGTTGCCTCTTGTACTTGACCAACCCTTAAGTGAATTTCTTCAAATCCTGGACTAATAATTGATCCATAAATCTGATTCTCTCTAAGATAGTAATCAATCTCTGAATGAGTGTTGTACAGAGTATATGAACTTGTCCATTTGTGATCAGAAACAGAAATCACACTGCAATAGTGAATATGAATTTTCAATACAACCATAGTATTATTATTTTTCATTAAATAGTTTTTCACCTTCCAACTAATCGAATTGAGAAGTATTGGACCTGGGGTATTCGGAGTGTGCAACCCCACAGGGGGTGCCGCGGCGGCCGATGCAAAACGGGAATTTTAAAAATTTCAATTGGCTGTTAGAATAATTTGATAAAAAACTTGATAAAAAAATCCTACCAACAACTTGAATCTACAAGAAATTATTTCCTCTGCATGAACGCATTCATCATAATGAATTGATTAATTGAATAACCACGATTAATGTATTGTAGCAAGCCAAGAAATGGCCCTCTTAAATGTAATTCTATTATTGGGTGACAACCACGTTACACTCTGTCGAACAATCACAAGCCAGTTTCCGATAAAAACTTCTCCCTAATATTTTAAGCGAATTTTTGTAGTTTTTCAAAAAATCGTCTCGCAAGAGGTCGGTATTAGATCATGAATAGTTTGAGTTCGATTCCATTATATTCATCATATAGAAAATAGTTTTAATGAGTATTAAATGGGAGTGCGAAATCATATTTTCATCTCATTTCATGCAGCATAAAAGTATTGAAGTCAAGGACTGGCCTAAGTTACACAATAGTAGTAAAACTGAGTAAATTCTTCAAATACTAAGGAACTTGATAGAATATAACCAGCCTGAATACATAAATTAATGTTATATTAGCACAAGATAATCAATTGTAAATCAGCGTAATTTTTTGTGTGTGATACACTATCCATCATTTTATTGTTAGCAGCCATTTTTTAAGACAGAACTCACGAAACACCGTCCACCAATCTTCTGATTGTGACTCTGATCTGGTTGTGGGTGGGGCTCCTTCTCCAAGCATGGAAATACCGGTTATTTCAAGGCCTAGATCTTTTTTAGAAGCTACAGAACACATAGAGATCCATGCTTAGATTATGTAGAAATGGAGAGTAATCATCCTGATCCTGAATTCTCCTCAGATAGAAACAGTCATGGAAGAGAAGAGGTCACAATCTTTCACTGGAATGTCCAATGCATTAGGAACAAGCTGGACTCAGTGGTGTATCATCTTGATAAACTAAATGTTGATGTTGCCTGTATTGTTGAGACTTGGTTGGAGCCTGGGGAGGCAGAATTCTTTGGCATTGATGGGTACATGATTGGTAACTCACTGTAGGGAAAATAGGAAACATGGTGGGTGTCTTATATATGTAAAGAATGGTCTGAAATACAAAAAAATTGAAAGTATAAATAACTTATCAGTAGAAATGGTATTGGAAGTGACAGCGGTTCAGTTATTGGACACAAATACTATAGTTCTATCCCTATATAGATCTAACACAGACAACAACAGTTTAGAAGTATTCTTAGAAAGATTAAGTGGGGTATTGGAAAATGCCTTCAAATACACTGATAAACTTATTTTATGTGCAGACTTTAATTATGATTTTATGAATGAAGATAATAATGTTAAAGAGTTGAAAGAGTTTCTTGTTTCATTTGGTCTTGAAGCAGGTTTCAGCAGTATTACTAGACCTAGTGCATCAGGGGGAGGTACATGTATTGATAACATCCTTACTACAATTCCTGAGAGCTCAATAAAATATGAGGTTGAGAAGACTTTGTTTTCTGACCATTGGGCTCTGGTTATGAGGAACATTGTTCTCTCTGGACAGAAAAATAGTAACACCACTGAAACCAGGACAACACGACACATGAATGATAATAATATCTCAGTTTTTCAGAATATGTTATTTAGAATCAATTGGACTAGTTTATATTTAGAAAATAATTTAGAATTGAAGACGTCTTTCTTTTTAGATACATTGAAAAACATTGTAGATACAGCATTTCCATTTAAAATTGTTAAAAATAAATCTACTGCTCCAAAACCCAGCAAGGTTTACAGTGTGGAACTCCTAGCTATAAAGAACACTTGTGATCTGTTGTACAGCGCTTACCTTGCTACTGGTAATAATGATATCAAGTTGCAATATAAAAGAAACAAAAAGGAGTTTAGGGACAAGTTAGAGACTATAAGAAAAAATAAAAATGACAAGATAATTACCGAATCAAAAAACAAAAGTAAAGCAATCTGGGATGTAATTAGAAAACAATCTAGTAAATCACTGTTAAAGGAAAACAAAAGTCCATTAAGCTCAGACCAATTCAATCAATTCTTTAAAGGAAATATAAGTAAAGTTGTTGCTGAGGTTGAAAGCAGGAACTCAACAAGTAGTCCAATTGATTATTTAAATTCTGGTTGCAGTAAACCCTCTTCTGAATTTGAATTTAAATTAATTGAAAAATCAGATATTGTGAAAGTTCTTGGGAAGATGAAAGCCAGCAATAGTACAGATGTCTATGATATAAGCCCAAAAATACTCAAAATGGGTTGTGAGTATATTATGGATCCTTTGACAAATCTTGTGAATAGCTGTATTATTGAAGGTGTTTTTCCACAAACTTTGAAATTGAATAAAGTCTTACCTATACATAAGAAAGGTTGTAGATCTGATGTCAATAACTTTAGGCCAATTAATATCACCACCTCTGTGTCCAAAGTTGTTGAGAGTGTTTTGAATACTCAAATAGTGGACTACTTTGAGAGAAATGGTCTTTTTAGTACCTCTCAGTTTGGATACAGAGTGGGGAAGAATACAGTTGGAGCTGCTGAGAAACTATATAGGGATTGCTTGGATTCCTTAGAGAAGAAGCGCTTTACTCAGGCCAAATTATTTGATTTATCCAAGGCTTTCGACACCATTTCCCACAAATTCTTGCTGAAAAAACTATCATTCTATGGGTTTAAGGACAGATCATTAAGGATGATTGAATCATATCTCAGCAATCGTTTGCAAAAGGTCGCATTTGATGAATCTGAATCCCGATACCTGCCTGTCTCCCATGGAGTCCCTCAAGGATCAATATTAGGACCAATACTATTTATCATCTACATAAATGATCTCCCAACTATAGTTGATCCTCCAGCTAAAAGTTATTTGTTTGCTGATGATCTATGTGTATTTCTGAGTACGCCAACAGAGGTATCCTTGAATGTTGCATCACAGGAGGTGGCTCAATCAATTGAGAGTTGGTGCAACTCAAACTTGTTGTGCGTGAATTCCAATAAGGTCCAAGATTTGAGGTTAACTTACAACAGGAGGCTTCTGATGGCAGATGAGGAAGAAGAAGCCAAGTTTCTGGACTTTACTCTGGACAACTGTTTGAATTGGTCCAGGCGTATTGATATTACCGCTGGAAAGCTAAACAGAGGAATATTCATATTAAGAAAGTTGAGGACATGCGTCAGTATTAATGTTTTGAAAGTAGTCTACTTTGCTCATATCCAGTTGCACCTGTCTTATGGTACTACACTTTGGGGATCAAAGGCATATAGCTCTAAACTATTCAGAATTCAAAGAAAGGCAATTAGGCTTATCTGTGGGCTGCCAAAGCGCGCTCAATGTAGAGAAAACTTCAAAGAATTAGAAATATTGACATTACCCTCTATTTTTGTGCTTCAATGTCTAACCTATGTTAAGGAAAACTTGGATACGTTTGTTGAGCAGGGATTATCACATGAACATCAAACTAGAAGCAGGAACAATTTGTGCACCAATTGCTATGCTTATGCTGGCTCGCAAAAAACCTTTCTATTTATTGGGGTGAAGCTCTTTAATTCGCTCCCTGAACAATTGAGAGGTTCGCAAAGTCAAATTTTCAAGAGTAGGCTGAAAATATTTCTAATAAGTAACCCTCTTTATACATTAATTCAAGAGTTCTATGAACTGGCTAGGACTTTGTAATGAGTTAGGTACTAAGTATACAGTATAGTTAAGTTCTAAAGGTACCTACTTTCTAATAAGTTAAGGCTAAATTTTGTTTCTATATTGTATATTGTAATTTATTGTATATTGTGACGAAGGTAATGCTTCTGAAGACCTCAGAAGCTGTTACGCAATAAAACATATTCTATTCTATTCTAAGAAAAGAGCAGGTGGTGCATGAAGGCGTGTCCAAGCAATACCTACTAATACATCTATAAGTAGGTATTGGTCCAAGTCAAATCTGAAACATCACCAATCAACTGCTCCCATCTACTGCTTGAATTTGTAAACTTTTGTAATCGATCGTTAGAACTTTTCGGCCATTTCGATTGTAGGCGGAGCTTGAAGGCGTGTCCAATGGAAGTTGAAGCAAATCACCCTGTTGCTACTGCCATCTGCTGGCTGAATTTGGAACTATTCCGAATGTTATTCAAGAAAGTTGGGTAGAGCAGTGAAAATGGCTGAAATCTTCAATTTGTTTGTTATTGAGTTTCCGATTTTCTGTTGAAACATTTTTATTTCCAGTGAAATAATGACGGTAACCAATAACTTTTTGTGGAAAATTTATTATCCCCTTCCTTATGTGCTTTCAAGTAAACTAATAAAATAAATGAATCAATAATTGAAAATTGAATATTTTAATGTTGAAGTACAGTGCAATGTGACAGTTTTGCTCAATGTAGGTAGCCTTCAGTTATTTTTTATCAATTGCTGTAGACTTTTACTTATCACGTATATTACTTATCATTAGCCTACACAAAAAATTCGAAACAATACGTTGGGATACCTTAGAATAAGCAAGTCAATATAAATTTTTTGCAACACCACATGCAACATTGAAATTGCTTATGAGAAAAATGTGAACATGCAAGGCAGCTGAAATCATGTAGGTCTTTGAATGTATTATAATATGTTGGATTGCATTCGTCCGTTAATGGGGATGGGGCGCCTGCAAAAATCTCGCACAGGGCGCCACGCAACGGTCTAAGAAAAAACGCCTTTAAAAGGAAATTTGTCTAAGAAATTCAATGAAACTAGTTAGAAGTTCGTATCTGCAGTGGTTACTGAGATGTTTGCAAGAATCTGAGAATAATGACTATCTATATCTATAAAAGCGAAATGGCACTGACTGGCTGACTGATTCATTCATTCATTCATCAAAAATCCACTGAACCGAATGCGTTCAAATTTGGCAGGCATGTTCAGTTGGATTAGACGCGCGCTAAGAACGGATTTGAGGAAATTTTCAAGGATACGCAAAATATCTAAGTTTTTCTATAGTTTTACGGCGTTTTCTCAATTTTTTCGAGAATCAATCGGTAGAAAATTTTGATATTTGGTAGGTAGGTTCAGATAAGGTCTAGAAATGTTTTGTTAATATATTTTTGAATTCCGTTGAAGATTACGCCAGTAATCAGGTTTTTCAAAATTGTAGATGTATTGCTGGTTGCTTATCTTCCGCCTTTATACGACCAATCCTTACTGTAAATTCAATGGTTCAGCGAGATTATAGATGAACTAATTTGGAAGATATTGAATCAAGTTTCAAACTATGTCCGAAATAGTTCCCAAGGTTATGCTCAATATAAGCGTTTTACTATTTTTCGTAATTTTCAGCGTTTTTCTTGGATTTTTCGAGAATAAATTGGTAGAAAATGTCGAAATTTGGTGAACAGGTCCAGATTAGGTCTTGAAATGCTGTGTTCAATAAGTTTTGAATCCTTTCTGAACGGAATTTGCAGACCAGCGAAGCGAGCCTGTTTGCCTTATTGACACTGCTACACCGCGGGGGGTCCAGGGGTGGAACCCCCTGGCTAGGCGGATAAGGCGAGCAAAACGAGCCTACCAGCTAGTCTCTGGATATTTTCGTGATTTTTGGAGTTTCGAAACTTCACTAATATTCTTAGAATATACACTATAATATTCTTAAAATATTCACTAATATTCGAAACTTGACAAGTGTATTAATTTATTGGTAAGAACCTTTGATTTTTTATTTATTTTTTTTTTACTCGTAGACATTACAGTAACAGAGATAATTTTATGAGATTAATTTTTGAACTTGTTCTATATAAATTCCCTAACATAGTAACATTATTTTTCAACTTGTTCAATATAAATTGAAATTATTCCTCACCTCAAGATACAAATTCCAAGGAAAAATATAAGAACCAAATTCATTTTCGGTGGACTTATCAGCCTAATCATAGAATAAACTCTCTAACAAGTAATGTGGTAACTGAGTTTTTTGAAAGACTGAAAATTTACGTCAACCTTTTGTAGAATTCGGTGTTTGTTCATGACGTCCATCTATAATAGCAAACGTGTGAATCTACTTATTCTATCAACTTCCATCAGTTCTATTTAATGTTTCGAAGTGATTATTGACATAATAGACGCTATTGAACGTTTCAAGTACCTACGAGGAACTGAATGAATAAACTTGTTATCAAAGGTTTTGGAAATAATTAAAAATATTCAGCATTTGGAAAATGTTCAGTCTATGAAAGACGTATAGGCTATCCTATTCGTACTCAGCATAAGTTTATTATAATATTATCATTCTATGATAATTACTCTCTGGTAATATTTCAGGCCCTCGTGTGGTGTTTCGGTGCCCTGTGCGAGATTTCTGCAGGCGCCCCCCCACATTAATGGACAGATGCAATCCAACATATTATAATATATTCTAAGCCAAACATGATGTAAGCTGCTTTTCATATTTTCACAGTTTACTCATTTGTAATTGCAATGTTGCTTGTTGTGTGGCAAAAAAGGATTATCGGGACTTTCTTATTCTAATGTATTGTTTTTATTGTTTTGTATTTTCATGTATATTCTCATGTATTCAGACATGTGATACGTGATAGACAAAATTATAACAGGAATGAATAAAAAATAAGTTTGTGCTACCTACATTGAGCAAAACTACCTACATTTTTTGAGTAGTTGTGAAGGTGATATTGTGGTAGTTATCCATATAAAATGAAGAGACAAGACGTTGTCAAACCACTGATTCATTAAAAAATCGAGATACCGGTTTCGGGTTTTACACCATCATCAATCTGTGGTGAACTGAAATTTAAACTGGAGTTTATCAGAGATTCATAATGTTGTAACAAACGAAACTGGTATCTCAATTTTTTATTAATCAGTGGTTTGACAACGTCTTGTCTTTTCATTCAAAACTACCTACATTGGGCAAAACTTACTGTACTTTACCGTAAAGTACTTACCGTAAGTACTTACTAAAGTACTTACTGTACTTTATCATTGGGAGCACTTAAAAATGATGCTTGGATATTTCTGGTTGGGATAAGTTGGAAATGAAAACGCTCTACTTGGTGCTGTACTATTAAAAGGGAAATTTTTCAGTGACTTATTGATTATTCAATTTTAATTGGTTTATTTCTATTTGTTTGCTTGATAGCACAAAAGGGAGATTATAAATTCCTAACAGGAAAAATATTGGGAGTCATCATAAATATTGAGTTTCATTAAAAATATATTTGTCCTAACAAAAAATTGGAAACTTAATAAGACTCAAATTGAAGATTGTAGCTATTTTCACTGCCCTTCCCAACTTTCTTGTAAAAAAATTCCGGAAAAATTTAGTTCCGAATTCAGCCAGCAGATGGCAATAGCAATAGGTGATTCGCTTTGACTCCTATTAGACACGCCTTCAAGCTCCGTCTATGCTAGGCCATGATGACGTAATGGCATCAACCAATGAGAGGGCGTTGTGGGCGTGGAGTTGTACTGGCTTGTGATTGGTCGACAGAGTGGAGGGAGTTGTCAGCCACCAATGGGATTGAATTTAAGAGGGGCGTTTCTCAGCTCACATTGAGTAGAGTGAGGATGTCAGTCACCAATAGAATTAAATTTTAAGGCACGATTCCCAAGCGGCAACTAGAACCGCGCAGCTTGAGCTACCCGGCTCTAAATTCGCTGCTAGTGCTGCCCAGCTCTAGCTGCGCTGCACTAGCCATCACAACGCTATTGACAAAACTATATATCATGGATGTACCTATTCTATTATCAGGGCTACTAATGTATAATACTGAATCAATAATAGTAAAATTCATTTGGAAATGACTCAAAATTTGTAAAAGAGTGTGTGGAGCCAGGCATTGGGAATCGTGAGAGAGGCGTTTGTCTGCTTACATTGATCGCGTTTTTCTTCTATTCATATAAATGAATAAGTAAATGCAGAGAGATGACGCAGAGAGAATAATCACATGTGGTTTCAAGTTGTTGCTAGAAAAAATTCCTTTGAAATAGTAAAAAAAAAATATTCAAATAGCCCAATTGAAATTTTTTTAAATTCCTGTATTGCTGGGTCACCGCAGCGCCCTGTTAGGTCACACATTTCGCAAACCCCACGCGAGGGCTCTGCCTATAGTTTAGCGAAGATCGATGATGGTGTAGCAAAAAAATTCGGTATTCTAATTAATCTATGGTTTGACAACATCTTGTCTTTTATAACTATCACACTACCACCTTCACAATATCCAACAAGGGAAAACTATTGTAAGTCGTCTAGGCCTGTTGTAGGACAGAAGTAAATTGCTCCCATTTGGTCTCGAAATTTATGACATTCATCAGAAATTTCTTACCGATACTAAAAAGTCTTCCAACAATCCTTCTTACTTTTTACGATTTTACGAAACAAAAATTTGCATCCTATTATTCAACAATTTTTTTCCTAGCCTCTGGTTGTGAAGAGATTTATCTTGTTCATACAAGATCCCTGTATACTGTATAGCACTGGCGGCTCGTGCCCACGAAACAGGTGAAGTGCTGTACAGTAAAAGATACGGACACTTCACCTGTTTCGTGGATACGATAATCCTGTATAGGATACTTCACAGCGTGATTAGCAAATCAACAACAAGGTAATCTATCAAGTTGAATATTTCATTTTAAGTACAGAACACCAAAATTTATTAAATAATGATAAATTGGCAAATAACTTGACCTAACAAATTCCAACCTTTGACCAGTTGACTGTGTTCTCAATTCGATTAAAAATGCATTCCAAGTTTCGTGAATCTTCTTCAGCCTCTGGCTACGATTTTAATTTCCAATGGTGTACTTTCACTTATTTTACAAATTCATTCATATACTTCTACCATACTCTTTCCATACATATTCATCACTTCTTAATCTTCCACTTTTTCGTCTACTTAGGCAATCAATTTCTTCTCTATCGTTCTTATTTTTTCATATCTTTCTAATTTCTCTTTCCTTTCACCGCTCTCTCCTTTTTTATTTTACAAATTTCAGTAAAGATTCTCTGGTTGTTGTGAGTCCGTTACCTTGCTGGCTTCAATATATGAATATAACAACTTAATAATTCAAATAGCCTATATTCATGAATATACTAAATATTCATTGATGTAAATTGATCAAGTATAATTTTTAAACAAATCTCTTGAAGAAATTTGTGTTACATAAGCGTTTGGAATCATTTATTTTTTACTGTTTCTAAAATGAAGAAGCTGTTATCATAGCTTTCTTTGAAAGAATTAACAATATGTAGTGGAAGGAGATTGGATTAGATTAGATTAGATTACTTCATCAAAATAGATAACATAATACAGTGTAGATTCTACATTGTAATATGAATTTTTCAATAAATTTAACAAAACAGAACCGTTTAGTAAAATTCGAAAAAACGGTAATGTAAATAATGCAAAATTTATACAAATAATAATTGTATCAGTTCTCTAAAAAAATTAGGAAAACGCCGAAAAACAATAGAAAAACTTGATTATCGGGCGTATCCGAATTAAGTTTTAAAAATCCGTTCCTAGTATGCGTCTAGATGTCAAACTGAACATGCCTGCCAGATTTGGACGCATTCGGTTCGGTGGATTTTTAGTTCTGCTGATGAGTGAGTGAGTGAATGAATGAATGAATGAATAAATGAGTGCCATTTCACTTTTATAGATAAAAATAGTTCAGTTGGATATATTATATAGATTGAAATGTAATGAGAACTTGTCGAAAACAGGTACTCCGTTATGGTCCATATCGCATATCCACTGTCAGTTCGGACTAAGACAGTAAAAAGCTGTAGATGGGGAAATCGTCAGTCCAATCGTTGGACGGTCAGCTGAAGACGGTCCAACATTCAGTGGATGAGGACCCTTAATGCACTGGCGGCTCGTGCCCACGTAACAAGTGAAGTGCTCGTATCTTTTACTCTACAGCACTTCGTCTATTTCGTGGGCACGAGCCGCCAGTGCCTTAATGGCTTAATACACATATATCACTTATCATACACCTCTCACTCAATAACAGACGTAAGGGGTGTGAATGAATGAATGGAGAAATATAATATACATAGTAGAAGGAAAGAAAGATGAGTGAGAAATCAGAGACCTTCTCTGACTCTTTCTTTTCTCTCACTACTTATATTGGAACAAAGAATACATAAGCTACATTGAATGAGAGCAAGCGTGCATCTTAGTAGAGACGTTGAATCTTCACAAGTCATGAATTATTCGCATAAATACTATAGTCTGACCAAGCAAAGAAGAGCCTCTGGCAAGATGAGAGAATGACTCAAGCTCGGTCAATATTGGTTCGAAAATTATCAATTTGATCTCAAAGTGTAGGAAACAATTTGATCTATATTGAGACCACATTTATAATTGTTGAACAAAATATTGACCAAGCTAGAGTCATTTTCCCATCTTGCTAGAGGCTCTTCTTTGCTTGGACAGACCATACTAGGTCTCCACCTTACACTGTTTTATTGGAACCTATAACTGAGAGGAGTCGTCTCAACCATGCTGAATTGGCTCAACCGTTATACAACAAAGAACGCAATCTCCACTACAAATATTATAAGACACAGATAAAGTTCGCGCAAAATGTAAAGACACGCCGTTTCTGTACGTTTTACATTGTGATGGCGTGTCTTCTCAGCTTGTGCGAATACCAAACTATAAAATAATAGTTGGGTGGTCGATGCACGATAAACCTAAACCTATCTTGGAATTCAAAGAATATTCTCTAGGAAATAGACCATGAAGAATTTTTAATGGTTTTCACGATTCATTTCTTTTTATCGTATTATCTATTACTTATATACAAACAAGGTTTTAGTGATGAGGTGAGAAATTTGAATGGAAATGTTGTCCATTCCACAGCAAATACAGGGTGTTTGTCAAATACTGTTGAAGTTACACACTTTAAATTGGTTCCATTGAATTTCGCAGCTAATTTTACATAGGAATTGATTATATTAGAACCCGACTAAAGCCTCTAAAAAATAAGAAAAATTAATATGTTTTGAAAAATCTCAATTTTCCGCCATTGTTATCTCGGTAACAAAGCGTTTTTGGGGGTTGGTCTCATGGAACTTTTTTGTCCACTTGGTGTAAGTAATCAGCCTTAGAATTATTGCACATTCCTCCTGAAACACCCTGTATATCTGGAGCAAAATAAATGATAGAAAGTTTGTTTGTTTATTGATTTTGGCGCCAAAGTGAGAGAAGTCTGAATACATTTGAATGGAGTTTTCAATGCAAAAATTTCGGTTTGAAAAACAATCATTTTTGAAAAATATTCAAAATAAGTAGGCCTATTCCAGTTCGAATATGAAACCTTCAATGCTTCAGGCCTCATCATCGCAGTAGGCCTCGCAAATTACTTCTCATCTTCAGCTTCATGCTTATTTTTCTGGAAGCCATCCGAGTTGATAAATATAGCCTACTGTATATTTGATTTTCCAATCATCCATTTTACATGCTTCATATTTATTGAGCTTCATAGTTTCATATATTTTCATAGCTTCATATTTCTTACTCAGCTTCATATATATTTTTCTGGAAGCCATCGAGTTGATAAATATAGCCTACTGTAGGCCTATATTTAATTTTCCAATTATTCCATTTTACATGAAAGGAGAGATAAAGTAATCATGGAAAGTAATTCAACATGAATATTTGAAATGTGGAAAACAATAATTTTAAATAAGTGGAGAGTATGTATGGAAATTTAGAAGAGGGTTGGGAAAATCACCCGAGAAAAACTGAAATAAGACTGAAATAGTAATAATCGAACAGAAAAAAAGTAGGAGGAGGAGAAGAAGAAGCCGAATAATAAGAGATAAGCTGGGGAGTAGAGGAACTAAGAAAGAAGGAGGAGATAATTGGTAAACATGACGAATAAGGAGGAATGAGCAGAAGTGGGCTGAAAGAGTAGAACTGGGAAGTAGATAACTATAATGGATTATATTTTTAGGTTATAGTTTCCCAGTTGAACATTAAACAAACAAATTAATCTTAAAAATTATGCAAAATCTTCCTTGATACGTGTCTATAGTGGAACGAGGAGACGAAAGAGGGGATATGGAGATTGTTTATGGAACGAAAGAGGAAATTGGAGAGTATTGAAGAGAGGAAGGAGAACCAAGATGAAGAATGAAAAAGGTGGAAAAGAGAGAGGAGAGAAAAGGAAAAACTACCACATATCATGGAGATAAAGGATAATCAACCCTTCAAAATTCAAGATTTCCCAATTATTTTGGATCATTTCTTTGAGTAGGAAACCTTCGGCTGAAAAAAAGATTTGGACTTATAACCTCAAATTTTGGACTGTATTTGAATGAAAATTGTGTTTTGAAATACCAAGGGTTTACATTGTGTTTTGAAAATATGCCTGCTCTTTCTTACCAATGTGTTTTTGCTAGTAGATAAATGAATGAATGAATAAATAAATACATAAATAAATGAATGAATAAATAGATAAGTAGACAAATAAATAAATGAATGAATAAATAAATAGATAAATAATAAATAAATAAATGGATAAATAAATAAATAATAATTATAAAAATGTGATAAGGGGATAGATATATAGATGAAATGACTTTATTTGTGATGCAGGTGAGTAGAAGAGAAAGAAGTCGAAAAGGGTAGAAGAGAACGAAAAAGGGAAAGAGAGAGAAAGAGAATAAGAGAAAGAAGCACAAAGTGAGAGAGAGACAATGGTGAAGGGTTAGGATGAGCAGAGAGACCTTTGCTGTGCCATTCGAGTGAGTTGAAAGGTCGATCTGTAGTCACGTTGTGTTGCGGGTGGGTAATGAGAACAGCCACACTCATTTATTAATGCCATGCGAATCAACAACATAGACTACACTCCAATATAGACTCTCAATAAAATCACCAACTGCTTTGGTAGCATCTTCTTATAGTCTGTACAAGCAAAGAAGACCCTCTGGCAAGATGGAAGAACAACTCAAAATCGGTCAATATTGGTTAAAAAATTATCAATTTGATCTCAAATTGTAGGAAACAATTTGATCTACCATTAAGACCACATTTATAATTCTTGAACAAATATTGACCAAGCTGCAGTCATTTTCCCATCTTACCAGAAGGTCTTCTTTGCTTGAACAGACTGCCATACAGACTATCATACAACCAGAGAGGATCCTAGGAAATTCTAGGAGTTCTATTATTCTATGATACAAGTTTTGTTCGTCTTCTTCTCTGTCTTCTTTTATGTTTATTTCTAATTTGTCTTTTAATTCTTCTGTTTCTTTGTCCTCTTCTTCTTTCTCTGATATTTATTAATCTTGAAATTCTTATTCTCTTCTTTTTTTGTCTATCGATTCTTCTTTTCTCGCTTCTCCGCCTCATTCTTACCCTCAACATTCATCTACTCTTCTACTTTTCTTCATAATCTTTTTCTTGTTGTTGTTTCCCTTCTTCTTTTTCTTCGTCTTGTTCATCATTTCACCCTCATCCTTCTTCTCGTTCCACGTTTCCTCTCAATCTTATTTTTCTTATTGATGTTGTTCGTCTTCTCCTTTGTTCCTTTTCTTCGTCCAATTCTCCTCTTTCTTTATCCTTCTCTCTCTTTTTCGACAATTTATTTTTCTTTTCCTTTTTTTCATTATTCATTTCTTCATATTCTAATTCTTTTCCTTTCTCAATTCCTTTTCCTTTTCTATTCCCTTACCTATTCTTTTCTTTTTTTATTTTATTTTTCTTATTCTTCTTCTTCTTCTTCTTCTTCTTCTTCTCCTCTTCTTCTTCTTCTTCTTCTTCTTCTTCTACTACTACAAAAATCTGTTTGTCTTATCCAACTCATCCCGAACTTCGCCTCACATCTTTTTTACCCCTCTTCTTTTCTCTTATTCCAATATCCTTTCCATCTCTCTCCTTCTCTCACATCCTCTCTTTATCCCTTCCCTTTTATCCCTTCACCCACATCTTCTCCCACTTCCCTCTCCTTCCATCATTCTTCTTTGTCTTCTTCCTCCTCCCCCTTGTTCCCCTTCACCTCCCACCACAAATCACGTTCCACTGAGCAAACTCACATTATGCTTCAAAGAATTAATGTACTTGTAAACTCACACTATGCAGAAAATCTGAACTCGTGCATAGCTTGTGTTAGCTGAGAAGAAACTTTGTTGAATGTGAAATGTATTGCATTCGCGTGTCTTCTCAGCTTACGCGAACTACCAAACCAGTCGTTCAATCCACATCTCAAATCATTAAATTCTGTTCAATATAGGCTACTTCACAACATCATTAGCCAATAAGATCTGTTGAATCTTAATTGTCAATTATTGTTGTACACCTTGATAAAATCATTATTTATACGCTTTTAATGTAAAGTGCATCCTAAATATGATTTGATTTCATGCTAAATATTGATTACGGTACTGATGATGTAATGTCTGAGATATTCTTGTACTGAGTTAAGTAAGTAGGCTATTACTATTTTTACTTGTATAGTTTTTCCATATCGTTTCATAGATGGTTTCATAAACCTATTGTGTGGATCGTACATAGTCCTATTACATCCAAAGAAGTTTTACAGAACATTGTATGTATCAAGTTATAAAACTTTTCTTACGTCTCTGTAGTAGTAATTATGTCATTTATATTCATGTAATAAATATAATTATATCTATTTATAGTAAACTGAATTACTTCAATCCGGTTCTGTACTAGAATACTGATTGGTTCAGTACCAATGTTTTAATGAATGATTCAGCAAATGACCGTTAGATAGTCTTTCGGTCAAGGTTTGAATTGATTAAAAAGCTCTTCAAACACTTTCGTCTGACATCTGAATAACAGAACAATCGAATTATTGTTTGGAATATTTTGGCGGTGAATTAAGTGTGTGAATCTCAGGCAGAGAGTATTGAATAATAATTATTCTATAATTATAGATGTTATTTCAATTTCCAATGCTCTCCAATGTTTGGCCTGCTTTGTGATAGTCAGTTTGTTTATCTATTTCACTGATTTTTTGAACAATAACAATAGTTCCTTTCACATTCAAGTTTTGTGTTAAGACGTTGACAAATATATTGCCAAAAATAAAATTAGAATTGATAACAATGCTTCGAAATGAACAAGTGGGCTAAAAATGTAACAATATGAATATGATTTTAGGCATCTCATTCATCAAACTAATCTTAATTTATAATCCTTCATAATTCTATTCAGGCATACTTCACAGTGGTGTATAGTAATGATTCATTCATTCATGAAATGAATCAATGATTCATTCTTCAAAGACCTCCCAGATGCTGTATGTAAGGAAATTAGGATGAATTTATTATAGTCTCTTCAAGTAAAGAAGACCCTCTGGCAAGATGAGAAAATGACTGCAGATCGGTCAATATTGGTTCAAAAAATATTAATTTGGTCTTGAATTGTAGATCAGAATATTTCCTACGATTGAGACCAAATCAAGAACCAATATTGATCGAGCTGGGGTCATTATTATCATCTTGCCAGAGGGTCTTCTTACTTCTTTGCTTGGATAGACTATATCAGATAGTTCGAGAAAACAACTAATGGACTAATAAAAACGAGAACTGGTAGTTCTCTGGTTCTTCTAGTACTAGTTTCTCTGGTTTGGATGATACAAGATTGGAGTTGATCTTCATTGGTGGGAGAGAGAAGATACCACAAGAAATAAATCATAGAATCATATATCAATTGATAGAGCATTATAGAATTCATGTAATTGAGAAAAAATTAATTAAATTTTTTTAAATAATCTAGAATTAAAAAAAAACAACTTAATTTTGTCCACTTTCATAGTAGCCTAATCCGAAGGAACAAAAGAAAATCCCAATTAACATGTTAGCTGGAAACAATATTATTCGAATTTCGAACATATCATTCCACAACAATGTAGGCTAAATGATAATCATCGACCTTCAAAATAGGCTCAGCTTCCAAAGAATCCCACAACGGTTGACAATACCTTCAACTGTTCAACAGGTAATAGCCTAATAACTAGTTTATTCGAAAAAGATAAAAATCCACCTGCTTCTTCAAGACTCCTCACATGTGAGTCGTGACTTGTCAAAAGTTCTCTCCGATAAGAAATTCTGTGAACCTACAAAAAGTGAGAAAATTATAATTTGAACAAGCTATCACATTGGGTAATAACCAGCTTGGAAGTCTGGAAATTTCATGAATAATTCATTATTTTCCACACTAGTCCGAAAAAGAAGTTATACTGAGGATTGGTCCTTACATGGTCTAAAATAATTGACAATTAGTGTGGGAAATGTCAAGTAACTAATTGAGCTATGTTAGATTGTTAGATGATAAGAAAGTGTTTTATTGATTGATGGTGTGATGAAAAGATTGAGACTCGTGATATATCAAGCTGTTGAAATAATCTATTAAATGTCTTGTTTTAATCTCAAATTTATAAAATTGGATGTTTAGTCTATTTATCACCTCATTTGAGAACAGGAGGAAGAATAGTAAAAATAAGGATCAATTCACTAAGAGATTGAAGCCGTGATAGGCCAATAATAATATATTTATCAAGCTGTTGGATCAATCTATTAAATTGTCTTGTTTTATTTCCAAATTTAAAAATTGGTCGGACCCAATCACCCTATTTATGGAGAGGACGAGGAATAGTGAAAGAATACGGACCGATTTAAAAAGAGATTGATTTGCGAGATAGGCAAATTTTACAATACTGAATTTGGATTTTTGTCGTCCTTTCTGCTTGACTTCATGTAATTGGATCTAGAGTCTATCAATTTATTTCCTCATATTCTGAGTCATTAGGAGAGCAAAAAATAAGGATGAATGCAATCATTTATTGAAACTCGAGAAATCTATTCAACATCTTATTTCGATATATTGAATCTAAATCAATCTCATACATACAATCCCAACTCCTCAATGATAATATTATTGTTATTTCTTAGAAGAAGGGGATTCAATGTATCACTTATTTAGTAACTCATTTGTGAAGGTGATATTGTGGTATGTAGTTATCAAATATATTTTTAATATTGTCAAAACACAGATTTCCGTTGTTTCGCAACATCTTGCCTTTTCATCCAATAAGAATCAAAATCTACTACAGCAATGTAATAGTCTTTCATTCTAATGGTTACTTGAAATGATTAGAAACAAAATTATCAACCAAATATAGGATAAGAGAATAAAATAATTGGCAGAATTAATAATTAATCAATTCTGATTGGCAAAATTCCTTCTAAACTCTATTGTCTCTATTGCTGTTGATGTATGCATAACTATGGTCTGTCCAAGCAAAGGAGACCCTCTGGCAAGATGAGAAAATGACTCCAGCTTGGTCAATAGGCCTATTGGTTCAAGAAATATTGGTTTGGTCTCAAATTGTAGATCAGAATGTTTCCTACGATTGAGACCAAATAAATAATTTCTGAACCAGTATTGACCGAGCTGGAGTCATTTTCTCATCTTGCCAGAGGGTCTTCTTTGTTTGGACAGACTATACAATGCAATGAAAAATTAAATAAATAGTCAAAATCTGAATCTTATCAGCGAAGAGGAAGTACTCTACCCAAGATTCTTACCAAAGCAGTAGAATTTAATTGAAATGAAAGTCAATCCATCCATTCCCATTATTGAATTCTATTTTGGTTTCAGACTCAAAAATGTAGGAGCGTACTCTATGGAACGCCCACCTCTCATCCTATTGGTGGTTAGCGATTCACAGTACAGTTGTAGTGAAGAGTAAGCTACTACGTCATTTCCATCGACCAATAGCGAGCAAGTTCACTCCCTTCCTCAAAACATTGACAGACACGCCCCCAAGCAAGACTCCATCTTAATTTGAAATGAACGTCAGCCAATCGATTTGTAAGCTACAACTACTGTAGTTGGTGAAAAATTTTATGTTATGAACTGTTGAACGTTGTTTGCTCATTTGCTGTTAAATTTATCAAGTTTTTGAACGTTGTATGTTTTTAATACTGTTCAATCGGTTTTATGTATGGATTGAATTGATTAATTGGAATATGAAAGAGTGAAAAACATGATTTCACAGATACTTCACTGTTAAACATTTATTATATTAAACATATTGTATCGAGTATTCGAGAAACATCAAGTTTTTTTAATTGAATAATTCAATTTAAATTCTTATTTATCCATTTTTTTTTATATCCAGAATAGTTGGTGAACAATTGTATCAACAATTATCCTTATGCTTCATAATTCATCTTCATCTTCCTCATTCTACATAATTTATTCGGTTCTTTCATTTACATAATATATTTTAGATCTCAACTCTTTTAATTAATAACAGCAATTGAAAAGAAATCAACATTTTCACTCAAATTAATGTTTCTTTTAAGAATAAATCCAACACTTTAGGACACATTTCATGATAGTAAGCTACTTAATCAGTAATATAATCAATGATGATAAGAGCATACAAATTATGGAGATTAAGCAAAAGTTCATTTCTTGTATGATTATTGAAGATTAACATGATTTAGAAAAATATATTTTGTTCCAATTCCTCTAAGTTAAGCAATAGGAGTTTTGACAATGCTATTCAAGTGTAGATCAAATAAGGATGGAAATTTTATATTTACTTATTTATTTCATCAAAATAGTACAGTAAAAGGAGAGAAAAAACAGGTGTTAGCCCAAAACTTCTTCTACACCAATTGGATGTAAGAAGATTGTTAAAATCCAAGACTTTGAAAGAGTTAAAATTAAAATATATTATGGAAATGAGAGAGCACAGAAAATTATGTAGAATAAGAAAGATGAAGGTGAATTCTGAAGATAGTGAGGGTGAAAAGATGTAGTTATGAAATTGAACAAGATATATTCGTGACCATAAGCTATAAAACGCCAAGCATGTTGATATTCTAATCAAGAATGAACGTTATTATTTTATAACCGATGCAATACTTCAATGCATCAAACAAACCTTTCAACCTTTTCAAAGGATCCACCACCCACTATGGCCTGTTCAAACGAAGAAGACATTCTGGCAAGATGGGAAAATGACTACAGCTCAATCAATATTGAATCAAAAGTTTTAAATTTGGCCTCACATTGTAGGAAACATTCTACTCTACAATTTGAGACTTGATTTATAATTTTTGTACCAATATTGATTGAGCTGGAGTCATTTTCCCATCTTGCCAGAATGTCTTCTTTGCTTGGACAGACTATACTGGATAGATTATTAAATCAAGCAGGCAATAAAATACAATGAATACAACTTTCGACATCTCAGCAAAATATAGTTTCACCAATAAGTTTTCAACATAAACCTCCATTTGATAGATGATTGAAGGAAGACTACATGATAACAGGTTGATTGGAGTTTAATGAATGCATTGAAAGATGCACCAAGAACTGCATTAAATATAAAAAATGCATTGTGGAGGAATGCAGTTTTGATGAGAACAACATGTTGTGACTAAACTAGTTTGTCCAAGCAAAGAAGATATTCTGGCAAGATATAAAAATTACTCAAGCTCAATCAATATTGGTTCAAATCAACTATAAATGTTGTCTTAAATTGTAGATCAAAATGTTTTCTTCAATTTGAGACCAAATTTATAATTTTTAAACCATTATCAACTGAGCTGGATACATTTCTCCATCTTGCTAGAAAGTCTTCTTTGCTTAGACAGACTAAGGTGAATGTCCAATCCCATAATGCACTGAAGCACTGGTTAGATGAGGTAATAAAGTTTAAGGCACATGACGTAAATCATGAATATTAGTCGTCTTCATATTATAATGTACACTATAATGCATTTATTATAATCCGATGCAGAAAACTGCATAATTTTGCATCTTCTAAGCGGCCGTTAAAAATCTATTAATTATCAAATTTATAGCCAAGGAACTAACATCTGACACTTTTGAAGCATGCTTTTTGGATTTTTCTATGCTTTTTGAATACTTGGGCTCTTTCCAACCGGAGGTCTTACAAATCCTTGCAAGGACTAGCAAGATTCCTTTTTTAATACTTGCATTTTTTCTACCGGAGATCTTACAAATCCTTGCAAGAACTGGCAAGAATCCTTTTTGAATACTTGGGTTTAAGCGTTTTTTCTAACCAAGTCCTCGCAAATCTCTCTCGGACAAATCCTTCTTTGAGAACACCCATAACGCTAAATCTAGTTACTTATAGTCTTTTACATAAATCAAATTCAGAAAGTGAACATGTAATGTAAAAGGAAAATGAATCTGGTTTCCAGAGTTTGAAGTTTCATACATTGAAGATGTTCTATGATGCTTAATGGGAGAAAATCAGTTTTTCAAAGTTGGTATGCATTGACCGGAAAAATCTATTTTTGTCCCAAATTTTCTTTTCAGGGTGATGCACAGTTGCACAATACAAATAGTTCTAGATTAAAGCCAGGATGATGATCAGCATGAATCCGTGGTCAAAATAGATCTTGCCTAATGCTGCACAGTATACAACATTGAGAAAATTGTAGTATATTTACTTGCATGGTGAAAAGTAGAATTAAACATTCATTAATGTTTCCAAAGATTATTAAAAATAGAATATCGAGAGTATAAAGAGTAGGACTTAGCCAAAAGTTCCAATTACCTCCACTAGAAAACATATAATAAGATATACATAAGGAATAAACCATAGATTCTAGAAAAATATTTCATTTAAAAAAATAAAAAAGTCAAAATGAAGTAATATTTTTCCATCCTCCTCCTCCTCCTCCTTCCCCTCCTACTCCTCCTCCTCCTCTTTCTCCTCCTCCTCCTCATCCACCTCCCAGATCCTTCTTACACTTACACTCCCAGATCCTTACACTTCTTATTAATTCTGCAGAACCTCGAATTGATATTTTGTATAAGTTTTGCATTCATTACATCATCGTTTTTTCGTATTTTTACTAGAAGTTTCTTCTTTGTGAAATTTATAGAATAATTTGTTTTACTCATTTATATTGTAATGTAAAATCGAAGTTTTGAAGTAATCTGCTCCAATCTAATCTAATCCTAGATATATACTAGAAGATATACAATAATTAACTAGCCCATAGGAAAGAATTAGTAGACAAGTGAAGAAGGAATGAATTCATGAGAATTATTGAGATGACTCACTACTTAGTCTCTCAATAATAAAAAATTGGAAAAATTATACGCCAATACCTCTTGTTGTATTTTGAATAAGCAGCTGGCACGAAGGATAGGCTAATCAGAATGATAATTATTACAAAATGAAACAAATGCTGGTGAAGTTCAATTTCGTGAAGTATGCAAAGTTGAGCCGGACCTATCGGCTTATTCAGGTGAATCAGGCTGATTCTCTTGCATCTCCTTCTTCTTCTTCTTCTTCTACTTCTTATCTTCTTTATTCGTTCATTGGAATGCAGACTGCCAGTAACCTTGCTAAAAATGTTAACCTACGAAAACGGTACGTGATTGGTACCGTATCGATATGAACGTGACCAATGGAAGGTCTGCTGTTCTTTCTCACTCAATTATTACTCCTGTTTCTTCTTCTTTTTCTTTTCATCTTCTTCTTTTCTTCATCTTATTTTTCTTCTTCATCTTCTTCTTCTTCTTCTTCTTCTTCTTCTTCTTCTTCTTCTTCTTCTTCTTCTTCTTCTTCTTCTTCTTCTTCTTCTTCTTCTTCTTCTTCTTCTTCTTCTTTCTTCTTCTTCTTCTTTCTTTTCTTCTTCTTCTTCTTTTTCTTTTTCTTGTTCTTCTTCTTCTTCTTCTTCTTCTTCTTCTTCTTCTTCTTCTTCTTCTTCTTTCTTCTTCTTCTTCTTCTTCTTCTTCTTCTTCTTCTTCTTCTTCTTCTTCTTCTTCTTCTTCTTCTTCTTCTTCTTCTTCTTCGTCTTCTTCTTCTCTTCTTCTTCTTCTTCTTCTTCTTCTTCTTCTTTTCTTCTTCTTCTTTCTTCTTCTTCTCTTCTTCTTCTTCTTCTTCTTCTTCTTCTTTTTCCTTTTTTCTTTTTCTTTCTCTTCTTTCTTCTTTTTCTTCTTCTCCTTTTTATCTCTTTTTTTCTTTTCTTCTTCCTTTTCTTTTCTTTTCTTCTTCTCTTCTTCTTTCTTCCACTTCTTTTCTTGTTCTTCTTCCACTCTCACCTTTATCTTCTTCCTTCTTCATCAGTTTCCTATGTCCCCCAGCGTCTTCCTTGGCTTCTTTTTCTCTCTCTTCCTTGTCTCTCTTTCATCATCTCTCTGTCTGGGTTGAGTGCGGAGAGGGCCGACTGAGCCCCAACTCCGCCCTCCTAGGCAAAGATAAATGCAGCTATTCTATTATATTCTCCGCCTGTTTCATGTTCCAATTCCTCTTATTCACTCCCTTCTCCTCCATTCTCTTTCTTCGACATCCTCCCAATTCTTTCCTTTTCTTCTAATCCCTCCGTTCTGGAACTCCTCCATCTCTATTCTTCTTCTACTCTCCTTACTCTTCTGTTTCATGGCTCCTCCAACCCACTTCTAAAAATATCTCTTTTCTTATATCGTTTTACCTTCTTCTCAACTTTTTAAAATCTTCTTCATCCTCCTCTGCATCTCTTTCCCTTCTTTCTCTCATTTCCTTATTCTCCTCCTTATCTCCTTCTACTAATTCTCCCTCTTTCTCTCCTACACCCAATAATCATCTTCTGACCTCTCTTCACACTCCTCTTCCTTATTCTTCTCTCATCATTTTTTGTCCTTCTCAATTAAATTTATTTCAAATTCAAAATTAAATTTGTATTTAACTGAATTAAATTTGTATTTCAAATTCACTCCCTTCAAATTATTAAATGAGAGGACAATATATTGCCAAACCACAGATTTATTAGAAAATCGAGTTACTGGTTTCGGCTCTTTCTTCAGAAAATGTGTTTCTGACTACACTGACACTGTTGTAGTAGGCTACTCGTGATAAAGGTATCCGTTTATTACTTTTCTCTGCAATGAAAATGTAAAACAATAGAGCACATTGTTGATATTACTTCTCTCTCTTTCTCTTACACTCGATTTCTACCTCTCCTTCTCTACTTATCCTTCTCATTCTCTCTCTATGTTTTGTTTACCAATTCGCCACTCCTAGTATCGGATCTCACCACTCACTCACTCATTCTACTATTCTGATTCCCAAACATAACTCATGAACTTCTTTTTCTCCTTCTTCTTCTTCTTCTTCTTCTTCTTCTTCTTCTTCTTCTTCTCTCTCTCTCTTCTTCTTTTTCA
The DNA here is from genome assembly GCA_017141385.1 of Sogatella furcifera. Taxonomy (NCBI): domain Eukaryota; kingdom Metazoa; phylum Arthropoda; class Insecta; order Hemiptera; family Delphacidae; genus Sogatella; species Sogatella furcifera. The sequence goes on from CM029556.1 coordinate 21,751,516, forward strand.
TATCCTTCTTCTTCTTTTTCTTCTTTCCTTCTTCTTCTTCTTCTTCTTTCTTCTTCTTTTCTTCTTCTTCTTCTTCTTCTTCTTCTTCTTCTTCTTCTTCTTCTTCTTCTTCTTCTTCTTCTTCTTCTTCTTCTTCTTCTTCTTCTTCTTCTTCTTCTTCTTCTTCTTCTTCTTCTTCTTCTTCTTCTTCTTCTTCTTCTTCTTCTTCTTCTTCTTCTTCTTCTTCTTCTTCTTCTTCTTCTTCTTCTTCTTCTTCTTCTTCTTCTTCTTCTTCTTCTTCTTCTTCTTCTTCTTCTTCTTCTTCTTCTTCTTCTTCTTCTTCTTCTTCTTCTTCTTCTTCTTCTTCTTCTTCTTCTTCTTCTTCTTCTTCTTCTTTCTTCTTTTCTTCTTCTTCTTCTTCTTCTTCTTCTTCTTCTTCTTCTTCTTCTTCTTCTTCTTCTTCTTCTTCTTCTTCTTCTTCTTCTTCTTCTTCTTCTTTCTTCTTCTTCTTCTTCTTCTTCTTCTTCTTCTTCTTCTTCTTTTCTTCTTCTTCTTCTTCTTCTTCTTTTTCTTCTTTTCTTCTTCTTCTTCTTCTTCTTCTTCTTCTTCTTTTCTTCTTCTTTTTTTCTTCTTCTTCTTCTTCTTCTTTCTTCTTCTTCTTCTTCTTCTTCTTCTTCTTCTTCTTCTTCTTCTTCTTCTTCTTCTTCTTCTTCTTCTTCTTCTTCGTTTTCTCGCTTCTCCACTCTTCACTCTTCACGATCTGCTATAACGCAAAGAAATAGATTCACTCCACCTTTGGCTTTTACTGCATACAAAGTTCAAGCATTCTTCACATTTTTTCTCAAATAAATCAATAAATCAAGAATAGCCTGGATGTTCTTTGGAATATTGTTTCTAGATTATTCCTAACATCTTCCTATAGACTTTTCATAATAATCAAATTGGACTGTTACTATTTAGATAAAGGTGTTCAACTATTACTATAGATCACTATAAATGTGTTGAACTATAATTATAGATTACTATAAATAATTATGTACAACTATTACTATATAGATTACTTTAAAGATGTTGAACTATTACTATTCTAAGTGTATTCTATGCCACTTTCAAATTGATTCATGCATCAAGCGTATCACATGAAGTATTAATTTGTTTCAGACATGATTTTCTAGAAATTCTCCTACAACTATTATTTAAATAATAAAATAATGCCTGAAATATTTTATTGCTCAGGTCTATCTATTGCCTAGGTGTATTGTGTAATACTATATTGCCTAATAGATCGTTTTCAGAAATTTGATGTTACATACGTTATTCTGGGTTAAGGCTTACTATTCCAAAGGCTATCCAAATTAAAGTTTATTTCAGAGCCATTTCAAAATTTTATTTGATGTAAACTGTTTTAGTAGAAATTCATCAAAATCCTTTGACTTTTTCAATAAAAATATCCTATTTCAAGCTAATAATTTCTTAATTATTAATGGTGTATATAGCTATGATTCAAGAATATGCTTTCCTATTGAAGTGTACTTCTGATTAATTCTATTTCTACCCTATTAAATTCTTTCAAATTTATCAACATTGCAAGAAGATCTCAATCTCATTAAATGACAACAACAATATTTATATCAATTTTCTTCTATTATATCTACCCCTTTCAAACTTGCTCTCTTTCACTTTGCTCGTATTTCTATCAGTGATAATTATGATCAGTGATTTATTTTTATCATTATTTTTTTTCTGCAATTTTCGTTATCTTGTTAATATTTACTTTTATTTTATTATTTTTATTCTCATCAATTATTACTCATCTTTAATTTCCAATCAATCATTATGTTTTATTGATTTTATTTCAATTTAATATATTCTGTGTAATATTTTGTTGCAATAGACTTCAGCCTGGCAACATTTGTCAATTGTTTAAATGAATAAACTGCTCATCCTTTCAAACTGCTCTTCCTTTCTCTCACTTTCTCTCACTCTCCCTCTCCCCCTCTCACTAATTCTCTCTCCTTTCCTTTCTCATTACACGCTTTTCACATTTTCGACCTTCGATATTCCTTTGTACGATGCACTGGTGCAATTTTCAAGTGTAATAATATTTTATGGGTGCTCATCATTTTACTGCGGGCAATGCAGTGTACTCATTCCTGATCATTTACCATCTATTCTCTCATTCCACTATTCTTCCCTCTACGTCCTCTCCTTCTTCATTCACTTGACCTGCGGTTTTCACCACTTTCGTTTCGTCATAGGTCGCACTGCATTACACCCCTCCCTACCCTCATCAGAGATTCCTCCACCCCCCAATTTATTCCTCATGAACTACTACGTAATATACTTCAATCATATTCCAATTGAATTTTAATGATATAGTTTTCCAAATTTTTATTGATATGACTCCTGGTATTCAATCTCCAATTGAAGGTCATACATGGGCTCAGTGATCTTCTTTCTAGTAATACAAGGTTAAGTGATTTTTTAATTAAAATAATAATTATTATTTCTATGATCCAAATTGTTGGAAAGGGTACTGTGATATTATTTAAAATGAAAAATCAGTGATAAAAGTAGCCCTGAGATAAAGGAAATGAAAGGTAAAGGTATGAAAATGACGATATGGAAATAATTGTATCGTTTTACTTTTCAATATAATAATAACTCCAATATACTGAATTTAAATTTTTCATAGCTATTTAAAATACAGTTTCATAATATTAGTGATAATTGAGTAGTCCTTTTGAGTTTAAAATTGATTCGATGAATGAATCAATTGGGTAATGAGATGACTGATGATGATGAGAGATGACGACTCAAGACTATGTAGGCTTCAAGTAAGAAACAAATTAATCAATCAATAAATTTTATTTGGAATGAATTGTTACATGTTTTGGTCCTGCTGAACCCATGGGTTTTCCAGCAGGTGCCATTTCAATGCAAAAATTATTCACAACGTTAAACTTAAATAAATTATAATTGAATACAATTACCTCATTTGATGTAAATTATAATCAATCTGAACAAGAAAGAATTAAAAAAAAATTATAATGTTATTGAGAAAGCAAAAAATATATAAGAAACATAATAAATAAAAATCTAGAAAATAGAGTTTCATAAGCACATTAATTAAATGAATTGATTTTTGTGGATTTTTCTGTACCATATCTATTATATGAATGACATCCACATCTTGGTATAGATAACTGATCAAATTCAACGAAAAATGTGAAATGAATTTTCTAAATCTGAATATGAATGACATCCACATCTTGTTATAGATAACTGATCAAATTCAACAAAAAATGTGAAATGAATTTTTCTAAATCTGAATAATTTTTTACACAAATCCATCATTGCGCCATGCATTTCTAGGCTGAAATTTATTTTTATTCATCGATTGCGAACGGGTTTCAATGATAGACCTACCTGGAGGTATAGTTCATTAGGTGGTAGCTCCAACTCGCCATATACTAGCTCAACTTTTATTAACTGTAACTAGCATTTATAAGTTAATTGAATGTCAATTATTGGTGAGTGAGATTTCTGGGCAAAAATAGGTTTTCTGATACTGGGAGAGTTTCGAAAATGACCTGGCGGTAGGCTATGATTTTGAAAATGGTGGTTACACATCGCCATAGAATCTGATTTCAATTCCTCTAACTTGCATCCATGAGTTGATGTCGTTTATTGAAATAGTTTCGATTCATATACTTCATTCCTATAGTTATGCCTACAAGAGCTTTCAGTGCCTTGGTAAAAGTATTGCATCTTGTTCCCGACAAGTGCGTGCTTTGTAGTAAAGGAAACCTACCATTGAGGAATGATGATGACAAATGATGACTACGAATAAATGCAATACACCCTCAGGATATAATGAGACAGAGTGCACAAAATAAACCAGTAAGTTATATCCAGCAAACAAAATCCGCCTATGCAACTTTTGCAGTCTGCTACTTATGTCGCAAGCGTGTTGTCAGTAGTACACCAACTTGCAATTAAAATTTCAACTCCCAAAACATGCTACATCATCAAGTTACCAGAACAAATCTTGAATCTGTTGAAAGTAGAGAGGCAGACGAATCGAATATAAATTATCTCATTAGAGGGAATCGCAAAATCTAGACAAATTAAGCAACGTGCACATGAATACTTGGATCATTACCGGAATTTCAAGATTGATGTGTGATTTGACCAATCACACAGTAGCTACACTCAAATAAGTATAACTTCCTACATGACGTAACACGTATAAGATAGGAGGACTATGTATTCCAAATCCGAAGTTACATAGAATACAGAACGTCTATAACATCAACTGGGATTGAAGCTGTTTTTAGTCTGTTCAAGCAAAGAAGATATTCTGTCAAGATGGAAAAATGACTCCAGCTAGGTCAATATTTTTTCAAAAATTTAAAAATTGATTTTAAATTGTAGACTTAACCGTTTCCCACAATTTGAGACCAAATTTTCATTTTTTGAACCAATATCGATCGAGCTGGAGTAGTGAATATGAATAAAAATCTCTCCATTTTCACTGGCTGAAGTCATTTTTCCATCTTGCTGAATGTCTTCTTTGCTTGGACAGACTATATAAGCTGATGTGTTAACCCTGAGGCAGATCATCGATAATCATTATAATCTCGCACTAAGCAACACATTGCTGACATTATATGCCGATAATATATATGTTGCTTTCCCACGATGTTTTGAGCAATCCAAGTCACTCATTCTCACTTAGTCATTATCATGGAGTGGGTTCGATTCGTGAACTTGACCGAGTTTTGTTGATGGAGTTTTGACAATCCACTTTGATTCGCGACTGGCTTGAATCCGCCAGTTTTTCACTCTGGTTTTATCATTGATTTCATCTATACGAGTATAGTGTAGGTCATTGTAATGCACTTTATGTTCCTATACCGTATTACCTACAAAAATCTTCAGAAAATTCACTTTGCCAACGTCCTTGAACTGGCAATGAAGTATAGTCCGCCCAAGCAGAGAAGACTTTCTAGTAAGATCATAAAATTACTCCAGAACGGTCAATATTGATTCAAAAATAATAAATTTGGTCTCAAATTGTAGGAAAGATTTTGATCTACAATTTAAAATCAAATTCATTATCCTTGAACCAATATTGACCAGGCTGGAGTCATTTTCGCATCTTGTCAGGATGTCATCTTTGCTTGGACAGACTACAGCTCATAACACATTTTTTATAGTTTCTGAGAATTTTAGAGTGAAGAAATTGATTTAGACCAAGCTGCAGTCATCCCAATGTTGTACAGAATATGAAAGATGTTTCATAATTTTTAACCTTGCTAAGAATCGGTTATAAATTGTAATTACAGTAAATTATTTCAATACATGGGTCAGAGAAATAACTACGAGCTACGCTATACATTGGAATGTGTAGCAAAAAATCCAGTAGCGCTGTACATCAATCTATCGAAATGGTCTATCAAACCTTGGATAGAATTCGATTTGTGTAGTTGAGCATTATGTTTTCAATCGAAAATAATAAGGTTGTTCCATAACTGCCTGATTTTGGGCAAAATGAAAAACAGGTGGGGAGAGAAGAATTTAACGGAGTTCAGATCAGAAATTCTTGTACAATGCGCATGCGCTAATATTTTCTAGTGAAAACAGTTGGGGAGAGAAGAATTTAACGAAGTTCAGATCAGAAATTCTTGTACAGTGCGCATGCGCTAATATTTTCTAGTGAAAAATATCATATGTTGTTGATCTGAACTACGTCATTTTCTGGGTTCCCCCACCACTTTTCAAATTCTCAAAAAATCGGAATAACCTTGTCTTTGATAACCTTGGGTACCAAAATATTCTCTACGTTTGATATGATATGATAATACTCTCCATTATTTTGATATAATGCAGTGAATGCTTTATATTATACCTCACTTTTCACTATGTTTCACTGTGCTATGCTTTATTTATAGATTTGTTAGAAAGGTGAAGTTAGAACTCACAGGTCCTCTCCCTAACTTACCTTGAAGTTATTGAATTCATTACAAGTAACAATAGATTGATTACAGAATATTTACTAAGCTATACAACACTGGCTGCTCGTACCCACGAAACAGGTGAAGTGCCCGTATCTTTTACTGTACAGCACTTCAACTGTTTCGTGGGCACGAGCCGCACGTGATGAACAATGCTTTTTTGCAAATACAATCAGTTAGCGCCTTTTAAATAACGAGGCACTTAGTGGTTTTTCGACACCCTGAATAATGAACCGCATAGTAGGCAGAATAGTAATAACCGTACACCTCTGGAGTAAGATAGCAAATCGGAGACCGGACACCTCCTCCCCCTTTTAGCTGATAACGTCTTGAAAGCATTGATTGAATGCTATCAGCAGCTAGAGATCTCTCGGCTACTTGTCTACACCTCACTGAGATCTCAACTCTTACAAACGGAAAAGGTATAGTCCTTCTAAGCGAAGAAGGCATTCTAATAAGATGGGAAAGTTATTTCAGCTCGGTCAATACTCGTTCAAAAATTTTCAATTCAGTCTTAAATTGTAGATCAGAATGTTTCCCACAGTTTAAGACCAAATTTATATTTTTAGAACAAATATTGGTCGAGTTGTAGACATTTTCGCATTTCGCCAGAATGTCTTCTCCGCTCGAACAGACTATATTCCATGTTTTGCCGCAATAATTTCAAGGTAAAACGTTTAACGGAATCATCACCGGGATCTGTAATGGTATGCAGAAAAATTGTGTCATCTCTTGGACGATTCTCATTTATAGCAAACCTATCAATTCAAGGTCTCCTGGAAATAACCTCATCTCGAATATATTTTATGGGGGATTATCTGTATGGTATAACCGTTTCAGAATAACTTTCGATAGAAGATTATTCAAATCATGTTGATTTAGACCAAGACTTATAGCCTAGTTGATTTTGGTTAAGCCTTATCCTATGTGGAATTATCATAATTTTTGATCAGGATAGCCCTAAACTATTGATGATATAGGAACAGGATTTATATAATTGAGTTTAGTTAAGTTATGTCAATTTGTATAAGTTTAATACAAATCTTACTAACATTAGTGGACTAGTTGAACCAATTAAGTCTGTTCCTTATAATGATTTTCGTGAATACAGTGACCAAAATCAGGATAGCCTTCACCATCCAATTACAAGGAAACGCTCTACAAGGATGTTTCAAGAAATAATATTATTCGTGAAACTCCATGGAACAATACTGCTATCCTTATCTTCTTAATTATAAAGAATTTCATATTTTGGGGAGCCACTAAGATCAATTGCTTATCATTTGGCCTACACCTATAGCAACATAATTATCAACAACTCTGCTTGGATGTCAATTCGAGAGCCAATTCGTAGTCTTTGAGTATTCGAACTTTTTTGTCGGTAATTTCCAAAAACTGATTGTCCAATTTTGCAATATTTTTTTTTTAAAGTATTATTTTAAAGATTGATACGCTGATAAAAAGCCAATGAAGTCTGTTTGCAGACTTCCAATTGACCACTTCCAACCCTAAGGACAATCAATCTAAAGATTATTTCAATCGCATGTCATCTCTTATCTATCTACGTGTAACTCTTGATATTACTCTTCTTCTATTTCTGTGTAGAGAAAATAATGGTACGGATTCAAGATGAATTCATTATTATGTTGAGCAAGAAATAGGACAACATATTTTTTCGAAATAAAAATTTCTCTCGAGAAGTTCTTATTCAAACCTAGAATGGAATTGATGCTTTAAAACCAAACGTTCTGTTTTAAATAGAGAACTTTCAGTTGAATCAACTTGTGTCTTGACACTGGAAAACAAAGTCCATCAGGACTCCCAGGAAACCTACCTCATTGAGCAAGATAGGATTGAATGTTCAAGTCTCAAATTGTAAATCAGAATGTTTCCTACAATTTAAGGCAAAATTTATAATTTTTCAATCAATATTAGCCGAGCTGGAGTCATTTCTCCATTTTGCCAGAATGTCTTCTCTGCTTGGACAGACTATAGCATTAGATTATATTATGGAATGAGTTTTCTTGAAATAGATTTTTTATTAATACTTTCTAGTTAACTTAATAGGAATCTTCGAGAAATCATATACAATAGAAATATGGTCAATTTAATAAATATAATGAACATAAATATAATCAATAGAAATCATATACATTTCGATGATGTCTATTCATTGAACTGAATATTGATAAAGAATCCATCTCAAGTTGACTCATTCTATAATTGGAATCAATAAAATTATTAGAAATCATTAATAGAATATTAGAAAATACATAGATAATTTAAGATGAATAATATTCTCAGATACTATTTTCCTTGCTGAAAGATGAGTATTACTTAGGGGTAGGAGAAAGCATACCTGGTATAAGAGTGGGAAACTATGAAATTGGAATGTTGTTAGATGTGGTGGGAGGACAAAAATGAAGAAGAACAAGGTGAAGGAGTAGAAAGGGTAGGAGAAGGATGAGAGAAAGGAGTAGCCGCCGTATTAATGCGTGGAATGAGGGGAAAAAAGAAGAAGAACCGAAGATGTGCAAGAAGTTATTAATTCGTTTAAAAAGATGATTGGTGGGAGTGCATTGGTTTCTGTAGATGGTGGTGTTTTATCTTGTGTATAAATACTAGACGCATTTTTGCTTCAGTATCAGTCTTAGCGTGATATTTCACCGCACTTGGAATAACTATTCTCATACAACCCCTCAACTTATCAACATGAAACTGGTGAGTATTGGCCTTCATCTTGAAATAACTATTGAAAATAATTAAATTTATTTACAAATTTTCAATTTTTTATTCACAAATTGGAAGGAACAATCGTAAATTGTAAACAAATGTAAATTGTTACTCGCTCAATTTATACAATTAATTGATATAACAATAATTGATTAATTTGTACAATAAAACATCTAAATTATTATCTAAACATCACAGAATCATTTTACAGCAAATTGTCAAGTTTCATTAATATTCGTGGATATTTTCAATTTTTAAATGTTTTATTTGACTTCTATGATAACTTTCCTGGTTTTAAATCAAAATCGTCTTAATTTTGAAGATTTTTGAAGTGAAGATTATTGTGTGAGTAAATTTAAATAAAAATATCTTATATAACGGATCTAAACATTTTGCTATTAAAAATTTGTTCATTGTATACACACTCCAACTATCAATTCTTTTTATAAATATAAAATGCCTCATTATAACTTCTATGCTTTACGAATTATTACATGAATTCAAATTTCTATCAAATCAGTTAACGAGGATTTGTTCTTTCCGAATATATCACTTTTCTATCGATCGATAATAATTTATTGATCAAATTTGTGGAAATTAATTCTTCATTGGCATTATCAATGATCATTACTCAATTATTATTGTCCACTCTACGGAAATAAGGCTATGATTGGTTTCAACACAAAGCCTGGTTAGTCTCTGCTTTGATTGAGGAAAATTGGCTTGGGGTCGATGAAAAAGTTTTCTCACTTAATCTATATTTGAATTGATGAAAAGAGCGAACCATTGAAAATCTTGAACACAACTCTGAGCTATAGTTGATTAGTAAACTTAAAACTCAAAGTTTTTCCACTGTACTATTGAGAATAATAATTAATCAATTTTTTAAATCTCCAATTGGAAGTTATTTAAGCTCAAAATTATCAATAAAAAACAATGATCACTAATATTTTCATTCAATTCTATATTTTCTCAAGTCATTTATCGCTTTTAAAATTGTTTATTTTCGAATGTATCCTTGTTAAGTAATATTGGAATGTTCAAAATTCTCAAAATGAACTCTCAAATTATCCGTGTAGGAAGCGTTGTAGAGCATAAAAAGGGGATGGCATGAATAAAAATTATCATTTACAATTATATAGTTGGAATAGAAAATTGTGATCTATCCAAACCAATTCATTGCAATAAAACAAGCAAACAAATTTCAAGAGGAAGGTCATAATTATTATTGACAAGAATAAAATGTAGGATGAGTTATCTGAATAACAATTAGATGCCCAGAAATGTTTTTCTCAATTCTCCCTCAAACTCATGTAACTACAATCCTCAAATAGGCAAACAAATGAACACTCAAGAAAAATCAATTTAACATAACGGTGAATTCCATAGAAATAATTCTCACCAAATTAAATATATCTAACGTACTGATAAGAAAAATCAATGATAATAATAATAAAGAGATAAAGGTGATTTTAAAATCATTTAATAGCCTTTATACATTTAATGTATCAACCACCCTTTAACTGGATGCCTTATCATAATGAAATAAAATTACACAATTCTAATGTACTTTATTAGTGCCTAACTACATGAGTTTCAATTGTATTTTATTAAAAACAAATTGAATACTTGTTTTAACAGGTAATCACGATTTTTAGTATCCTAAAAATAGAATCATAGCCCCACCACCACAACTACTAAACAAGTGAAACATAGTCCTATAGTGTGGTGTAGTTATGAAAAGTAGGTGCATAATATTAGTCATGGAGCTGGTCATAAACAATACGCATTCATGACCGAGTGACGTCACAAATATCGAAGGCAGTTATTGAAAATGATTGTTGAACTATAGAGGTCGAGCGCTGACTATCAGATCGTTACAAGAGTAATCTGGTCAGTGCTGAAATGTCAGCCAATCACAGCTCATCTTTCTTCAGACGTGTTCTCACGCTCCCAAACCCAGTGGATGCCATACAGCCCACTCATAATGTGCCATAAACAATAATTGTATGGAATTATTCTCGAAGTCTGAAAGATTGACAAGTGATTTCAGGTGATTATTTATTAAAATACTGTACCTCAATTCAATGAGAGTAGGTATAGTCTGTTCTAGCAGAGAAAACATTCTGGCAAGATGGGAAAATGACTCTAGCTTAGTCAATATTGGTTTAAAAAACATAAATTTTGTCTCAAATTATAGATCAGAATGTGTCTTACAATTCGAGACCAAATTAATAATTTTTGAACCAATATTGATCGAGCTAAAGTCATTTTCCCATCTTGCAAGAATGTCTTCTTTGCTTGGACAGACCATACATAGACAGTCACAGTATACAGTCATAGTTTAGGCCTACAGTCACAGTTTGGCAGTAACAGTTCAGGCCTACGGTCACAGTATGCAGTCACAGTTTAGGCCTACAATCAAAGTTAGTATACAGTCACAGTTTAGGCCTACAGTCACAGTTTGGCAGTAACAGTTCAGGCCTACGGTCACAGTATGCAGTCACAGTTTAGGCCTACATTCAAAGTTAGTATACAGTCACAGTTTAGGCCTACAGTCACAGTTTGGCAGTAACAGTTCAGGCCTACGGTCACAGTATGCAGTCACAGTTTAGGCCTACAATCAAAGTTAGTATACAGTCACAGTTTAGGCATACAGTCACAGTTTGGCAGTAACAGTTCAGGCCTACGGTCACAGTATGCAGTCACAGTTCAGGCAAACAGTCACAGTGTGTGGCTATTGTGAATCCGGCATCAGTGGTGCATATTGAACGTCATGGTTTTAGATATTAAGAAATCATATAATGCTTGTTTTTACACCTACAATAAAGTACACTAGATTGAATGAAATTTCAGCTATGGATTAATTAAGCAATAACTAGGAAAAAGATTTTGATTCTTTCTCATAAATTTTGGGAAATACATCATACTGTTCAAAAATCATAGTACTTAACCCTCATTTCATACACCACGATATTCATGATGGTTTTTTGCCATCGCTATAAATTTAAATAGATTAAACAAATCCAGGCAAACATCTTATGATGTTTGCAGAGACACAAAAACACCAAACACAAAAGAACCCAAAAAATAAAGATAATAAAATAAAATATAGAAAATAATGATGAAATGATGAATAATGTTTTCAGCTACTGAACTTTTTATCAAAATGCAGAAAAATTGAAACCGTTGAGAAGCGAAACAAACAACTCCAAATCCAGCCAGTATTTGAAAAGTCATTGTTTAATAAATTAGGTATTATCATTAAAAGTCGTGAACTACCATCTTGTAGAACTCCAAAAGTGTTATAAAATGAATGTTTTTTGTCTTTCGAGTCAGTGTTCGTAATAATTATTCAGAGCGATAAGAATGTTCACCGCCCACGATACGATTGTACTTGAATCCGATAATCGACTAGAACTTGAATTCGATTATCGACCAAAGTTTTTAACTTGTTTCCATCTTCACTAGTTACATAATCGATAATTCCTTACAGCCACCCACCGGCTTTTAAACCCGGTTTCTTGAACCTTAGAACTGTGTCAGACATTGAAATGTGTGTTAAAATAACTACAACCAATTATGGATGCTGGGTTGCTCACGCGAGTAATAAATTATGGATGAAATAATAGATTTTGAAGTTGGGTAGTTTTGGACTTGATGGTCCGAATTATTGCTGAAACAAGCTGATGAATAGTTTTAAGTATTCCTTAATCATCCGTTACTTAATGCTGGAGTGGACATCAGTTTATTGTCCAAGCAACCAAATTAGTTCGCGAACAATCTATAGCACTGGCGGCTCGTGCCCACGAAACAGGTGAAGTGCTGTACAGAAAAGATACGGGCACTTCACCAGTTCCGTGGGCACGAGCCGCCAGTGATCTATAGTCCAGTACGCAGGGATTTTTTCTGCCAAAGGTGGTGTTAGCGATTCTATTGTTTTAATGGCTTCATTAGGGTCCCAATAATGTGTATTCGAAAAGTGCACACAAAATTTCCCCCGCACAACTTTTGACAGCCAGTAAACCATGCATTTTTATAGTTTTTCGCATATAACTAAACAACGGTCCACATTTTCATAGGTACATTCTCATAGTGCATTGTAGAGAACAAAATTCTGCGTCGATTGAGAAAGAGAAAACAAAAATCGGTCGAATAGATAACGTATTACATTCATTAAAAAAAATATTTTCCAAATTTTCCAAACAATTGTTTAAATTCTCCTGTAGCTCATAAAGTAACAGAGCAATGTATCACCCCTCTACCTAAAAGTTATAGAGCATAAAAAATTGAGTTCAGAAAGTGCAAAAAAAATTATATTTCACCTATTTTTGGAATATTAACCATCACTTTTCCAAAAATAAAACAGGCGACAGGTGTTTTTTATTCAACATTTTGATGATATGTTAGACATTTAATCACAGTAGTCTACTTGGATCACTTACTATCAGAATAAATACTCCACTGCTCTAAATCCAAATTATTTTTGATACAAAGGACATTCAAGGATAATAGAATAAGACATCCCTAACTTTCGTAAAGTGAACGGATCCTGATGAACTATAGCTCATTGTTTTCAGCTTGAAAAGACGGTTCTATTTCGTATATCATATGTTGAATTTGGTCAAAATTGAAGCATTCCATCACCTAGAGTACTTTGAGCTCATTCCCATGTACCGAGAAAAACGACTTTTTGTGTTCAAATGCGTCTACTTCGGAAGCCATTGATGAGAAAAAGTCGCATTTGGGCTTAAATTGAAGACGTCCTCTATCATTTGCAGATCTACAGAGGAAAGGCTGTTCCTCTTTATATTGAATTGATTTCCTAGGGAGTTTTTTGCTTTATCAAGTATCAAAATCTATATGATAAATATCATAGTTTTCTGATGGATTTTTTTTACTTATTTTGTTGCAGATAATCTGTGTAGCTGCTTTGGCTGTGGCCTGTGTGTCAGCCCAGAGAAGGCCGGGAGGTCCCGCTGCCTCCTACAGCAACCTCAACGATGTTCCCATTGTCTCATTCCAGAACGAACACAACTATGATGGATCATACAAATACAGGTAAACTGACTGACACAATTTAATCTGGTAACAGTTAAAACTCATGGCAACCTGTGTTCATAACCCCATTCGGATTTCGGACTATATACTTTGTTTTTCATTAGGCTACCACGTTCGGAATTGAACTATATATATTTTATTTTTAAAAATTCGGGAAATGAATAGTAAGGGCGAATCGTGTATTTCATACCACAAATCATTTTAATTTATTTTTTCACGTCAGCTATATCAAATATTTCCCTCTCAATATAACGATACTCTTCTTTGTTATCTTAATATTATATCCATTATCATATTTCCAATTTCAGTTACAAACAGACAATAATGTCCAAGCATGCAAAACAGGTGAAGTGCTCGTATCTTTTACTGTACAGCACTTCACCTGTTTTAGCACAGCCGCCAGTGGTCCAAGCCTGGAAACTTCCAACTCTCTTTAAAACAATATTTTCCTATCGTAATTATTACTAATTGTAGTGTTCTTTATATTATACTGTACAACAATATTCTTTCTCATGAACCTACTCTAGTTTTTTTTCTCGTTTGGACTCACAGTAATCTGATATCTAGGAAACACATTCCAATTATCTCTTCCAGAGTCTTCGTTATCAATCTGACACTTCTCAATTAAATAATATTCTCCTCCTTCATCTTTATTGTCAATTCCATGTTTACCACTACTTATTATCTTATCAACACTATGAGTTAAAAATCTCTAATATCCTAGACCGTGAATTATGTCATTTTGTTAACATAATCTTATTCGGACTAGTGATAATTATGCGAAAGTGGTAGTTATATAAGAGACAAGATATTTTCTATTTTTATATTTATCAAAAATCGAGATACTGGTTTTGGTGGCTTCACTATTATCAATACCTTCTTCAACCAAGTCAAACCTATAAAACTAGTTTATCAAATTTTTAAAATGGTTTGTCATCATTTTATCTTCTCATTTGAATAATAATTATTAGGACTCAAAGGTTTTTATCAAAATTTGGAAGATAAAATGGTAGTAATGTAGTATGCATAAGTAAGGTAGATAAGGTAATAGTAGTTGGACCACTGGCGGCTCATACCCACGAAACAGGTGAAGTGCCCGTATCTTTTACTGTACAGCACTTCATCTGTTTCGTGGGCACGAGCCGCCAGTGAGTTAGACAGCCTGTTAATCAACTCCCAAATACTCTAAAAACTTTTTTAATTTCATTTTGTATATGTTTTGTATTAATAAATCATAATTTTCTCATTATTTCAGCTATGAAACAGGCAACGGCATCCAGGCGTCGGAAGAGGGTTACCTGAAGAACCCCGGCCAGAAGGACCTGGAGGCCCAGTACTCCGCCGGATCCTACTCCTACACCGCCCCGGACGGCACGCCCATCACCGTCAGATGGGTGGCCGACGAATCCGGATTCCGCGCCGAGGGCGCCCATCTCCCTACGCCGCCCCCGATCCCAGAAGCCATTGCACGCGCCCTCCAACAACAGGCCGCCCCCGCACAACAGCCAAGACCCTTCGGCAAATAGGAAACTCAACTTTGGAAAATTAGAAGGTCTTGGGATGCTCTCTTATAGAGAATTACAGGATCTTGACAATATAGGAAATAGGTGAAAATTTGAAGGTCATGGGATAAACTTTTAGAGGGTATTTCAGATTCTTGGCAATAGAAAACAAAAGCTGAAATATTTTGAGATGTTCTCTGAGAGGAAATTCCATGGTTTTCAAATTTCAAAAAGGAGACAAAAATAAGATTTTGAGATATCCTGGAGGTGGTATTTTGAAAGTTTCAGTAAATTTGATCAAAAATTGTCAAATATTTCGAAATTTCGGTATATGATTTCAAAGTTTGCTGAATCTTGATGAGTTTACGAAATATCTCAAGGTCTAGATACACCAAAAAAATATTTCAAAATTCTTAGGTATTCACCGGTTATTTCAAGATCTAGGCTATGTTCAAATTTAGAGATGTTAAAATTTCATTAATGAAATGAAATGTTTATTTCATTCGAAATTTTCAGTAAATTAAACAAATCTACCAAACACCACACGTCATGAAACACCTCTAGAAGAACTAATCCAGTTGAATTTAGCTCCCTTGAATACAACGAAACAAATGTGACCAAATTTATTGTGAGTCTTGAGTCTCCAATAAACCAAACTACTGGAGACTGAAGATCTTGTAAGATTTGCTAAGCTTTATGTAAATAGCTTCTATCACTAGATTATATTCATGAATATTTTCCACCTCACCTCTAAATTCTTTTGTAATTAGAAAATATATCAAGTGATAGACTGATATCTGTTTGTGTACCATGCTAGCTTTTTGAACAACATTGTATTATGATGCTCAATACTAAATCACTTCTGAAGTATTCTTATATTATTTTATGTAATCAATAGCTTTAATTTTTTGTACTGCATGTATTTTTCTACGAGCAATAAACAAGAAGTGTTCAAGAAAAATGTTCAATCATTGTTTTTCCTCTACCATTTTTCTTTTTCATTCGGTGCTAAAAATTACGGTGATTGGCAAATGACTGTTATTAATGCTCAGCTTTGTCAGGCACTGGTGGCTAGTTATCACGTAACAGATGAAGTACCTGTATCTTTTATTGTACAGCACTTCACCTGTTTCGTGGGCACGAGCCACCAGTGCTGTCAGGACAGTCTGATGCTGTCTTAAAGTCAAATCGAGGAGGAAAGTATTTTCACGTCAAAGCTGCTCAGGTCATGACTATTGTGCGAAACTAAAATATTACAAGATTGAACTTATTTTGAGTATTCCAGAATTAAGCATGGCTACATAATAATGATCACCTATTCATTTTCTCCTGATAACCAAAAAAATGTGTTAACAGGAGAAAAAAGTAATAGGTGTATCAGCTGAAATGAGAAAATCATCCTTACTTTTCGAAAGGTTGAGAATTTATTATTCAAGAGGATTGGAAATCTAGAAGTTATTGAGGGAGAGCCCTGATAGCAATAGTATAAACACTACAAGGAAAAAAATAATTCATTGTATAATCGCTGGAATCGTAATAATTATCGTTATCTGGAAAAGAGTCTTCAGAATAAAAAAGAAAAAGAATTTCTTCTTTGTAATTTATAAGTACAGTATATTGTTATTTTTTACTCTTTATTCATAAGTACCGGTACAGTACAGTACAAAGCAAGTTATGCATTTCCACGACACTTCATACAATTATTGGTTAGAAATTCAATATGATTTATGAATAAAGATATTCATTAAAATTTTTGTGATAAGATGAGAACCGAAGAAACTATTTATGAAGTAAAACTTGAAAACAAATTGAAAATAATTTATCCATGAGCCCTTAACCGAATGCAGAAAAAGTGAAGAATATACTACAGTGTAGGAATATAAAGGAGGCTATTCTATATCAATAGCATATTCATTATTATTTATTTAGCGTGACATCTTTTGTCACATTTTGAGTATCAATAGAATGGACTAATTACTCATCAATTTAAGATTCGTTTACGATCAATGTACAGTGACTAGATAGTCCAGTCAATAAAGCCTGTCCACACGGGTATAGAGTGCACGAAATATGCCCCAATTTTCGACCTCGGGGATTTGTTTACTAGTTGGGAGGCTAACATACTAGAAGTCCCCGGACCTGGGGGTGAGCATAGGGTGGGAGGGGGTTTGGGTAGAAGGTACAATTTTTTAGTTTTTCGCGTTTTTATAACGGTTGATCCTAGAGAAAAGTGCTACCTACCACCAATAATTTTCAAGATAGACGCATTTTAACACAAACAATTGGTGTTTTCCCGGTATATAGGAATGAGCTCCAAGTACTTAGGTTAATGAAATTCTCCAATTTTGTCTGAATTGAACATAATTATAGTATATGAAATAGAACCGCCTTTTGAAGCTGAAAACAATGAGCTATAGTTTGTTAAGATCCGTTCACTTCTACGAAAATTAGATATGTCCTTAGATTATTATCCTTGAAGGGTCCTTTCTACTGCAAATAGTCCAGATTTTGAGCAGAAGAATGAGTATTCTGATGAGGAATGATCCATATAGACTACCAGACACCACTTTGAATATTTTTATTACTTCGTATGTGTATTTTAGTATAAAAATATTGACGAAAACCACCTGTAGCTGAATTTGGAGGAATTCCATTCTTGGAAAGTGATCTTTAAACTTCCAATAATAGGTCAAATATCAATATTGATATGTTATTTGAACTATACGTTTCATGCTCGACAACTTTTAGGGTTAGGGGGTAGTGGGTTTATTGTTCTTTTATGAGTTACATCACATTTAAAAGCAGTTGAGACAATTTTTTGGGATTATTTAAAAAAATGAGAGTTTTGATCGCAGGTAAAAAATTTTCTATTCGGACTATTATCGTTTTCTTTTTTCAATCGACACAGATTTTAGTCGTCTTCAATTCCTCTAGGGAGCACTTTTCTCTAGGATCAACCGTTTTTGGGTAATATGCGAAAAACTAAAAAATTGTATCAAACACCCAGGTCCGAGGACTTTTAGTATGTTAGCCTCCCAACTAGTCCAGACAAATAAGAGAAATGAAAAACTAGGATTTTATTGAATTGAATTGACAAAGTAGGCCATTTTTGTCCTTCATCCAATTAAACAGCTTCGATTCAAATTTTCCAATATTCCCTATTTTCAAATCTAATCGTTTCAATGATATGATGGTATTAACTTCATTCATGAAGGAAGGTATCTAAAACTTCTCAAAGAAGATAGATTTCATAATCCTCATGATGAAAACTATAAACGTTGAATATTAATCACTGGCGGCTCGTGCCTACGAAACAGGTGAAGTGCCCGTATATTTTACTGTACAACACTTCACCTGTTTCGTGGGCACGAGCTGCCAGTGATGGTTGTAACCAGACTGTAAACGTACAATAAATCATACTTTTGTGTACTGTGTTGTAGCCTCTACCAAAGTAAATAATCGTAAACTTCTCATGCTGACTTTAATAGCAGTCTTATTGTCAAGCTTACAAAGCGAGGAGTCTTCTGTTCCTAAGATAGAACATTACATAAAAGGATGAAATGGGATCCAGGTATCTTGGGATTCTATTTTTAGTTTATCAGATTTGATAATATCTATTATGGGGCTTACCATATTGCAACCTTGAGTAAGAGAAAAAGTGATTATTGTTTCATCGTGTATACTTTCTACATATTTCTTTCTTTTTTTTCAGACTTGATACTTTTTTTAGAAGATAAGGCTACTGTTTCTTGCATTACTACATAATATACGGAAGAAATATGTGTGATACATCAATTTGAAGAGATAATATTATTGGCTTTTCAAGAGTCAATAGTTATTATAATTCCAGTGGATCAATCAATCCTAGAAAAAGATTTCAGAAAAGTAAAATTTTTCATCTTTGTACAGAGATTGGAACTAGAAGTGGAGAAATAGATAATATTCAACTATTAGGAATGAGAATGGAATTATCCTTTATTTGGTGGAATTAGGACTAAGAAGTCCTTTCTAAACCTTCAGCAATGAAAATTATTACAGAAAATGTATTCACTCTCTCAATATATAATTATGTTTGTGGGAATCAATAATTTTTCACTTCTTCCACAAATTTTAAAGTCATAATATTGGAAAACGAATAAATTATTACTCCATTTTACATCTTATTCCACAAAAGGACCTACAGTTGGCTTGAACAAGAGTGATTGTTTCAATTAATTTTTATCATAGTTTTTAGTTTTGTTGATCAAAATAATACAATAACATTATCACATAATTATAACATCAGTTCTGATCATAAAAACATATTCTATTGAAAATTGAGAACGTTATCTATTGTTGATACATTATGTATTTTTTGGGTTCTGATTTGTTTTTATTCATATATTTTAATTATATTTATATTTTCTAACCCTATAGAATAATAATATAAACTGCAAATAACTATGATATTATTTTAAGGTTTACTACAAGGTAAACCATGATAAGATTTCCATGAATCTCTCTTTCAAATCATTCTTCTTCTATTGATATCAACCCTTTCAAGTTTGAAAATAAAAAGCGTGAACGAAAAAGAAAGTAATATCTCTTTTGACCTCGAGTGAGAATAAAATGCATCGATCAACACCACAGAACTGAATAATACTGCTCGTTAAAAATACACATGTAATCATTCGAATAAATTAAAACCTGTGTAAGTCCATGGATGATAACTGAATGAAATTCAATAATTTAACAAAGCTTGTATCATTAGTATTTCTGATTGAATTGAGTGGTAGAGGTCCATCAGAGTAAATTTTTATTCTGACCGGTAAATACAACTCTGGTGACCACGTATCCTTACTAATGAGTAGATCATTACTACATGCGTGTTGAATTCTATTCAACTATTTTTTCTCTTCTTCTTCTTCTTCTTCTTCTTCTTTTCTCCTTTCTCTTCTCTCTCTCATTCTTCTTTTTTCTTCTCTTTCTCCCTGTTTTCCTCTTCTTCTTGTCTTTTACTTTTTAATTCTCTTTTTAACCCCCTAATACTTTCATTCTATCCTGGTAGAGAGTAGAGAGATTAATTAGCTCAAGAAACCATAATGTCCTTAGTCTTTACCTCGTTCAAGTTCGTAATTTTAATGTTCTTCTCAATCAACGCATGATTGCCTATTGTTTCGTGGTTGTATAACAGCAATTGAAAGTGAAAGAATTTGAGAAATAGATAATAAATTGAATGATGATTAGACGAAGGTCTGACCATGAAATTATGTTTTTGAGGCATCATGTTTCAAGATTATTCTTTCATGAGGATACTTGATTTTCATCTTTTATAGGAGTAGGAATGATTTAGTAGGATGAAATTTTAATTTTTTTCTGATGATGAATTTTCTGAGGTTAATGGGAAGTTGAGGGTCTGAGAGTCATAGGTAATGGATGATGTCGATTGCTTTCCAGGCAATTGGGACCGACAACATTATGTCAACAATGTTGTCACGACAACCGACAACATTAAATTGGGTAATACATCTCACATTCTGCTGTGATTGAGAGTGAAAAATGATTGATTTCAATTTAATAAGTAATTCAATTAAT
Organism: Sogatella furcifera; assembly: GCA_017141385.1. Taxonomy (NCBI): domain Eukaryota; kingdom Metazoa; phylum Arthropoda; class Insecta; order Hemiptera; family Delphacidae; genus Sogatella; species Sogatella furcifera. The sequence goes on from CM029556.1 coordinate 21,772,385, forward strand.
TCAATACAGTGATGCATGAATCATGACAGTATGTACCAACCACGTTTGGTGGTTGGTTACTATAGTCCATTCACGATGGCTTGAGACGAGATAAACAAAAGCTCTGCATGTGTTTGGACTGGAGTGGTTTCATTTCAGCCATGACATAAACAAGTCACAGCAATGCCAAAATCCCGAATTTTGGTTGCAGACAATTCAGAATAAGTATCTTTAAGTAATCTTTTTTATAGATACACATTGGGAAATTGCTTGTTTCGGTTGTCTCTCGACTGCATGAACCTAAAATGAACAAACAATTATAGTGAAAGTTTTGTCTCAATGCTTTGGTTACAGTCCCGACAGCAAAATTCGGGATTTTGGCATTGCTGTGAATTGTTTATGTCGTGACTAAAACAAAGCCATTCCAGTCGCACACACACACAAATGCAGAGCATTGTTTATCTCGTCTCAAGCCATCGTGGATGGACTATAGTTGGTTACTAGTTACCTGAACTAGTCAGTTTAGTCCAGTACGTAGGAATTTTTTTCTGCAAAGTTAGGGGTGTTCTTATTCTATTATCCTTGAATGTCCTTTGTATGAAAAATAATTTGGATTTAGAGCAGTGGAGTATTTGTTCTGATGGTAAGTGATCCAAGTAGACTACGAAATACAAGATAGGCTCTATTTGAACTATGTCTAACATAACATCAAAATGTTGAAAAAAAACCACCTGTGGCCTGTTTTATTTTTGGAAAAGTGATGGTTAATGTTCCAAAAATAGGTAAAATATCAATTTTTTGCACTTTCTGAACTCAATTTTTTATGCTCTACTACTTTTAGGGAGAGGGGTGATACATTGCTCTGTTACTTTATGAGCTACCGGAAAATTTTAACAATTTTTTTGGAAAATTTTGAAGAAAATTGTGTTTTTTGAATGAATGTAAAACGTTATCTATTCGACCGATTTTTATTTTTTTTCAATCGACGCATAATTTTGTCCTCTACAATTTACTATGAGAATGTACCTATGAAAATGTGGACAGTTTTTTAGTTATATGCGAAAAACTAAAAAAGTGCATGGTTTTCTGGCTGTCAAAAGTTGTGCGGGGGGAAATTTTGTATGTACTTTTCGATTACACATTATTTGGACCCTAATGAAGCAATTGAAACAATAAAATTGCATACACCACCTTTTGCAGAAATTAGCCTCACAAAATTCCCTGCGTATACTGGACTAGTTGTTGAATTCAAGATTGATCAATTAATCAGATTAATCCGATCAAAAAATTGACAATTACAGGCCTATTTCAGCTTGAAAGCGAAAATTCAGTTGCGATATAACTTGAAGTGCACACTGCATAGTAGGCCTACTAAACATACTTCATAACATTAACTAATACATAACCACTATTATGATTGAAGATCAGGTTCTGAAACCTGAAATCCAGATTCACCCACATATTATTTTCAGTTAAGATACTACATTTTTTAGATGACTTTATTAAAAAATACAATAACAGGATTGATAGATAGTCAGATAGATGCATAGAACAAGAACATAAAGCAAGATAGAACAATATAGAACCAAATAGAAAAAGCTAGAATAAGATATAACAGGGTAGATCAGGATAGAACAATATAATACAAGAATATAAAAGGATGGGATAAGATAAAAAAATAGAACAAAATAAAACAAGAATAGAACAAGAATATAAAAGGAAAGAACAAGATAAAACAAGAGCAGATGCATAGAGGATATTCTGTTCAGATAAGAAAAAGTTAGAGATAAAACAAAAAAAGAAAAAATAGTAGATTAGAAGATTAGACAAAGGGCTGGACCGAGCAGGCCGGCCAACCCAATGTTTGACAAATTGATGAGGACAAGGTCCTGTATAAAAAGGAGTTGCGCTCCTGTATTATCCTCAGTATCGTTTTGTATCCTGGCAGCAGGCGCTTCCTTCCTTTGACTCACGCACGCACCGACATACGCAATGACTAGGCGTACACCTGGATCACTCCCTGCTATGCTTACGGTAATGCTTTATGCATTATTTTACTCTTTTATTGGTTTATTTCACTCTTATATTTTCCAATTTTACTATTACATTATTTTATAACTCTGTTATCTTACTTTACTTCAAACTTACTTCACTTTACTTCTACTCCTTGAATTAAACTTTACTGTTTAAACTTTACTTGAATTAAATTTACTTCACTGGCGGCTCGTACCCACGAAACAGGTGAAGTGCCCGTATATTCCACTGCACAGCATTTCACCTGTTTCGTGGGCACGAACTGCCAGTGTCTTTAATCATCCTATTTCATTATATCCTAGATATATTCAACAAAAATCTATTTTCATAAAAAGATTCTCTTATATTTGAAAAATTATAGCTTGAGATTGAACTCTTTTCAGCAACAATTGAAAAATAATTGCAACAAAGGTTGTCCTCTCCATTTGGGAGATTCAAATTTGTTAATATTCTACAGAGAATGTTCTGATGAAGGCCGGTATTAATCATATGATTATATTTCTATGGCAATAAAGATTTATTATGATTACTAACTGTAAGGTATTTCATATGATATAGAAATATTACCATAATTATAAAATTGTCAAAGTAATAGTTCTACGACATAGGAAGAAAGGAGATGAAAATTTTTCAGCATGATTTCAGGAAATATCACCGTCTAATACTAATTCTAATTCTAATTATTCATATTGTTTGTGATGAAATATTTTTGGAAGTGAGAAATTATTAAGTGAAAGTGGACATTGTGGATAGACATAATAACCTACATCTTAAACATTCATTATCATCACTCATTCATCCTTTGCTTAAAATACTTGGTAGAATCGAATATTCATCTACTATTCTACATTTCAATCTACTGTTTTGGAGAAACATTATTCTCAATTTTATTGGGAATTCTGCATAAATAAGAATGGTATAATATAATAAATAATAATAGTAATAGCATAGCATAGATAATAGTATGAATAATATAATAGATCACAGTAAACTTGAAATTCAACTCCATTTCGCTAGTGTCAATGCCCTGCTATAGAGAGAGGTCTTTGGCAGCTTACTTTTCAAGGAAACTATCCGACTTTAATACAGCTGCATTGGCAATGTGCACTGGCTGATGGAATGGGAAATGACCCAGATTCACTTTCACTCTGAACTGGATCAGATAGCATGAGCCAACAGCCTTGCAATGTCACTTGCTGACTGCTACTTTATTCACCTTGATCTTGGCCTCTCAGGAACTTCATAATCTTTTCTTCTTCTTCCTCTTTCTTTTTTTTCTTATTTTCCTTTCTCTTCTTCTTCTTCTCCTCTTTCTTCTTCTTCTTTTTCTTCCTTTTTCTTCTTCTTCTTCTTCTTCCTCTTTTTCTTCTTCCTTTTTTTCTTCTTACTTCTTCTTCTTCTTCTTCTTCTTCTTCTTCTTCATTCTTCCTTTTCTTCTTCCCCTTCTTCTTGTTCTTCTCCCTCTTATCCTCTTACTCCTTCTTTCATCCATTCTCTTCATTCTCCTGTATTCTTGTTATCCTCCTCCTCCTTTTCTTCTTGAACGTTATCCTCACCCTGCTGACTGCTACTTCATTCACCTTGATCTTGGCCTCTCAGGAACTTCATCATCTTTTCTTTTTCTTCTTTCTTCTTCTTATTTTTCTTCTTCTTCTTCTTCTTCTTCTTCTTCCTTTCTTCTTCTTCTTCTTTTCTTCTCCTCTTTCCTCTTCTTCTTTTTTCTTCTTCTTCTTCTTCTTCTTCTTCTTCTTCTTCTTCTTCTTCTTCTTCTTCTTCTTCTTCTTCTTCTTCTTCTTCTTCTTCTTCTTCTTCTTCTTCTCTTCTTTTCTTCTTCTTCCTTCTTCTTCTTCTTTTTCTTCTTCTTCTTCTTCTTCTTCTCCTCTTCTCTTCCTTCTTCTTTCTTCTTCCTTTTCCTTTTTTTTTCTTCTTCTTCTTCTTCTTCTTCCTCTTCTTCTTCTTCTTCTTCTTCTTCTTCTTCTTCTTCTTTTTCTTCTTCTTCTTCTTCTTCTTCTTCTTCTTCTTCTTCTTCTTCTTCTTCTTCTTCTTCTTCTTCTTCTTCTTTCCTCTTCCTTCTTCAACTTCAACTGTATTCATCTTCTTCCTCCACCTCCTCCTTCTCAACCACCTCCTTCTTATTTTCATTTTTCTCCAAATTCTTATTTTTTCATATTCCTCTATCTATCATTTCTCTACTTCTTCTTTATTATTTTTTATAGGAATAATAATTTATTATTTTTCAATTGTTTCCCTCTATCTTCTTTTTCTTTTCCTTCCAATCAAGTTGTTCTCATATTTGGGTCTACCAAGCCAAGGGTGAAGGATAATGAATGTACATTTCATTAACTCTTGGTAAATGAAATTTATTTATTTATTACAGATTTTCGAAGACTACAGGCAAAGCCCAAAACAGTCTTCATTAAAATTTACCAACTGTAAACAAACTTATTCTATATAAAAGAAAATAATATTAATAATAACAGTATATCAAATGAAGAAAATATTGTAATCTACAACAGACTAAAGTAAGATAAAACAATGTTGCAAATTTGTAAACAGAGGAACAATAGTTAATTGCAATCGTGCAACAATATCAATTCAATTATACTGGACACTACAAATTAATGAATAAAAATTCAAATCTCAATTCCTTTTTTTCAGTAATCCAGTTCTCATTGATAACATACATTGATATCAACCTTGTACACTATACAGTTTAGTCTGTCCATGGAAAGAAGAGCCTCTGGCAAGAAGGGAAAATGACTCCTGCCTGGTCAATATTTGTTCAAGAATTATAAATGTGATCATAATAGTAGATCACCCCCTACAATTTGAAATTAAATTGATAATTTTTGAACAAATATTGACCGAGCTTGAGTCATTTTCCCATCTTGCCAGAGGGTCTTCTTTGCTTGGACAGACTATCAATCATAACTTCTGTTGACATGAGTGGGTAGACCGGTAGAAGAAGACAAATGGTGAGGTGAGATAAGGAAGCTCTTCCTCACTTATCATCAACTCCTTTCTTCTCTTTCTTCCACATTTTTTTATTGTTCTTCTTCTGTTCTGCCATCAAGGAACCGCCTAATAATGTTTCCAGTCGTGTTGCAACCAGTCTTGAGTAATGGGATACTGCAGTCTTCCCCTTGCACTTGATCGGAACTGGTTGTAGGCTAGTTAACAGTCTAAAAAATGTTGATACTTGAAATAAAGCCGAAAAGTGAAAGAATGAAAGAGTGAAAGAGATATGAAGATGATATTGATAGGAAAGAGCAAAGAGCTGAGTTAGAGAGTAAGTGAGCTGAAAATGGAATAGCAGAAGAATGCAGATAAAGTGTTAACCACATTCTTCAACTGGTCCAGTTTTTCACCAGTGATCCAAAATTTAAACTCACTATTAAATTCCTCATGAGATATCGACACTCAGTCGATTTCGCTTTTTGGATTCCTTAATATACTTGTATTAGACGTACCTATGATGCTGCCAGTGCTTCCAAACATATAATCAAAACTTAAACTAATTCAAACTTCAACTTAAATTCAATAACTACTGAAACAACTTAACTTGAACTAAATTAACTACTAAGTTTGAACTAAAATAGCTACTGAACTTGAACTAGAATAACTAATAAAAATACTAAACCCAAACTAACTTGACTTACTGCTTAAACTGAAATAACTTTCAGCTCAATTCTTTCAGTTTGTAGCTTAGTTTGTTTTGCGACAAATAGCCTAGGTCTAGAAAACTTCTTGTTATATTTTCCAAGTTAATGAATAAATAAAATAATAACATGCAAGTTCATTCTACTGAATAAAGCACTGTCGGTTTTTCGCAGAGCTTAACTTTTGGCATCAAGACAAAAATATACCTCAACATTATTTTCAAACTGTCAGGACATCTGACATTTGCAGCAAATGTCCATTAAAAAGCATTCAAAAGATACCGTAGATAAAAGAAAGCCAAAAAAATACAATATAAATAGCCCATCAAAACTTTCATTCGTTGAAAATGGGCAAAAACCAAGTGCACAATACTAAAAAGAAAATACATATTCTTCTCCTATTCGACAATCATTGTACTATTGCTAGAGGCATAGATCAACCATTCGAAAATGAAAATATATTGAACTCAATTATATTTATAGAAATAAATCTTATTTCAGTTTGTTGACTAGTTCTGAAGGTTTGTTAATTGGCTATTATTTTAAAAGCGACAATAGCTTGAATAAAACAATCAATAGCTTGATCAATTTATATTGGTTGAAACTATTCATATTCATGTTATTGATGTTTCCTTTTGTCTACGGCTACTATCAATGTATGTTGATAAAATGATAAAAGTCGAAATTGTAGTCACCTTTCAGTATTTTTATTTTAACAAATTTTTTTCATCCTAATAGGTATTCTCAAATAGAACAAACAAAATTAATTCACAAAAAAATCAAGCAAAATCCATTTTGCTCATTCACATTCGAGAATGCCTCTTAGAAGAGCGAAATATGTTGTGCTCAAATAAAAAATACGAAAAGGGCACTACGATTCTGATTTTTATTTATTACCAGCATGTTATTGATTTTGGAGGTATTGTTAACACACAATGAACGGTACTAGTTCTTGATAAGAGGTCACGAATTTCTCAGACTCTCCTCTCCATGACGACGCGTAGGCTATACGCGAACCCATCAATCGTAATGCGTGGATGTGGTCGTGAATAACAATACTCGCTGCAAATCTCATCGCAATTCCTTTGAATACCGGCCAAATATGCAGAACTGGGAAGCGTAATGGACATTTGCTGCACATGTCAGATGTCCTAACAGTTTGAAAATAATGTTGAGGTATATTTTTGTCTTGATGCCAAAAGTTTACCTCTTCTGAAAACCGACAGTGCTTTATTCAGTAGAATAAACTTGCATGTTAATATTTTATTTATTCACCAACTTGGAAAATATAACAAGAAGTTTTTTGGACCTGGGCTATTTGTCGCAAAACAAACTAAGCTACAAACTGAAAGAATTGAGCTGAAAGTTATTTCAGTTTAAGCAGTAAGTCAAGTTAGTTTAGATTTAGTATTTTTATTAGTTATTCTAGTTCAAATTCAGTAGTTATTTTAGTTCAAATTTAGTAGTTAATTTAGTTCAAGTTTAGTAGTTTCAATAGTTATTGAATTCAAGTTGAAGTTTGAATTAGTTTAAGTTTTGTCGTTTTAAGCTATTATCATAGATTGTATACTATTGTATAGGCCTACTCTCTTGATATAAGCGTGTCTGCAGTGAAGATACATTTTTTGTTCTTCATTCTTTTGGCACAATATATGGTAGACTGAAATATATATTTGCAGTACGAAATAAATTATTCCACGAAATAAATTATTCATGATTGGATGAAGTCTTTTCTTAATGCAAAGATGTATCAAATATAAAATCTACTGTGTTCTTATCAGTAGGAAATTATTCCTTGTTCAATGAGACATCATACAGTGAATAATGAATAATGATTCTTGTTTTTTTTTTCATCAAGATGGATCGAATTATTTTGTTTGGCTGAAAACGTATAGTGTCGAATTTATTAGCTAGTTATCCTGTAAGCTATCGCTGTAGGAGGTATCATTGCATGTATTATGGCTATGGAATATTGTAGGCCTACAATAAAATTGTTCATAAAATACAAGTAGCGTACCAGATGCAACTGTAGGGATCAAGTAGCCTGATATTCATTGCATCTCATCACGCTACAAGACATGTTCTAAGGAGGTTGATTCTCAACACAAGACAAGGAGGTCAATACAAGACAACTTTTCGAAAAAAGGAGCTTGGATTTGGATTTTTTAAACAGACATCTTCAATGTTTTAGTCTGTCCAAGCAAAGAAGACATTCTGATTAGATGGAAAAATAATTCCAACTTTGTCATTATTGGTTCAAAAATTATAAATTTGGTCTAAAATCTTAGAAAACATTCTAATTTACAATTCGAGACTAGATTTATAATTTTTTAACCAATATTGTCCGAGATGGAGTCATTTTACCATCTTGTCAGGATATCTTCTTTGCTTGGTCAAACGAAACCATTAATTTTAAACAAGATTGTATCCACTTCACCAGCCTTACGAAGGTCATATCTATTGTGTGTCAATAATAATCTTATACTACAGTATATTGACAGATTTTGATGAGATTGGACCTCTGGAAAAATGTAACACTAGAGCTCTATTGTTATCAATATTATTGAAAATATTCAAAAAGATGATTGTATCAAACCAACAAAGAGAAAATTTGGTTTGAATTAAGATTGGATGGCCTTGCATATTTTCGCTCCTTTAAATAACTATACTTTTTTATGAACGTGCTATGGAAGATTCAAGTGCTCTGTTGATATTTAAATCAGAAATAATTTTGGAGTACCATTTGGAGATCACTATTACAGGAAGGATGCAACTCCTACATGAAGAGAAATGCGAGAAGATTGAACCATAAAAAATGAACGAAAATGAAAAACTGAATGAGAAAAAACTGACTAGAAGGATCGGAAGTTTGTTAATTTGTCATAATTATATTTTCTGGAATATTATTTAAAAGTGTAAAAATATATATTGTTCCATTGGAAGAAGGACCAATAACCATTCAACCATAACTGTCTATTTCACAAATTTAAATCAAAATATTGTATTCTCGAGCTCGTAAAAAATTCCACAGGCCAGAAATTTTCTCAGGCCACTTTCCCGTGTTTTGGATGGACACGTTAAGCCGTCGGTCCCGGCTGCCTAAAAACAGTCGTTAAGTCATGTCAGAGGCCCTGAAATTGATCAGGAGCCACCTGATAACTCTCACACCAGACCTGAGCCAGCCAGGTTACACGAATATTATTATTATTATTATTCCACTAAGAATCCGAGTTCAAATAAACTTAAACTTATTTCGTAGTCTATCAAATCTCATTCATTACATATAGATGTGATATTATTACATTATTACTTTAATACAATTAATTACATTCATGATGAATGTAAGAGTATTTATTTATTTATTTATTTATTCATTTTACAGAAACAAGAAAACTTATTGGCTAAAAACACAGACTATTGTCCAAAACGTCTTTATACCAAATTTTGATTAATAAGTTCAAAACTATATAGGTTATATTTTTTCGCAGCACTTCGATCAAGAATTTATAGTTCAGGAGATATTCCATATTATAGAAATTTTGAATTTAGAGTCACAGAATACTACAAATAGAGCAATTCACAAAATTTTCACACAATTTCTTATAAAATATTTAAAAAACTTGAAAATTTTGAACCACAATAAAAACACTAACTAGTTAAACTCATTGCTATGACGATATATGTCATAGCTAGTATTGCTAGCAAACACAATGTCCCTCCTTTCTATAATTATTATTATCATGAATCTATTTGAAATTCCAATCCTATTGTGTACAACTGAATAGAGGGAAACCTATCAATGAAAAAGCTATAGGAACAGTTTTGGGCATTCGTTTGTTGTTGCACTTATCTTTTATTATTGAATAAATTATATGATTATGAATATCATTATTTTTTAATTCGTTCAAAGTCAGTTTCAAAATGAAGTTCATTGACCGTAGAGCTTCTTTAATACCCTTACATTATTAATTTATCCTTCACAATACATCGCAAAATTATTTCTCAATACTAGAAGCTTTAAATAATAATTATCATTACTACTTCAGGGCATACCATCCTCACAATGTCATCCACGTTATTAAAACTCTCAAAGTAACCAATGTCCAGTTTACACTAGCCTTGAATAATCTTTAATGAACTTGAAAATCTTATTAGCCAATAGCCTGACTCAACATGCATTCTATTCATAACGGGTCTATTATAGTATTGGTATGGTATTATAATTATGGTAACTTCGAAGTCAATAAAATTCTAATCATACATCTTACGTGCATAATAACATTGGTAGCCCTAGGCTCATCATGGCATTAACCTTTTTAAACGAAATTGCGTCATGAATGTAATAATGGAAAGGATGCGATAGTCTGTCCAAGCGAAGAAGACGTTTTGGCAAGATGGGAAAATTACTCCAGCTCGGTCAATATTGATAAAAAAATCATGAATTTGGTCTCAAATTGTGGGAAACATTATAATCTACATTTTGAGACCAAATTCATAACTTTTGAAACAATATTAAACGAGCTGGAGTCATTTCCCCATCTTGCCAGAATGTCTTCTTTGCTTGGACAGACTATATGAGAGTAGACAATTGATAGTATAGTAATTCAGCAAGTTGGTGAATTCTTTTAGGATCGGCTGGATTGAGCGTGTTGCTCATGACTTTACACGGCCTTGTAACTAATTCATGCAGTTCGGAGAATTAGAAATCATTAGTATAGTTTGATTTCAAAGTAGAAGAATGAAGAGGTTTTGGATCGGAAATGCTTGTGATTGTGATTCTTCAAACATTCCATCACATATATTGTGAACAAGGACCATTAATTTACTGGGAACATGTCAGGGTTCAAGGATGTTCTTAATTATTTCAGGAATATTCTTCAAGATATTCTTACACTGTCTTCTCCTATTACGATGGAATTCTCTTTGATTCAAAATTTTTGTTAATGTTGCATTGAGAATGTTGCATTGCGGTAAAAAAAAGCATTTCCCCAGGCTATTTTGGCTATGTAATAATTATTTTTCAAAAATAAATTGTTTAAACTATCCATCAATATCCATTATAATTTACTAAATGAGTTTGGAATTATTTTAAAGAATGTTTATTGTTTCATGAAGGCAATTCTTGTAGCCCTACCATATAACTTTTTGATAGATTTACAATCTTGCATAGTAATATGTTTGATACACTTTTTCAATCAACTTTTTCTCAGTTACCCCTACTATTTAATCTAAAGCTTTACTATTTTTTTCATAGCTGCCTTGTCCAGTAGCCTACACGCTTGTAGCCACACCTCTTCAATAAAAGTTTTCTCAGTTATTTCTCTATGTTTCATACTTTTATTTTCGAGAAAATTTCAAATCAAATTCTATTATTTAACAATTCAAATAAAACTCTATTATTTAGGGTAGATTTTTGTAAGAAGTGATAACGCGCTGGTCTCATGAGCAGGTGGACCCGGGGCTTCGAGACTCGACCGGGGCAAACTTCTTTGACCACAGAATAATCACATAAATACGGCCTTTCGAATGAGACGATAATCCATTGTCCCGAAAAGTAGCTCATGTGGGCTTCACCCTCAGAAAAAATCACATCATCTCATCAGTCAATAGAACTCAATATATCTCATCAGCTATACAACTTCATACCACTGGCGGCTTGTGCCCACGAAACAAGTGAAGTGCTGTACAGTGAAAGATACAGGCACTTCACCTGTTTCGTGGGCACGAGCCACCAGTGCTTGATACCTTATAAATCAGAGTAGCCTACACCGCAACAATCACAAGATCATGAAGTCAGAAACAATCTTTAAAAAATTATATCATACTACTATAACATTAATCCTGTTTTAATGCCTCATGAATTAGCATTTATTGAAGATAGTACTTGAATTCCAAGTTACTGCCTCAATATATTATTTATTTCATTTTTTCCCAGTTCCTTCTCATAGAGGCATATTATAATACTTACCAATGGTAATGAGTTATTTATTTATATTGAAACTTGAATTTCCAAGTTACTCCCCTCTTTATAATACAATATAAATATAATATAATATTATTCATTTCTATTTTCCAGTTCCTCCTCATAGTCGCCCTATGCGGTACAGTCCGTTCTGCCACCCAATCGCAGTACAGTTTGTTCACACGTGTACGACCCGTTCATCCAACACAAGTACCGCACCTCAATGCACCAGCAGCCCCCTACCAAGCACTACACGACCAGCAGCCACAGCCGCAAACCTACCAGCCACAGCTGCAGCCCCTGCAGCCCATTGCGGTCGCCTACAACCGCAGAGATGCGGCGCAGCCCAAAGAGTTTGTGCCGATACTGGCCTACTCCAATGACATTGCGTTTGACGGAACGTATTCGTACAAGTGAGTTGGGATTCCAAAATTATACCCTGTTCACAATCACCTCTCACCTGAGACAATATGAATAAACTTTTTATGCGTGTGTATCCGTGTACGTTTGGGATGGTTACCTTAGTCACGACAAACCATAACCAATAAACGACGTAGCCGAGGCACGACATAGCATTGACAATGCGTATGTGTGCGTGTGTGTCTATAATGTTTTTGTCGGGTCTGTGTCGTATCGTTGCTATGATTTGTGATCGCAACAGTAGCCGCCTGTTTCACAGGCTCGAACTCACTTTGTGAGTTTGTTTGCTTTGTCACAAGTCACCGTGAATGAGGTATAGGAGATGAAGGATAATCAATCAGTTCTTTCAACTTCAAGGAAATGTTTCAATATAAACTAGAATACAACGAGATTGAAACATCGACCATGTCCTAAACGTCCAAAACGTTCCTTTTCACAACTTTGATTAGTTGATTAAAACTCCGAAAACAAAACCATATATACAGTACAAAACATCTCCAACACTTCATCCACAAGAATTCTCCTACTAATTACCAGTTACAAGATATGACAATAGTGAATGATGAATGGTTCTGACAACAGACTGTCAGATGAAGTCATGCAGAATAGAATCAGATGAGAGATTAGCATTGAACAGCCTTGCCTCTCTTCTTGTTTGCATATCTCAGTATTGAGAGTCGGAGTGCTAACAATGAAAACTGAAAATTTTGACAATGCATCAGTGATGAGTATTGCAGAAGTCATATTGCTGTAAGTTGCACAAGTTGCAAAAAAGTGCACTGCATTCCAAAGAAGACTTCATTATCACAATTTGGCTTTGTTGAGTATTAGTTAATTCTTGAATCGATCAACTATCTTTGTTTATTACACCTTCTTTTTTCCTCAGTGAAAAGTAACCCGGCAAGAAGCGAGGGTGGTGAATAACCGATAGATTCAACAACATTTCTCCCTATCTATCACATATTACTCATGCTTCTCATTTTGGAAAAACACCAATCAAATATTATTCTATGATTATTTAGTTTATTTCATCTCATGTTCCCCCTCAGTTTCAAAAAGCCTGGCAAGGAGCATGAGTGATGAATAAGTTATAAGTGATAGGTTCAACATTTCTTACATTATACCTCTCATTTGAAAGCAAAATATAAATGAAAATCTTCGCTGATATACTCTATGATAAAATCTTCGTTAATTTCATCTTCCTTTTCTACTCATTCACAAATATTATCTGGCAAGAAGCGGATTTGATCAATAACTGATTGATTCAATATTAAACCCCTTTTCTTACATCACACTAATTCTTTTTATCTGATAAACATCAATGGGATCTTTGCTAATATTATTTCACAACCTTTTACGTTAATAAATTTAATATCTTCTTTCGCTCCAGTTACAAATAACAAGAAGCGGGAGCTATGAACACCCAAAGTACATCACTGATTAAGCACTCTCAGTGACTTCATAGACTATCAACCATAGACTGCAAAATTAGTATCTCTAGAATTGATTTCACAATTTTAGTGTATCAATTGAGTAATTTCCATAGTTTGAGCTTCAACCAATCTCCCAATAATTTCATTGTTTGAAAAATTCGAAAAATTTCACGATATCCTTTCTTATTCACAAAATTAATAGGCCACTCTCTCCTTCTCTTGCAGCTACGAGACAGGCGACGGTATGACCCGTCAAGAAACCGGGGTGATGAACAACCGAGGTACCCCGGACGAGGCCCCCTCCGTCACAGGATCCTACTCCTACACAGACCCCGACGGTCGTCTCATCAAAGTCAACTACGTTGCGGACGCAAACGGATTCCGCGCGGAGGGAGATCACCTCCCCACACCTCCCCCTATTCCGGACGCCATTTTGAGATCGCTGGAGTACATCGCCGCCAAACAGAGGTCGGAGACAGCTGATCGTAACTACTCGCAGAGACTGGTTGCTAAGTGATGATCTCGTTAGGAAATTAGGTTCAGATTTAGTTCAAAAAGTAAGATTCGAAGTCTGTGTATGTTATAAGTTAGCCTGTTTTTCGAAAATATTCTACAAAAAGAAATACATTACAGATTCATCAATAAGAGCCTATATAAGTATTCAATAAGAACTACGATTTTAAGGTTGTTCATGTTATGGGTACTTATTTTGCAACTTTTCCAAAAAAAATAATCATTTCAGATTCATCAATAAGAGCCTATATGAGTACTCACGAAAAATGAGACATTACAGATTTATGAATAAGAGTCCCTCAGTGAGTACGCTAAGGGTTCACACCCACTGTCAGCTCGGACTGTGACAGACAAAAACTGTAAGTGGATGGGGAAATTGGCAGTCCAAATAGTTGAAAACCTGCAGTCCGATTGGTTGACGATCAGCTTCAAACGTAAGTGGATGTGGGAGTAGGTTATGCGGATTGTGGACTCTTAGGCCGAACTTGTTCCCAAGATTTTTTACGGAATAGTACTGCGACTTGCAGTTTGTTCATGTTATTAAGTTCTTCTGTTTTTTAATTTTGTTTCCAGTAAATGAGACATTACAGATTCATCAATGAGAGCCCGTTAGAGACTAGGCCGCACTGCCGGTGGGTGGAGGATGGATAGCATGGGGGTGGATAATTCATCTGTTTTTCGGTTATCCGAGGGTAATGCCCACATGAGCTCTCAGGCTCGTGCGTGGGTAATGAGAGGGATGATGATGAAAGATGAGAACTTCACTAAGATGATTTATGGCATCACTATCGATTGACTGAATAATTTTGAACTTGACTTCACAAATTTTCCTTTCCGATCGTGAAACCTATGTCGATAGATTGTAATGATAGTGTAATTTTAGCATATTATGTTAGGATAGGATATAAACATTGCAACTTAATTATACATTTGTAAGAAGTATTATAAGTTTGTAAATAAAAATTGTCTTCATTAACTAATAACAATCATTATTATTGTTCTCACTACAAAACCAAGACCTCAGAAATCTCTTCAATCCTACTCTCAACCTTTGTGGAAAAATGAGAAGTTCCAATTTATCATAATTTTCTCTCAGGACAATAATTGGAAAATTAAATTTGATTATGAAAAATTTTGTTTACATATTCAAGTTTAGGTGATATTTCCATCATCAAAGACAGGTAAATGTCCTAAAAGATGATTTTTTCTCACCATGAATTTAGTAAAGGCTGCTAAAGATTGTCCAGCAAATTATTAGCTTATGCATTCAATGCTTCAATATGCTTATATTTATTATTTATATAAGCATATTAATTATATTTATTACTATTCATATTGAACAGCTCTGTCACAAAGTCACGTAAGTTATAAGTCTTACTTTCCATACGATGGAGCTCATGATTTATTATGATTCACAATATTATTATTATCACTGGCGGCTCGTGCCCACAAAACAGGTGAAGTGATGTATAGTAAAAGATACGGGTACTTCACCTGTTTTATGGGTACGAGCCGCCAGTGATCATTATCCTACTCTTTATAGTATTACACGAAGTCATTGCTTAGGACTTTGGGAATGCTACCTAAGGTTCATTCATCTTCATTATTATTTGAAAAGATTAAAATAAATAGATGTTAAAGAACTCCTGGAATGCTTCCTGTATGCTACTGTCACCTAGCGGAATTTAGCTGAACTACCAAGGTTCAGTTCAAATTCGAAGGTTAGAAAGCGTCTGCTGATTCTTGGAACGTTTCCCAATTCCTATAGTGATCATCTTCCTATGTGAATTCTTCGAAAGGAGCAAAGGTTAATAGCATAGCATAGTCTTTGAGTAGTACGCGAAACATACAACAGAATGCGCGAAGAGCTTTCTTTGATACATTGAATGTTTCTCCACTCTACTTGTTTTCTAGTTCATGTTTTCTCAAATGATATATTTATTGTTTATTTATTTGATTCGTTCTGGAGTTGTGTACCCCAGTTATAGAAATCAGCCCTGTCTCTCCCAGGGCTGAGAGATAAAAGATTGAGTTTGAGAGAGATGTGGGTAATAATATTATTATGGAAATTCTTTTGATTTCGGGTATAATAAGTTGGATAGTGATCCCTATGGAATTTTTATCAATTTCGACTTATCCTATTAGCAGTAGAAAAATCGCATGGTATAGTCTGTCCAAGCAAAAAAGACCCTCTAACAAGATGACTCCAGGGAAGACTCTGGGGAAATGACTCCAGCATAGTTAATATTTTTTTTTAAATTATAAATGTGGTCATGATAGTAGATTAATTTTGCATACAATTTGAAATTAAATTGATAATTTTGAACCACTATTGACCGAGCTTGAGTCATTCTCCCATCTTGCCAGAGGGTTTTCTTTGATGGGACAGACTATACTAAGGTTTGCACAGTATGTATATCAACAAGGTTATTTATGATAATAGTCATTGTTCAAATCTCTATGTTTGTGAAAAATTACATAAAAATTTATTTATAAAGAGCATGATAAACATGTTGAAATGCAAATTCTACTGAGTCGTTGATGACGTTGTTCCATAATGAGATAAAACTTGAAAATGTGATCTATGTGGCCGCTCGAAGTCATAGTCCCTTACCAAAATAAAGACATAATTGACAATATCAGTACATTGTTAAGATGAGTTCTACTTTTGTGAATGACCTATCATTTATGATACAATATCTATCGATATTATGTTATCAATCTCTATGAACTTCGAATAATTTGTTTTCTCATATGTTATCTTATTCCAATCAATGTAACCACCAACTTGGTGTGACACTTTAAAGACAGGTGCAAAAATGTATTTCAAGTCAGAAGATACATCAAATAGAGAACAATGTATAACAATAATTAAACAAACTCTCATGTACAGTCTGTCCAAGCAAAGAAGACCCTCTGACAAGGTGAGAAAAATACTCCAGCTCGGTTAATATTTGTTCAAAAATTATCAATTTGATCTCAAATGTAGGAAACAATTAGATCCACCTTTAAGACTAAATTTATAATTCTTGAACAAATATTGACCAAGCTGGAGTCATTTTCCCATCTTGCTAGAGGGTCTTCTTTGCTTGTACTTTGTTATTTACATGTAATGAATGAAATATAAGCAATGTATAAATAATGTGAAATATTAGCCAAATAATAATGGTGTACGCAGTTTAAGTGATGATGGAGGCAAAGCTTTGACACTATTCCTCGCTTCAATCATCCCAAAAAGACAAATAATATAAGATTAAAATATAAGACGTCTTAAAAAACGACCATTACAAAAAACAATAATCTCAAAAAGACATACTAGTCTTAAAATATAATATAAGATTAAAATATAAGACGTCTCAAAAAACGTCCATTAATTATTACATTCGTGGAAGAGAGACAAAAGTCAAAACCGGGTTGCAAACAAGTAATCTAGCTCCACGTTTTATCAGACATCCAATAATAGACTAGGCTACCTCATCTGCATACCTGTCTTTGGTACGTCGATTATACAGGTGATGCGGTCACCAAACCAATCAGGTGTCCGGCCAGACGTCGCTTAACCTGTGAACATAAATGGAAACATGCGATTGAACTTGTGCAATGCGAGGGAAGATTGACCCAAGAGAGAGAAGGAGTGTGTGAGAGAGTTTGGGGGGGGGAAGAAGTAGAGGAAGAGAGCGAAAAAGTAAAGTTGAAAGAGAATAAGTAGTAAGATGAATGAGAAGAGAGTGAATGAGATGGAGAGAGAGTGAAAAAGAGTGATAGAGGGAGTGTGTTAGAGACAAAGAGAGTGATACCACAAGAGGTAGTATGTGAGATGGAGAAGATGTATAATATGTGTGAGAGAGAGAAAATAAGCCTGTGTGAGATTTTCAGGAGAGAATCTATTTCGTTTTGCACATTGAAAATTGACCTTTGTGCAGATGATTATAATCTTGAGGCATTGCTTCATGGTATAGTCTGGTCGAGCAAAGAAGACATTCTGGCAAGATGGGAAAATGACTACAGCTTGGTAAATATTGGTTCCAAAAATTATGAATTTGTGAAAAATTTATTAAAAAATTCTGCTATACAGTTCGAGAACAAGTTTTCATGTTTTGAACCAATAGAGACCGACCTGGAGTCATTTCCTCATCTTGCCAGAATGTCTTCTTTGCTTGGACAGACTTGGCATGATAGCTGATGGACTTAACCGAAGAGAACGTCCATTGGCGAAAACCAGCAATAGCCTACTTGGTATCGGTTTATCATTACTTTATTTTGAGAGTGTTTCAATGGAGATAATAATAGGCTATATTCACGAGAATTTCATTTCTATTGAATTTGGAGCTCCCATGAACCTCCTTGGGAGCTCCCAACGAAAAAATTGGCGTTTAGCGAATGATTTTAATGCAATTTTAATTTTCCCAATAACCAGCATCAGCTTTTCCAATCACCATTTTTTCATTATGCTCATAGCTCAAAGCATGATAGTACCTACTCAATGATATTTTTCCTTGTTCTCGTTCAATCTTCTTATTCCTTCACATATTATATTGAACAATGAGATGTAGAGAACACAGAGCAAACGAATAATTATAGTAGCTTCAATTTCGTATCTTTGGAAGAATTGAAAGGATATTCAATTTCACAAATCTATGTTTTATTCTATCTAAGTTCTGTTTTATTGGAATGCAAAAAACAAATTATGATTGTCCTAAACTTGATCACGTAAGGTGCTTCTTTAAAAAATTAAATTGAGTATTCTTCCTCAATAATATTCTATTATTACTCTGCAACATTTTCAAAACTTTTATGCTAATCAGAATGAGAATGATAACGACTTTGTTGAATGAATTCGATTTCTTATAGATTCTCAATTGAATGAGAATAATATCCTTTTAATAATAATCTGATTCTCTCTTTCTTCACGAATTGCAGGAATCTGTATCTCAGTAATTAACCAGTCCAGTCATTAGTTATTCCAAAAATTCTGATCCGAGGAATCTCCTAGAAATAGGATATTCAAAAACTTATAATACAGTAACTATATGAAATTCTAAATTGTTTCAAGATGATTTTTCTCAAGTGGAAATTGTAATATGTATTAGTTTATTTTCAACATAGGACCTAACCTTGTTTTGGACTATGTAGTGTGTAGTATAAATAGGTAGAGGAGCTGTTCAGGGCATGAGCACTACCCAAATGTAATTTGAATAAATTATAAGTATTTTTAATTTTCAAGAACAACAATACTTTCTATCTCAAGAACAATATTACTAGAAATATTACGGTCCCGGCTGCCTAAAAACAGTCATGTCAGAGGCCCAGAAATTAGTCAGGAGCGACCTGAAAACTCTGACACCAGACCTGAGCCAGCCAGGTTACACGAATATTATTGTTATTACTAAAAATATTACTTTTCAATCTCTTGTGATATCAAATCCATCATCATCATTTATTAGTTATTTTCATCAACATTAATATTCGTTATAACATAATTATTTCGTATGCATTTCTTGCTCGAGAATCAGAGTGGATAAAATCGATTTAAAAATAGCAACAGACAAACTATGTACAAAAAGTAGCTACATTCCAGTTCAAGATTCTTCACTCTTGGTTTCTTCCATATACTCGCCATACCACTTTTGTAATATCATAGAGTGATAATACTGGTATAATTTGTCCAAGCAAAGAAGATATTCTGACAAGATGGGGAAATGACTGCAGCTAGGTCAATATTTGTTCAAAAAATGAAAATTTGGTCTCAAATTTTAGGAAAAATTCTGATTTACAATTTATGATTTTTGAACCGATATTGACCGAGCTTGAGTCATTTCCTATCTTGTTAGAATGTCTTCTTTGCTTGGACAGACTATAATATTATGCATACTGGCTGCAGCCTCCTCACGCTCCGCTAAGAATCGGTTACAAGAGCGCATGGCGCATCTTCTGAAAACCGGACCAGACTGGAATTTATACTTGAGCTGTTAGTTGTTTTTGTTGTTGTTGTTGTTGTTGTGGCAGACGCGCAACAACTACTAGAAAATGAAAGTTGTTGCTCAACACTGCGCCATGTATAGATGTCAAGGTTGTACGGTCTGGACTAGTGGAGAAGAAGAAGACGTAGAAGATGAAGAAGACACGGGAGTTGTAGGAGGTGAGGGAGGAGGAGATACTCTTATGAGTATAAGACATAAGAGATGAGAGGACTTGAGACTTAAGACATAGAGATGGAGGAAAGAAATAGACATATAAGAGATAGATTGGATAGGAAGAAGAGAGATCTCAAGTAGAAATCAATAGTAGCAGAATGAAGCCAAAGAGAGGAAATGGAAAAATTGTATTGAATAATGATATTGAGGGTGAAAATGAAGACCTAGAAGGATACTGAGAAGAAGAAGAAGAAGAAGAAGAAGAAGAAGAAGAAGAAGAAGAAGAAGAAGAAGAAGAAGAAAAAGAAGAACGAGGGTTAGAAAGAGAAAATTAATGATAATGAATGTGAAAACGGAGGGGGATATGTAAAAGAAGATATGGAATAGTTTAAACATGTAGAATAATACATAGTTCAAAACAGTAGTTAGAAAGCCTTTTTCTTTTCTTTTTGAGTGAAATATTTAGTCTTCCGGCATATTCTGCTCTTCATCTGATTAGAGAATATTTAATTGAAAATTAAATCAAATAAATATCAAGTTGCCAACTTTTATCAGGTCTCATTGAATTTCACAGCTACCTTTACATGAATATTCATAACTCAAGTAGCTCACCCTAATAAGACCATTACAAAATTTTAAAATTGAAAATTTAAAGGATTCTGAAATCTTCCACCATCTATATTACAGATAATAATAACAATAATCTATACCTAGGAGAGAAGCATTCTAGATATTGAATACACAGTGACAGGTGAGATGTTGTACTTGTACATAATTGAAGAGCATAATATTGTCTATATCACTTAACATTTTATTGAGATATAAAATGAAATCAAATATAATATTTTATGTGATACAGACAATATTGTGCTCTTTAATTATAATTCTTTCTGGGTATCATTTCAACTAGAACTTTTTTCTGAGGTAAGAAGACACCTCACGAAGTTTGTCGGTCTGTTTCAGAAACACCATGTACATTGTATCATGTGATTGCTGGATAGAACAATAGTTTTGTTCCAAATTGAAACGAAATTGAATCATCCATCTGTATTATTTAAGATATTATACTGATTGCAAAAAAGGCGAGACTCGCATGGCTCAGACTTGTTGTTCAACCTCTCTGCGATTGCAGGCTGAAGTCTGGACGAGCAAAGAAGACATTATAACAAGTTGATGAAGTGACTCCAGTTCAGTGAATATTGATTGAAAAATCAAATTGTAGAGCATAATGTTCTACAAAATTTTAAACCACATTTATAATTTTTGAACCAATGGTGACTGAGCTGAAGTTATATTCCCATCCTGACAGAATGTCTTCTTTGCTTGAACAGACTAACCATCACCGGTGGAGCATCATCTTCTCTCAGTTACTGTCGACTCGTGCTCACGAAACAGGTGAAGTGCTGTACAGTAAAACATACGGGCACTTCACCTGTTTTGTGTGCACGAGCCGCCAGTGCTCTCAGTGCTTTGCTGGCTGCGCAAGTTAAACGACCTGGAACACTTGACCTCTTACAGAATCCCCTCCCCACCACCCATCTACCCATACTATGAGGTCTTCTCCTCTGCTGAATACAGATACTCTGTCTCTGTTCTCTGTGCTTCTAGAATGTATTCAAATAAATTTAAAAATCAGGTACATTTTTCTGTATTGTTGAAATGTATTACATGTTTCAGAGCATAAAATTCATAGTAAAATGCGATTAACTCTTCAACTCATTGAAATAGCATCAATTTGAAAATTGAATATTCACTGGAATTTACAATTTATCAATTATTGGATAAACACATTAGATAGATAGTTTGATTATCAATTATTTTAGACAATTAATTATTCTAGATAGTCCCTCTTCACACACAGACTTCCTCAAAGTGAGAAGTATATTATATTATTATTCTTTTATAATATTGTTATTCATTTCAACTTACATTTCTTGCAGTTTGCAGGACTCTGTAATTTACAATTGGTGACAACGAAACTATAGTTGAAAATATGAAATAATGAAATTGTTTGTTTTATTGACAGGAAAAATATATAAAAATCTTAGAATACAAAATAAAATTAATAATATAATGACAAGGAAAAAAATTAAACAGCACAATAAAATCAAATGCCAATTAAGTATTTGCATCTCGAGGTACTAGACCTGTTTGAGATGGTAATATATTACAAAATTAGCGCTTAAAGGTACTGAGACCGACAGTCGCTTATAAAGTGACACATATGACATAATCGGATCGATTATTTGACAGTTTTAGCTTTGAATTATATATAATGGAAAGTTCAATAGATTTTCAAAGAAGTACAATATAATTATATACAAGTTCACTATCACATCTAATTCCGATGGAACTGGAACAGAAAAGCTCCTCTTACCCCTCACATATGAAAATATAAGTTAATTTTCATTTATGATCAGACGAATTGACAAAGTTGCATCAAGTCTCATCGGAATACTTTCATGAGTTCTACTATATAGGTCTTCTATAGCGGTTTACTAATGTTGCTTTTTTAACAAAAATATATTATTCTATTGCTGTGCGAGAATATAGTAGATTGATAATGTTCGAGAAAAAATGAGATGGAGAAAGGAAAAGTCAGTTAATTCATTTGCCACTTTTGCGCACCTCACCACTAGCGTAAACTCATGAAGCAAACATTATGGAGATACTTGTACTTATTTCATTGAATTTTCGAGCTGTTTTACTTCACAAAGATTGTTTACTCATTGAAGACACACAAGATGATACAGGCAGTGCTGTTTTTGTAACAATATGATTCCTGGGACGTGAATTGGACCTATTTGTTTGAAAAGTGTTGCGATATCATATAATCTCTTTCAAACTACATAAACTTTAATAAAATTTTAGGAGATAAATAAACAGGCAAGGCCTGTTTCTCAACTTCAATATAATTATGTGATTGATATTTGAATGCATGGAATGAAATAGAGGTTCTTATACACTATATTCAGGGGTATGTGAGTGCTATTCAAAACGGGGTCCACTCCAGAGAAATCCCTATGAATATGAATTGAGCCTTATGAATGATGTTTCATAGCTAAGTGAGGTGACATCTAATCGAACAGTAAGGTTCAAGAACAAGACATTTCAATAACGATACAGTACTATTGCTATCCAATTCTTTAATCTGAAATGTGGTTTCACTGCCTCTTCTTGAATTAATAATGATAAAAGTGAATACTGGATATGCTGAAGAGTGTAGAGACGTGAATACTGTACAGTGTGATAAGCCATTTGGTGATCTGTGAGGAAAGGACTGTTTCTAGTTCAATGCTGAAGTTGTTCTTAGGGAGATACACTTTTCAGTCCATAGATGGCGCTGGCAGTGATAACTTGTCACAGTAAACCATCCACGGTACAATACAAATCCCTTTCACAAAGGTATAGTCTGTTCAAGCAAAGAAGACCCTCTGGCAAGATGAGAAAATGACTCCAGCTAGGTCAATATTTTTCAAAAATTTTTGATTTGTTCTCAATTGCAGGAAACATTCTGATCTACAATTTGAGACCAAATCAATATTTTTTTATCAATATTGACCGAGCTGGAGCCATTTTCTCATCTTGCCAGAGGGTCTTCTTCGCTTGGACAGACTAGATAGTCCAGTGGCGGTTCTAGACGTAGGGTGGATGGTTAGCTGCCTCTCAGTTCCCATAGTAACATTTTTTAGATAATTAATTTTCTTATCTGATCTATTTTTCGGAGAATAAATTTAATAGAGCAGCCTACAAAGGAATATAATATAACTTACAAAACCAAAAATGATTGAAACAAACCAACTTACAAAACCAAAACTTACCATGAACTTACAAAACCAAAATAATTTGAAATCAAAAATGATTGATATAAACCCAAATTTGATACTTAAAGCATATCATTATTGACATATTTAATACTTAATTTATAAACTCTTTTTTAATGTGTTATTCAAAGCCCAATAATTGATAGCTTATTCTGATCAACTGAAGGGTAATATCACAGAGGATGTAAATCTTCTGTCGTAATACCTACTTAATAGGGGTCTTTATTATTATTCTTAATCTGGTACTCCAGTCTAAAAATCTATGATTTTATCCATTATAAATAAATCCCTAGCCTACCATTTATCATCTACCAATACCAATTTAAACCACGAGTAAAGGTAGTCTTGACTCCCAAAAATTGTCTATAATAATGGTGTGAGTTCTTTTTTGAAAATCTCAATACCTTCTTCACCCTAAACCGGCAAAGTGTTAATGGATCACGGTCTAAGAATAAAAGCATAAAGTTGGAATGAAACTATTGAGCTCACTCTAATAATAAGTAATTATTGTGAAATTATTGTGATTAACCTATATTCCTTAAATAAGACAATGTGAGGTTTTATAACGTAAAGGCTTCCAAAAACTATAAAGTGCTCTTCTTGATAATGGTGATCCAACGAAGCATTGCGAATATGTGTATCAACGAGCTTCCTTCCTGTATCAACTTGGACTCTGTATCATTTCTGCGTATCAGATATCCTCCGTTTAAAGAGGCCTTAAAAACATGATCCTCCGTCTTCCCCTTTACAGTCTACATATTCCAAACTCGACACGAAAACCCCAGATCGCTCGACTGAATAAGCCATACTCTGTGTAAAGTGCAGTAGGTAATCAAACAAGATGCAATTTAATAGGATGCACTTTATTGCATAAGATGACGCATGAAATAGCTAATTTCAAACCAACATAGGTGCATCTTCTGATTCAAAACTGCTGCGCAGATGCTATAAAAGGAAAGGAAATATCTCGTGAAAGCGAATAACTATGATTTTATATCGTGATGAACTCTCCAAGAGAATGCAATTTGGACTTGAGAATTTGAAAATTTAAGTATAAAACTGCCATACTTTAGTTAATATCTTCCTAGAATTGTGTTTTAAATGAGTGTCCAACTGGGTAATGTAATTTTAAGTGAGTTTTCGCTACTTTACTTCAGTTATTTACTTCACACATCACTGAGGATATGTGATTAAGTTAATTTCTTGGTTAATGGTTAAATTTGGCGTGTTTTTGGGTAACCACTCAGAGTTGAAAGTAGCATTAGTAGACTTACATTACAAAAAATCTCTCACATAGCCTAATTCAAAGGACCAAATTTTCTATAAAAAAAGTTCAATCAACTTTATAATTAATTATAAAGTATTAACCATATAATATACGGTAACCAAATGATAAAATAATCGATGATGCTAACAAACCTCAGACATGATACAGATGAACATATAAGTTAGAAAATGAGATGAAGGTTATCAGGAAATATTTTGGAAGGAAACCTTAATGTTTTCAAAAATTCACAAGAATAATGATAAAAAATATCTTGATAATCATTTCTAGAACAACTAGGTTATATATAATATGTGTTTCAAATCCTGTTTTCATTTTTTCTTGTCAATGGCTCAACAGCCCAAGAAGGGCCTAGGCCTACCAGCTGGTTGCCAGTTTCATATTCAGTCCACTATACAGTCCGTCCAAGCAAAGAAGACACCCCGGCAAGAAGGGCCAATCCTGTTTTCATTATGAATGAATTATTCTCATCACATTTCGGAATGTTCATTACAATTCCTAGTATTGTTACATTCTGAAGCATTTGATTTCATTTATTCATCTTACAGAAACAAGTAAACTTATTGGGTAAAAACACAAACTATTGTAAAAATTCACAATCCCTCTATTTTTAAAATAATTATACTGCAGGCCTACTTGTATGGTTTTATGGATCATAAGGTTATTCACGACTTGAAACATGGTGAATTGTTGAATGTTCTTGGATAGAAGAAAGAGCCTACTTTTAAAGTCAATGTTCAAAAACATTCCAAAGTATTTCTCGTTTTCAATAGAGGTTTGAAAACTATAACTTTGTTTGGGAGATAATTTTTTATCTGTATGGGATGATGATAAAAAATCATGATAATTTCGCTGGAATCAATATGAGAGATTCAAATAAATAATCAACATTTAATTATTTGTCATTGAAGATGAATAATCCTCTCTCCATATTATCCGCAATTTTATAGCTTTTGTCTCTTTGTTCTAAGATTCTTAAGTCTTAAAAATTAATGTATGTTCATTTCATGTGATACAGCTTATTATTTCTAGTTCTAATAGTCTGTCCAAGCAAAGAAGACCCTCTGGCAAGATGAAAAAATAACTCCAGCTCGATCAATATTGGTTGAGAAGTTATTGATTTGGTCTCAATCGTAGGAAACACTCTGATCTACAATTTGAGACCAAATCAATATTTTCTGAACCAATGTTGACCAAGCTGGAGTAGTTTACTAATCTTGCCAGAGGGTCTTCTCTGCTTGGACAGACTATAACATGGGCCTTTTATTACATCTCTGACTGGAAATACTGTAATTAAATAAATACCACATTCTACCTCGTTCAAATCGCATCCTCTTCTCAATACTAATTCATTTCAAGAGCATGAAGTAACCTCATTGAATTTGAAATGCTTGAAACAACCCACTCAAGCAAGGCAGGCAATAAAATATAATTGTTATTACGTTTGGGTCGCCACATTTCGCTCATAATAATAAGGATGCACTGAGCATACTGCTAAGGTAGCTATTGAGCTCACTATTCCAGTATTTCTAAGGATGCACAGAATTGCTAAGATATATAGTATGTCCTAGAAAAGAAGACATTCTGGCAAGATGGGAAAATGACTCCAGCTTGATCAATATCGCTTCAAAAAATATACATTTGGTCTCAAATTGTGGGAAACATTCTGATCTACAATTTGAGACCAAATATATAAGTTTTGAACCAATATTGACCAAGCTGGAGTCATTTCCCCAACTTGTCAGATTGCCTTCTTTGCTTGGACAGACTATAGCTTCAATTAAACTAACAATTCCAGTATTTCCAGTGCAAGAATTGATATCAACCACAATCGGTTGATACTTGGTACTTGTAAGGAAAATTAATAACTTATCCATGGCTAAGGTCGCCTTGTTTCATTGATAAACACTTTACTGAGTGTCTTTCATCTTCAATATTGAATGGTTACCAAATAGAAGATTGGATGAAGGGTTATAAGAAGGGATGAAAAATGGCTAAAAGGGATAAAAGAAGATTGGATGAAGGGTGAATCCATGATTAAATAAGTTGAGAATGAAGAAAATAAGGAAAACTGTGCAGAAATAAAGATAGTGAGATAGGTAGAATGAACGAGAGGAAGGAGGACAATCAAAGAGAGAAATAATAAAGGATGGAGTGAAGAATTCTTATTAAAAAGAAATTAATAGGTGGATATCATTGAGAAATAGATGATATCAAAAAGTATTAGAATTATGTGACTAAGAAGCGAAAAGGTAGATCTTAGCTTGAGTAATCCAACAAAGTGACCGTTGATATAAATTGTAAAGCTAAAATTAAACTTTAAACTTAGGGCTATTTTGAATAATTGATAAATTAAATGAAAAATCGAATACCTTTTTAAAAACTTTAGAATTATTATTCTACAGACATGTTTCGGGAATCTTGTTTACTTATTTCAATATTATTTTATTCACATTGATAATGGGCTGAGTCCTGAAACATGTCAGTAGAATAATAATTCTAAACTTTTTTTAAAAAAAGGGTATTTGATTTTTCATTTAATTTATCAATTGTAGAGCCGTTCCATGATTGAATAAAAACTCAAAACTGTTGTCAAATCTACACTTTATTCTTTGTGATATAGGACCTAGCTGTTTTTGTGTAGTATGAAATTTTCCAATCTTAAATTGATTTCGGGATTTCTGGATATATAATCGGTGCCTAATCACCTGCATCGAGGAGCCATCCATCAATAATTCATGTTGGAATCTCAAGAAATCTCAATTAACAATGAATAAAAAATTCAAGTTGTTCGAATACATTTACCCAAGATACATTCATGGAGTAACCTTGCTAATTTACATTAACTCATGCATATTTGTGATCTGACAACCTAAAATTTGCAAATAGAACAATAATGAACTACATAGACACTGGGAGATTACTAATTTATCTATTTATTTATTCAGAGATACAAACACACAATCATAGTAATTAATTATATGATAGGGAAAGAGAAATAGGCACAGGCCCTTTACTATTTCGATCCCAATTTTGAATAAGTTAAGTATAAGAAAAGTTTATGAAAAAGCAAGTTATTTGTTTTCTTGTAGAAAATCGAACAAAGAGGCGAGATGAAATTATTAATAGGAGAGATAACGAGTTAATAAAGGTGAATGGGAAGAAATTAGTATGAAAAGATAAAGAGAATAATAACGAGTTGAAGGGTAAGTCAACCACTTCACATCTCTCAAGTATATCCTAACAAAGCAAAATACTGTATATAGAATACGTTACCAATAAAATCCAATCATTTGAAGAAGATCCTGGAAAGGAATATGAACGGATCTCCAGAACCCAATAAACAATAAACATCAACCTTGCTTCTTACAGTTAACTGAAAGTTATAACTATATAACTTTCCATGATATAACTAAAAGAGGTGAATCTGCTGTATGCAAAATGACCTTGCAGTAAATGATTCATTCTACTTACGGTAATGTCTTTCTTCTAGGATGGCACTTCCATTGGTATTCATAATAAGTAGTCTCAACCACTGTGTATAAGGATAGTTAGCAGAATATACAGAAAGGAATTCTGTGGCTCATAAGAATATAATAAATAATTTCACTCCCATTCTCTTTGTGTTGCTCTATCAATCTATTATAGATAATATGAAAAAATGTAGAATAATGTACGTAATATAAGATAGGGTGAAATAGGATGTATAGCAGATAAAGTAGGAAACTCTCTAGTGTTATAAAACAATATCATGGTTTAAAATTTTCAAGTTTATTTAATATTTTATAAGAAGTTATGAAAAAATTGGCGAATCAATCAATTTGATGCATCAAATTATCAAGAGGCTATTGCTCTAAATTCAAAATTTTTTCCTCGACTATAAATTCTTGTGAAAGTGCTGCGAACTTATTATTTATCAAGATTTTGTGTAAAGACGTATTGGACGTTAGTCTGTGTTTTTAGCCAATAAGTTTATTATTTTCTGTGAATGGCTGGATAAATAAATGAATGAAATAAATAAATTAAGAGAAGAACAGAAGAACAGAATATTTTGGGCTTCTTCTACATATAGTCTGTCAAGCAAAGAAGACCCTCTAGCAAGATGAGAAAATGACTCCATCACAGTCAATATTGGTAGAGCAATTATCAATTTTATCTCAAATTGTATAAACAATTTTATCCACTATTAAAATCACATTTATAATTCTTGAACACATATTGACCAAGCTGGAGTCATTTTCCCATCTTGCCAGTGGCTCTTCTTTGCTTGGACAGACTATACTACGCTACGTTTGATTACCACATATTATATGATAAGAAATTGAGATTATTCTGTGATAAAACAATGTTAACATCATGTTTTGATCGAGAATAGATTAATCAATAATTAACAAATAGTATTCAATCTGTCAGCTTAGCGAATGTTTAGCCCAGAGAGAAATCTACAACATATTAAGAATATCAATTCTTATTCGTTTCTCTCTGGTTTAGCCTCAAAGTGATATGAGATCGAAAACAATTCGGAATTCATATGCTTAAAACTACCATCAATTATTCAAACGATTTTATCTTGGCTGATTATGGCGAGGAGTAAATAAGATTTCGGATTGTGTGTGTATATTAATGATTAAATAGATCTACATGATTATTGTATTATTAGCACTGGGAAAGTATGAAATTATATATAGGATTGAACATATTTTTTCCAGTACCGTAATAATAAAAATTTGTTGAAATACCAATGTGTCCATCCGATATACTATTGTTAGTTCATCACATTATTCAAGGCGTTTGAATGCTTTCACCCAAGATACATTCATTAAGTAACCTTGCTAATTTACATGCACTTATACATATTTGTGATCTGACACCCTATAATTTGCAAAACATGACAAATTTATTATTATTCATAAGTCGCTTCATGACAAAGGAACAGTGAAGCTACAATTTATATTTATTGTTGTGTAAAAATCATTCAGTTGATTTTATTGTTTATAGTACAATAATAAGAGGTTACAGTAAAATGAAATACGTTGACAACTATTGTTAATAACTGTTATTATTAATTCAGAATCATCTAGCTACTGGTATATGAATACGAATTACTAGTATGTGAATATCTAATTCAGAGAGAATGTATATAATCTTGAAAATGAAGGACAACATTTGAAGATCTGCGATTTCAAGAGGTTTTAGATTTACCTCTTGAATTAATATCAAGAATTACCGTGCTTAGTTTATTGTTTGGGAATAATTAGCCTGGCCTTTTTCATTGTTTAGCATAAATTTTCTAATATATTATTCGAGCATAAAATGTGATTGAAATTCCATGGTGATGAATATATGCAACTATTCCATTACTTATTCTTTCTCAGGGCTACTTTAAAATATTTTAAAGGGTACGTTCTTTGATTTGAATAATTTTATAGGTTTTAACTACTCCATTGTATGTTCCAGTGTTACAATAGTTACATGTGTAATGTTAAGTTACATGATAATACTTCAAAGTTCAAAATATGCTTCTTTAACTTACTGCTATTTATGTTCATATTCTATAAATCCTGAATTTGTTAGCAATAGGTAGCTTCCAATTTTCGAGAGTGGAAATTTATGATTAGTGGATATTGTGGGCATAACCTCAAATTAGAGTATTTTCTAATCACATTTGGGAATGGAACTTTTTTGGAGTAAATTGTTTATTGTCTATGTTCTATTCAAATTGTATTGTATTTTCTTCAATAAATGAATGTCACCAATTACAATACTATCACTCTGCTTAGGAAGAGCATAAATATATAAT
Source organism: Sogatella furcifera (assembly GCA_017141385.1). Taxonomy (NCBI): domain Eukaryota; kingdom Metazoa; phylum Arthropoda; class Insecta; order Hemiptera; family Delphacidae; genus Sogatella; species Sogatella furcifera. The sequence goes on from CM029556.1 coordinate 21,803,428, forward strand.
TATATTGATCTAGAATCTGATCACAAACAAAGTAAATTTAATTACAAATTAGTGGAATCATTCACTGCCTGTCTGATAGCCTACTCAAGTGAATCCATAATTTTGAAATGCTATGGTTTATCTTATTCATTTCTGGAACTTAAAAGTGGACTTTTATTGAAATTCAAATTATTTGTGATAAAATATTTTTGGAAGTAAGAAATTATTAAGTGGAAGTGGACATTGTGGATAGACATAATAACCTACATCTTAAACCTTCATCATCACTCATTCATCCTTTGCTTAAAATACTTGGAAATCAAGTCGCAATTGTAAAGAAAGAATAAAAGAATATTTATTTATTCAAGAAAGTATACAATAAAGGGCATAGTCTGTCCAAGCAAAGAAGAGCCTCTAGCAAGATAAGAAAATTACTCCAGCTTGGTCAATATTGGTTCAAAAATCATCGATTTTTGTACTCCTTATTTTTGGGTACTAGCAATTTGAAAGTCGGGGGTGAGAGCCCGACACGAGCCAAATTCAATTAAATGAGAACCAAAATGAGGTAGTAAAGAAATTTATTTGAGTAATACAAAAAAGTACAAAAATAAAACAATAATAGGGTGTATTCAAATGTTGCATAATTATATAAAATATGCAGGGAAAGAGTGTCAACTTGTTTTCTTACCGCAGAATTACTATTATTTCTGTTAGGGTGGTGTGGTGGTACAAAGATTTTCCTTCTTGGTACAAAATGAACAAAATAGTACAAAAATATGATCTATTCGAATTTCACTTTCTTGATAACAGTAAGCAAGGTCACACCGATCAAACGTTAATCCAAAATTTGGTTTAATCCAACTTGGAGAAACCTGCCCTAATATTATTGTTTTCCAGCATGGAAGACCTAATACAGTATGTTGATTTGTACTATAGTGATTGATTTGTGTAGTTGATTTGTACTATTCGGTTTCTCATTATAATTCACATTTACGACTCCAAGATATCAGTAAAATATTCCGATTTTTTGGTAATGTTCCCAACATGTGGATCCTAAGAATTAAAGATGAGGAGTATTGTTTTAAGTAGATTACCAGTTCATAAAATAGATGATGATGAATCAGGAAATGGAGGTCAGGAAAATCACTTAAATTCGAGTTTAGTTCATGAGAATTTTCCCAACAATCAAAGTTCGTAACCAATAAACGTTATTAGCGTTGAAATTTTTTTAATGAATAATGTACTTCTGCTTGCTGTGCAGCTCACTAACTATGATTTTTTGAGTCGCGGACGCGTTTCGAACAATGATTTCCATTCTCGGCGAACCTTGAAATTCTCGTAACTTTTTCCAGTCTTAGCAAGGAGCGCCGAGGATGAACAACATTGTTCGCAACGCGTCCGCGACTAAAAAAATTGTAGCAAGTGAACTGCTCAGTGCACAGCAAGTAGAAGTACATTATTCATTAATATTCAGTAGGTACTGCAGTTCCAAGAAGTGAAATGAACTGTTCGCTCATTGGATTGTTTCAATCATTTCAAAAGCGCATTTTTTATCATCAACTTGATGATACTACTGAGAATTATAGAAACATTATATTTTTATAAGTAGATTACCATTACCAAATGAATTTCAGCAGCGGTAAGTTTTGATTTTTGATAAACGGAATAATAATATTCACAGTAGGTCAGCCGCGCATACAAAGTTCACTGTCAAGGCCTCCCAACAGAACGGCCGTCAACTGGTTGACTCTGGTCAAGACTCCGCCATCTCGATCTACAAAAGAAGCAGAGGAAAACTTTCTCATTTTATAAATTGTTTTAAATTATCTCTCTTATACCATGTTAATGATAAAAATTGAAACTTTCACATCAAGGCTCCAGGCTCGCTTTAAACGATTCAAACGTATTTGCTTTGTTAAGTGGTTAACAGTCGTAGATAAGTGGTAGAGTGGACATTACTGTCCAAACTTCGCCACGTCATTAAAATAAAGAAGTCATTCTATCCTATTCTTTGTTCATCATATTACTCAACAGTTTTTGGGCTAATTTTTTGATTATTTGATAATTTCCAGATGATGCATACAGAATACAGGCATTATTAGACTTGAAAATGGCTCTAGAACGCCGAAAATTGTTGTGAAAAAATGAAAATATTTAAAAAAAAGGTGCTTTGATTTGAATTATTTTAAAGGCTTCAGAGCTATGGATGATAAACATATATTTGAAGATAATACAAAGGTGGAGAAAGTGAATATAATACAGTATATTTCATCGTAAAATCAAATCTACCTCATCATGCTAATTTGTTGAGCTGCGGTGAGTTGAAACAATTTTTACGGTAGCATTGAACCTTCTATTCATGCTCTCTACACACGAAAATCCTTACGAAACATCTGCAGTTTTCAGTTAAGAGTTTCATCAAAGCTCAGAACCCACGCCACGACTGCAAGCTGCTGAAAAAATGATAAGACTTGTTTCGAAACTGACTTTATGCCTTCGAGAATAATAATTTCGTGATTCATCTTGAGATGACTGCTGGTCATCTAATTATATTAAGCTACTGACAAGACATTAACCTGTTGCCATCTCCTTACTTTTATCCTTATTATCCTTTTTTACTTCTGTCCAAGCAAAGAAGACATTCTGGCAAGATGGGACAATATCTACAGCTCGGTCAAAATTGGTTCAAAAATGTTGAATTTGGTCTCAAATTGTAGGAAACATTCTGATCTACAATTTGAGATCAAATTTTTATTTTTCAAATCAATATTGACTGAGCTGGAGTCATTTTCACATCTTGGCAGAATGTCTTCTTTGCTTGGACAGGCTATAGCCTACCTGCAGTATCCTTGTTCACTTTATTTTCAGTAATACACGAGTTGAATAAAATAAAGTTTATGCAAGATTCTGTGGATAATTCAAGGCTGCTATGAAAACTATTCTGGTGGATTGGGAAATATTTAATCTACGATTATTTTGATGAACGGTTTCAAGATGAGTGGATTGACAAATTGATTCAAATTTCAATATTTTAGAGTTGTGGTTCTCTAATATTATAGTGAGAACACCAAGTTATTCCTTAATGCTGTACAAAATGTATTCAAAATTGTACTAACTGTTTTACCAACCTTTGTATTTTTTGATTGATTGAATAAATGATAAATAATTATAAAATGGAAAAATGCTGTTCTTGAAATGATTTTTCTATTTGGATGAATGTACTGTATTGGATTAATGTTATTGATTATTGTAATGTTATCGATTAATGTTATGTTAATATTGGATTAATGTTATCGTATTAACATACTATGAAACTGCAATAAAATTGTTCATTAAAAATTTCCATGATGTATATTAAAGATTCATAATCACTTACTTGTTTGTATTTTTAGAATTCCATTCATTCTGTTCTTAATAAATGAAAATAAAAATCTAGTATTCTTTTAAGAACTTTGAAAATATTATTACATCACAGACATGTTTCGAGACATAAGCTAATTTTCAATGTTGTGATTGGAAATGAGTTTACGTCTCGAAAAACGTCTGTGCTGTAATAATATTTTCAAAGTTTTTAAAAAGTGTAGTTGATTTCTATTCTTATTCACTAATTTGAAGTAGCCCCAAGTGTGAATATCAATTATTCTCTTGTTGTATAATTATATATTATTATGTGGAAATGAAATTTCAATTTGAAAAAATAAATAAACGGAAATAATTGAATTGTTTTAATGCATTCTTGTTCCAGAAACGGTCCACAGAAGGGGTACCTATCTTAAAAGTATACTGTAGTGAAGACAAGACGAATCAGACAAACAATATTTAATTATGCCTATTAGAGATATTACAATTGAAGGTGGAAACACAGGCGCATGTCTAAATCATCTTCTTTTCCAATTTCGACTAGAATATTGAAAAAGGTTATACTTTTTAAATCACAAATATCCATTTCCGAATGAAGGAAACCATGAATATCAAGATTCAAGAGTACTGTGCTATAAATAGTGATATTGAATAGAGGGTAATAAAAGAATAAGACGAGAAGGAAGATGGAGAAGCAGAAAAAGAAGAAGAAGAACGTGAAATGTCAATAGGTTACCAGGGCGAAGGGCCTTGGTTCTTGGAGGAACAAAGAGCTTTGCCACCTATAAACAGTGTTATAGAATATACGAGTGTATACTATACTGTATATTTATGCTACCATTTCCAGTATGATAGATTTCTTGGAAGCTCTATAGTGCGATACTTAGCCTATAGTTTCTAGTATAGGTACCTAGTTTAGTTTTTATAGTTTTTATGTCTAGTAGGTATCATCTTTATCATAATTATTATCAGGCTATCTTGAACTTTCTAGTTTGAAATACCAAATACTCATACCCTAATACCAAATGCTAGTGCCAACTACCAAATTCATATAAATTCATATAATTCATGTCAATTGTATTTACACTATCAAATGCTAGTGTAAATACTCTCCAAGTCCGAATGGTAGAATATGAAAAAAAATTAATATTTTACAAGCAAGCCTCTTTTTCTTCCACTCTATCCAATCCTAATATATTTCATATTCCTGATAGTAAATTTTACTCAGAATCTTTAATAAAATATTATTTATACAGCTTGAATACGAAATCTATGACTACAGCTTTTTCAATTTTTTCAGAGACTCATAGAATTTGAAACATAATCCTCATATTAGCAGGCGATGCAGTCATATAGCTATCTAGGCTTTCAAAGATTTGAAGAAAAATTATCTATCCTAATGCCTATGTTAAAATCACTGCATCATAAATATTGTTGACTAGCCGCAGGATCGCTTCGCTCGCCTTCTCCGCCTAACTCAGGGGGCTCCGCCCCTGGACCCCTGACAGTATAGGCAGTGTAAGTGAGTCAAACAGGCTCGCTTCGCTCGCCTGCAAATTCCGTTCAGAAGGGATTCAAAATTTATTGAGCACAGCATTTCTACACCTATCTGGAACTGTTTACCTAATTTCAACATTTTCTGCCAATTTTTTCTAGAAAAATTTAGGAAAAACTCAGAAAATTCCAAAAAAATAGTAAAACGCTAATATTAGGCGTAACCTTGTAAAGTATTTCGGACATAGTTTTTTAGCTTGATTCAATATCTTCCATCTATAATCTCGCTGAACCATTGAATTTACAGTTAGGATTGGTCGTATCAAGGCGGAAGATATGCAACCCGCAACACATCTACAATTTTGAAAACCTGATTACTGGCGTAATCTTAAACGGATTGCAGAAATATTTTAACACAACATTTCTAGCAAGACCTTATCTGAACCTGCCACCAGATATCAACATTTTCTACCGATTGGTTCTCGAAAAAATGAGGAAAACGCCGAAAAACTCTAGAAAAACTAAAATATTTGGCGTATCCTCGAAAAGTTTTTAAAATCCGTTCTTAGCGCGCGTCCAAACGTCCAACTGAATATGCTAGCCAAATTTGGACGCATTCGGTTCAGTGGATTTTTAATTCTGGTGATGAATGAATGAATCAGTGCCATTTCGCTTTTATATATAGAGATGAACTCTTAAAAATTTTAGACTTTGATCATTGTAGAGAGTTATATAGGTAAAGATCGTATTGCCTGAAAGGTACAGTGTCTGAGAAATCCTTATTGTATTATTATAAATAGTTTGACAAAAATACAGAAAGATCAATACAGAAAAATTGCCTGTTTTTCGTCTCTTAAGCTTTTCAAATTCGTTCCAATTTTATTATGTGTTTGCATCTTTGAATAAATAGAAATGAACTATTAAAAATGTATGAACTTGGATTCACAATTAATTGTGAAAATGAGAAATTGAGTATACCTACCGGTATTTTGGGAGCATATTAATAATTGGGATAATAATGGTAGTTTCGAGAATGAATATTATTTCAAGGAAACTTTGACTATATAATTAAGAAATAATAATTGTGTAAATTCTCACTCGATTGCAGAATATGTCATTTATTAGTTTGATTGATAAAAAAGTGGTTTAACATCACCAATTATTAAAGAAACTTATTCATTATTTTGATTGGAAAAATGGTGGTTTCCTATAATCATTTATCAAGGAAACTTGGATTCTGTTGAAAATTTATCATATTTGTTATATATTATAACAAGTGATGATGATTCCAGTGGATTCTCACCAATCCTATGCAAATCCTGCATTTCACCATCACTCAATCACATAATATTACTGCAATAAAAGTAATAGTCACAACTGCACGCAGAAACGGTTTCGAAGAGAATATTACTGGAATGTCTATTGAATTAATGAAAGTTACAATGAACAGAGATAGAGCATACATTGATTCTTCACAAAACATTATAGTCAATGTACTGGACGTAGTTTATATCTTCAAATATAGCCATTTAATTGCCGAATAACCAAACTCAATTAATAAAATCTAAATGTATCTAATCATAACTCAAATAAACTCATATTATTGAAGTGTACCTTTTTGTATGATATAAAAATATATGACTAGCTATATATAACTCTTTATTGTCCAACTATAAGCATAGTCGGTCCAAGCAAAGAAGGCCCTCTGGTAAGATTGGAAAATGACTCCGGCTTGGTCAATAATAATTGTTCAAGAGTTATAAATGTGATCTTAATAGTAGATCAAATTTCCTATATCATAGTGGATTATTTTTTCCTACAATTTGAATCTAATTTATAATTTTTGAACCCATATCGACCGAGCTTGAGTCATTTTCCCTCCTTGCCAGAGGGTCTTCTTTGCTTGGACAGACTATATCCAATCTATACATTATTTATAACTAAGTATAAAACCAGTAACTTTTGAACTGTGACTATATATCACTCTACAAATAAATACATGCAAATAACTATAATCAACTATATAAAAATAATAAGTATATAGAATAACAACTATAACTATATAGGCTTTTGAATGAATAACAGCTGTTTCCAGTGTAGGCCTACGATAGTAGGCTACTCGGAATCGGGTATATAAATGTTAACTTATACTCGTATAGTTCTATTACAGTGAAGATGAGTGTCCAATTCTCTCCACAAGAGCCTAACAAACTAAAGCTTGTTTTACAATAAACCGCGATGAACCAGACTTCAGAAAACCATGAGAAGCGTGCATCAGATTCAGTTCTTCGTCGATATTACTCTGTAGCCAATCATAATAGTCTGTCAGGATTTTCGCAATACCCCAGTAGTAAAACGGTACTACTTTGTCTAGGAGTATACCTAATAGTAGAAGTGGGAAGTCTAGACTACGAAAAAGCGACGGGTCTCGTACATGTGTTTTTTGCAGGAGATATATAGTAATAATACAGTATCATCGATGGGGAGTGTGGATGATATCACTGGCAGCTCGTGCTCACGAAACAGGTGAAGTGCTCGTATATTCTAATGTACAGCACTTCATCTATTTCGTGGGCACGAGCCGCCAGTGGATGATGTTTGAATTGAATAAAATTATTCCATTTAAAAGTTCATTATACAACATTATAACCAGATTAAAATGATTTGAGAAATGAAACACAGGATTTTCCCTCACTATATATCTCACAAATTTCGATAAAAGATGTAATGTTTGTATATTTTGTGATACAATTATTTAAAGGGTGTGTATAATGTTGAGTATGTATTGAGGAATGTATTATGAGAGTGGAAGAATTATTGATATAGTCTGTCTAAGCAAAAAAGACTCTCTGGCAAGATGGGAAAATGACTCCAGCTTGGTCAATATTCGTTCAAGAATTATAAATGTGGTCTTAATAGTAGATCAAATTGTTTCCTACAATTTCAGATCAAATTGATAATTTTTGAACCAATATTGACCGAGCTTGAGTCATTCTTTCATCTTTCCAGAGGGTCTTCTTTGCTTGGACAGACTATAACATATAAGATTTCGAAGTATTTAATTTTTGATTTGGCAGGAGAGAGGAAGACTAGAAAAAGGAAATTGAAAAGGCAAGGGGAAATATTAAATTAATGTGAAGAGAAACGGGGAAATTATTAAAGATATAATGAAAAATAGAGAGATTAGAAGAGTAAAGTGAGTTGTTAAGTCAAATCTAGAGTACGGTCCTCAAAAATAGCTAACTCTATGGGGAAACCCGACATTGACTCTATTTCTTGATATTTGAGACAATTTCATCCTAAATATAGCAGAGGGCAATTAGTTAGGCGGTTTTGTCTGTTCCTATAGATGTTGTCGATTAGAGTTTTCATTTATCTATGCTTAGCTGATAATATTCATGAAATCAAAAGACAAAATAGATGCTTCACATCAGCTTTTAATAGATTACATCACGCAAAAGAAACCGACGAGTCTCTTGTAACTTGTCTAACTTTCTGGAGTTAGCTATACGCTCCCTAATTTTCCAATGCAATATCACCTTAAACGACCCGTTGCTTGAGAAACTATGACCCAGACGTTATATAATTTCAACAATTATCAATAAAATTGAAGAAAAAGTAAGTCACACACGTTCCTTCCATATCAAACTAAGTCAACAATATGAAACATCAACACTCGCCTCAAATGAGAATTGAAACCCTACTAAAATTATTGAAGCATGATGGAATCTTTACAACAACTACCATTTTCATATTTTTTCAAGTTTTTATCCTTTCAAGTTCCAACTGTGTGACGTATAAGAGGACAGGAAAGGTATCCAATTAGTACGAATATCCCAATTAGTGAAGAACTTTTGACCTCTTATATAACATTTGCTATTGTAGGCATCCTTTCATCTCATCTCACTTGAAATCTCCGTTTATCAGCCCAAACTGTAATTTTTTATGAAATCGTGGAAAAGATGTCATAATAATAGGTGAGTTGGAGAGATGTGTTATTCTTGGAATGAAATCACTGCCCTTTTTGTTGTTACAAAATTATTTCTGTGATGAGTTGAAACCTAGCTAGAAGATTTTTATATTTGTCTTAAAAAGTCGTCTTGTAGCAATAAGAGTCTTCAAAATAATTATAATTATTTATTGATACAATTGCTTGACTTGATAGCAAGTAAGTTACATTGTATTTCAAGCAAAGGTGAACTGGAAAGTACAGTTTTTCACTGTAGCATGATAATACAATTAAATCACCAAGAACATTTTTTCACAATTTTTCGAGAAGTAAATTAATTGTTGGATTGAATACATCACCTATAATATCTTCTCAGGACCCAAACGCAAAGCCTTAGAAGAGCTCATTTGGTCTAAACTTCAAGAAAACTCAATAAAAAACCTCTCTCATCCATTCCAAGAGATTCTCAATATGAAGAATAATATTTATAATTTTGTATTATAAACAGTTTCTTTTCAAGAGCTTGAAAGTTATTTCATATATTCTTTTTAACTTGAACTTTGTTGTTAACTTAGTGGAACCTTCTACTGTATCCGGGACTATAATAACATAAATTTCATATTCTATTTCCAGGTTCATTACTATTCATTTGTTGTGAATAAATCAATAAAAATTTTATTATTCAAGCAAATATGAATCAGAAGTTGATTGATCATCAACCATCAACTGCTGTTTATTAGGGTCAATCTTCATTTTGATTTACACCTGTTCAGTTTTTGCTTGGTCATCAACTAACAAAATTATGAGCATGAAAACTATGTTTGGTTACTTGATGCTTGTTATAAATGAACTAATTTGGTATTATGATTACCGGCCTCATGAATAATATTATTACCTCACATTAAAGTAATTTCAACAATAAAATACTCATCATTTACTGGGATGGTAACTTTTATGTAAAAGTAGAAGAAGAACAATAAAATTTGCACATAGGCCTACGTTGATGATATATTGAAAATACTATATACTAGTTTGATAAAGCACAATATCTGATTGTATAGTATGATCGAGCAAATAATACTGGTAAGATGGGAAAATGACTCCAGCACGGACAATATAAGTTCAACAATTAATTATAAATGTGTACAGCATTATATGATATAGAACATTAATTTGTCTCAAATTGTAGAGCGGAATGTTTTCTACAATTGAGACCGAATCTATAATTTTTGAATAAATATATTGACAAAGCTGGATAAATTTTTCCATCTTGCCAGAATAATGATCGACTAGACTATAATTATAAATGTATTGGAGATATCATTTTCAAATAAATTGTGATCTATGATAACTCTTCCGTACTTCCCAGAGCCCTTGAGTTTCAATGATTATATCATTGCAATGGATGAGTTATGATTTTCAAATAATCATAAATTTTTATTCAATACTTAATTCTGAATATCAGTTCAAAAGCTTTGATATACGAATCTCAATAATAAGCACACGTTATGAAGATAAATAATTGGAATTGAACAGTACATGCAGGGGCGGACTGGGACCATTTGGGGCCCTCCGCTGAACCTTTTAAGGGGGCCCCTACCCGGCGGGTGGGGGAGCTTTAGCGGGAGTATGTCTTCTTGAGATTCTCGCTTTGGAAAGAAGAGGTTTTTTCAATAGATGGGCTTGAAATCTATTTATCTTGATACTCTTTATTCATTTTTTTCAAATTTTATTATTGAAGGCTATTCACAAAAAACTTGAAATTTGCTTTCAAATAATTAGTTACCTGTAATCGAGTACTGGTATTTTTTTTTTTTTTTTTTGTAACCCTCAGCCACCGCGACCGCTATTCGATCTTTTGTGGCATCCCCTTTGGCTTATGCCATGTTCCATAATCCAAGGCCAGAGCAGAATTTACTCAGGGCCTTGAAGTCCAGTTCTCTTGCCTCCTCCTCTCCGGTAGGAGGGTTGCCTTTCCAAGAAGTCTCCTCCTCATTTGCAAGAGTGCTGGACATTCCAGCAGCAAATGTGCTGCTGATTCTGTCTCTTCTATGCAGAATCTGCATTCATCATCCTGACATAGTCCCTTCCCTAACATATACCTGGAATGGGCCGTGTCCTGTCAGGAGGGGCTTACTATTTACCTCAGCTTCCTCTTTTCCAGGCTTATTACATTGCGGGAAGCCTTTATTGAGGGTTTAATCAACATTTTTGATTGTCGTAGTCCTTCTGTCCTATTCCAAATCAAAATCTTCTTCTTTTCCTCCCATTCTCGGACTTGAGTACTGGTATTAGAATACGGCGATTGTGAAGGGGTGGTGCGGGGGCTCACCCCGGAAAATTTTCAGATGTATTTTTGTCAAAAAAAGCGTTAAATGGTTAAATTTTCCTCATTTCGAACTAATCTATAAACACACAAATTGAGAGAAATTTCCCACCAGAATTATATTTCTTGTCTCAAATCTTAAACAAATATGGATATTTCGGGTAAAAACCAGAGTATTCCAGATTGATCCAAGCCTAAATACAAATGAAGTAGGCTAGTATAGAAATTAGTATAAAATTATATAAAATTAATATAAAAATATAAATAAAATTATAGTATATAGGCAGGTATAGAAATTATAGTATAAATTAGAGGGCTGCAGTAGAGGACTCATGTGGAATTGTAAAATTCATCAAACTGTGTGAACAATTATTTAACTTATATTTTGTCATAGTTATTCCTCATACAAAATAGTATCAACTTTTTATTTTATCTTTTCAAATCTACTCTTTCAATGAATATTCGTTTTCCTTATTTGAAAATTTGTCAATAGATTTACTTTCACAAAGATGTTAGAAAACAGGCCATTCAGAACAGAATTTTGAAATAAATCAAGAGCCTATTGCAATCTATCCAAAAACTATAAAAATAAGAAGCCCTTAAAAAAATAATCCAACTAATATGAATTCCCAGTACTTTCTTTCTAGGGGGAACGCAGGGTGGTGGGGGTCCGAGGTTCTTCCCCCGGAACAAAATGAAATTTCAACTCCTCAAAACTTATATTTAGAGTGAATTTGAAGCTTTTAATTGTTTATTTTGACCATTATTTTTTCAAATTTTCAATGAAAAATTGAGATTATTTACTCTCTCTCCCAGAGGTATCGGTGTGGCGTACCGTCACAAATCATCCCTGTCAATTCCTATTCTTAATAATTCAACATCAGCCTGTTGTGATTGACATAATAGCCGCCTATAAGATGATTTGCAAGGAATCGTCGAGGAGAAGCTAAGTACAATACCACGAAAATAAATACAGAATACAATATGTGAATCTGCTTCCACGAGGATACATGGAACTTAATCAGTATAAAGTTTTATAATGTAAACTAAATATCAGATATTCTTAATTTTGTACGTGTACCAGCTTTTAAATGTAAAAGTAATTTCTTGAACAAAATACAATATAATGTCAAAACCGTTCTTTGGAAATTTTCTGGGGCCACCTTATCCTGAAATATTCTCTCAGGAATTTTTAGTTTTGAACGAAGGCCTAGAACTGCCTACTTGTCTTTTAAATGTGAACAGAATGGTACAAAAACAGGAAATAACGACAAAATCATACGTTGGGAATTGAGTGGAGGCCCCTGGGGGCCCTAACAACTCAATCAATGTAGTGTCGCCTCGTAGGCTGTATATAAAACTTTCATATAAAGGAGACTATTCGTAGTTTTGTAAGTCTTAATAGTTACTGAAATGTAAAAAATTGTTTAAAACACACAGTTACAACAAAAACGTTCTATAGGAATAACGTGAGGCCCCCTCAGGGGGCCCCTCATGCTGGGGGCCCTCCACGATCGTGGACCTGCGGACCTGACCAGTCCGACCCTGAGTACATGTGCATTGATACAAGAATTATAGACAGCTAAAGGTATGATGTAGGCCTACTTTACACCACTAGCGGCTCGTGCCCACGAAACAGGTGAAGTGCCCGTATCTTTTACTGTACAGCACTTCACCTGTTTCGTGGGTACGAGCCGCCAGTGCTTTACACTTTCTATACTATACATCACTTTCAATCATTTACCTTTTTCAATAAACATGATCACGTTAGCATGATTGAAATCCCTGATTGATATGCATGATACTTATCAATATTGACTCTGCAATCTGCATGATTCAATATTGCATGTAAATCATTGATTGTATCCAGATTGCATACGTTACAATCTTTGGTAAACAGAAATGCAGCGAACACGATAATGACCTCAGGCTGATATGAATGAATAGGTTTATGACTTCTGATTTCATACCTAACTTATCATGACCTTAGCAGAGTTGAATGGTTTAGAATAGTCAAAACTGGGGCTGAAATATCATCAGACAACCCAAACTATCAATAAATTGTTCTAGTTTCCCTTATACCCTTAGGAGACTATAACATTTCAATTCAAATACTTCACATTATTCAATGAACAATATTATATTTTTGTATGATAATATGATTCGAATACGAAGTACCTTCACCTTTTGAAGGATTATTCATGTTTGTGATGTAATAATTCCAGGGTTTATTTCTTTGTTCTCTAACTATATTGTTGAAAGTACAATAAACTATATATAAATTGAATACCTCTATTCTGTTAATTATTATTCTTGAATCTATTTTTAAGGTTGATTTTTTTCTCTGATCGTGAAAAATTATAGATGTAAGGGAACATTAATAATAGAGAATCGTTATTTTATTATCATGGTCTGGCATCCAAGACAAGAATTCTTCGAGGATAAGTTTGATATTGACCTTTAAACTCATTGATATTATTTTTATTCAATAAGGTGAGGAATGAGTTCAACTGTATTAAAACAGGGTCATAATTTATCGACGTGGAAGATCATAGTTTTATTATATTAATATGATTGATATGAAGAGTTGAGAAGATTTTGAAAAATCTTCAAAGACTATTTGTTGATTGAACATTGATGTAGTGGAATATTTCCATGATGAGAGAACTGAGATGTTGTCTTAAAAACATGACCGGAGCCAATTGAAGCATGAAAAAGTTTTCATATACTTTATAGATAAGTAGCCTACTCTGAAAAGTGGGAATCCACTTCATTTCTAATACAATCAAGAATTAGAAATTAAACAGAATGTGAGTACACATGAACACATGTTTCTGTTTAATTTCTAATTTTTAATTGTATTATAAATAAAGTGGATTTGAGACAAAATCTTATTCTATTCATTCTTTAAAGGAGAGTTTGAAAACTCATCATTATACTCAGCGTGCAAACTTGGAGATTGATGAAAAAAAGATTAAAATGTGATAGGAGGATCAATACATGATTAAAACTATTATGGAAGCCGTAACGAATATGATGTTGGAGAAAGGTATAATTATAAGGATATGATAATGAATAATGCTAATAATTTTGATCATCTTTCTCGGGCAAAATCAATCAATTATTAAATTAAATTTGCAATAAAAAATGTTGAGATAGCCGTTACAATGAGCTACCCACTTTTGGAAAGTATTCTGCGAAACCCTGGGCTAGATGCGAAGTAGATTCTAATTATCAAAATAATGTTTTTGAAATTCCTATGAAGCTATGTCATGTTTTTATGACTCTTTGGTATAGAAATGTTGGTATAGTAATTGTTTCTTTATTACAAGCCTCCAAAAACTCGTACTTCAAGAACTACATGATTTTCACATTCTGATACAATAAATTGCCAAATATTTCAAGCAAATTGATAGTTAATAAATTGATAATGTTATCGATTAGTGATGGCCTGGCAAGATTAAATTGAAAATTTAATAAGGCAATAAGGGTTAATTGGTCAAGGTGTGCACTCCAATACCGTTTTCTTCAAGTTTTATCATATATTCTAATAAGAAAAAATTGTTTCAAATTTGTTGATGCAATCGAAGATGACTAAGACGATTCCAGATTATAACAGACTGGTATAACACAGTTATTGTAATGGAATTTAAAACGATATTAGCACATCACGACTTTGTGCGGGGATGCAATAAAATTTTATGTCAAATGTATATTATCGTCCGCCATCTTTGTTTTGGATGAGGCACGGATGACTTGCAATTTAACAGGGAATTAAAAATTCAGAGAGACCTCGTTACAACTGAAGAGGCAACCCAATAAAGAAAGGAACCGTCAATTATTATTATTATAGTCAGTACAAGCAAAGAAGACATTCTGTCAAGATGGGAAAATGACTCCAGGTCGGTGAGTATTGATTCAAATATTATAAATTTCATCTTAAATTGTATGAAACATTCCAATCTACAATTTGAGATCAAATTCATAATTTTTGAACAAATATTGACCGAACTGGGGTCATTTCCCCATCTTGCCAGAATGTCTTCTTTGCTTGGACTGACTATATCTATGAACTACATTCTCTTTGTGTCGTTTGAATTTTGCACGCTTTGTTAAGTTGGATTGCAAAGTATTCCGTAATTGATATAACTTCCAGCTTATCTTAACACGTTCAACTTAGGGTTTACACTTAATTTTAATCCGGAAGTTACTTTAAATACAGTGCAATGGAATGCCACCTTGTTCACAGTGATGCACTTTTACTACTTAGTTTCAGCGGAATAGTGCTAAGTAGAGGCTGGTCGAGTAATGAAGGCATTTTGGAAAGATGGGGAAATGTCTCTAGCTCGGTCAATATTTGTTCAAAAATTATAAATTTGGTCTCAAATTGTAGAACAAAATGTTTTCTACAATTTGAGACATAATTCATATCTATTTTGAACCAATATTGACCGAGCTAGAGTCATTTTCCCATCTTGCCAGAATGTCTTCTTTGCTCGACCAGTCTATACCAGTTCCAGTAATGCTCCGAATTGGACTTTATTTCGTTTGTTACAGTAGCCTACTAGCTTTTAATGATTGGTTGATGACTCTTTGTATTTGAAGACTGCTATAGTCCTCAACTCTCTCTAAAAGTGCATCACCACTTATATTGTTATAAAATATTATAAGGATGTAATATAGTACACTGGTTTGTAGTCTTTCTATGCAGTTAATACTAATTTGCCAAATAACCTGATAAGGCTTCAGTCTTAGAGGCTGGGCAATTTCTATAGAATTGTTTATTATTATTTTGTAATTCCTATCTATTAAAGTAAGGCTTGTTAGGCACTGGCAGCTTGTATCCACGAAACAAGTGCCCCTATCTTTTACTGTACAGCACTTCACCTGTTTCGTGGGCACGAGCCGCCAGTGCTTCCTAACAATATTATCAAGATTTACATGCCACAATAACAGAATGATTCCAGCAAAATATAGTCTTTGAAAAATTGGATTTACTTCATCATGAATAAATTTTAAGGCACAGTATTCATCTCAATAGTTCTCACAAGAGACAATGCAATTAATTTCACTGGTGGCCCGTGCCCATGAAACAGGTGAAGTGCTGTACAGTAAAAGATACAAGCACTTCACCTGTTTCGTGGGTACGAGCCGCCAGTGATTAATTCTCTGAAAGTCTGTGACATTTCATTTCTACTGAAAGAAAGATCATCCTTATGGCACGAATAATTTAAAAGGGGGGGGATACTCCAGTCTCGATGGAGTGACTCGATTGGTTCACAGCTCGCCCAATCGCATTGAAGGGAGGGGAGCTTGGCAGTGAAAGCTCCTCCCACTCAGTGGGCGTGACCATTTCACAGCAACGTTCATCTTGTCAATTAAGAGACTCAAGTGAAAAACTAAAAATGATCGTATTCTAGTGAGACTTGAGTTTCAAACAAAAAATACTGGATATGGACAGCAATTATAAGTTCAGTGATTTTCAACTAATTACAACTATAGTGAATAAATTTAAAAATGACAAATTTTGTCTTATACTCTTGTTGTATATATTTTTATTCCTATCTTGAAACGTTCAATGAAATCATTGGCGGCTCGTGCCCAAAAAGGTGTGAAAGGTGAAGTGCTGTACAGTAAAAGATACGGGTACTTCACCTGTTTCGAAGGTACGAGTCACCAGTGAATGAAACAACAACTACAATATGTTGTTACTTGGCAATAAAATACTCATATTAGTGATAATGAGATTATTGAGATGTTGATTGGAACTGTATCTTCAATGTTCATCGACATGTTTAATGCTTAAGGTTTTTCTCAATAATTATTCATTTGATAAAGCAAAATAAACGAGAGAGGCTCGTTGGAGTAGTGAAAACGCATTGATGATCATCTACAGAAGCACGTTAAATGGTTAGATCTTTATTTTCATTTTTATGATAGGTACCGTCGGAGTCAATGGCATTCTCTCCTATCCATAATTCCAGTATCTTGATAAAAGAAAGTATTGAAATGATAAATAATTTGAATCTTCATTTATTGTTATAGAAATAGTCAAAAAACTTCTGCAACTACAAATATAGGACAATGTAGCCTTCTAAATAGCAGGCGAAAACCATTGTTTGAAACTGTTAAAAAAACTATTAAAAATTTGAAAATTCCAATAAATATACAGTTGATTTTTAAAGAGGGCATTTTTCTTCTTGTGTGGCTATTCAGAATCATAGTTATCAGCTTAAGCGCCAGCAGAAAAAGTGGATTAAATTTGATGCAACCACAATCCCAGGCATCAACTCAGTTGGTAGTCTTGATTTTCATTCACGAATTGTATCGACAACTGCTGGGTCTTGATTCTATTTTTGCAACAATCACGATCACGAAGAAGGAGAAAAAGACCTAAACTGACCAGGGAAGAAGCAGTCGAAGAGGAGAAAAAAGAAGAAAAAGAAGTAGAAGAAGAAGAAGAAGAAGAAGAAGAAGAAGAAGAAGAAGAAGAAGAAGAAGAAGAAGAAGAAGAAGAAGAAGAAAAAGAAGAAGAAGATGGAATAGAGCAGAGGGTGTGAGGAAACAGTGATCATGCACCTGTTGAGAAACTAACCAAATCGAAATTAACATGGAGATTCAAATTCAAACGATGACGATTGATTTGATTGATTGCTTCATCTATCATGACTTCTCATAATTTTTTCGTGATACTTTATCGCAACTAAAAATTTTCTCTCTCTTCAATTCATCAGATCATCAAATCAAGCTATTCAGAGCTTTAAAAATAAAAATACAATTAGTAGTTTCCAACAATAGAACTGGCGAATGATGTATTTTTATAAATAGTTGATTCTGTTTAAGCTGGAGATGCGAAAATTGATGATATCAGTCTATATCATTTTGAAGAGGAATGAAAAAAGAAGTAGAATAAGGCAAACAAATGTTCAAAATAATTTTTTGTTCCACTATACAGGGTGTTTCAGGAGGAATGTGCGATACTTCTCAGGCTGATTCCTTACACCAAGTAGACAAAAAAATTTCATTGCACCAACCCTCAAAAACGCTTTGTTCCAGAGATAACAATGGCTGAAAATTGACATTTTTCAAAATATATTAATTTTTTAGAGGCTTTACTCAGGTTCTGAAATAATCAATTCCTATGTAGAATTAGCTGAGGAATTCAATGAAACCAGTTCTAAGTTTGTAACGGTTATTGAGATAATTGGAAAAATATGCTAGAAAACGCCATATTTCAACAATAAGGGTTATAACTGGATAAGGAATAAAAAATTCGTATTTTTCATTAATGGAAGTTGAAGAGAGTCGGATTCTAAAGAAAAAGTTAGGTGACGGCGATTGTGTAAATCTTACCCAAATCTCAGGAATTGCGATCAAAAATCGCAAAATTGACAAAACATAGCACAAGTGAAAAATTTGTGTTTAGTAGCGATTTTGCGATTTTTTGAGTGTGGTTTCGACATTGTCACGCCACGTAGTGATCAGTTCTCTCTGCTTGATAAAATTTTCGAGTTTCACTAATCAGTAATGATTGTACACAAAAGTATTGTGGATGAAAATTAACATAGTAGAAATAATATAGTAGAAGGAATGAGTAAAGGGATACCGTAATTATAGTAAAGATGGGAATAATAATATCATATCAAAAACTCGTCTATTGCCTTACAAAATAATGATTGTACACTACTTTGATGAATCGAATAAATACAAGTGATCATCAAATGTTTGGTTATGAAATAACTATGTCAGTAGTCGATTATAAGGTCGAGTTTCCTTTCCCATGAAACTCCCCCGGGATATTCAGGAGCTAATCTTCTGATGAGCAGATGAAGTTACCCGTTAAGGACTGTTCTTTGATAAATGGTCATTGCCTTATACAGATCTCAGCTACTAGAGTCTGTACAAGCAGAAAAGACATTCCGATAAGCTGGGAAAATCACTCCAGATCGGTCAATATTGATTCAAAAACCATGAATTTAGTCTAAAACTTTAGATAATAATGTTTCCTACAATTTGAGATCAAGTTTATAATTTTTTAACCAATATTCACCGAGCTGGAGTATTTTTCCATCTTGCAAGAATGTCTTCTTTGATTGAACAGAGTATACTTCAATCGCGTTCTTCGGATTATTAGAATCGATGCAGCTCGTTTCAAATCACATGAGAAACGATCAAAGGTCACTGCAGGGAGAGGTTGCATGCTAAATACCTGAAAAATGCCTCAAGTACCGTTTTGATCTCATTTACTTCGTTTTGTAAACAGAATTATAGCCAATGCCTAGTGCATGAAATGCAGTTCTCGTCTAAAAAAATATTGGAGAAGGTAATGATAGAGCGTGTTATATTTCGTTGGAGGAGGAGAATGGTATTTTGTAGTGAATTTTTGTCTTATTTACTTGTTTTTTTAAGCATAATTGCTAATAATGGGCTAATAGATGGCTGAGTTTGGTAGAAGTAGAAGAATAATTATAAGATACTGAAAATTTTAATTCCATTTACGTGGAATTGTGAACGGAGTAATGTATTAATATGATATATTTGAATGTATTTAGGTCTCCTGGAGGAGAAAATAATTATCATTGTTAGAGAAGATGAGTTCATTAACTTATAAAAATAGGAATAATTAAGTGGGTGGCTCCGTATAATTTAAGTAGAAAATTAATGTTCTGTGGGCTTGGGTAGGTTTGTGATTAAGTCAAAGATTCGATTGTCAGAAGTATTGAAACATTGCAAAGAAGTTATACATGGACAAAAATGTTCTAAAAAGACGCCGTTGTAAAGTGTATTTGTGTATTCATTGTAAAGTGTATTGTATATACACTGTAAAGTTGTTCATTGTCTTTTCAAGTGTAGAATAATACTAGGAGATATGAATCCAAACCCTGGTTCAGGATTGATGTCCTCTACTCCTAGACACTACTTACTATCTGACTAGCTCATATCTTCACAAAACCTAGATTGTAATATACAGTATACAGCCTTCCTAGTTAGTACCTAGATATTTCAATTCTCTTTGATAGTAGTATGCTAACCTGAATCTTCATAGGACCTAAATTCCTTGATGCACTAAAAATCGTTACAGATTCGATGACCAGTTGAATCCAATACTTGAAATTCGGTCGTGAAGTACTTATGTAAGCTACTCTAGTTTCAGTTCGTGATTCGTGATCTGCTAACAGAGGCAGTAGACCAGTCAACTGGACTGATTTCGGTGCAAATATCGATTATTATTACCGATCGAGTATCGATCTCGTTTCGTGAAGTCAGGGGTTATGCGCATGCGCAAACCAAACAGACAAAAAAATGACGCAATCGTAAATATTGCCAATAATTAGCCAGAGGTCTTTGTTGAATCATCTCCTGAAATGTTTTGTTGAAAGGAGAGACCCGACTCGCTGCATAATGGTCTCATGCAGTAAAAACATCTAGCTTATTACAATTACATCATAGTTGCATTCTGCATGAGATAATTCTAAGAATATTATTGAAAACCGTAACATGCGTGTTTAAACTTTGCGAGAATCTGAAGAAGGGATGAAGAAATTATTTACAATTTCAAATAATTTTGATTATTATTTTTTCGTTATGAGCGCCTGCACCTGGTTAAACCTCTAGAAATTAAGAAGCTCAAGAACAGCTTTGAAGAATGATAAGATCATTGAGAATAGGATAGCATATTCACAATAGAATTAAGAATAAGAATATTATTTCTCTCTCAAGTTACCTTTATATACTATACCCATCTCCGCCCATATCTCATCCATCTTGCTGTCTCCGGAAGCGAATATTCTTAGCTGGGATCGCTTTCCTTGTGATGTACTCTTGCAGACTGATTTTCAATTTGTTCAAATAAATAAATATATCTCTGGTGTTCATTTTTCAATTCTTATTTGTTCAAGTGATAACAGCTTTGCTGTCATGTTCTGGAAAACATCAAAACAAAAATACTGCTGTGAATAATCATAATGATAATTGATATTAGAAGACAATATTTGATTAATTTGCATTTCTTCAAATGAATATGGAGGCCTAGAATCATAATGATCGATCACAATTCATTGCAGAGTATCAATATAACTGCTCAATATAGTACAATTTTCAAAAAATTAGCACACTTACTTAATTTAGTACTTTAAGTACAATTACTAAATTCTAGTAGCTCAGAGTAGTTTACTCGTGTATCAAGTTTCCACCTGTATCAAGTTTTACGCTTTTAACATTATAAGGATCATATTATAGTAATCTCTGCATAAATGTTCAGTATACCTCAGTAGAGCTGACGTCAAAATCAAGGCGTTGGGCGTATGAATTTTATTAATGCTTAGCTCTGTCAGGACAGTCTTAATCAGTCCTCGAGAGCGAATAATCATATCTGGGGTCGCAGTCTTTTTTATGTACTCTCGCAGGCAGCTCACCGACTGTCCTGAGAAAGCTGAGAATCAATAACAATCATTCACCAACAACCTCAATATTTGAGGATATGGTCTGTACAAGCAAAGAAGACATTCTGGCTAGATGAGAAAATGACTTCAGCTCTGTCAATTTCTATTCATGTAATATTTATTTCATAATAATATTATTATGGATTTAATCTCAAAATTTAGAACAGAATGTTCCCTACAATTTGATACCAGTTTTTCTGAGTGGAAATTGTATTGAGTATATTGAAAAAGGACATAACCTGAATTTGGACATTTTTATCAAAATTGGAACAGAAGAAGTTTTGGTCTAACGCCTGTTTTTTTTTTGTCCCTTCAATTGTATTCTTTCAATAAGATATATGAATAAATAAATGAATTCATAACTTCTCAACCAATATTGATCGAGCTGGAGTTATTTTCCCATCTTGTCAGGATGTTTTCTTTGCTTGGAGAGACTACTAAATACGCACTTTGTACATAACTTCAATTCTCATTGCAAGTCTTCATTACCAGCCCCAAGCAAAAAGCGTCACGCTATTACAATGATGACTGTATTGAGTGTCATTCAATTTTCCGCTGGTTTGTAATTTGCATAATTAGTGTACTAACCCGACAATGCTTACTTTGTCGGCTTGGTCTGCAGCTGCTTACCTAAATAGCATAATCACACCTTTCTATAGTATCCTTGCTTCCTCAAGTTCACACACACCTTGATTAGATCACAGCGGATGGATGAAAGAAGCATTGAAGTACTAATTTTTGCTAAATAAAGCTTTGTTTAGACGGTAAATATTTGGTACACAGTAATGATACAGACATGGCCCTCGCGTGGTTTTTTGGCGCACTGTGCGAGATTTTGATAAGCGCCCCCCTCCCCATTACCAGACGAATGCAATCCAACATAAAGATATTCAAAGCCAAACATGATTTAAGCTGCCTTGCATGTTCACAGTTTTCTAATGAGCAATCCGAAAGTTGCATGTGGTGTGGCAAAAAGGATTATAGGGACTTGCTTATTTTAATGTAACTTATCCCAACGTATTGTTTCGTATTTTCATGTATTGGTTACGTAATAAGCAAAAGCCTACAAGAACTAATGAAAAATCGTTACATTAAGCAAAACTGTCATTGAAATATTTAATTTTCAATTACTGATCAATTTACTCTATTAGTTTCCTTGAAAGCACATAGCGAAGGGAATAATAATTTTTTTACAAATATTGGGTATCAACATAAATATTTCATTTCACTGGAAATAAAGATGTTTTAACAAAAAATCGGAAACTCGATAACAAGCAAATTGGCGATTTCAGCCATTTCACTGCTCTACCCAACTTTCTTGAATAACATTCGAAATAGTTCCGAATTCAGCCAGCAGATAGCAGTAGCAATAGGGTAACTTACTTCGACTTCCTTTGGACACGCCTCCAAGCTCCGCCTACGATCAAAATGGCCGAAAACATCGGTTAGAAAAGTTTCCAAATTTAACCAGTAGATGGCAGCAGTTGACGAGTGATGTTTCAGATTTGACTTGGACACGCCTTCATGCCCCGCCTGCTCTTTTCTTATTGGTTGACAGTGTTTCGTGAGTTTTGTCTTAGAAAATGGCTGCTAGCCAAAAAAAGATGGATGGTGTATCATGCACAGAAAATTACGCTGATTCACTATTGACAATCTTGTGGTCATATTCATTCATGTATTCAGGCTGGTAAGATTCTATCAAGTTAGTATTGGAAGAATTCATTTATAGAATTTAGACTCAGTTTCACTTTGTGTAATTTAGACCAGTACTATACCCTATTCACGATCACTTGAGACGAAATGAACAATCTTTTTGCGTTTGTGTGCGTGTAATGGTAGGTCATCTTCTATGCGAAACGGTCGGCCACAGTCCCAATCTCGTCCAACAGCTGTAGCCAATCAAAACTCCAGACAAGAGTCAGCTGTTTGACTGCGGCCAACTGTTTCGTTTAGAAAAAGACCTACCACTACACGCAAACACACTCAAAAAGTTTGTTGATTTCGTCTCAAGTCATCGTGAATGAACTATAGACTTCAATAGTTTTATGCTGTATGAATATGAAATCAGATGAGAATATGATTTCGCATCCCCATCTTATTCTATTCCCAACTTATTCCCACACCCATTTATTCTATTTCTTTTACAATGAATATAATGAAATAGAACTCAAACTATTCATGATCTAATACCGACCTCATGCCAGAAAAAAGTTTGATAAACTACAATTCTTTAAAAATATTAGGGAGAAGTTTTTATCGGAAACTGGCTTGTGATTACAGAGTGTAAGGTGGTTGTCAGCCAACAATATACTGTGATAAAATTTAAGAGGGGCTTGCTTCATACATTGATCGTGGTTTTTCAATTATTGATCAATTTATTGTTATGAATGAGTTTATGCAGAGGAAATAATTTCTTAAGGATTTAAGTTGTTAGTAAAATAAGTTTTTCATCAAATAGTGAAAAATTATTCTCATAGCCCAATTGAAATTTTTAAAATTCCCGTTTTGCATCAGACGCCCAGGCGCTCCTTGACCGTGGTCCCCTGTGCGGTCGCGAACTCCGCACACCCCACGCGAGGGCCCTGGATACAGAGTGGAAAATAGTTACAGGAAGCAGATAAAGGAGCGTATGTTTGATACGAGACATTTACGACATGATGTAAGTCGTTGCAAAAATAGAAAAGTTTCATTTACAAAAAAAAAAACATTTACAGTCCTGTTTGGGGTTGTAGTCAAATTTTGTGATATGAAATCATGATTTTTAAGAGTGAGTGTTCGCTGAATCTATCTATTCATTTATTCATCTACAGCATCACTCTTCCCATCACTCATGCATAATCCTGAGACTCATCATTATGGGCATCACACTAAATGTGTAGGCCTACAACAGTATAGTCTGTCAAAGCAAAGAAGAGCCTCTGGTAAGATGGGAAAATGACTCCAGTTTGGTCAATATTTGTTCAAGAATTATAAATGTAGATCAATGGTAGATCAAATTTTCCCTACAATTTTAGATAAGATTTATGATTTCTAAACCAATATTGACCGAGCTCCAGTTATTCTTCCATCTTGCCAGAAGGTCTTCTTTGCTTGGACAGACTACAGTCAAACAGCTGAGCCAAGTAAGATTATGCCAATTCTAGTAACTACAGTGACTTGATAAAGTGACTTTCATGTATATTCACTGTGCCAGTAACAATATTCACGATGTATGATCTACATTTATTATTATTACATTATTAGCGTATTGCTGATCAATGCCAGATCAGAATCAATCTAACAAAAAAAGAGGTGTTGTCATCAACCTATGCTATCAAATTCGCCCCCTCCTCCGAAAGTGATAACTTTTTCGTCCAGATTCTAGATATTCAATCGGTGAAACGTTATATTAATACAGAACAATAAGATAGAGTTAGAGAAGGCTAGAGAAGAATTATTAGCATACTGTATAAATTCGGTAGTTTTAATCCCATGTGAGAGTTGAATATCTGTCCTGCTATCCTGCTGTATCTTATACTTCAAATAGATTTCGGAGTGGAACCAATCCTATTAGGAGATATTATTGAAGCTCATCCTATTTGAACTTGTTCACTAAATTCCACCTTTTGAGTAGCCTTCAAGGAGATCTACATTGAGGCGCTGGGTTATTCTATTAAAAATCGTATCCTAATATTGAAAAATGTTTCCACTTTCATAATAGATGGATGATTTATGCAAACACGCTCTCGCATCAAGGCGGTTCTGCCTCTAAAACGATTCTGTCATTATGAGTTCAGTTAACCATCAGTTAAACACTAACCCTCGTTCAAATCGTGTCTTGATAGATTCTCAGTGTTATCATTAAACTCAGCTCAAAATCTGATCATATAGGTGACCGACTTATCATCATAATATCATTATAGCTTGCAGCATTTCAGTGTAATTTCCACAAGTTTTGTATAGTGTTTACAAGCAAAGAAGACATTCTGACAAGATAGAGAGATTACTCTAGCTCAGTCAAAATTGATTCGAAAATTATGAATTTTGTCTCAAATTGTAGATTGAATCTTTTTCTACGATTTGGAACCAGAATGATTATTTTTGAATCAATATTGACCGAGCTGGAGTCATTTTTTCATCTTGCCGAAATGTCTTCTTCGCTTGGACAGACTACACATTATCAACCAAGTATTTTTGCAGAAACTTGTTTGATACGGTTCATCATCCATGCTGCACGTGGTAGGCGATCGTGATTTAGCTATAATTCACTCTGTTACTATCAGAAGTGGAATATGGAAAAGAAAGGAGAAGATAAGGTAAATGAGATGTAAAGCGAAGGAAACAATATGGGAAGCATTAGAATTTGAGAAAAATTAGAAGATGAAAAAGGTTGAGAAAAAATGAGCAATGGAACAGGGAGGAAAGAGGAGATAAAGAGGGAGAAAACAATGGCGGCTCGTGCACTCGAAACAGGTGAAGTGCTCGTATCTTTTACAGTACAGCACTTCACCTGTTTTGTGGTAACGAACCACCAGTGGAAGAAAAGAGGTAGAGGAAGAAGAGTTGAAAAGAAGGAAAGGAGAAGAGGGCAGTTAAAAAAGAAAAAAGAGCTTAAACTACGAAATAAATAATATGAAAAAAGAGATTGGAAAAGGAAGAGGTGGTGAAAGGTAAAAGGAATTGAGGATGAGGAGAAGGAATAGATGGGAAAAAGGTGAGGGAGAAGGTGATGATAATGAATAAAAGATGATGTGAATTAAAAAGTTAAAAAATTAAGAAGTAGATCCTTCGTTTGATGATATAGTATTCAATATTTATAATTTTCAAGTCCATCCAATATTATTATAACTGCAGCACCACAATATCAGCTTCGCAACTACTTGGATTATGAATTAATAAATAAAACGAGAAGGTTCATAAAAAAGATTAAGTGATGAAGCCAGTGGAGAAATTTCAGTTACATCAGAAAAAAAACTGGAGGATGAGTGACGAAAGAGAATACTGGGTTTTTGGAAAGGAAAAGAGAAGAGAAAGAAGAATATTAAATAAGATAAGATATAAATTTATTGAACATAGCTACAGATGTAATACATGAAACAGTTAACCTAATACAATAGACAGTTGAATATCATCATCACAATAAATTTAAACATGAATTATCCAAAGTAACATCACATCACTGAATTATAGAATACAAAGATAATTAATACAACTATAAGAGCCTATATCTATGTAGAAGGGATGCTTGAAAAGGAATTAGCGAACAAGAAAAACCCTAGTTGCTAAGAAGAAGGTGACATCTTAGTGGATGTAACGAATAGGGGAAATGTTGGAAGTGAGAATGTAGGAGGAAAGTGTGTGTGAAGTTAATAAGAGAAAACAGAACAAAAGAAATCTGAATATTACATCATGGAGATGAGTTAGAACTTAAGTTGAAGCATGTTCACTGGCGGCTCGTACCCACGAAACAGGTGAAGTGCCCGTAACTTTCACTGAACAACACTTCACCTTCTTCGTGAACACGAGCCGCCAGTTATGTTGTTACGACATTAGAAAAATCAATATGAGAGAAGTAGGTGTGTATAGAAGCATAAAAACCTAGACTAATCATATTATTATTTATTACGAGATAGGAGCTAAAGGAGGAGAAATAATAGGAGAAATAGGAGCTAAAGGAGGAGGAAAAGACGATTCAAAAAGGAATGGAGAAAATGTAGCCTACCTGAATGAAGTTAATAAAGCGGGATACATAGGTTTTGACAAAGAAGTACGGGAAGAATGGAAACGAAAAAGAAGATGAAAATGAGATAAATCTAGTTCTTGGCAATGGACTTTGGATGATCACGACTTTGATCATCTCATACACACACTCAGGCACTATTTCATCACTTTACTCCTTGACAGCGGGGTTGCCAAATTCATCCTTACCATTTTCAACTAGATTACTTCGCTACATTCAACACTATAGATTACTCTGCTAACCCACATGATTGGAAAGGCATCATAAATTATTCATTGTTCTCGGCACGAAAAATTCGCCATCCTCGAAAATTTATCTGTTCTATTCAAATTCGGAAATTAGTTTCCACTTCACAAATCAACAAGTACTAGTAAAATGTGAGAGCTCGTTTTGCTTTTATTTATTACCTTGAATGGAACTTTTAAGAAACACCACTGCTCAACACAAGTTTCAACCACGGTATTTTTTTGAACCACTTTGCCAATGATTGAGTTCTCATAGAAAAACATAAACATTCAAACATGTTCACAGACTCTTATGTTTTCTCTTGTAACATCGTGAATAACCTTATTATTATGTGGTTATATCTATATATTAAATAGTGTCATTAGCAATCATGGTTTTTTATTCTTGAGAGTTGAAATTTGTCAGTATAGTGAAAGTGGACATTGTGGATAGACATACCGTATAACCTACATCTTAAACCTACATCATCATTCACTCATTTGCTTAAAATACTTGGAAACCAAGTCGCAATTGTAAAGAAAGAATAAAAAAAGAAAGAAAGACTTTACTTAAAATGTCATTAACGGAAACATGAAAATCTGAGGGTAGAACAACTTTCAATAGAGATATTATAGCATACATTGATTAGTTCCAGCTTTTGTCATGCAATCATGCTTTCAAATCCTCAGATTTCCTGAGATTTTGACTTTTGAAACTTGAATAATAATTGAGAACATGGGTGTCAGAATTCTCCATAGTTTCTATTATAGAAGCACTATATGATGATATTATTATGATTGTGTGAAATGTTAATCCCCCCCAGTTCTTATTCTTGAAGCACTACATGCTATGTGTGAAATATTCAGCACTGGAGATTGATACTTGAGAATCAAGTCCACATTAAGAAAATGCCTCAAGATACATTTTGATACAACACTGATGAGATAAGTCAATACTAATCTAAAACATGACCTTGCCTGTAGGTGTCATCACTCACTGAGGAATGTAAAACAAATCACAGTCCTTGCGGTGTGAAATAGAGTGATTACTATCGTGATAAATTATTCTCATTGACAGGATGTACTCTATGTTTATAAAGTCATTGTCACAGGAAGTGGATCCTAATTTCAGTTCTGTGCTTCCTTCAATATTTTCAAAGTTCAAGTCTCACAAACACCTTGAAATCTTCCACACACCTTCTCACGAGCTGATCTCCTAGATCTGGAATAATCATAATAATTATAATCCAGAATGACTCAGACGTGACAAGAGGTTCAGGTTGCGCGAACATAGAAGACATGCCGTTGCAATACAATATGCATTGCGGTGGTGTGTCTTCTAGCTTGCGCGAACTTTATCAGTGATGGCACGGAAGTGGAGCATCCAATATAATATTTGGTCGCAATAGAATTTTGTTCAAAGATTGACGACCTAGTATTGAACTTGATTTTTGATGATAATAGA
Organism: Sogatella furcifera; assembly: GCA_017141385.1. Taxonomy (NCBI): domain Eukaryota; kingdom Metazoa; phylum Arthropoda; class Insecta; order Hemiptera; family Delphacidae; genus Sogatella; species Sogatella furcifera. The sequence goes on from CM029556.1 coordinate 21,832,386, forward strand.
AGATTCAAACCAACAATTACTGTAATCTTTTTACTGGTTGTAATCTAATAATTACTGGATGATGGCTTAGACATAATAATATAATTTTTTTATGAAAATAAAAGATTCATACTAATTATAATCTGGTTGATGATGGCTCAGCCATGTTAAATAAGATATTCAAGAGATCACGGAAGTGTAGCATCTAATTTTTTGTCGATGTTAAAAAATTGGCAACCTGCTTGTCTTGACCTCCAATTTTGTTGAAATTTGACTAATTCTGGGTGCAAGATCTAGTTCAAGGTTGATTGAATTATCTACAGTTCCACAGCAATTTCCAATACTGTTTAAATTAAAATTGCTATGTGCATCAATATATCGGGATCTATCGGAATTTCATAGACGAGAACCTAAAACCTGAAAATTGTTACTCATTCTCTAATAGTTTTTTAAATTCTTGATCGATTTGATATTCTCTAACACAGGGAAAAGAAAGAAGTAATCCACATGTATTCTATTTCATAGGTTTTCGCTCTAATACTGTATATCAATTGTGTCCACCTATCAAGTGATTTCCTATTCCAATCAAAAATGACTCTAGGATCATTACAGTATGTGTGTTTATAATAGTATTCTATTTCAGTGAAACGGTTTTTGCTCTTAGGTGATTGTGATGTTAAGTCACAAACACTATCAAGAGATTTCCGGATCCTTATCAAAACACTTGTGTAATTATCAAATTTTCTAAAATTTTCTCTCAATAAAAAGCCATTTGTATTTGTAGTACATGTATCATTATCAAACTTAATCAATTTTTTTCTAAACGTTATCAAAATTCCATGTCAGCGATATTTTTCCAAGATAAAAGGTGAGAGGTGTGACAAACGCTCATAAGATGAACTTAACTATTTGAGAACTACATATTGTACATTTCAGTGAAGGAAATACGTTATGTTTAGTTACGTTCCATCTGCAAGCACACTCATTTATTTATTCATTGAGGGATACAAACACACAATCACACAATCAAAAGTTTTCAGACTCAGTGGAAATTGTCGTTTCGAAATAAATAAATATACAATCACAATAATGATAGGGAAAGAGAGAACAGGCACAGGCCCTTCACTATCTCGATACCAATTTTGATGAAATGTAATATGAAAAATGATTCAAGTCAAACCAATCACAAATTGAAAGTTCATATAGAAATGTTGAAGTGGCAAGAGACACCAGACACACGAAACGAATTGGAAAACCCATAGCATAAAAGCTCGATACTTTTCTCATCTAACCTACAGCAGGCTATGCAATATAAAGCATGAGAAGCTTGAATTTCGTGCTACAATCATCATTAACAACATCATCATCATCATCATCATCATCATCATCATCATCATCATCTTAAAAAATCATCATCATCCACGTCAAACACTATTACGTTCATCATTCGCAAACTGCATCGATTCTCACACACCGCCATGTAGTAATGCAACTCCAAGTGCAACAGCCAGACTGCAGTTTAGACTATGCACTCAAAATTGCACCCATCAATACTATACAGCACTGCAGCTTTTTGTTACATCACACTGCTATTGACCCCTTACAATGTAGTTTGCTCTCTGCAGAAGCCTAGACGTATACTTATCAGGACGATAATTATTGTTGAGGATCTGAAGATGGACATAAATGATTGGAATGCTGATGAGTACCTTGAAAAAGCGGACTCTATGAGTAATGGGTTTATGATGAGCTGGATGGACTGTTCAAATGATTTCAAATCATGCATGTAAGAAACAAATGTAACATTGTGTTACTCCAATAATTATATGTTTTATTGATGAATAATTAGTCGAATCATTATTGGGTTTGAGGGCAAACTAATTGAAACATATATGTTTTATGGTGAAAATTTAAATCTGTATTCAACAGATTATTCATTACAGAGGAATGACAGGAGTGAGACTTCACCCTCTGAAAAAGTTTCACAAATTGTAAAATTAGAATAAAATGAGAAAATGTTTTACCACAAACTGATTTAATTCACAATACATTCATGCCATCAAATTCCATATCCTGAAATCTCAATTGACAACTTGGATTATAACTTTGAGGTTTTGAAGTTTGCGAAATGTAAGTTCTGATGATATTTCATTTGAATTTCTTCAAAGTTTTGAATAAACGACCTCAAAATTCAAGCACTGTAGTTGAAGAGTTTGCAGAGCTCGTGGTTGTGATAACAATAAGTATTAAAAGTTTTGAAATACCTTTTAAAATCTCTTTATTGTCATATCATAATCTCGTATATTGTTACTATTTTTCAATATCTCATCTCTTATCATGGAAGCATACTAGTTCACTTCAACACTATATTGTGTCACCATGCAGATTGCGCTCCACTAAAAAAACAAAATCTGTAGTACCTGTTGCAACTTATCAAATATAGATAACGTCAAATGTAGCGTCGTGAGTTCAACATTACAGTGATTGTAGGGAACTATCTTGCAACTATAAACTATAATATTTTCAGTTTCACGCTTGTTAATAATTGGTTTCTGAGCTACAAATATTTTGATTTTGACCGAAGATAACATTCTGGTCTTACAGTATAGGTAAAAGGGTCACACCTCCCTATATTTTCACAAAATAACGACGTTGTAAATACATAATAGCTTCTCTGGAGGGAAATTTGATCAATGAATTAGCCAATCATGGAGATTATAAGATTATGTTCGATAGGATCTTGTTATCTAAATCATTTCATAGTAAGAAAATCAATTGTATCAGGTTGGTTGCTCGGAAAACATTCGAATACAGTTATATGACGTCATTTGAAACAGATACTCGTATTCAAGAGAACTGCTGCATTTACTGCTCTGGATGAGGTTAATTTAGTGCAATATAACTATTTTGTCGTTTTATTTTTGCAATCCTCCAAAATATTTTAATATTTTACTCATTCTTGTAAATTTATTCGCCATTTTGTGTTGTATGTTGAAGGTTCCAGATTTGACAAGAATTCGAAACTATTTAATTCAACACAAGAGGAAAAAGAAGCTGAATCATCAGTTTAATTTCACATCTCACATTGACTTTCATTTTGGCTTGATCATAAAGAGCCTTCAACTTTGAATTAAATACTTTAGAATCATAAATTCATAATTTATTCAATTATACATGGGTGACAGTTATATTCAATTATACAGGCTAGTGCCTAGAAATGATCCTCTACCAATTTATCATAATTCATAACCTTCCATCATTCTATGATAGAAATGATAGATGGTTATGAATCTATACACACAGACTGATGAAACAAGGTTATATTATAATATATCATGGAGGTTGACATTCTCTCAATTATTATGAAGAGAGAACTATTTAGAATTTGACAGAGAATATCACAATAAAGAACCGAAATAATCGACTTACATATACTAAAAAAATCATGCAATCTAGAAGTAATCTAAGAAATTCAAACAAAATACAGTACTGAAGAACAGTAATAAAATTTCATGTTTTCAAAATACCGTATTACAACGTTGTAGACTACAGTACTTACCTGCTATCAATGACCAATAATTTTGAAACCAGTTCATACTCAAAACACAAATTTTTATGACCCAAACTACGGAAATCGCACATTTGCGATTTTAAAACTGATACTAATCAGTTTTTTCTATCAATAATTATTATTGGATGCGAAGTTTTTTCATCGTTTTCCAGATGTAGGCGAAGTTTAATAATTATCATAGAATCTGATACACCATCTCCTGATTAAGAAATCTAAATAATCTGAGGCCGACCTTCATATCATCGTTTGAATTTTTATTGATCTTGATGATGATGATAGCTTGATCACGAACTATACTAGATCAATAAGAAATCCGGTTGGACTACAATGATGATCATTGATGCACCTTTTAAAACATGTTGATTGCAGCATCATCGCGTACATTCATGTTTCACAATAATCAACAATATGAGTTGCACTTGGACTTTTTAATGTGTCTTGTACTGGTTCATTAAAAAACAGTAAGTACTGATTTCAATGACTACTTCTTCTTTTTCTTCTCCTTTCTCTTCTAGTCCTTCTTCACATCCTTATTCCAGCGAGCTTTGTTCCAGCTTACTGTTTATACCTCAATCTTCTGCTTAGTTTTTCACCAAATACCCCTGCTTGACTTTTTTAATCATTCTTTGTACCTCTTTCTTTTTTTACATCGTCTCTTCTACTAAACTTCCTCTTCCACTGAAAAAATCAATTTTCAATCTCCCTCAATCTTCTCTCAATTTCCTTTCTCTCTATTTCTATTCTCATTTCATTTTGGCAACAATGGCGGAAAATTGAGATTTTCCGAAAATGATTAATGATTTTTCCTATTTTTCAGAGGTTTTACTCAGGTTCTAAAATGATCAATTTCTATGGAAAACTAGCTGAGGAATTCAATGAAATCAGTTTGAAGATTGTAAATTTAACGGATATTGAGATAATTCAGAAAATATGCTAAAAACCGCTATTTTTCAACAATAAGGATTATAGCTGGATAAGGAATCATAAATTTGTATTTTTCATTAATGGAAGTTGGAGAGTCGGATTCTTAAGAAAAAGTTGAATGGCGGCGATTGTGTAAATCTCACCCAAGTCTCCGAAATAGCGATCAAAATTCGCAAAATCACTACTAAATACAAATTCATCGCTTGTCCTGTGTTTTGTCAATTTTGCGATTTTTGATCGCCATTTCTGAGATTTGGGTAAGATTTACACAATCACCGCCATTTCACTTTTTCTTCAGAATCAGACTCTCTTCAACTTCCATTAATAAAGAATACAATTTTATGATTCCTTATCCAGTTATAACCCTTATCGTTTAAAAATGGCGTTTTTTAGCATAGCCTATTTTCTCAATTATCTCAATAACTGTTGAAGTTACAAGCTTGGAACTGGTTCCATTGAATTTCTCAGCTAATTTCACATAGGAATTGATCATTTCAGAACCTCACTAACTCCTCTGAAAAATTAATATTCATTTAAAAATCTCAATTTTCCGCCATTGTTATCTTAGCAACAAAGCGTTTTTGGAACAAGAATTTTTATGTACAATAGCCATAAATTCGATTTATATTATCATTACAGACTGCCTCTTATTATCTGGTATCTCCTTTTGCGAATTGTAGATTTTGTTCTACTAACAAAAACTGGTCTACAAAGTCAATCAAAATTGTAGCTTTTAACCTGCACTTAACAAAGGTCATCCGGACTCTATCATTAAAGTTTTCATCATCACCCTCACCCTCTCTTCATCTCTCTCTCTCTTTCTCTTTCTCTCTTTTCTCCTCCCTTCCAATTCTCTTCTTCTTCACTCTTTCTTCTCCTCATCTCCACCTTCATTTCGAAGATGATGGTAGTGATGAAACGAACTAATGAAATCCTGATACGACCTAATAAGTTTGTATCATGACACAAAAACACATTGCAACTGGAATTATCAATCTAACTCTGCAATCTCCTTATTAATGAAACAGGGTCAAGTGTTCATCTTCTGTGTCAAGACGCTAGTAATAATAATTATTATCATTGCAACGTATCATGAAAAAACATTTTTATCACTTGTACTGCTACTGTATCTTGGAATAAGTATATGCAAGTAATATTATCCTACTACTCAACCCATCATAGAAAAAACAGAACTCTATCACTCGTGCTGTTATAGTCCATCCAAGCAGAGAAGAGCCTCTGGCAACATGAGGAAATGACTCCAGCTCGGTCAACATTGGTTCAAAAATTATTGATTTTGTCTCAAATCGTAGATCAGGATGTTTCCTAAAATTAAAACCAAATCAATAATTTTTTAACCAATGTTGACCGAGCTGGAGTCATTTTCTCATCTTGCTAGAGGCTCTTCTTTGCTTGGACAGACTATATCGCATTCAAGGAATTAATGAGTGAGTCAACTTCATTAGCTCAAAGGATGAACATGTCTATAGTATATTATCATCATTAAAGTGGAAGGAATAAATTTTATTGGTTTTCCTTAACTCAATATCATAATCACATGAATGATGATATTTAATCAGTATAATTTGAATATAGGCTATTATGAGGTTGAAAAGTGTGAAAAACTCTAGTTAGGTTGTTAAGATTGTTAATTTTTTTATATTTACGTTCGTTTGATATCCTTGATTCAATGGAAATGTAAGAAAATCTATTTTCCAAGTTATTCTAAGTAGATATTCCTATTTATTCTGTTGTCAAGAATAACAAAGAAATATTCATATAAAAAGCAATTCAAGCATATGCTATTGATCAAGTAATCATGATTTTGAACTGTGAGAATTGTATTCATTCTTAATAAGCGAGGAGCGCTCAAAACTATTTATTGAAATAATTGTGGGAATGTTGTTCCAATTCTTTCAATTTGCATGCATTCACAATATTCAATCTTGGTGAATCAAGTGGAAGAGGGGGCTCTTGTGCCTCAACTTCGCCCACAACGCTTTTTGTAATGTACAAAATGGAAGAATAAAGACATTCATCTATTTATAATATCTATATCTAATATCTATCTATTCATATTATAATCTTATACATCCATAGATGATACAAAACTATTCAACACAAAGTATGTTTTAATGTGATAAATAGTGTATGCAACGGTTGTATTAGGCCTTTATAGCATTCGTAAGATATTTAGAGCACTCGCTTCGCTCGTGGCTCTAACTTACATCTCACCTCATGCAATAAAGGCTCCCATCATACAACCGTTGCATAAACTACTATTTCAATTCAATTATTTCAACTCAAACTCTGATCTTCCAATTGGCATTTGTTTCAAGCAGTCGTTAAATTAGACTCTCACCATAATTCCTCTTATCACCCATGCACAATCCTAGAGCTTATTGGGAAATATCGAATAAAAACCAGACAAATTAAGCACTGGCGGCTCGTGCTCTCGAAACAGGTGAAGTGCCCGTATCTTTTACTGCACAGCACTTCACCTGTTTCGTGGGCTTGAGCCGCCAGACAAATTAAGTAATTTCATCTCGAAACTATTCAAAAGTGATGTGATGGAAATGATACATGTATGTTGGTATAGTCTGTCCAATCAAAGAAGACCCTCTGGCAAGATGGGAAAATGACTCCAGCTTGGTCAATATTAATTGTTGAAGAATTATAAATGGTCTTTATTGTAGATGAAATTGTTTCCTACAATTCGAGATCAAAAATATAATTTTTAAACCAATATTGACCGAGCTAGAGTCATTTTCCCACCTTGCCAGAGGATCTTCTTTGCTTGGACAGACTATAGTCAGTCTTAGATTAACCTCATCACTGCAATAACTATGCAAGTCGGCAACTTGTTTATTGAGAAGAATCATGCAAAATTGAATCGAAACATGAAAACGAATGATAATTAAAAGAATTAGAAGGAATATGAAGGGATGAGTTGAAGAGTGAGAAGCAAAGAAGAGAGAGCAGAAGAGGAACTGGAGAGAAGCAGAGAGAAGAATGTGGAACATATAGAAAGAGATTCAAAACAGAGGAGGGAAAAGTGAGAAAAATAGAGAAGTAGAATTAGAAATTTTCAGAACATAATATTTCAGTGGAAAATTGAAGACTAGAAATGCAAAACTGGGTAACAGAATGGAGAGCGATGAGAAGAAGAATGAAACAGAAATGAAGAGAAGAATAAGGAGCGAGCGGGAGAAAAATGGAGAGAAGAATGAAGAGCGAGAAGAAGTAGAGTGAGGAGGAATGGAGATGAGAATAAGGAGCGAGGGGAAGAAGAATGAGGAGAAATGGAAAGAAGAATTAGGAGCGAGGAGAAGAAAAACGAGAAGAAATTGAGAGGAAAATAAGGAATAGAGGAGGAAACGAAAAAGAGCAAAGATGTGAAGAATGAGGAGAAAAGGGGAGACGAATTGGGAGCAAGGAGAAGAAGAATGAGGAGAAAAGGAGAAGAGAATTAGGAGCGAGGAAGGTAGATAGAGGAACAAAGAAGTCAAGAATAAGGAGTAATGGAGGAAATGGAAAAGAGCAAATATGTGAAGAATGAGGAGCAAAAGAGGGAAGAATTAGTTGTGAGGAGGAAAATAATAAGGAACAAAAAAAGAGAATAATGAGGAGTGGAGAATGGAAGAGTAAGGAGCCGAAATGACTGTGTAAAATGAGTAGCAAAGGAGAAAAGAGTTGTAAGCAAGGGGACGGATAAATGAGGAGCAATTGAAAGAAGAATGAGGAGCAAAGATGAAAAAAATTGAGAACAATTGGAGAGAATAATAAGAAAAATTGGAGAATGAAGACCAAAAAAGAAAAAAATAACAAACGAAGAAAGAAGTGTAAGGAGAAAATAAGAAAACAATTAAGAGTAAATAAGAAACTGAATAATTCAATCAAGATAATGATAATAATGTTCCAATAATATTAAGAAAATTGAAAATGAAATTATAAATAGATGAATAACAAATGGAAAAATATATAAAATGTGGGATACAAAGAAGAAAATGAGTGTGGAAGAAAGGGAGAAAAACACTCAGAATCTTGCAGAAACACAAGAAGATTATGTTGCAGAGTTGCAGTGAACTCCTAGACCTGAGTCTGGTGTTAGTTTCATAAATGGGATTAGGCTCACAGTGAACGTGATAGGCTGGCATGAGTGCACAGGTCATGAACCTATTAAATAAACGCGGTTACTTGTGGCATATTATCCGCTTGCAATCGAAGTTGATTTGAACGCAACTGGGAGAATTACTATTGAAGTTATTGGAGGAGTAACAGATCCAAGTTATGGGAGAAATTGTTGGAGTTATGGAAGGAATATTGTTGAAGTTATGAGAAAAATTATTGTGGATATGAGAAGAAACATTAAAGTTATTGTAACATAAAGTTAAAGTAATAATAATATTCGTGCAACCTGGCTGGCTCAGGTCTGGTGTCAGAGTTTTCAGGTCGCTGCTGATCAATTTCAGGGCCTCTGACATGACTTAACGACTGTTTTTAGGCAGCGGGGACCGACGGCTTAACGTGTCCATCCGAAACACGGGAAAGTAGCCTGAGAAAAATTCCTGGTCTGGGTTTGAACCCGGGACCTTTGGATCTTTGTAGGTGAGTAGGATTCTGAGACGAGGATATCCATTTATTCCTAAGAGTATACAGTTAATATCTGGTATATTATTAGAAGTAAATAATACTTCCTAAATACTTCACTTGTAAATAAAACACTTCCAATATTTCCAGCACCCTAGAATAGGAAGACTATTCTTAATGTATAACAATGTTTGGAAATAATGAATTGAAAGTAATAAACACTTACGTCTACTGTACAAGAGATCCAAATTTGTCAAAAATTAGTCCAATACTTGAAATGGGTTGACGTTAGTCTATGGGAAATTGCCTCATAATACAATGTAGATTATTGAATAATGATTTATAAGTATGAGTCGATGATGAGTGTATGATTTATGACTGATTATTTTGTCTTCCATTCTCAAAGAATTATGAAAACAAGATGAGAAATGTTAAGTGGCCTAAACAAATTGTATTGTCCTGATTTGAATAGAAATAATTTCTAGAATTGGAAGTAGAAGGAAGATACTAGGATATGATCTTGTAGAAGCAATGAAATGCTAAAAGTGAATTTCATGCGTTTCAAAAGTGCTATTCCATGCAAAAGTGCTTTTCTTGCGTGAATGGATAATTATATTCTATGGAAGTATCTAGGAAGTATTATTCATTTCTAATAATATACAAGATATTAACTGTATAGGCCTACTCTTTAGGAATAAATAGATATCCTCGTCTCAGATTCCTATTGACAAACAAATTTCTAGAAAAATTGAGTGATGTTAGGGATGAAGAAATAAGGTCAACTCTAATTGGAACAATGCAGAAGAAGCAATAGAATTGAATCCATATATGAGAATAGAATCACAGATAATTGGAAAATATTATCTATAATATATTCATTCAAAGAATGAGATCCTCATACAACTGGCATTGATCCTCAATACTTTAGCAAGACATTATTACTTGTAATATTGTATTGTATATTGTAAGATCTAATCATATATGGGAAACAAATTTCATTTTGAATTTTTTTGTTCGATACAAAAAGAATGACATTTCAATAATTATTATCAGACATTTTAATATCACTACTCCTTTTGGTCTAAAGTTTAATATTGTGTGAAAAATACGTGTAAAAATGTGGGAAGTAGCCTATAAGGATCTAGTAGGGAGTGTTAGGAAAAAGGATCGCAAGAGAGTGCTAGTCTGTCCAAGCAAAGAAGACATTCTGACAAAATTGGAAAATGACTCTAGCTAGGTAAATATTGATTAAAAACTTATAAACTTGGTCTTAAGTTGTAGATCAGAATGTTTCCTACGATAAATTTAACATTTTTAAACAATATCGATCGAGCTGGAGTAATTTTTCCATCCTGGCAGAATGTCTTCTTTGCTTGGACAGACTAAGCGAACCAAATAAGGTGATAAACTGAAGCCAGAGTGATATCAATTGAATAACATTAAATTGAACCAGAAAATAGTAAACGATCTCTTGATCTATCGATTCTTCGATTTATCGATCCATCAGTTCAAGGTTGAATAGTGTAGTCGATTCAGCACTCGTTCAGCTATGTAAATTATAACAGTTATCCATTGTATGCAATGCATTGAAACGTGTTAAACGGTTTCTCAATGGTTTTTGTATCAAAGTTGTGGAGTAGCTGTATTCAATTCAACTAAATAAGTAGATTCAAAGTCAATACCATAGTTTAGCATATATTTCATGTGCTGAACTATTGATGAAACTTACACAGTACATTAATTCAATAAGAATATAAGATGTGAAAAAATTTGAACTATACCCTATTCACGATCACTTGAGACGAAATGAACAAATTCAAAATGAACGAATTTTGCGCGTGTGTGCGGGTAAAGGGAGGTATTACTTCATACGACGGTCAGCCGCAGTCGAACAGCTGTAGTCAATCACAGTTCTTGGTTTTTCCTCAAACTCAAACAAAAATAGCTACCTGTACATGCAAAAAGTTTCTTTATTTCGTCTCAAGTGATCGTGAATAGGGTATAGAAGGAGAATTTTAAAAATGGTTAAGATAAGTTTTCATTATACTGTAGCCTACTAACCTGCAGGCCCGCTTCGTCAGGCTACAAATTCCTGAAAAATGTGAGGTCAATAAGCTAAGGTCAATCTAGTGTCAATGAGCAAAAACGGGACCGCTTCGCTCGCTTGCAAATTCAACATGAACGATTACAAAATTCCGTATTCACATTGTGTTTAAATTTGATGTTGTGACTAGTTCCCTTCGCTCGCCTGCAAATTCCCCGGCAGTGTCAGGATGGGAAGAAACGGGCTCGCTTCGCTCGCCAACAAATTCCATTCAAACGGATACTATTTGTCCATCATATCACTCAATTGGGTCATTCAGGCTAGTTTTTGGATGATTTGAGAATCCTGTGAATGAATTATTCTATCACCTCAGCTCTAACTGGGTATTTGATTTGAACGTGATAAGTTCAATCGTTTCTGTGAAATCTGTGGAAGTGCAAAGAAAACCTTCAAAAACTGATTTTTTACTGGCGTAATCTCGGAGAATTTTGAAAAATTTCTTCACGCAAAATTTATACAGGCCTAACTAATATCAATTAGACTAATATCCTAACTAGTATAATCCTAACTAATATCCCCTTTATGAGGAATATTCTCATTTTAAGTTACTAGAAAACTCTTTTCAGAAACCAATTTCACAACGAACCAAAACTCTCAAGTCTTCTCCTATTGACTCAGCTCTTAATGAATAATATTTTCTGACCCTTTTCATAGGTTCTCATCTACTCATTCCAAAAGTGTCATTGAAATAACAACTTTCCGCAGCATGGCATACTCGATTGGAAAACTGTAATAATTAGAATATCTACCACAATAACCTTCAAACTATCTAATGAAGATGAACCCAAAGGTCGAAAAGATGCATCACATTTAATGAGTTCGCAGATCGATCAATCCCAGAATGCACTTCTCAAGGAATCTTAATTAAATAGAAGAGTTATTACCAGTTTGCATCATCATACGTGAGGTACTTATTATACTCATTACAAACTGTGTCAGTGTGAATACATGACTTCCCAGCTCAAATAAATACCCCAGTTCTAGGATCAGTATATTATCATCAATTTTTTAATAGGCTATAACAGTCTTTTTCTGTAGAATATCCAGTTTTAATAGCCTACTAGAAGAAAACTGTCTGATAAAGTAGGCATAGACTTTGATGATCGGTTTTGAAAATAGTCGAAGTAGTAGTTATACTTCATAAATATTGGGATGTTTTTCGAATCAGATCACAATTTTAAAGGGAGCTTTTTGTAGTCAGAAGATTTTCCATAATATTTTGTTCCCAATAATATCGGGTATTAAACTTAATAGCCTATCCTTTTATTGCTATTTGGCCTTAATTTGAAATTTGGACTGAACTTTGATCAAAATTGTGTTAGAAAAATTGAAGGCTATGCCTGTTCTTTCTTCCACTATTGTATTACTGTATATGTATTATATTCATGTTTATCATTAGATAGATGGATGAATTAGAGACAATAGTGGAAATATTTTCTGTACCACTGGATTTGATTGACGAAACATAAACAATAAACATACTATAATACATGAACATTTCCTGTCTCTGGAGGAATAGTGAGTGTTGCATTACACTCTAACTGATCAACTGCATCTTATTCAGATGTGTTCTGCGCCGCCAATGGTTGTGGAAACTGGCTTATGGTTGAGAGGATCAACGTGCTAATCTCACGTTACCTCTATCCTGGTCGTGGACTGTTCGGTTGCTGTGAAGTCTTTCCGGGTAGGGAGGTCAATCTGGTTGGGTCGTGGTTGGCTTTGGCTCGGTCAGTGTTGCTTCGGGGTCTGTGGGTTTCTATTTGAGAATTTATAGCTTTTGGGCTGGTATTGGTCGGGCTGGAGTAGATTTTCCGTCTTGCAGGGGTGTCTTATTTGCTAGGACGGACTGTATAGTGGAGTGAATATGAAAATGGCAACCAGCTGGTGGGTATTATCCCTTTGTGGGCTGTTGAGCCATTGACAAACAAACACAATATTTCAAATACATGAACAAACTTATTTTCAAATTAAAAGCTTCGAAATGATTGTCCTTCAAATCTGATTCACTATCCCCTTTACTTAGGTATTTATAATTATTTTCACCCTGGTTGAAATTATTGAATTCTCTATTGTTAGTAGGCTACAGAAATTTCTCAATTATCAATTACTATTAATCCAGGTTCACAATAGTATTACTATAAGTTATAAGACTCATTATAACTAAATACTTACTATTCCAATCAGTCATGACTATTAATTCAATATACAGTATAATCGGTGGTCATGCAGTGAGTAACACGGTCACTCAAAATATAATCAATGCACTATCTATGAATGGGCGAATCTTATTTAACGATAAAATTCCTATTGTCAATAAGTTTTATTACTTCAATTATCTTACCACGGCATTCGATTCTAAAAGGATTTATCGTTGTTTTAGTGCAATTCCCCATAGTTTCCAAGTAACATTCAAGCAGTAATAACAAAGACAGAATATTGAGAAATGAGAGAATCTTCATTCATTGTCTGTTGTTGGTGTATTAAAGTCTGTTCAAGCAAAGAAGGCATTCTGGCAAGATGGGAAAATAACTCCAGTTCGGTCAATATTGGCTCAAAAATTTTTAATTTGTTCTCAAATTTCAGACAACATTCTAATCTACAATTTGGGACCAAATTTATTATTTTTGAATCAATATTGATCGGGTTGGAATCATTTTCTCATCTTGCCAGAATGTCTACTTGGCTTGGACAGATTTCAAGACTATACATGGCCGAACCCAACCACAGGCAGCTCGCTTCAATTCCATTTCAATATCCATCTAATGAGTATTCAGTCTCGGATATTGGATTGTTGCTACCTAAAATTACTATCCATGTCAAGAACATCATCTCCACTTAAGTTCACTCATCTCCATAGAAAGAAACTTAATTGAAGCTACAAAGAAATATGGATTTCGTTCAGTGTGTTCTTATGAAAATGAATATTATTTCACGAAAATGATTCATCTGTAGATTTTTCGGCGATTTGTTCGTGTAATTTTAGCACAGATGGGTTCTGGTTGGATGATGAACTTGATGCGATTATTATAATGGTCCTTGAACTATGAGCGATTTGTGTCAATCTGTGAAGGTAGAGTTGGGAAATAGTCCGGATATGGTTATAGCGAATACAATTCATCAATAAAATTGGATTGTCTTTGGTGATAGCAAAGAGGATTCTAGGATTAATAGACAGTTCTATTATTCTATGGTTATAGTATCTATTATTTATTTATTCATTATCAAGTTACAACATACACTTGATGGTAGGTTCGACAGGATTACTCCCAAAACTGTCCCTTTACCAATTTTCAATAATGAGTCAATTATGTAGCGATCACCAAGAAATTAACCTCACCAAGTAAACAATATGTGATAATTATGTGATTGTAATATTATGTGATTAAGTTAATCTTATGATATTAAATAATAGATTCATAGGAATTCTTTAATTATACATTTGAATGATTCATATTTATCTTGAGTGTATGAAAAAGCGGGAGTCAGCTCAAGCCACTGGCGGCTCGTACCCACAAAAAAGGCGAAGTGCCCGTCTTTTTTATTGTACAGCACTTCACCTGTTTCGTGTGCACGAGCCGCCAGTGGCTCAAGCTTTTTTCATTCTAAAGTCTATTCGGAAAAGCACAAGAATAAAGCTACAGTGCAGCGACCACATAATACAAGTGAGTTATATGGTCTCTAGTGATGTAATAATTTCAAATCATTTTAAATATTTTTGGTACTGTTTTTAATCATTTACCAACCTTTCAAATTTTAAATTGATAAATCATGTTTTTTTTATTTTTGAGAGTTAAAATTTGTGAGTATAGTGAAAGTGGACATTGTGGATAGACATATAACCTACATCTTAAACCTTCATGATCATCATCCATCATCACTCATTCATCCTTTGCTTAAAATACTTGGAAACCAAGTCGCAATTGTAAAGAAAGAATAAAAGAATGATTATTATATCAAAAACGCGTTTTTAGGCTGCTTATAGTTGATTTCAGTAGGGTAGGCTATGAGATGTGATCCATTATTTATTGAAGTCTTAGGCTATGTCAATTATACATTTTTCCCTATGATAGCAATATAAATAGTTTTAAAAAATACACGCATTGCTCATACGGCAATGAAATCTTGGAACTAGAAACTTGGAAGGTATACAGTAACTGCTTGAGGAATGATATTAAATTTTCTCAAAATGGAAGAATACCACTGGACCGGTTGAAAATAATTATCCGTCCATGTTCAAGAACTGATGAGTTTTGATGTCTTCATGAACTCTCATTCCAACTACTAGAGAATAAATGTCATAATAAACAGTCATATCCATTTGTATAGAATATTATTGGATGCAATAAAATAATTTCCGAACATACATGCATCTATGCCTGCAAAACCTGTTGTTGCATGAACAAATTTTGCAGATAAAATTGAAATATTAATTGAAATGGAATGAATGTTCATTGCAATAGAAATAATTATTGACTCATAATGATTTACATGTTGATATATTTATGATGAAAATACTTGTTGTGAGAACTCACTTTTTTAATGTTTGATTTGCATTATATTATTCGATTCTGTATGAGCTACCTTGTAGATATTTATTTCAAGAAGATGAAAATGTGTGTCTCGTAGAACAGGAATTCGAATCCAATACTCAAGTTCAATGGTAATCAATTCTTTATGATGGAGAACCTCATAATTGATTTTTTATTCGAAATACTCATATGCTAGAACATATATTTTCAGTAAATCATAATCCCCTCCTTTCCTAAGATGATAATCATTATTAAAATTTTGAAAATCATTTGGACATGCTGCTGATAATCCAAATTTTGGAACCATTTCCTCAATCCTATCTGCATATTATAGAAAAAGATCATTTGTGGAAGATAAATATTAAAGCTTTAAATTTTCAATTCTATACTCTTCAAACGAAATATTGTCAACTGTATTACCAACCAAAACCACTATAGAAGACTTCTATACTATAGTCACTGTGAACAGAACTAAATTAGAATACCTAAATTATTATCAACACATTATTATTTTGTTTGAGCTTATCAATATCAAATGAACCTCAAAAAGCTTCCTGAATCATTTTGTCCATCATACACTTCAGAAAAATTTCGATACCGTCTTGTTGAGACCAATAGAATGGCAGCCCCTGAAAACAAAATGGCCAAGCTTACGTTGTAGCTCTGTGATTGGACGAGACCTCTCCCTCCAACTTCAACACCGGCTAGCCAATAGGAGTCGAGTATAGAGACAGTATAGTCTGGTCGAGCAAAGGAGACATTCTGTCAAGATTGAAAATTTCCACAGCTCAGTCAATATTAGTTCAATAGTTATAAATTTGGTCTCAAATTGTAGTTAGGAAAAATTCTGCTCTACGATTCAAGGAAAGAAATGAACCGTCAATTATTATTATTATAGTCTGTCCAAGCAAAGAAGACATTCTGGCAAGATAGGAAAATAACTCCAGTTCGGTGAATATTGGTTGGAATACTATAAATTTCATCTTAAATTGTAGAAAACATTCTCATCCACAATTTCAGACCAAATTTATAATTCTTGAACCAATATTGACCGATCTGTAGTCATTTTTCCATCTTACTAGAATCTCTTCTTTGCTCAACCAGACTATACTAGTTCACTTGTTTACTTTCCTCTCGATGAATGGATTAAGTGATACTAATCATGTAGTAATCTGAAATATTCCTTATTATGTGAATTTTGTAGGTAGATTATAATATTATATTTTCATGTTTCCTGTACAGATATTAAGGACTCAGAACTAGACAATTTATTACTTTTCATTGCTCATCCTTCCATTGGGGGTCCGTGCCCACGAAACACGTGAAGTGCTGTACAGTAAAATATACGAGCACTTCACCAGTTTCGTGGGCACGAGCCGCTAGTGCATCCTTCAATATTGCCTCCCGGAGGCTGAGGCCGCACTGCCGGTGGGTAGAGCATGGAGGGTGGTGGCCTATTTAATCTTGAAATTCTTAACTGTGGAAAATATAACCTCAAAAAACAGTATGATGTCATACCATTCATACGATTTTTACTATGAATGGTGCGTATTTTCTATAGATTTACCAACTAGTCTCCACCCTCCACGCTTTTGATAAGGAATCCACCCTCCACCCACACACCCTCCACCCACCACTCACCGGCAGTGCAGCCTTAGCCAAAGTTCGAGAATCTAGGAAGAAAGACATCGATACTACGGAATTCCTAAAATGAGATCATATTATATCACCCTCATGATAGGCCTATAGCTTCAATGATTTTGCTTCATAATACTGCTACATTCACTTCAAGGACCAAATAGAACTACTACTGTATAATTTTTTTTCAAACAAAACCCTGGAAAAATATACTCTTCTATCACCAAACGAAAACAAAATATCAGGAATCCATTTCCTGGAGTAAATTTAATAAACTCTGAGACATTTTAGTCTTCTTTGTAAGCAGAGGCACTCCTCTTGCATCTCATCAACAGCTTCATTTTTTGTATCCAAAGTTATCCACTTATAGAAAACTATGAGCCTCAACCAAGGGCTCATTGGGGTTTTCTCCAATCATTTCATACGAGCAATATTTTTCCAACCTATTCCTCATGATATAAGGCTTTAGTTTTGGTTCCATCTTACAAGAATGTCGCTCACGCATTTACTCAGAATTTCCTGTATATGTACAGGAAATTTCAATTCAATTTCAATCAATTCATCATTTGAGGATTTACAATCCAATTCAGCAGCTTGAATCATTATTTTGAAGTGTCGTTGAAGCTTTTAACACTCAACTATCCAACAAAACTCTGAGAACCTCCGTTAATGGATCTCTAACCGATTTTCGCGTGTGAACACACCTATAGTCTGTTCAAGCAAAGAAGACCTGACCTCTGGTGAGATGGGAGAATGACTCAAGCTAGACCAATATTGATTCAAAAATTATTATCGATTTGATCTCAAATTGTAGGGAACGATATGATTTTTGATTAACACTACATTTATAACTCTTGAACAAATATTGACCAAGCTGGAGTCATTTTCTCATCTTGCCAGAGAGTCTTCTTTGCTTGGACAGACTCTGCGGATGACGCCAGCCTCTGTTACAGATGTTACAGTAACGTCCTTTCCCGCGCAAATCGTAGCAATTATTGGCCGCGAACTTGGCGGCAACCTCCCGTATTGGTGCAAGCGAAAGGGCGGGAACGCCGGCCATTGGAGCAAGAGAAAGGCAGCATGAGAAAGAGGCACAACTGAAAGATAGAGTGTTCTACTATATAAGCGGACATGAACCAGGGAACGATCACATTACTCCGGTTCATTCTTCGCTTTAGTTCTGTCCGGTGAGTGACTAGTGCATATCACTCGAGGATATTCCCGCCAAACGACGCAGGCGTGCCACAACACCGACACATTTTTGGCGCGCTTTCACACACAACACATCAACATGAAGCTGGTGAGTTCAAGTGAACAGTGCTACTGCGAGAATAGTTTTTGTGCAAAATTCAATCACTTTTAGGGAATTTAGAATAGATTTTTTGGGAAAAATGTAATCTATAGTAGGGAATTTAGAATAGTTTTCATTTTGTGATAAATGTAATCAATAGTAGGGAGTTTAGAATGGTTTTCATCCATAGGTTTCATTTGAATAGTTTAGAATAGTTTTCAAAAACTCTATCACCAGTATGAATTTAACATTAGTAGAGTCTGAGTTTGGATAGATTACAAGACATTTTATCTCGATTGTTGAAGTTGAATGAGTTTTAGAGCTATAAAATTTTCAGTGCTTGGATATTAGTAGAAATTATTCATGAATTCCTGGTAGATTTGAAATAGTTTTTGTCTGGAAAATTCTACGACTAGTAGGTCTAAATGTCTGTGTGCTATAGTAGGACCATCTGGATTTATATTTACTTATAAATTTCACATCAAAGAGTACAACAGGCTTCAAAGCCCAAAACCGTTTCTCTCAAATCCATACAAACAAATTGAAAAAAGGTTATGGATATTTAATATTTTCAATTTTAAAATCTGTTCACAGAAAAGTTCACCAAAGATAATCACAAAATTTGATTACAATAACAGTATATTCATTAATATAAAGTCGAGAGGCATAAACTTATCTATAATCATGAACTTAACTAGTAATCTTTTAAAACGATTCAAATAATATTTCGAGCAATAGAAGAATGAAAAGATTTGAAACAGTAGAAGCCCTAATTATTTGTTCATACACGGAGAAATGATTGATTTGATGAGAAGTGTCATTTTATCTCAATCAATAATGTATCGATTGCAATATTAAACACAGTTTTTAGCACTCCGATGAATTCAAATACGAGTTAACCATTCCACTCATTTCTCATTGATATTCTGCAAAAAAAATTAGCAATGTATAAAACAGTTTTCTCTCTTCTCAATACAAGCTTGGTAAGATTGTTTAATCTCACCAGTAACAACAAAATCCATTGCCAAAGTTTCTACTGAAACTTAAATTTTATCATTCAAGTCCAATAATGACAAAGAAAAAACCCTCCAATTTTGAAAATAACAACATTATTCGATTATAATTAAGTATGGATGCATTCATTTGATAAGAGCTACAATTAATTTGATATCTGCAATCGGATAGTTGCAACAAGCCTATATTAGTTTTATTATCATCAATCTAATCATTCATTAAATTATAAAATTGCAATTATGTTAGTCATTCATCAGCAATGATCAACTATCAGTATGGTTCAGTGATAGCTAGATACGATCTACGGTTAGTTATGTGGATGCAAAAGATCCTATATTTGGAGCTCAAGTATTTTTTGTCTTAATTATTATTTTCGTGAATGGAAGGAGAAAAATCTATTATCCTATCAAAAACAATAAGGGCATATTTCATTCGAAGCTTATTAATATAACCTATGAAAATAATTTGTAATCAGTGTATTGAAAATGGAATTAACAATAGATAATAAATTCAACAGAAGGTTGATTTCATTACAACTCATGAGAAAGAGAATAGGTCAAGTAATAAATAATTGTTTAGGATGGAATATAGAAATTATAATTAATTAATGGTTAAGGCTTGATCAATCATTATTGTTTCAACATGGGCAGAAGTACCACAAAATTCCGTACTTACATTGTGTTTTAATTTTATGTTGTAATATCAAACTGGGTTAGGCTGGTATTAAGTATTTGAACATATGAGAAGAGATAAAGATATGATTTTGTGTTTTCGTCCCAGAGAAAATTTATGAAATGGAATTACTAACGTCTAATATTTGCAGTGTCTTGTTATGATGCAATACAATGGAATATACATGTATGCCGTGAAATACCGGCCTTAATAAGATTTAGTAGAGCAGTTTCGAGAAGATAGATAACCTTAACTTCAATAGGGATTAATGTTTTGGTTTTTTAAATAGACTTGATAAAATTGGAGTTAGGTTTGAAATAGATACAGGAAGAACCATATCTACCTGTTGATCCATAATAATTACAGTTGTAACCAACAGTTTTCCAAAGCAATATTCGTTTGACTGTTTCATTCCAAAAAATAACTCTTTTATTGTCACATTGTGTAGGGTATCGCATAGTGTCATCGTCGAAATTAATTATTAAAAATAATTGCAACAACCATGTAAAGCGAATAACGAAAATTTCAATGGAACTCGGAATAATCTAACACCCAAGGAGGTTGAACCTCCTTGCCAACACCATAAATGGAGCTAACTTATAAGGTTATCAGAGCTGCATTATGAGCATGATATTAATTATGAAATACTATCATGGTAAAGGTGAAATACTGTCAGTAACGGATCCAGATTACTAGACGAGCAGAACAAGCAAGAGGCGAAAAAATTCCAAAAACTAGACATCACGAGTCGTATAATTGTATACTAGTTATGAAGAGAATGGAGATGGACTCCAAGTTAGAACACATAACTCATGAGATCTGCTCGTGACTTTTCAGATCATTTCTCACCATCTTCTTATTTGCGATCTTGTTTGGTTCTCCTTCGTCTTATTCTTGTCCCATCTCTTTCACCATTTTCTTACTGCTTGAACTCTCATCCTCATCCTCTATGAACTCTTATCCTATCCTCAACTCTCAACCTCATCCTTATACTCATTCTCTTTGATTCTCTTTTTTGTAATTATTCTTCTCCTCCTTCATCCGCTTCTTCTCAATCTTCTCCTCTATTTTCAACCCTCTTAACCTCTTTTCTTTTTTCTCATATTTCCTTTATTTTTTCAAGGCAAGACCATTTTGCTCTCAATTCTCCTCTTCTGAAACTCTACACTTTTATATTATATTTCAATAATTTCAACATTGTCGGCTACCCATTCATTCTTTCATCAATTCTTATCATCATCTTCTCCTCCTTCACCCTTTTCAATCAATTTGCCTATACTCCTCTTGCTTCTTTACCTTCTTCTTCATCCTTTCTTCTACTCTCAATTATTATCATCTTTCCACATCACAATAACCTTTTTGTTATTTACATTATTTCCCCCCTCATTCGTTTTTCAATTTTTCTCTTTGATTTCTACATTTTTCTAAAATCTTCTCATTACTTGTCTACTTGAATTTCTGCTCTTAAATGCTTGTAACTTGCTTTCTCACTATTCTTTCTTCTCCTGCTTTCAAATTTCGGTCAATTCATCCCTATGTATGATTAATATATGATATCATGTTGGATGAATTCCATTATTCCTTTTCTTATCCCTTTTTTCTCTCTATCCTCTTTTATCCAATCTTTCTCTTCACTCCTTTATTGTCCTCTACTTTTTATCTATTCTATCCACTTTTATCCATTTTATCTACTATTCTATATACCTCCATTCTCATCTACTTCTAATCTTATCTAATCTAATGTAATCTGATCTAATCTAATCAAATCTAATCTTCCACTTCCCTACTCAATCTAATTTTTCACCTTTTTCCTCTTTTCTACTATCCAGGTTTTTAAGGCTTTTTATCTCAGATTTTTCTTCTACAAAAATTATTCATCTGAAGCTTCTCCTCTTTCTACCCGTATTTTCCTCCCACACATTCTTGTTTTTTCCACTTTCTCTCATCTTCCTTCAACTCCATCCTATTCCTACCCATACTGTTCATCATACTGTTACTTCTTCATAAAATTTATTGTTCTCAGTTCCCATTTTCCTCCATCTCTCAATTCTCTTCTCATCCACATCCTATTTATTCCGCTTTTCTCAATATTCCTCTCCCACTCAGATTTATCCTCGTTTTTTCCTTCTCCACCTTAACTCTTCACTTCTCTTTCCATCAACATCCTTCACACTTCGCTTTTCTCAATCTTCCCCTCTCAGTTCATCATTCTTCCTCCTCTCCTTTCTCATCCCACTGGCGGCTCGTGCCCACGAAACAGGTGAAGTGTCCGTATCTTTCACTGTACAGCACTTCACCTGTTTTGTGGGCACGAGCCGCCAGTGCTCATCCTATTATCATGGCCTTCTTACGGTATAAACTTCCTAACCACGGTTTCAACACATTCAGCAACATCTACATAGATTCAGACAGTTTATTACCCGGCATTCCCAAGTGTAGCCAATTTAACTCCAGGATGACTATCTTTATTATTTTGCAACAAAAAAGCAGGATACTTTTGTGTCTTCTTTCTTTCCTTACCGCAACAACTTACATTTAAACTAAGGAGCAATTCAATAGTACCGCAAAGTTTATCATATCAAACATTACTAAATAACACTGGCGGCTCTCACGTACGAAACAGGCGAAGTGCCCGTATCTTTTACAGTGCAGCACTTCACTGTGGGCACGAGTGCTAAATGACTATTAAACTGAAATTATCATTGGGTTGATGGATCAGTCCTAGTTAATGTTAATTTATTCAAGGTTTATCCTTATTGGTCTATATTAACTTACCTTGTATCTGTGATGAGTTTCCTCAATGTAATTTCCCACTCGGATACAAATCTAGACTACTACTATACACTTTATTACTATGTATTCACATTATACATAGAATACTCAAAATTAAACTTTGAATTTGAGGCTATTCAAAATAATTGATTGATAAAATGAGATAAATCAAATACCCTTTTTATTACAATAATCGTTCTCTGATTTCATTCTATTCAATCCAATTCATAGAAATATTTATTGTACTTAGGTACAATAGGTCCATATTTAGTATTCGATTATATTTTATAAAATATCACTTTGGAACTTTAAAAAGGGAATTTGATTCATTTCATTTGATTTATCAATCGAATACTGAAGTAATATTTTATAAAATAGTACTTTCAAAGTTTAAAAATGGTATTTGATAAATTTTATCTATTAAACGAATACTAAAATTTATAGATAGATTGATAGATTTTTAATACTGAAATACCATATTCAATATGAAACTATTGAACTTCAGTAAATATTTCTCATAAATTGGATTTAATAGAATGATATCAGAGAACAAGTAAAGTATCCAATCCATGATAAATTTATACTAAATCTATCAATACTTATGAACACAGCACAGTCATGTAAACATGTGGTATGGTGTATTTCAAAGCAGCAAACATTTTCGATTATCTTGTTGTATTGCGAGTTTTATCTCATCTCTCATACTCTGTCAAGTTCATTATCTTTGTTCTATCAAGAACATCTTGCGCCATCTTTTACTATTCTACTAGTAAGGTAGAATTAGTTATCTTCGAATCATACTATTGACAGGTTTATAGCTATTATAGTCTATCATGGACTTGTGACTTTGTCAACAATCGTCTCACTATTTTAAAATTATTCATCATACCGCAGGTATATCCCAATATTTTAGGGAATTGAGTTGTTGTAGTGTTCTATTCAGTTACTGTTTCTATACTGTTTCCCATTACCGGATTAGTGTGATAGAGATTGTGACCGTTTATTGTTACCGTTTATTGTGACCTTATTTTCACTGTGTATATTATCATGTAGCCTTAATAACAATTCTTGTCATAGGAAGTAATGCTCCTCTCCCATATGAGCTGAATGAACTTTTTACAATTAGCACACTAGGTTATCACGTAGAATGATAGAAATAGGTTTATGGCAGTGTTTGAGTGAAGATACAAGCTGAAAAGATAGTTTGAGAATCAGGATGAAGAGTTATAGTAACGTTTAAAAGATGTTTAATGACAGCATGACCATAAAACTGGTGCTCGTCAATTACTATCTACTTGCTTCGTGTAAACGCGGTTCGAAGATCGTGAATAAAATTATGATGAGACGATGATTTTTTTATCACAATCAGATTCTGAAAAGTGTTTCGAAAATTTTCAACATGATGACCACTCGAGGAAGAAGTGTCACGATTGAATCGTAGACTCATAATAATGCTACACAATCTTAAAAACCGATCAAACAACTTCTCAAAACACAAATATAGTTCGACTTCATTCACACCTGAATCACTCAACGATTGACCCTTTCCATTCATGAAACCTATTTCAAAACATTATATTTACTCAGAGATTTTCAAATAGGTATCCAAACACCACGAAAACTTGACCACTGTTCATAGAAATGTTATGCAATCAAATTGAAATTGAATTGGATAATTTTATGCTTCATTCACGATTTCTATGGTGAATAGTGAGTGAGAAGTATCAAGTGCTGGTAGCTTTCGGCTATTGTATCAACATCACGAGCTGGTAGTTTTTATCAAAAATTAATCTAGAGTCGGTGAACGAAGTTTTTTATTATTGATAGATACCAATTATTAGGCGATAAATTATTTGCTGATGCTAACGTGTGATACTTGGTTGGCTTATTTCATTCAGGTTTTTACCCTTTGTTCTTAGTGCGATTGATCTTAGCTTCTGTTGATTCAAAAAGCAATAAACAAGAAAGGTAAATATTACCTCCTCTGTGTCTATAGCCTACTTGAATCACCACATATGTGAAATACTGTGCGGGATAGCTGAAGATATTGGTCAATTCACTGATAGAATAATGGAATAGATTTTCCAAAATGATTGGATGGGATACAGTATCCATGATATATCTAAATTTTATTATATATCTGACTGCACTATCAAGACAAAACAGAACATTAATACAGTGATAGAAACTAAGCATAAGCAAAAATGGTGTCAGGCGTTGGAAACAAGTAATGTCAAAATTTACAGTACACCGTACACACAATATTGCAGTAGACTCGGGCCTAATGTTATTCGGTTACATACCATCGTGATCTTCAATTCTAAATAATTTACTACTCTAAATAACTTAGATACTCTCAACTTTAGACTAAGTGAGCCTATGTTATTAGATACAAACTTTATTGAAAAAACTCTCTCGAATAACCTTTATCATGTATGTACTCTTATTTGTATCAACTCTTTTATCATTTCTGAAAGTGCTCACATTTCTCAATAAGAGTATCAATACTTTTACTGACATCAGCCTATTTCAAGTATATAACTTTTCTCACCCTCTATTGATTCTTCATATGAGTGGTTTCATTTTTCTACAAACAAATATTTTCAACTCATTACTATTATTGTTTATCATACTATAATTTGTGGTTCCATTTGCTCCCAACAGATAGTGCTGGTGCTCCTCATTGGAGCGTCATCTGCTGCCAAACTAGACAACACTTACCTTCCACCCTCAGGCGCTGGAACGTCAGGAGGTAGTCCAGGAGCCATTTCGCCTCCATTTGGAGGTAGGCCCGGAGGCGCAGGAGGATTCCCAGGAGCCGGAGGTTCAGGAGGATTTCCAGGAGCTGGAGGTAGACCCGGTGGTGCTGGAGGATTCCCAGGAGCTGGAGGTTCAGGAGGATTCCCAGGAGCTGGTGGTGCAGGAGGGTTCCCAGGAGCTGGTGGCTCAGGAGGATTCCCAGGTGCCGGAGGTTCAGGCGGTTTCCCCGGAGCCGGAGGTAGACCCGGTGGTGCTGGAGGATTCCCAGGAGCTGGTGGTGCAGGAGGATTCCCAGGAGCTGGCGGCGCAGGAGGATTCCCAGGAGCAGGAGGCAGACCAGGAGGTGCAGGCGGTTTTCCATCGGGACCATCCGGCCCAGGAGGTAGACCAGGATTCCCAGGCGGTCCAGGAGCAGGAGGTCCAGGTGCTGGAGGTTTCCCAGGTGGTCCAGGAGCCGGAGGTTTCCCAGGAGCAGGAGCAGGAGGTTTCCCAGGAGGTGCAGGAGGTGGTTTCCCAAGTGGTCCTTCAGCTCCTTCAGGCCCCATCATTCCCATCATTTCTCAGACCAACCAGCCCAACCTTGGTGATGGATCTTACTCATGGAGGTAAGTGCTAAACTTATTTCTACAATAATTAAGTGAGTAAAATCTACTCACTTTTTTAAAATAATAATGAAGCTCCCCTGAAATATATTTGTCTGTCATTCAATCATGATCAAAATCATCATCTTCCTATATAGTAATTCCGAGTATAGCCTATACTGAGGCGAGTGGAACAAGCTAATATCCAAAATTGCTCCTCTAACAATTCATTCAACAGTCCATAAAATTTATTATAAGTGAAAACAAGGTCAAACGTATATTATCAATTTATTATAGGCTACTGTAGCTTAGTCACATTTTACCAACGGTTTTGAAAATAATAACTACTGTTGAGGTTCTCTAGCAATGAGGAATGACGTTCTCTCACTTTTATTTGGGATATTTTTGTCAAGCTTCTCTCTTTATTCATTTAATTAACTACCGAACACACTACCATTCATAATAATATTCTCATACCTTCCCTTCTATTACTGTATCAGTAAAAAATTTCTACAAAACCTTTTTTCTTTGTATTTCTCCAGCTACGAATCAGGCAACGGCATCCGCGCCCAGGAACAGGGCGCACAAAAGCCCGGCCCCGAGGGTCCAGGAACAGCTGCCCAGGGCGCCTTCTCCTACACGGGCACCGACGGTCAGACCTACTCCATCACATACACTGCCGACGAGAACGGATTCGTACCCCAGGGCGCTCATCTGCCAACTCCGCCACCCATCCCAGAGGAAATCCTCAAGGCGCTCGAGAAGAATGCAGCTGACGAAGCCGCCGGTATCTTTGATGACGGATCTTACAAGCCAGCGCCCGGTGCACCAGGTAATCAATGAGATAAAATTAAAATTATTGGATTATCATAATAAAACTATCATAGCCATTTCAAAAAAATATTATTCGCAAAAATCACGTTAATTCACGTCTGGATTGGATACAGACGCTTATCTTTCAAATGTATAGTCTGTCCAAACAGAGAAGACATTCTTACAAGATGATAAAATGACCCCAGCTCGGTCAATATTGATTCGAAAATTACAAATGTTTTCTTAAATTGTAGGAATCATTCTAATCTACAATTTGAGACCAAATTTATAATTTTTAAACCAATATTGGCCGAGCTGAATTCATTTTCCCATCCTGCCAGAATGCCTTCTTTGCTTGGTTAGACTAAAGGTCATTCGCAGAGCTTGCAGCGAAGTTCAATGACAAGGTTATGAAACAGCTTCATTCAAGTTCATTCAATCTCACCGCGCGGATCGCTCAAACTCAATTTGCTTTTGATTAGATAAGATATAATACAGCTCGCCAGTTAAGATAACGGAACGCGTAGCTCGGTTTCTGGAAAAAAACTATCTATTTATTGAGTAACAAACAAACATAGTGACTTGCTGGCGTACGTAGAATGACTAGAGGAATAATAGGGCATTGGTTTGAATGAGCCTACTAGAAGTTAAGCTATCTAATCATTGTCAATTTCATTCTAGTTTTTAATGAAAAATAAATGTGTTTCTAATGCTATTCTTATATTTCGGATCATACAAAAATAAAAATTTTGTCACCAATACAAAGTGAAAGCTACCTCGGAACTAATTGTCAGTATTGAACACAGTATTTTTTTCTCATCCGAATCAAAGCATTTGAGTATAACTGAGGAAAAATACAAAGCTTGAAGAATTTTGAACCTCAACTATTATTATTAGGAACCAAACAATATTTCACAAAGGGAAAGAGATTAGAGTATTTTCATGGGTTAAAAGTTGAAGATGAAATGATCCATGATGAAGATGGAGATGATATGATCCATCTTTCAACCAACTAAGTTAGATATAGTGCCGTTATTAAAAAATCAATACAGATGGATAACTTTTTCCCAAAATTATCAATTTTTTTCAGGCGGTGCAGGAGGTAGGCCAGGAGGCTTCCAGTCGGGAGGTGGTCAGGGAGGATTCCAGAGTGGTGGACAGGGTGGCTACCAGACAGGAGGGCAAGGAGGATTCGGAGGAGGCGCAGGAGGTAGGCCAGGAGGTCAGGGAGGTTTCCAGGCGGGAGGATTCCAATCGGGAGGTCAGGGAGGCTACCAGACTGGTGGACAAGGAGGTGGATTCCCAGGTTCTTCAGGAGCAGGTGATTATAAAAATTTGAAACTTTAAGATCCTGATATTATAGCCTAAAAAAGGAATAAGGGAAAATAATGATAATACTTATTTGAATAACTGTTTTCTATTTGGAATAATTCTCAAAGAATCTTTTTGAATTATTTTTTCATTATTTGAATAATTTTACAATAGCCTATCCACTGCTGTGATGAAAAGTGAATAATTGAGGAAAATACTCCAGCAAAAGCATTGAAACCTAATGAAGTCAAGACTAATACTTATTATTCTACTTTTATAGGGAATAAATTAGGTATTATATTCATTAATAATATATTCAATACAAGTGAAGATAACATGATTTTTATTATAAGAATGAGATGATTTTATTCCTTCAGTGCATACAAGCAATGCTATTGGAAACGTAAAAGTAGTGAATAAATTCCTTTTTTCGTCTTCATCCTACTTGAACTGTTCATGATAATTAGCTTTCAACTTGGTGAATATGTTAACAACAGTACTCACGATTATTTTTCTTGTCGAACGCGTTTCGTGGCACTCATCCACATCTTCAGCGTACAAGTAGTAACTAGCTACTGAGGTTTTGTAGGTTTGGAAATTTATAAATTAAAATTCATGAATTAATAATCAACTAATTCACGAACTTAATGTTAGGCTTTCAGTCCAGTTTGCTACTAACTTTATCGAATGCTATCTGCTATCTTTTCAATCAATCGTTACAAAGTGTTTCTTATCATGTATGCTCTCCAAACTTCCAATTTTTTATTCAATTTTATTCTCAAACAGGTTTCCCAGGTGGTAGACCTGGCTCATCGTTCCCTTCAGGACCTTCAGGCGGTGGATTCCCAGGATCCTCAGGATCAGGAGCTGGATTTCCCTCAGGATCAGGAGGCGGATATCCTTCAGGATCAGGAGTCCAAGGAGGTTCAGCCGGCTACTCCTACCCCAAACCCGGAAAATAATTCAAGAAAAACTCAACTAACGGAAAACCTCTTTCATGTTACCAGAACTGAAAACGCTTATTCTTGTCTATGTGTGGTAGGATTTCTACTTTTATACAATTCTCAATTAGTTAAGTGATAGTAATTCATATAAATAGATAACGAGCAAATTGAAAATACAAAAAAATCTAGGTTAATTAGAGCGCGTACCCCAACAGAGTTACCATAGTTTTAAAACGTATATTCGATCCTTGAGCTTCCACTGATCTGATAACTAAAAGAATATATCAATATCTTATCTGTTCTATGATACTTGAAATATTGATTGAATAATAAAAAATAACTTGATT
Source organism: Sogatella furcifera (assembly GCA_017141385.1). NCBI lineage: Eukaryota > Metazoa > Arthropoda > Insecta > Hemiptera > Delphacidae > Sogatella > Sogatella furcifera. Next base: position 21,862,226 of record CM029556.1, read on the forward strand.
CATCATAATATACCACATTAACCTTCAATCTACTTCTAACTATTTCCTTGGTGGAGTATATATGATTTTTTTCTAGTTTTTTTCCCAGTGAGTCATCAATTCTGATATTCTCCAACACTCTCTTTTGAAACATCTTTATCTTTAAAAATCAACTCAAAATATTCAGTTACCTTATTCTAGAGTACAAATCTATAACATGGACCTTGTCTGAAAAAACCCTCGAACTTTCAATTCTAAGTCTTCGATAAATTTGTGTGCCAGTTTTTGTCTAGTTTCAATCTTGTTTTCATGTATTTGATAAGGAGCTAACGAAGCTATGAAATTTCATTTCGAAATAGTATAGAAATTGTAAATATGAGAGATGATGTAAAGTATTTAATGTATAATAAATGTGTTTTATAACGAAAAATTTGTTTTCATTCCATGAGGTACCCATTAGATTTTTGTATGTGGTTTAGATTCAGCAAAAATATTATGTGAGTTGTTCAATTATTGAGCTTCTTGAGACTTAAAATTGAATATCGAGCTACCATTCTCTCCTTACGAACTTACTTTAGCATTCGGATAATTCGGATACATGCATGGGAAAACTTGAGTGAGACACATGTTCTACCAACAAATCCACATTACACCACTGGCGGCTCGCGCCCTCGAAACAGGTGAAGCGCTCGTATATTCTACTGTACAGCACTTCACCTATTTCGTGGACACGAGCCGTCGATGCATTACACTACTTACAAAATCTACAGAATCTACAATTCTACATACCTACAAAACTCACAGAATTTATCTGTATTACAATATCAGATTCACTTTAATTTCAAACAACTGAACAGCCAAATTCCCATAATCAGTTGTATTTCTTTACCAGCTTCCAGTAAAAATTCACATGGAAGAATTATTGGATATTGCAGTTCTACACCAACCGGTAAGATAATTATAGGCCTAATAATAATTAATTCGAGTCTCCATTTATTTAGTACATTGGTCAATATTTGCAGTTGCAGAAGTCCTTTGTCTACTTATATAAGTATATATATATATTTACTTATGGAAACTTTACTTTTATATTTACATAATTATGGAAATAAATGTAGATAAGAATTTGGAAATTCACATCTTCCGTTGAGAATATTAGTGAAATCGATTTTAATTCAACCCAAAGTGAGAGAATATAACAATGAAATAAATGAACAAATTGATGTTCTCGATTCCACTCCTCCATTACAATATCATGAATAAGCGGAATTCTCAGCTTCAAAAATGGGATTTTCTTCTATAATCAAATATATAGATTTGGCCATTATAGATAATAGCCATTGGCAGCTCGTGCCCACGAAACAGGTGAAACAGGCCCGTATCATTCACTGTACAGCACTTCACCTGTTTCGTGGGCACGAGCTGCTAGTGCCAGATCCAGAAGAAACTTCCAAATTATTTTGAATTAAAGTTGAGAGATTTTGTGTTTATTTTGTTTACAGAATCTGATTTGAATTTGATTTATTTAACATTGAAGTAAATCCATTCGATTGATCCCTTTTCAAATGGAAAAATAAAGTAAATAAAACAGCTGTTATTTCAAAAAATTAATAACAATTAGCAACAATGGCAACAATCTGATCGTCGAAATGGTGTCGTCTGAAAGTCGTGAACAAAATGGATTCCACAGTATGACGTCATGCTGCCATTAACCAATGAGAGAGGTTAGGGGCGTGTTCTTGTACTCGTACGTGATTGGTCGACGAGGGTGGGAGACATGGCCGACTACCCAGAAGGCTTCCAGATTTGGATCCGCCAATGGAATTGAAGGGAGCATCGCTTGAGCATACTTGGTACTTGTTACTCTATCGAAAGGAAAATTTAGATGGATGGATTCTTCTTTATTTGATAAGCCCTATCTATCATGATTTTGATTATGGAATATTATTCACATAACTGATGAAATTTCAGTTAGCCTACATTGACAGATAGCCTAATGTTAACCTCGAATATTGGTTAGTGTAGTCAACTCAGTTTTTTCCAAATTATACAAGTAATTGTGTACGATTTTGTTGCAAGAAAATTAAGTTCATTATTAATTATTATTCATTCATTTTTCGAATGTCGATTAATATAATATAAAATCACATAGAAAAGCCATACTCGACGATATATTCTCCTATATACAATCATATTCACAATGGATTGAAATCGTAATATCTATGAAAATGAATGTACAGTATATAAAGATCAATACACTCTTCACAAAAATCTTGTTCATAATGCGATCGGTACGGAAAGTTTATATCTAGACATTATTAATTTTGAAATTCAAACATTTCATATTCTTATCCTCTCTCGTAGGGGTTTAATATTCTCCTGAAAACAAAATTCTCAAAATAGCTCAAGTGACATCTCAACAAAATAAAAAAACTACTTATTTACAACACATTAATGATTCATTCCAAACATTGAGTTAATCGTGCTTTTTTCAAAAATGTATGTCTATTCAAATTAATATAATCTTACAGGAACAGCCTGATAAATAATCTAAAGAACTTGAAGTTTCAACTTTTCGGCCTCATAATGACCACTATTTTATACCAAGTCTCTTTCAGTCATAAAAAAATAATAACCTTGCAACTAGATTGAGAATCAGTATAGTATATGGGTACATATAACTGTGCATTACAGTATATTGCAGTAGAATTTCAATATACTTTCCATTCATAAAACCTTGTTGAATGACTCGAATGAGAAACAGTGGGTAATTCATGAGTGAAGTAGAATCTACTATAATAATAATAATAATATTCGTGTAACCTGGCTGGCTCAGGTCTGGTGTCAGAGTTTTCAGGTCGCTCCTGATCAATTTCAAGGCCTCTGACATGACTTAACGACTGTTTTTAGGCAGCCGGGACCGACGGCTTAACGTGTCCATCCGAAACACGGGAGAGTGGCCTGAGAAAAATTCCTGGTCTGACCTGGGCTCAGAATCTACTAATGTAGTTCATCAAGTATCATCTCAGTAACCTTGTCACAAGATTAAGGCCAGGCGTATGCTGGGACGCATTCTGGCACACGCAAGCCAGCCAATCACAGTTCTTATCTTGTCCTCAACAAGAGCTGTGATAGGCTGGCTTGCGTGCGTGTGAGAATGCGTCTCAGCATACCTGAGATCACTAGATCGCTAGTGTTTCCTTGGACTTTATAACGCATTAAATACGCGATCAACTTGTTCTGAATTCAATTATTGTACACTGTGCGGTGAATAAGGAATAGGTGATTAATAATGAGAAGAAGATGAAGTGTACAAGAGAAGGTAAAGAGACGAAGAGGAGGTACAAGGAAGAGATAAAGAATAAGGGGGATGAGAAGAAAAAGAAAAAGGAGAGAAGTGAGGGAGTTGGAGGGAAAAGAAAAAATAAGGAAGAGAAGAGGAAGAGGTGGAAGAAGATAAAGAAGAAGAAGAAGAAGAAGAAGAAGAAGAAGAAGAAGAAGAAGAAGAAGAAGAAGAAGAAGAAGAAGAAGAAGAAGAAGAAGAAGAAGAAGAAGAAGAAGAAGAAGAAGAAGAAGAAGAAGAAGAAGAAGAAGAAGAAGAAGAAGAAGAAGAAGAAGAAGAAGAAGAAGAAGAAGAAGAAGAAGAAGAAGAAGAAGAAGAACAAGAAGAAGAAGAAGAAGAAGAAGAAGAAGAAGAAGAAGAAGAAGAAGAAGAAGAAGAAGAAGAAGAAGAAGAAGAAGAAGAAGAAGAAGAAGAAGAAGAAGAAGAAGAAGAAGAAGAAGAAGAAGAAGAAGAAGAAGAAGAAGAAGAAGAAGAAGAAGAAGAAGAAGAAAAGAGAAAAGAAGAAGAAAAAGAAGAAGAAGAAGAAGAAGAAGAAGAAGAAGAAGAAGAAGAAGAAGAAGAAGAAGAAGAAGAAGAAGAAGAAGAAGAAGAAGAAGAAGAAGAAGAAGAAGAAGAAGAAGAAGAAGAAGAAGAAGAAGAAGAAGAAGAAGAAGAAGAAGAAGAAGAAGAAGAAGAATGAGGATGAGACAGAAGTGAATGGTGTGTTATGTACCCATTCGATATCATTCCAATCTCAAGTCAAGGCTAGAACGGTGATCGTCGATGTAATATGAGTGAAAAAAATGTATATGAGAGGTCATCTGGGGTAGGTGGGATGCACCAATCACGAGCAATCATTGACAAATCGTCCGGAATCTGATTTGATTTCAGTTTTCGTGGTCGTGACGTTGGTTCGGACTGATGCAGTCTGTCCAAGCGAAGAAGACATTCTCGCAAGATGGATTAATGACATCAACTCGGTCAATATTGTTTCAACAATTATAAATTTGTTCTCAAATTGTAGGACACATACTAGTCTACAATTTGAGACCAAATTTATGGTTTTTAACTAATATTGACCAAGTTGTAGTCATTTTCCCATCTTTCCAGAATGTCTCCTTTGCTTGAGCAGACTATATCACGTAGCGATGAGTCAGGCTCATATAACTTTTATAATAGTTGTTGATTGATTTTGATTGGTGCAGAAAAAGTCTTCAGTTAGGCCATCATCTATCAATGAATAATCTACCCTCGTCTAATTTTTCTCATCCCATTTGATTCAATTATTTATCTAAGTGTGATAATTATATTTTTCACTTGATTTCCTCCATAGGAGAAGCTGATTTTCTTATATCACTTCATTTTATCACTTATTCAGTTGTGATCATCACATTTTCATTTGATTTTACTTCATAAAAAAAAACAATTTCATCATCTCAAATCATTTCATGATTTATTCATTTGTGATAATAATATTTCCACTTGATTTCCTCCATAAAAGAAACCGATTTTCTCATTCCATTTCATCATCCATGTAAGTTGATAATAATATTTTAACTTGACTTCATCCGCCATAACAGGCATTTTGAACCTCTCAAGTTATGGAGAAAAATACTTAACGAGATTATGACAACTAAATCTTCCATTCTGTTGAGTATTGTATAAATAGGTATTCAAATAGTAGCCAAACCTTGTTATTTTTTGGAGTTTTTGTAATTATTGGTTCAAGTTTTGTAATTATTGGTTCAAGTTTTGTAATTTTTTCGATTTTCCAATCCAATATTTATTTGGGATATACATGAAAAATTGTTACATGAACAACCTGAGGGAAGGTCGAGCAGAGGACAATGTTCAATTCCAACTTCATTACTAAATTCAGTACATTATTTTGACCCACTCCCGAATTTTGTAATATAGAGAGTTTCAAAATAAGTCAGTAAGTGACGCAAAAAGTTAGGCAGTTCCGTTTATCCCTTGTACTGATGTAATTTACTAATAGCTGAAAAATTTAATTATAGACTAACTATACAATAGAATATTCTATACGATAGAATAGTAGAATAATATATCTACGATTTAATGTAAAGCCCCTATTGTCTCTTCTGATTCCGAAATCATTACCTAGACATATATTCTAGACATAATAGTAAAATGATAACTCTAATTGACAACCTGTGATGGTTTTAGCGAACAAGGAGCAAACGAACGTTTCAGTTTCAGCTATACAGATATAATTTATTCTGGAATGAATATATTTAGAAGTGGAAGATAATATCATTCGCATGAAATAGTATATAAGTATATACTTATAGTATATACTTATAGTATATACGTATATACTTATATATACTTATATAAGTATATACATATAGCTTATTTCACTGTGATTGAATGTATAGGCCTACAGATATTCTTGAAATAAAAAATCAATCTTTGTTCACAGTAGCTATGTTGAATTCATGAATACTATTCCTAGTATAAGTGAAGGATTCAGCACTGAAACCAACAAAGAACCAAGGACATCTCTTGATATTATTTCACCACACTCCTGTTCCAAGATGGTAATGAATGGATAAATCAGTTACACGCTCGTGGAATATCGGAACATCTGCTGTTATCGACAAGGATCAGTGGATCCAATTCAGTTATACACCTACAAGGAACTTCAGTTACTATAGAAGATAAAGTAGCTATAGTCGCATCTCAATTTCATAATATACAGGGTGTTTCAGGAGGAATGTGCAATACTTCTCAGGCTGATTCCTTACACCAAGTAGACAGAAAAGTTCCATGGGACCAACCCCCAAAAACGCTTTGTCACCGAGATAACAATGGCGGAAAATTAAGAATTTTCAAAATATATTAAATTTTATAATTTTTTAGAGACTTTAGTAAGGTTCTAAAATTATCAATTCCTATGTTAAATTAGCTGAGGAATTCAATGAAATCAGTTTCAAGTTTGTAACTTTAACAGTTATTGAGATAATTGGAAAAAAATGCTAGAAAACGCCATTTTTCAACAATAAGGGTTATAACTGGATGAGGAATCATAAATTTGTATTTTTCATTAATGGAAGTTGAAGAGAGTCGGATTCTAAAGGCGATTGTGTAAATCTTACCCAAATCTCACAAATGGCGATCAAAAATCGCAAAATCGCTACTAAACACAAATTTTCATGTTTTGTCAATGTATCATTTGTCAATCATTCGAATGTATGATTTTTGAATCAATATTGACCGAGCTGGAGGTTTCCATCTTGACAGAATGTCTTCTTCACTCGACCTGGCTATATCTATATGTATACTTGTATAGTTTGTTTATGGAAATTGAACTGTAAACTTGGGGCTATTTAAAATAATTTATGGATAAAATTAAATAAATCAAATACCCTTTATAAACTTTAAAAGTATTATTTTTATACAGACATATTTCAAGCTTAAGCCCATTTTAAATGTGAATAAAATGTGTCTTTGGTTATGGTGAGAGATGTGTTGTGGAGAAAGGACTAGTCTATAGAGTTGTATTGAGAACTTGTGAAATATTCTTGAGTAGAATAGTGAGAGCTAGTATGTAGAGTTAAATATGAGCATTAAACAATACTTATAGTAAGAAATCGACTACAGGGTTATAGTTAGAAAGAAACTAAATCGTTATAATGAGAGATAAACTATAAACAGTGGTATATGGTGAGAATAGACGCCAAAGTTATAATTGTGAAGAAACTATATCGTAATAGTAAGAGATGAACCATAAACAGTGCTATATAGTGAGGAATAGACTGCAGAGATATAGTTGGAGAGAAACTAAATCGTTTTAGTAAGAGATAAACTATAAACAGAGGTATGACCTGCAATGTTCACTTGTATCTTGACCCCATTAGAGATCATGGACTTCATCCTTATCTAGATGGCTTATTTCCAGTATCACAAAGTAAGGAAAGACTCGAAGGTGTATAAGAGTTAACAAGACGTAATACTAAGAAGAAGTAACTATCGTTCAGAAGGAGAAGAATGTGAGGAGGAATCGAAAAAAGTGGGAAAATGGCAAAGGAAGAGGAACTGAAGAATTCTTTCTGAAGGAAAATCGAGGAGAGAGCTAATGAGAATGAGAATTAGGAAGAGGAATGTACGAGAGGAAATTAATAATATGGATAATACAGTAGACAAATAGAATACAATACTTGGAGGAATGGAAAATGAATTTATGAAGTTTTATGAATTAGAATAATAAGAAGATGAAAAAAATAACAGAATTCCAAATAAAATATGGATAAAAATATGAAAGAAATTAGAAGAGAAAAACTGGAAGAACATAGATCATTCTTTATTAATTGAAGAACAAAAACACAAAGTAAAAAGGAGAAAATAAAGGGAGAAGCTCATGAAGAACTTGAAGAGAATGAATGTTGTAAAGAATAGAGAATGAGAATAAAGGGTGGAAAAAAGCTGATGAGAAGCTAACACAAATAGATGGAGGAAGAGGAAGAGGAAAAAGCTTGAGGTGTATGTGGAGGGACAGTAGGAGGTGGTGAAGAAAGAGAAGAATTAAATGGAAAATAAGTGGAATGTGGTGGAAGTGGGAATGATAAGGAAAGTAATATGGAAAGAGACAAAAGATGAAAATAAGGAAGATAACAGGAATAAGAGAAGTATCAAATTAAGGAAATTTGATAATTTGGGAATAAATTATTATTTGTATGATAAAAACTGTTGAAAAGGGATAAGAAAAGATGACATGGAAAAAAAACAAGAAAGAAGAAAGAAACAAGAGAGAGAAAAATTGAAATTAAGTACAGAAGAGAACAAGAGTATCGAATCTAACACCAAAGAACAATACAGTCATGACTCAAATAAACGTGTTCTCCGATAAATGATAATTCATGCATCATTGATTTTCCCACACATAATTTTTGGGTTTTGGTAATACAAGAATCATCTTTAAAGAGTACTGTACTGGGAATTAGCGTTGTGAAATAGTGACTTGTCCAAATTTATCAGCTTAATGTCTTATTCTCAGATATTTTCGGATTAGTCTTTTAATGCTATGGATTGGTGGTTTTCTATATTTCAGCTTCATTCTTGAGGTCACATTCTGAGAGTGTAATAGGCCTATGAAAGTTTAGAACTGTTATGTTATTATTGGCTTAGTAATAACCTTTTAATATTCAACATTTATAATTATTTTCGGATTATCATTTTTTTGGAGAGTAAAACCTTTGGCGGGATCAGAAATTAAAAATTTGGAACTAAAAATTCAGACTATATGAATAAAAATTCTGATTGAAAGAATTGTATTGGAAATACTCACTACTCAGTGCTATGACTGTTTTCTTTCCAACATGTATGTTTAATGAATAATAAATTAGCCAATAAACGGCCACAAAACTTAGCTAATAAGAAGTGATTCATAGAAATGATTGATACAGATATTCTGGAAAGGTGAGAGAATGACTCCAGCTCAGTCACACTGGCGGCTCGTGTCCACAAAACAGATGGAGTGCTGTACAGTAAAAGATACGGGCACTTCACCAGTTTCGTGGGCACAAGCCGCTAGTGCTCAGTCAATAGGTTGAGGTCTCAGATTGTACAAAGCATTCAGCTCTCACAATATTTACCGAACTGAAGTCATTTCTCCATCTTGCCAGAATGTCTTCTTTCCTCGACCAGACTATGATTGCTGAGATTATTTTCTCAGAAATCCAATTTAAAAGCTGCAAAATGATGTCATCTAACGGAATGAATCGTATCATGTGAACCAATGTAAAGCCGACAGCTAGTATGTGCGTATTATGAGACGTCACTGAACGACGTTTTATTTATCTATTAGAAACAAGAATATTAATATGGTTTATGAATTGAATTGGATTGAATTTATTTTTTAAATCATCACTTCAAAGACCAGATGAAAAATACATAACCGGTAAGAAAGAAATGGATAAGAAATTATCAAGTAAGTGGAAGACGAAGAAGGAGCGTAGAAGAGGATTCAATGATAGGACTTGAGAGGTCAAAGAGACAGCTAGATCATGGCGGTTGATATGTGACCTGTTATAGTCTGTTCAAGCAAAAAAGACCATCTGGCAAGATGGGAGCATGACTCAAGCTCGGTCAATATTGGTTCAAAAATTTCCAATTTTATATCAAATTGTAGAGAACATTCAGTTATATAATTTGAGACCACATTTATGATTCATGAAAACATATTGACCAAGCAGGGGTCATTTTCCCATTTTTCCAAAGGCTCTTCTTTGCTTGAACAGACTATACTGCTATGCTATGCCCTTGATTGCAGATTGCAGTGCAGTCCTGTGGTCGCCTCAAGATAAGACGACCTGCAGAAATTAATATGTGGGTCTGGTACCAACAAATAGAGATGATGAAGAAGAAGAAAAAGAAGCAGAAGAAGAGGAAAAGAAGAAGGAGGCTGTAATTTTCTTCTATCTCATGAGATTTAGCGTGGGCTACGATATAAGCACTGTTATTAATGCCTAGCTGATCTTCTGTATTTGACTTTTCCTCCACAGTATTGCCAAAAATCAAATTTGTTCATCTTAAACTTGGTCACCTAACCATCAATTAGCTGAATAATGTGGACGTAAGATTTTTTGAATTGACTTTTAAATGTATGGAGAATATGATAAAAAATATAAGATGAAAGATATGAAGATAATTAAAAGCATAGGCAATAGAAAAAGATGTAATAACATTTTATCTTATTTCATTTCATTTCTTTTATATTTCATAACATTTTATCAATTTCTTTCGAATAAAACGTAGTTGAATGTTTTTTATCGAAAGATCTGTTTTAAAATTACTGCTTCAAAGTGTGGAAAATAGCCACATTCTATCCAAGCAAAGAATACATTCTGGGAAGATGGGAAAATGACTCCAGCTATGTCAATATTGATACAAAGATCATAATTTTGGTTTAAAATTAGAAATCAGAAAGTTTCCATACAACTCGTTACCAAATTTATAATTTTTGAATAAATTATGACCGAGCTGGAATCATTTTCCCATATTGCTCGAAATAATGTCTTCTTTGCTTAGACTGACTATATATGGTTCTTCATGTATCCAATATTCTCAAGTCTCCTCACTATACACTAAATTCAATAACAGGGCTACTGTGTTGAAAATTATTGAACCTGAAAAAATTAATGTTTTAAAAATTGTATAATTTCAGAAACAAAACATCTCTGTTGCTGATTAGTTAGTTATGAAGGAAAAAATAATTGTTTAAAGAATATTAAATGAGAAAGATGTACTAGAAAAGTAGTCAGAAGAAAAGTAAAGGATTTGATCTGAAGTTGATGGTGGCACAGGTTAAAATTTCAAAAGAGGAAAAAGGATACATTCAAATTATAACGTAGATCAATGCAACGAGTATAAAATTGAGGAAATCAGAGTGATAAAAAACGATTTTGGAAAAAAATAATAGCAAGACCATAAACACTCTTCTACGCTATCCACGCATATTTTGTTTCTCAACTTTATTGTCTGCGGTTTAGCCTATGAACGAAAAAAGGCAATTTGTTGACCCCAGATATTAAAAATTCTACAGCAGGTCATAAATTATAGCAATTGTACTTAATAAGATGATAACAACCCACCAAAAATTGTTTCACAAGGAAAAATTTGCAAATAAGTGACGATTGAAATACAGGTAATTGACATACAAGAAATGCATTATTTGGGGTCATTGGGTACGAGTTCTTATCGTCTCTCCATCTATGCTTTTGAAGAAAGAAGCTATGCTTTCATGAGATGCAACCTGGTTTAGTTAAAAAATTGCCAAATATTCAGTTGTCGAATAGCTAGATTTTAGATTCAGATTCAGATTTAGATTTAGATGAAAGAGTAGAGAAAGAAATATAGTAAGAGCGAGTGAGACTTATAAGGAAAAAAGAGTTATTAATCACCCATTCACCATTTGCATTATCCTGTTTATTCCACTGGCGGCTCGTTCCACGAATCAGGTAAAGTGTTGAACAGTAAAAGATACGGGCACTTCACCTGTATCGTGGGTACGAGCCGCCAGTGGTATATTCCTCCGTATATCCAATTCAAATACCTCTTTAAAGCATATATTATTATCAGAACTCTTCATATTGGAAATTATAAATTTGAGAAATCTGTACAAAAACCTTAATTATTATACTTAAGACCTTACTTATACATAAGACCTTAGGACATTCCAAAGTATTCCAAATCAATTTAATTTGTTATACGGTTAGCGACAAAGCAATTGTGAGCACCTTAATTATCAGATTGATTTCCTCGAGAGCATTCAATTTCAATATTGAATCAAGAATTGAAATCAAAACTCTTATCATGGCAAATTAGTGAAATTATATAGTCTATTCGACTCTCGTTTCCCGTCGCGCAATAAATTTCAATGCAGTAAAATTGCAAATACTGGAACACAAAAATATTATCTGATTATTCTTCAATAGTAACCTTCAGTAAGAATTATACCATCAAGAGACAAAATATAATTTGAGTTTGTTCAGTAAACAAATCTTATTCTCATTAATAACCTTAGTATGACATATATCCTTCTCGAATGGAAAGATAAGATATTGATCAACAAAATACCTAGCCTATTGAATATTTTAAAACTAAATATTTATTAAATATTTCCAAACGAAACATTTATTGATTATTTTTAAACGAAATATTTATAAAATTTTTTAAACTTTTCAATCCTTCATAAGAATTTTGTAAAATCGAATTAGAATCTTATTAATTTATAAACCTGTGTTTTGACAATATCTGTCTCTTTATTCAATATGTATAGCTACCACAATATAACTACAACACTACAACTACAACTAGAACTACTCAACAAATATTCTAGTATTTTCATCAAATAAAATGAAGCTTTCCTGTAGTAGCGACTAGTATGACACAGTAGCATCTGGAAGCTCAGCTAGTACAGGCTACCAACTCTCAAGCCAGCTGGAAATATGTAATTATCTTCATCAATAATCCACCACCATGCTGAATATTGATTGTATCGCTTAATTAATAGTCAACGATTGTGTGAATGATGTCTCATTTTAATTGCAGTATGCAAATGCCCGCTGAGCCAATCCCTGCACAGGTTCACACGGTACAGTCTGTCACAGCAAAGAAGACATTCTGGCAAGATGGAAAAATGACTCTAGCTCAGTCAATATTGATTCAAAAATCATGAATTTGTTCTTGAATTATAGGAAACATTTTTATCTACAATTTGAGACCAAATTTATAATTTTTGAACAAATATTGACCGAGCTAGAGTCATTTGCCCATCTTTCCAGAATGTCTTCGACGCTTGGAAAGACTAAACGAAAAATGACGTCACAACACTAATTGCCAGTCCGAGTATTGTGGTGATGATGACAATCATGATTCAATAAGTTAATAATGCAAGAAGTGTCCGACCGTAGCTGTTCTCACAATGGTCCAAAATAAATCTAATTTACTCGAGGAATTTTCTCAGCAGATTGAGCATATTGCACAAATTTAACGGAGTAGTTTGTGAGAAACTTGAGTAGTTACAATCAAATGGCCTTGAAATACTGCAGTGTATTTAGAACTGTAGGAGTTCTACTATTGAAATTAGGGGCAAATACAAGGTTTATTTATTACTTATTTATTCTGTCGATGAATTACAATAAAGGCTTAAACACAGACAACAGGGTCCAAATGTCTTCTCCCAAATTTCAATACATAATGAATCAAAAAGAAGTTCAAGATCATCAAAAACCATCACAATTCACAAATTCACGGTCAAAAATTGAAAACAATAATTTAGAATTTTGTAGGTTGATTTAAAAGTCAAAATAGCACCAAAAAATGTGCAAAAACATTTTAGAATATCAAATTACACTTTAAATTTTAAAAGTTGTATGAATAATTTAGTGTCAGTTGTCAGTCTCAGTCTCATTTATTATCGCAATAGGATTAATACTTTTCTTGAAAGGTCATGACTCCCACCCAACATAACGTGACAGAACATTAAATGAATAAAATAAATTTTATTGTACTTTTTGGAGATATTTGTACTTTGTAGTGCTTGTTGGAGGTTTCAATTAAAGGAAAATTATTAGAACTGGTTGATGATACATTTCTGATCTTAATTAATTTTTGAAATGAATTACAAGACTATATTATTGAAAATTGGAATAAGAACTCACAGTGACTGTTGTACGTTGTACCAGTATTTGTATCAGCACATGAATGCTTATATAGTCTTGCTGGAATAGTCTGTTCAAGCAAAGAAGAGCCTCTGGCAAGATGGGAAAATGACTCCAGCTCGATCAATATTGGTTCAAGAATTATAAATGTGGTATTTAACGTAGAACAAACTGTTTCCTACAATTTGAGATCAAATTGATAATTTTTGAAACAATATTGACCGAGCTTGAATCATTTTCCTATCTTGCTAGAGGGTCTTCTTTTCTTGGACAGACTATACAGCATTCAATGAATTACTGTCGTCATCGTATTATTTGTATTGTACTATAATGAACTTCATACTAATTACTAATAGTATGATAACTATGAATTATTAAAATGTAAGAATGAGTAATCATTGAATGAGAATTATTTTATTGTGAGATAACAAGCTTTGATTGTGCAAAACATTATGTACCGTATGTATGCGTATAGTATGTAGTATAATATTTTCCCCCCTACACACCGACGAATAGTCTTGTAGGGGAATCCTTGAATATGTAACTGTTATACCACTTCATGTGAATGCTATGTTGGGAAATAAATTTATTCAAATTTGAGTTTTGAATTTGAAATTTTGAGTATTATATAGCGTGAGGGAAATATATTATAGCATGAAGAACTTGTAGACAAATAACAGGAGTACTTTGTATGCTATTGTCTTTTGTCACTCCAATAATACTTCTTCAACAAGTTGGAACCAAATACTGTTTCTAACATCGCAACACAGGAGACTCCAAATAGTTCCATTTCCTAACGCCAGATGCCGCTTGCTTTGATGCAAGGAATTTGGAATAATTTTCATAGATGAAACAATGTCTCAACACGATCTAGGCTCAAGAATTTCGTTTGATACACTCAAATATTAATTTTTATTTACAAAACGATACAGTATTTTGATTCTGAAATACCTACTTTATGGAAATTGTGTTATTTGTTATGTCTCCCATGAATTATTCATTCTCTATTTTAAGTTACTATCAGGAATTTCAAATTATTTTCAAGATTTTAAAATTTTATAGAACATAAAGATACGAAACATAAATATGGTGGAGGAAAAATTTATAATGATAGTTGACTAGTTTAGTGCTGTTAGTTTAGTCACTCAGTGTATGTTCATTACAGTCATATTCATGCTATAGAACAACTATTTAATTACTGGTAACCACTGGCGGCTCGTGCCCACGAATTAAGTGAAGTGCTCGTATCTGTTACTGTACAGCACTTCACCTGTTTCGTGGGCACGAGCCGCCAGCGCTGGTAACAAGCTCGTTCCTAACTATTTTTCTTTTGGATTGAAAAATATTACATGGAGTTTATTATTTTTCAGATTTCAAGGGCTGTCAATGAATAAATAATAATGGATTAATTATATTTGAATCAATTAAAAAACACGACATTAGAACAGAAAATGCTGCACTTCTAAATTCAAACTGATTTTTTTAGGAATGATTGGAGGATTCACCAATCACATATTTGTGTATGAATATTGAATAATGAATTCAACATTGGAACATTATTCCAATATGAATAATGTATATAACAAGTTATATTATATGAATAATGTTTGAATAATATTAATGATGTTTTAATTTTCAATATGAATAATGTATTTAACAAGTAATATTATAATGTGAAGTAATATTATAATTTTATTCTTGAAGTTGAAATTTGTGAGTATAGTGAAAGTGGACATTGTGGATAGACATAAGTTATAACCTACATCTTAAACCTTCATCATCATCATTCGCATCATCACTCATTCATCCTTTGCTTAAAATACTTGGAAACCAAGTCGCAATTGTACAGAAAGAATAAAGAATATGACAAGTTCTTCATTTTTGTTAACTTGAATTGAGAAAATGGACCAAAAACTCTCAATTTTTCGTTTCCTTCCTACACACTTCCACCATGAGTATCAATTAATATGATATTTCAATAAATTAATCACAATAAACAGTTTTCATCAAAAAATACTACCCTACTCGCCTGAACTACACTGCTAGGTATAGAAAATCAATAAATAAGAAAATAACCCAAATAGCAACTTGACATTCAACTCTTGTGGTATTCCAGGGCTAATTAACCAAATTGAAGTTCACAGAACCTGTAGACGGAAAACTTATGTAATCATCACAGATTGGGATCAATTTCAGTGATATTCAACATCCACATTCCTCATGTCTGGTGGATCGTAGTATCGTTCAGGGAGATTATTGAGAAATTAGAAAAAAAATGTTTCTTATCAATTTCCGCTAAGTGAATAAAGCGGAAAGTTGGTCTTTCACCCATCTCAGAAGAAAAAGAAGGAGAAGAAAAGAAGAAGAAGAAGAAGAAGAAGAAGAAGAAGAAGAAGAAGAAGAAGAAGAAGAAGAAGAAGAAGAAGAAGAAGAAGAAGAAGAAGAAGAAGAAGAAGAAGAAGAAGAAGAAGAAGAAGAAGAAGAAGAAGAAGAAGAAGAAGAAGGAGGAGAAGAAGAAGAAGAAGAAGGAGGAGGAGGAGGAGAAGAATAAGAAGAAGAAGAAGAAGAAGAAGAAGAAGAAGAAGAAGAAGAAGAAGAAGAAGAAGAAGAAGAAGAAGAAGAAGAAGAAGAAGAAGATGAAGATGAGGAAGAAAAAGAAGAAGAGTAAGGAACGCAACATGGAAGAGACATAGAATAAGAGGAGGTGAAGAAATATTATGAAGAAAACCAGTTATTTGGAAGTCAAACTTGCATTTCTGATGTAATTCTTGACACTCAAGTATCATACAAGTAGGCTATAAAAATATGAGTATAGTCTGTCCAAGCAAAGAAGACCCTCTGGCAAGATGAGAAAATGACTCCAGCTCGGTCAATATTGGTTCAAAAATTATTGATTTTGTCTCAATCGTAGGAAGACACATCCTGATGTACAATTTGAGATCGAATCGATACTTTTTTAACCAATATTGACCGAGCTGGAGTCATTTTCTTATCTTGCCAGAGGGTCTTCTTTGCTTGGACAGACTATACCAGAAGATTCCTTGCTGCTCACTCTTGATAGATGATGAAAACGGAAAATTGAAGAACAAGAGAAGTATTAATATTTCTTGTCTTGTAGGCTGAATTCAACTCTTACTTTTTCACATTTTTTGTTTCTATATACCGGTCCATATGAGCCATGTCACAGTGAATCTGATATAATAACCTGGTCGTACCAATTTTCTTGTCTTTGTTCTTCCTTGTCTTTCTAATTCTTCTCTGATTTCAATCGAATCCCCAAGTAGAAGAATACTCTTCTTTGTTAGAAATCTGAAGTCTGAGTATCAATATATGTATATATATTTTCAAATCGAAAATATGGTATTTGCTTTTTCTGGAAATAAAATTCATTATTCATTATTCATTATTCATTATTCATTATTCATTATTCATTATTCATTATTCATTATTCATTATTCATTATTCATTATTCATTATTCATTATTCATTATTCATTATTCATTATTCATTATTCATTATTCATTATTCATTATTCATTATTCATTATTCATTATTCATTATTCATTATTCATTATTCATTATTCATTATTCATTATTCATTATTCATTATTCATTATTCATTATTCATTATTCATTATTCATTATTCATTATTCATTATTCATTATTCATTATTCATTATTCATTATTCATTATTCATTATTCATTATTCATTATTCATTATTCATTATTCATTATTCATTATTCATTATTCATTATTCATTATTCATTATTCATTATTCATTATTCATTATTCATTATTCATTATTCATTATTCATTATTCATTATTCATTATTCATTATTCATTATTCATTATTCATTATTCATTATTCATTATTCATTATTCATTATTCATTATTCATTATTCATTATTCATTATTCATTATTCATTATTCATTATTCATTATTCATTATTCATTATTCATTATTCATTATTCATTATTCATTATTCATTATTCATTATTCATTATTCATTATTCATTATTCATTATTCATTATTCATTATTCATTATTCATTATTCATTATTCATTATTCATTATTCATTATTCATTATTCATTATTCATTATTCATTATTCATTATTCATTATTCATTATTCATTATTCATTATTCATTATTCATTATTCATTATTCATTATTCATTATTCATTATTCCAAAGATTCCCTTGAATATTGTTCTATCTGATATTCTCCAATAAGTATCTATCTCTTTATAAAGCTGCTTTCATATAAAGCTACTGGGTAATAAAAACGCTGCACAATAAAGATAGATAGATAACTTGCCTTTATTAAGGGTGGAGTTAGGACTCTTGGTCCTCTCTACCACACAACCCTAATAGCATGTTTATCAAGCATAACTATGTAGCATGTAGCATGTTTATTATAAACTTATTTATTGAAGTTATAACATTTCTCTATTCAAATTATTATTATCATATATATTATTATCATATATATATAATAATATTTAATGTTGTTGACATTTTTCAATGGAGATATATCAACCAATCATTGAACATCATAGTCCTCTCTCTTCCAGTATCAAATTAAAACGTATTGTATCTTAATGAGCCGTCTTTGTCTCTACTATGTATCAAATTAAAAAAAACTTTCGTATAATCTTCTTGAAGGAGAATTGAACCGTTTCTACACAAATTCATTTACACTAGGTGACTAGGAACTAGGATTCAAAACTATATAATCAGAGACAATGTATATTATAATAATATATAATATAATATATATAATATTATATTATTATAATGTATCTGATAATAATGTAATTGGAAGAATTGTAGCTGACACCAAACAGGTTAGGTGGTTTCGTCTGCTTCATGTGCGCTCCAACGTCACTGGCAGCTCGTAACCACGAAACAGGTGAAGTGCTGTACAGTAAAACATACGGGAACTTCACCTGTTTCATGGGCACAAGCCGCCAGTGTCCAACGCACAACTGATGTTGTCAATTACAGTTGTCATTTAGCTATGCCTAGATTACGCTTTTGATAACAGAAGAGGCAATAGATCCTTTACATTAACAGCTAGCATGTCTATCACGCACAGAGAGAAACGAAACAGACGAACGTTCTGGAATCAGCTGTACCTGTGCTTCCTTGTAATAATTATTATAATTATATGTATAATAATTTCCAGTAATAATTATCTAGAATCTTACATTTTTCTAAAATTTTCATCCATTAACAATTGATTGATTCTCTAAATCTCAATACCCGAAATACATTATTATTTAATGGCTTTTTGAGTCCAGTAACATCTCAATATTGATATAATCTGTTCGAGCTAAGAAGACATTCTGGCAAGATGTAAAAATGACTCCAGCTTGGTCAATATTGGTTCAAAAATTATAATTTGGTCTCAAAGAGTAGATCAGAATGTTATCTACAACTTGAGACAAAATTTATAACTTTTGGAACAATATTGTCTGAGCTGGAGTCATTTTTCCATCATGCCAGAATGTCTTCTTTGCTCGACTAAACTATATCAGACTCCCTGATCGGTGAATGTATTCAATTCGATAACTATTGCAAAATATATGCAACGGTCATCTTATTCGACCTCACCTATTAAGCCAACAGGAAACAAATGACCTTGAGTGCTCCTGGCGGACAACCTTGGAAGCACTTTCTAACAGCTGCCGTTAAATTATTGCAGTCATCTTCAGTATATTGCTGAAAAAAGTAATAAAATTGAATTCCTACACATCCCTGTGCTACACGTTGAAGAAGTAGTGCCATTATTTTATGAATACATTCGTATATCTATGTAGTTTTCTTGAATCATGTAGGCGTATTGTGCTTCTTCACATTCATATAATATTTTTATAGTTTTCTTGTATTAGGTATTCTGCTCATTAGTTCAAGTGAATATCGATAGCCAGTAATGTATAGTGATGTAGAATAGTATTATGTCCATGATTTTGCTAAAGATGTGGCCTTCCCTTCTAGAACAAGGTGAAGAATCCAACAAGCAGTAATAGTAAAAAATATCGAAGTGTTCAAAAAAATTCCTGATAATCATTCTACAGTTTACAACTTACAATTACACTAATAGCACACCAATCACATGACGTCATTCAAGCTTTATAACGGGATTCTATTAATGACGACTATTATTATTTATTCGTTATTTCAATGCCGTTTATTTTATTGATTTGAAGATGAACTCCATGATTGTCTGATGGGTGGAGAATGGCGTACAAAGAAAACCACTGGTTCTTATAAAACTGAACACATACTCGTATTGATGCATTAGAGAACTGTAGTTCAATTTTTGGAACTCTACCATCCACGTTCTTTTTGTTTTATAATAGACAATGCTATCGCTGCCGAACTAGTACAGTTATATTCAATGAGTTGTCGTTTTTTTGTGAACAGTTCGTTCAAAAGCACACCAGTTTTACTTTGTTCCTTCGATCGTTCCAGTAGATCTGCGATTGTTATATTCAACAGAAATCTGTCATTTCTTTAACCTTGAAATTTTTTGTCTGATTCTGCTTCCCTAGAACCACTCTCATACAGAGTAAATGAAATAAGTAGTCTAATTTCAGCCACATAACTTTCAGTTCAGTACCACGACAGTTCAATACTCAAATTTTCTGGTTTGTGAAGGAAATTTCGAGGAAGAACTGTGATTATTATGAGAGAAGAGTGAGTGAACCAAGTAACGTTTAGGCTGGAACTTGCAACTACTTATTCAATTATTGTTATTTCTTCTCAATTATAGACAAAATAGGTACTTTCGGTACCTATATGACAAACTGCTTGTGGAATGTGCACTAGTGCATGTTGTGAAGAAGATTCATGAAGGTCCATGAACAGAAGGTCCATGTATGGACCTTTTCTGTATTCTCCTGAGAATTCCATGATAGATACCCTACTGATAGCCCGTATTCGGATAGCCAGTAGGTATACCCCCCTGGCAACGCCACTGATTATGAATAATGATAATATCAATGCTGAATACTATTCATAGAATATTATTGTAGTAGCCTAAATACAAACAATACCAACTCCAATCGAATCTCCTTGAAAATTTTTCAGTAAACGCGCGAATTCCACTAATTGACATTTTCGACTCGTGGCGAGCATCATGCTCGTATATTGGCAACACTGCACGATACCGGTGCGCTATTTAGGCTGCGGCCGCGTACTCCGGTCGAGCAAACAAGACATCCTGGCAAGATGAGAATATAACTCCAGCACGGTCAATATTAGTTCCAAAATTAATAATTTGGTCTCAAATCGTAGAAAACATTCTAATCTACAATTTTAGATCAAGTTAATAATTTTCGAACCAATATTGACCGAGCTAGAGTCACTTTCTCATCTTGCCAGAATGTCTTCTTTGCTCGACCAGACTATACCTATTATATCATGTCGTGATCACTATTAACCTTTGTTTGATGTTGGGAACATGTCCTCCCCTCCCCACCACAACAATCACTCCACCACATTCACAATAAACCGTTTGAGCTAATTGTATCTGGCCTGTAAAACGATGGGTAAAATGAGATGTAGAATTTTAGTGAATCGTAAAACAGAAATATAGGCATATCACCAACTGTTTCTCAATGTTTGAGTTTAGAATACATTGTTTCATTCAAGATTTCACACTATGAAGCAAGTATATTGTCGAAAGGCAGAACAAAATACAAATAAACGATAGTATTTCAGCCTTCCTTTACACTGCCACTGAGTTTTGATTATGTATTCTTCTCCTGGGTATCCATGCACTGTACCATTCATATTCTTTTGAGTCAGTCGACTATAGTCTACTATAGTCAACTATAGTCAACTATAAGTCAGTCTTTGAACGAAGAGCATTCATTTCAGTCTAGCTGGATACTGCCACTGGGTTCTAATCATGTATTCTTCCCCATATACTGTAATAGGCCTATTATATTTTACGATATCCATATTACGATAAACTAAGAGTATATCCATATCTTGGAAAAAGATCTATTGTTATTCAATCAAACATTCATTCATTCATCCATCCATTCATTTATTCATCTATTTGAGAAAATAAAATACATTATGAATAAAACACAGA
The DNA here is from genome assembly GCA_017141385.1 of Sogatella furcifera. Taxonomy (NCBI): domain Eukaryota; kingdom Metazoa; phylum Arthropoda; class Insecta; order Hemiptera; family Delphacidae; genus Sogatella; species Sogatella furcifera. The sequence continues at coordinate 21,883,822 of CM029556.1, forward strand.
CAGAACCAATGTTATACATGCAGAACGTATTACCCAATTATGAACTGAAACTTCATCCAACTGAAATGGAACTGTCATGGAGTTGAGATCCAATTTCGCTAAGAGAAGAGAACAACCATAAATGTATTAAAATATAGAGATACTAGTTTTTGTATCAATATTGATACTGCAAATACTGTAACTACTTGAGTAATTAGGTAAGATCCGTGAGCATGCACTTTCAAAAATCAAAAAAAAATTTATTCTTAGGAAACATATTCCACAATACAACACGGTAGGCTACATTGGAGCTTGAACTTGATTGACACTACAGTACAGAAAGTATTATTTTAGAATCCTGCAGATGTTTAAGCTGAGCACAGTGATGAGTCACTATCAATATTATTTATAGTCTTAACCACTTTCGAACTATACAATTCACAAAGATACTAGTCTATAATAACACTATGAAAAACATTAACAACTTCTTCAACTGTAAAAAGTTTGTAACTTTTCTGTAAAATTTGTAACTTTGTAAAATTTTTCAACTGTAAGTTTGTAAACTGTAAAAGGCATCACTGCATCACTCATTAAACTGCATCACTCCGAATAATTCAAATTCGTTTCATTGAACTCTCAGGACGGAATTGGCAACTGAATCATATCGGAGAAGTTCAAGGAACTGTAGCAAATAAAACATTCTGGCGCGACCTTGTAAGGTGATCTGGTTTGGAGAAATGCATAGCAGTAACTGGAGCGCCGTTCATTGATAATTTCAGATCAAGGTCAATGTTACTACAAGAAGTTACTATGTTGTTGCCACTCCTCTGACCCAGAACTTGTTGGCGTTATGAGTCACTGACCTACTGCAAGTTGAACTGGATCAAAGTTGGTTTGACTTTGTGAATTGTTGATACATAGCTGAAGTTATTCGGTTACGTCTGTCGCTTGTATGTGAAATAATGTACTGATGTAAGCATCTATTAATTGTCTCTTTTGACTCCAAAAACATCATCTAGTTATAGCTGAATGACAACATCAGCTGTTGGAGCGCACTAGGAGCATCCGAAACCGCCAATTTTTTTGGCATCAGCTATACTTTTTAAAATTTTATTTTTCCTTTGAAATTAAATTCTTCAGTTCAGTGCTTCCGATTCAGTTCTAATTATTTTACTCTCTTCTCAATAAAAGTTATCATTTCAAAAAATACATAGAATGGTACGAGATACGATACATCAGATGAATTTGACAGAAATTCCACAATATTTCTATAAGTCTATAGGCAAACATGAAATATTTGAAGAGGATGATTTCTTGGTCCATAACGAGCTGCTGAGTGTTGACAATGCGCTCATGGAGCGCGAAAGGCCTACACTCCAATGAGTAAAATTTTCATCTTTTTTCACTCATAAATCAATTAGACTGCATGTCGGTGACCAATCCCAGTGAATAAAATATTTCTAGAAAACCAGAGAATTTTATTATAAAGCTTATCAATATCAAAAATCATTGTTCTTCAAGTCCAACCTTTCCCAGCATAGATCGCTGGTAAGATCTTCCAAACAAAATTTACATTATATAATTATTTCTTCGAATACACGATTGCAGGAGTTGAATATATAATGAAATGTTAATATAAGTAATTTGGTCGAGTATTAGTAAATGTAAAGTGTTAAAAGTTGATTAAATGTTGATTCATCAATGAATTAATGACTCATCATTCCCAAAAATTTATAAATATCCGACGATATTTTTTTCATTGAGAAGAACCACGCTAGTCAATTATTGCCCCAATGAAGATTAGAGAGGAGTATTCCCTTCACAGGAAATATTCACCATAGCAAGTTTTATTTTTGCCAGAATATACAAATATTTTCACTTTTCTTGTCAACTTAATGCATTTAATCATAAAACTAATTACAACTCCCATTTATCTTATTGAGTAACACGTCACTTGGAAAATTATCGCTTCAAAGATTGATACTGAATATGCATATTATAATAAAATATTTCCCGTCTCCAATATACATATTAATGCACTTAGGAATGATGTATATGGTAATACAAGAATGTTTGTCGACGGTTATATTATTGCATGTTGAGCCTTGTCAAATACTAATAGAGACGAACAGCATGGATTTAAATATGAATAGTGATAATACCGATGGTGTAACTTATATTCACGACTGGATTTAGTTTTAGAAATATGCGTTTATGCAATAATATTCACCAGTTATGCAGATTTTGGGGAGAAATTGCAAAACGAAGATTATATTTAATTCTAATTCGGGGAATAGTCTGTTCAAGCAAAGAAGACTTCTTGGCAAGATGGGAAAATGACTCCAGCTCGGACAATATTGGTTCGAAGTTTATTAATTAGGTTTCAAATTGTAGATCATAATGGTTCCTACAATTTTAGACTTCAACATTCAATATGACTGTAATATACAATTTGAGAATTTATGATATTCGAAGCAATATTGACCGAACTGGAGTCATTCTCCCATCTTGCCAGAATGTCTTCTTTGCTAGAACAGACTATACCTCTGGTACACTAGCATGTGGTCATTGGCACCAGATGTCAATGTCATTGGCGGTTGGCGAAAAACTGTTTTCAATTCTCAGCTCTCTCAGGGAAGTCTGATAGCGGTTTAAAAGTGTGTAACGGTTTGGCAGAGGTTGTTATTGACTGATATCTTGTTGCAGAACGCTGACCAACTGTCCTGACAGAGCTGAGTATCAATTACAATTCATCATCAATCGCCAGCTTCGTTGGAATCTGCAATACTTACCGTTATGGTAATGAGAGTTATTGGGCGAAGTCCAGCTTCAGATTATTATGGATTGCTCAATTTCAACTGAGATAACGAGTCGATCTTCTCTGGAAAATTAGATAAGAAATTCGTAAGAATCATTTCAGGAGAAAATATCAAACAGAAGGGATTATTGGGAAGTGGGTTACTGTAATAATTTGTTTATTCACTAGGCTATTCAAAGATTCTGTTTGACACAATAAATACTTGACTCGTATTATCAACAGTTGTTTAACATAAATGTTACATTGAATCTTCAGATGAAAGTAATGATGTCAAATTAATGCAACCATATCTGGAATCACAGAGGAATCCTCTGAATCACAGAGAAATAAGCTCCTTTGGGCTCGAATTAACAAGGATACTAGAACACAATCATGTATTATATCTGCAGATTTAACTCTAAATATAAACTATTATATATTCTGTCATCGGTCAATCTATTTCTGCCTTGTATTGTTAATGATAAAACAGGTCATATTTAAATCTTTCAACTCATGAAACTGTCAATTATACTCTCACTAAGATTCAACTATATCATATCACTTTATTGTCAGGACCACTTTCACCTGTTAAACATTTATAACAATCAACATGTCTACAAGTCATAAAACACTCATACAGGTAAGTGTTATAGGCGCGCTACTTAACAAATATTGAATTTAGGCTATGCTAAGAATTCCTCAACTGAATAGAGGCATTTTTCTAGAAGAATGGGTTTGATGAATCTTTCAAATTCTTCGATTTCTAGATGCCTAGTCTAGTTTATTAAACAGTTTTGTAGAGTAGTATAAAGTATACTATAAGCTATACAGCACATCTTCCTTTGAATATAGGCCTATAGTCTGTCCAAGCAAAGAATACCCTCTGGCAAGATTGGAAAATGACTCCAGCTTGGTCAATATTTACTCAAAAATTATCAATTTTATCTTAAAGTGTATGAAACATCCTGATCTACAATTTGAGACCGAATAAATATTTTTTGAATCAATATTGACCGAGCTGGATTCACTTTCCCATCTTGACAGAGGGTATTATTTGCTTTGACAGACTATACTAGACATATTAACATTTCTCTATCTATAGTCCATTCACGATGGCTTGAGACGAGATAAACAAAACCTTTGCATGTGTGTGTGTGTGCGACTGTAGTGGTTTCGTTTTAGCCTAGACATAAACAAGTCACAACAATGCCGAAATCCCGAATTTTGTTGTAAGCAATCTAGAATAAGTATCTTTGAGTAATCTTTTCCATAGATACACATTGGGAAATTGCTTGGTTCAGTTGTCTCTCGACTGCATGAACCTAAAAAATTTAGTAAAAGTTTTTGTGTTAATGCTTTGGTTACAGTTCCGACAACAAAATTCGGGACTCCGGCATTGCTGTCACTCGCTTATGTCTAGGCTAAAACGAAGCCACTCCAGTCGCACATACACACATACAGAGCTTCTGCTTATCTCGTATCAAGCCATCGTGGAACTCGGAATTGGAAAATAGGGCGATCATTAATCCAAGGAAACAGGAAATTCAATCACTAAACAAGAAAATCGCCATTGGCTATTCAGGGAAAGGAAATATATGAAAATAATAGAACTCTAATTATTAGCTCAATTTCAAATCAATTATTTAAGTGGATTGAATTTTTTTCTTTGTACAGCTTACAGGTTTTTTCTTCTACAGTATACTACAAGTTAATTGATATCTTAACTACTTTTTTCTTTTGCTCCTCACTTTTATTAATCAATTTCAACTACAGTGGCTCTAGAAGTGACTCTTCTATAATCACCAATGCAAAAGTATAATTCAAGAATGTTTCGCAAAACGTCTATCCAACAAAATCCTGAAAAATCCAACCAGACTAACTGGGTAAGTATGAATTTTGTAATTCTAATTAAAAAGTCAAGCTCCTTGTCGTGTTTATATTTTTGCATGTTTTATTGAACAAATAGGGAAAAAACTGGAAACCTTTCACTGGCCTGAACATCAGCAAAGTTAATTGGCCAATAAAACTGAAGGCAAATAATATTCAAGATTCACTCCTACACTCCTTTACTTACACTATCTCATTCCCTTATTTTTGTTGTTCTTCTTTCTTCTCAACTTCCTCCTCCTTTTTTACTCCTTCTACTTCTTTTCATCTTCTCCCACTTTTTCTACTTCTCCTTCTCCCTGTTCACTTGAGACTTGAGAGATCCTATCTATTCATAATCGTTATTCTTTTCCTTTCTTCGTCTTCTTTTCCTTTCTTCTTCTTCTTCTCCTTCTTCTTCTTCCTCCTTCTTCTTCTTCTCCTCCTCCTCCTCCTCCTCCTTCTCCTCCTCCTCCTCTCCTCCTCCTCTCCTCCTCTCTCTCCTCCTCCTCCTCTCCTCCTTTCTTCTTCTCTTCTTCCTCTCTTTTTCTTTCTTCTTCTTCTCCTTCTCCTTCTTCTTCTCTTCTTCTTCTTCCTCTCCTCCTTCTCCTTCTTCTTCTTCTTCTTCTCCTCTTCTTCTTCTTCTTCTTCTTCTTCTTCTCCTTCTTCTTCTTCTTCTTCTTCTTCTACTTCTTAAAAAAAAATTACGTACCTCTATCCTTTTCCGTAATTGCAAATTCTGTTAGGAAATTTCGAACAAAGTACAAGCCCGCTATAATTATTATATCAGGAGAGCTGTAACAATGTTGCGCTTATCACTCGAATAAACGGAATAATGAGAACAACTTCATTAATCTCAGGTGATACTCTAAAAAAATTCAACACCTTTAACTTCTTCCTGAGTTTTTTAACAACAAATGAAAAAACAATATCAATTTGTAAATGCAAATGTGTTTGCATGGTGTTTGATTTTGCTTACAAGCTGATTGGGTGAGACAGCTCCAGTGTTACGAGCTTCCGGCCATTTCAATATTAGCATGGAATACCTCTAAAAGGATCTCAAGTATACATTGGGAACTTGCAAGGAACGGTGATGATATTCTTCTCGAACAATAATAAAGTGGAGCTATGGTACTGTAATAAAACTTTGAGAGATTGGAATCAATCAATGAGGATCATTGAAAATTGCTGAGTTTCGTTGAAGAATATACAGGGTGTTTCAGGAGGATTGTGCAATACTTCTCAGGCTGATTCCTTACACCAAATAGACAAAAAAGTTCCGTTCAAAAATCGCAAAATCGCTACTAAACACAAATTCATCACTTGTGCTATGTTTTGTCAATTTTGCGATTTTTGATCGCCATTTCTGAGATTTGGGTAAGATTTACACAATCCCCATCATTTAACTTTTCCTTCAGAATCCGACCCTCTTCAACTTACATTAATAAAAAATACAATTTTATGATTCCGTATCCAGTTATAACCCTTATTGTTAAAAATGGCGTTTTTAGCATATTTTTCCAATTATCTCAATAACCGTTGAAGTTACAAACTTGGAACTGGTTTCATTGAATTTTCCAGCCAATTTCACATAGGAATTGATTATTTAAGAACCTCACTAAAGCCTCTAAAAAATTAGAAAAATTAATATATTTTGAAAAATCTCAATTTTCCGCCATTGTTATCTCGATAACAAAGCGTTTTTGGGGGTTGGTCCCATGGAACTTTTTTGTCTACTTTGTGTAAGGAATCAGCCTGAGAAGTATTGCACATTCCTCCTGAAACACCCTGTATATTTTCCTAGGACAAAGTGGAATATTCATGCCATTTTCAATCTATACATTCTAATAATCGATCAATCAGATAGATATGGAAGATTGAAATCTCTCGAACAATCATGCCCAGGTCTGAGCGACTCATCAAATCTAAAAATTAATTTTTAAAGTTTAATTTGATAGAAAACTATTCAAATGATATCCACATAATTCAATGACTTATCGAGATTACCACTCACCTCATAAAACCTGTTCAATTCAGAAAAATACAATATGATGATCGTGTGTAACAATTAATAATAATTAGAAAAAATTTTAGTACTTGCAAATGAGAAGTAATGTAACTATTTTTTCTAGAAGAGAGCTCTGATATCGTATTCAATCTTGTTTCATTAAATCGTACAGTTGCTCTTCTCAATGTTCATTGAGAACTCTATTATACAGGAGAGATAAAAGATTGTCATCTGCGAATTCTATTTTGTTATATAGGGAAACATTGTTTCCAATAGAGATCTTTCCAACTTCTAGAATTGAATCTTTAGCTGGTAAAATATTTTCCATGCATCATAAATTCATAATAATCATCTTCCTCATTCACATTACATAGTATTCACTGGATATGAATACTGTTTATTATAACGACATTACCCAGAGAAACATTTGCACTTGCAGCAAATTGAACTTAGTGCATGTGCACGCATCACAGCGAGATATCTAAACTATTACCAGAGACAATATATTACATTGTCTCTGCTACTACTATCTTAAATAAACAGCCACTGCAACAGAAGTTGCAACGACATTTTATGATGCTTACAATGCAGTTATCTCAATTACTAGTATGTATTTGCACGTCACGAATAGACTATAATGGATATTCTATGACTTCTGTACTTCAGAGGATTAAAAACGCCTCCTATACTGCATGTGATAATAAGCCTCAAGTTTGTACTCTCTCCCCTGGAAAAATCATATCTGATATTTCTTATTTAATTCAATCCAATTATCTTCTCCCCCATTTTCGTTCACTCATCATTTAACCTGATCTTCTTTTCATTAACTTGAATAAATTCATCTTATTTTTCAGCCCTAGAATATTATTGTAATTAAATTCTTGATCTCTTCACAAATGTCTTAGTTTTTTACTGTTGTTAGAAATTGGTAGAGGAGCAGTTTTGGGCATTAGCTTCCCAACATAGTTTGTTGCACTTAATTATGTATATTGAAGAAATGATGATTATGATTTTCCATTCAAAAATTCAGTAGGTGGGAAAGATCTCCTCTCTTTTAATTTTTTTTTCATTCTGCAACTATGACTTTATTTTCCTCCACTTCACTCCTTCTCACATACATTCCTATTATCAGTTCCTCTTTCTAACTTTATCATTTGTAGATTACTTCGAAAATCCTTTTTTGATAAGATGAGAGTTTTCTTGAAAGTTTTGATAAAAGATGCAGCTAAGCCTAAATGAAGAAATTATTATCTGTCTTTCTTAACAATCTTGTATTTGGACGAATAAAAAATCTCAATTCTCATTTTATTCTTATTCATTAATTCCTTGCTTTTTATTTCTGAATAATCTTGAAATGACATACTAATGAAGTAAGAATGTTCTATCTCTTCTCCTAGACATTTTTATCTAATCCAATCGATTTGAGATGAGAAGAAGAAGCAGAGCAGGATTTATCTAATTTTAATCATACTTTCCTCATCTCATCCTATTCTAATTCCTACTTTCCTCCCACATATCCTCTCTTTTCATCTATTACGAAATTTTATCTATCTTGTCCTTCCTTTTTTTTCTTTTTCCCATCCTATTATCATCACCTTCACCATTGTACAAAAAATAATTTCCCTAATCAAACTTACAGTTTTCGCCTCACTTATTTTGTTGGAAGCGATAGTTAACTGGATATACTGGTGAGGTGACCTTTATGAAATGAGTAACCAATTATGTTAATAGAGATCTATCTTGGAGAGGTGCATCAAATGCATCTAGTAAGACACCTCTTCGTCACTCCCTTACCTCTCCTTCTTCCTCCATCACACCCTCCTTCTTCTTCATCCTCCTTTTCTTTTCCTCCTCCTCCCATCTTCCTCTGGAGCCTCTTTCTACCGCCTAACTGCCGACTATATAAATGACTATTGTGTGGGGGAGTCAATATAAGCCATTCAACATTCTTGCAGTCTAGTTTCATTGGGCCAAAGTGTTGTAGTTGCAGTACCAGCTACTTGGAATAATATTATACAACATGCAGTCGATATTACAGGTAAAATATGGAATTTTTTTCCAAAATTTTTATCAACCCCTTAAAATTTATTTGTCAGGCTCTTATGTTTTTTCCTTTGGAGTCTATTCCGAACATAAAATTATTTTATTCTTTCAACCAAATATTAATTTATTATATAATCAACTAAAAATGAATTTGAATATTATTGAAGCTCCCATTGTATTTGTTTAAAATTCCTCATTCTTCTATTATATTATCGAATGTAGTATTAGTCTTGAAAATTGATGATTGTTCATGGATGATTCATGATTATTTTTCGTGATCATAGGTCGTAGAGCTACCCTTAACGTGATCTTGGAGAGGCTTCTTCATATATTTATTGATTCATTCATGCACCATTCATTGGTGAATGGATTAATTTAGATTTTATCCCATTTTTTGTGGATGCAGTAGTTTATCATCCCTACGGGAATTGAGAATTTTCGTTTACTTGTAACAACTAATATGATCCCAAGCTATGAAACGTTGTTGGGCCCCTAGCCTATTATTAGCCTAGTAATAATATTCGCCTAATAATCAATTTCTAATGAGGTTTTCAATCATGGTGAAAGAATCTTAATGTAAATTTCTTTCGAATATCGATATTTCAAGAGTCATAGGTTTTTGGCTGTGAACTGTCATAATTACTTTCCATTATGTAGTTCTACAAACTATTTTTGAATCAATCGATACAGTATTAGAATCATAATGCTTATTAAATCAATCATAATCACCATAATACTATCATAATCCATCATGATGCATCTAAGTGGAGTTATAATTCATACTGAGCATGTATTTCCCGCTTGAGCTGCATTCCATGTATTCGATTTCATTCACGATAATCAATATAAAAAATAATTGTATCGTATAAAGTTTTCAGCTATAACGTCTCTTCTCCTCCCATCAATAAACTATCTCTTATGAAATGTAACAGTTTACAGTCTAATGTAAAATGTTAATGTGTGTGAATAAGTAGACTAAGTTCAACCCTTGTTTGTAGCTTTCGTATCCCTATTACTGAAATCTCATTCTAATTCTATTCAACATAATTTCTTCTCAACATAAATTCTATTTAACATGAAATTAATTTTTGCTTTATAGCTCTGAACTCTCTTTCAAACCACTAAGCTAGTCTTTACCTGTTAATTAATCCAGTTTATTCGAAATTTGGAATAAATATTTCATTCTGTAATTTATATGTGAATCGGAACGTATGTAAGCGACAAGATAAGGCATAAGCCTTTTGTACTCTCTTTCGCCAATAAAAAAATATTAATTGAATAGTTGATGAATTACTAATAATCTAGGGTAACATATACGATAACAAGCAAAAATAATGTATTTCTAGAATTTTTATTCCTAGATTTTCCCAATTTTTATAACTTGAATATGTGAACACATTACTATAAATTTCGTTAATAGAGGCTGAAACAATTCTTGGCTCTGCCAACAGAGTGTTCCCAACATCATTATTTTTGTTCTGTCAATTACCCGATTTCAAGACCGCATGACCTTTCGATTTTTAATTCGCATTCTTGCCATTCACGTTTTTCAATCATGTGAAGATCAAAATAATTTCGTACGTCTGGAGGCTTCGATCTTCAATATATGAATGAGCAGTGAAATGATTAAAAAACATTTATTACTGGATAATGGAGAACATTATTTTTTCCTGTATGAAAGAAAATTGGTCACGATGTACTCACTAAAGTAGGCTACATTACCTACTGGGTATTATTGACTTTGAATCGTGACATTTCGAAGAGGGTTTAATGATTATGATTATCTACAACCACTAGTTCACCATGAATATTAAAATCTATCAAAACACAACACAGTGAACGTGAACTTCTGTGATTTCAAATTAGTCTGAACGGAGAGAAGCCTTCAAAACAGTTTTTTCAGAAACATTTTATTATCACTTTCAAGTTATTGAAAAATTTATGAACACCTTTATTCGCTACAATTTCTAGAATTTCTTTGCAAATTTTCTCATCCACCAATTAATTAAATTACAAGAGAATTTCATCCTTGTAAATGATCATAATGGGTGTGATTGATATAAGATATCAATATAATTATATAATGATCATTATCAATAACTCTGAATAAACTAAATAAATAGGTTTAGAAATGAATTGTTTTTAAAATAGATAAATAGGATACCGACATAATATTGCTCATAACTTGAATGTTTAAATCCTTCCGATTCTAATATTGATGTGTCACAGTGATATCCTCTCGCTATACAGTATAAGAACCAATCATATCGATTCAATTGTAAATAAATAGTTTGGAGCTAGGTTTTTAAATATCAAATACTATATAAATACAATATAAATATACCATAAAAATACCATATAAATGAACTACTCTTATGTATAAGTCGTGCTTAATAGAAATGGAATATTCGAATTCACTCCATTCAACTATAGAGAGATGAAAAGTATAATGTTCAATGATTTCTTAATGATTGAATATTACTAATAACTACGTTACTGATACACCCAGTCACCCCCCCCCCCCCCGTAGGGCATTATAGGAGCTTGAAGTTCAACATATAGGTTAAAATTATAAGAATGCAGTTGAAAATAATGTTCCAGGTACTTCAAGCATAGCTTCCCTCAACAGAATATATTGGAGGACGCTATGCTCCAAGGCCTGGACATTAATTTATCAATTCAATTTTTTCCAGCATCAGAATATAGATAACTGTAGATAACTATATATATAGAATATAGATAAATATAGATTTTAACAATTTTCAACTTTTATTGCAGAAGTGTGCAGTTCTGTGCCTAGTGGCTGCATCAGCCCTGGCCGCACCCCAAGCACCGAGGGGGAGTGACGCTGCGGCCACAATAGAAAAGGACGACAGAGAGGTCAACTTCGATGGATCATACAGATACAGGTAACAGAACATCAAATCATTATTCCAACCGGTAGAGTCTCCAACGAAAACATTAACAATGTTGGACTTTGTAACAAATCCCTTGTCAGTGGCGGCTCGTGCCCACGAAGTAAGTGAAGTGCTGTACAGTAAAAGATACGGGCACTTGCCAGTGCATATTACATGAAAAACAAGTACAGTAATTGTCAGCTCACGAATGTATAAAAAATTGAGATACAGGTTTCGCTTGCTACACTATTATCAATCTCTGTTAGACTCAAACTCAAGGTGAAGAGCACTGGCGGCTCGTGCCCACCAAACAAGTGAAGTGCTGTATAGTGAAAGATACGAACACTTCACCTGTTTCGTGGGTACGAACCGCCAGTGGTGAAGAGGAGCAGTATTATAATTATGTAGTCTATTGAATACTGTACAGTATTCAAATACTGCTGCATTCTACTTCAAGTAATGTTTTAGTTTACCAAATATTGATTATAGTGAAGATTATTGATTATAGTAGAGATTATAGTATAGTACTTCAATACTTCACTGAAGCAGTCGTTTCCCGTCTCTGGAGGAATACTAATTGTTGCCTCACACTCTAGTGATTAACTCTATGTTATTCAGAGGTCTCTGCGCCGTCACTTGGTTACGGAAGTTAGATTATGGTTGAAAGGATCACACGTTACCTCTATCCTGGTTGATAATATCATATATGCCATCATATGACATCATATATGCTGTGTAGTGGAGTGAATATGGAACTGGCAACCAGCTGGCAGGCCTAGGCCCTTCATGAGCCATTGACAAACAAATAAGTATTTGAATAGGCCTATACAGCTGCTTTCCACTTTAAGTTTTAACGTAGATATACTAAGCTAAGTATAAGTTTTTCTATGGTTTTAACAAAGACAAATTACTCTTAGACAATCCAGCTGTTTACTTTAAAAGGTTTTACTTAACTTAAAAAAAAAACTGGAGATTGATACTGATGTGGCAACCAAAACCAGTAACTCGATTTTGAATGAATCTGTGGTTTAACAATACGCAATACCTTGTCTTTCAGTTGAATCTGTGATGAATATTTTACTGTTTTTTTAATCTCCGGGCTACTTTTATAACTGTTTTTATTTTAAATGATTATCAAGATATTTTACGAGTATAATGGTTTATAAGTGATATTTATTATATCGAGTAATTCAAGGTAATGAAATGTTTTCAACACTACAATGTTGTTAATATGTTACAACTACTGCAAAATACAGACGAAGCCGCCCAACTTTTCGACTTCGACTATACATGATTCCATTCATTCCAGATTCACGAATCTTCTATTCAAAAAAATTAAAAAATAAATAAATTAATTATTTAAATAAAAAATTTATGTTTTTCCCCAGCTACCAAACCTCCAACGGAATAGCGGCCGACGAACAAGGCGCCCTTAAGAACCCCGAAACCATTGCGGCCGCCGGCCAGTTCTCCTACGTCTCACCAGAGGGCGTCCCCATCCGCGTCGTGTACAGCGCAGACGAAAACGGCTTCCAGCCCCAGGGCGAGCACCTCCCCACCCCTCCACCCATTCCCCCCGCAATCCAGAGGGCTCTCGAGTACCTGGCCACCCTCCCCTCGACCCCCGATACACCAGTCAACGCGCCAAACCGCCGATTCTAAGCAACACGGGAAAATTAATGACAAAATTTCAAAATGGGAATACAATTTAAATTATGTGAGACATCTGGGATTCCAATCATGCAATGAAAGTACAGTGCACAATTCAAATTCAAATTGTGTGTAAAATGTTTAGATCTAATCTTCTAATTATGCGATGAAACTACATTTCAAATTATGAGAGGAGTCTAGAATTCGATTATCCGATTTAACGACGATCTTCTGCAAATTTCAATCATTGCAATCGTTACTGAGAGACTACGAAACTATTTTATAACAAATACAGTTACTCCGATCTGATTTTAATATTTGACTCTGCAACTGCAACATCTTAATGGAAACCTTTTCAACATTACAAACTATTCTACTAGTTATACTTTTAAAAGTATGATCTATTCATTCATTTAATAATAACATATTCATTACTCAAACCTGTTACTTGAAAACTAAGCATCGACTGATATAGCTCATATTATATTTTTATAATCAAATTGATAATAAACGTTTATATTTTTCGTATATTATTTTTCAATCAATCTCCTGACCATACCTCATTTTGATCTATGTAAATTGAAAGATTGATTGGGAGATCATTATAATGATTTCAATCATTATAATGCAGTTACAATCTGCTCAAGCAAAGAAGACCCTCTGTCAAGATGGGAAAATGACTCCAGCTCGGTCAATATGGGTTCAAAAATTATCGATCTGGTCTCAATTGTAGGAAACATTCTAATCTACAATTTGAGATTGAATCGATAATTTTTCAACCAATATTAATCGAGCTGCAGTCATTTTCTAATCTTCCCAGAGGGTCTTCTTCGCTTGGACGTACTATAGGCACGAATGCAATTTTTAAATTCTTGGCTCTGTCAGGACTGTCGAGCTGTCTGCGAGAGTAGCCTACATCGAAACAAGAGCGACATCAGCTATTCTAATTTATTTATTTATTGATTCATTAACAAGATTGAAATACAGAAGATTGAAACACAGACAAACTCCAAAACGTCTCTTCTTCCCAATTTTGGTTAAAATATTCAAAATAGAGATTATGTCCACACTTGAAACTTAAATTATACACAAATTTCAACTTCTGAACGTGAAAAAACTATGAAACCGTAATTTAAAATTTGTGATTGATTATCGAAGTTAGTTTTAGACCGTCCTGAGAGAGCTGATCACTAATAACATTCATTCACCCACTGCCTCAATTTTTTCCACTATCACTGGCGGCTCGTACCCACCAAACAAGTGAAGTGCCCGTATCTTTTACTGTACAGCACTTCATCTGTTTCGTGGGCACGAGCCGCCAGTGGCCACCATCAGCTAGAAATTATTAGTTACAACGTAGTAATAAACCATTAAATAATTATTATTGCATTATTCACTCTACCTTATCTGTAGAAATTGGGGTGATTCCGTTAGATTTCACTAGATATGACCTATTCAAAGGTAGCGTGTTGGATATACGTTATAAATATCCTGTATACTAAAAATTAAGATTAAAATATTTGTCCTGTACATAGGACTTACTAAACACATTTCATAATCTCCAATAGGATACGCCAGTCCTATAACAAAAGCATCAACCTCACGATTTAACAAACCTGAAAATTCTTGATAATTTATTCAAAAATTTGCAAAAAATAAGCACACACATAAAAAAGCACAACATGAACCATTAAAAGCTGGTCGCATCTGCCTTAATCTAATGTAATCTTATACTTCGATGTCATTCCAGGTAAAACCGTCATTTTTCCACCAAGTTTATTTGGTAGTCGAGCTCATCTTCTGAAATAAATATTAATGAACTGGTTTCAACGTTGGTCACCTAATAGATGCGTCAAGGACAACCACCCAGCGATAGTAATATTATAAGGAATATAAAAAGAGAGGTAAGGAAGAAGAAGGCAGAAAAGCAGAAAAGGAGTAGAGTGAGAGTGGACATGAGGATTTGATGGTAAATAGAAATAGAATATAGGAAAGAAAAAAATATTGATAGTGTGGAAGAATCAAAGAACACTTGTATTTAACTCAAAATCTAAGTTGATTAATATTGAGGAATAGGATCGCAACTAGCAAGACGAAAAAGTAGGTGAATAAGCGCAAACAAAGAATAAAATATGAAGATTAATCAAAATAAAATTGTAGGATAATTTTGAAAGCAACTCAAAGAGAAGGCAAGACGAAGAAGACTGAAATTACAGTTTTTGTAGTCCTTGCGATAGTAAAATCGTTAAAAGAGATCAAAGGTAATGGAGGAGCAGTAGAAAGATTAGAGAATAGGCAGGAAAGAAAATCTCAGAAGAATGAGTAAGAAAGGGAAACTGTAAGTTGTGGAGAGAAACAATATTGATGTGAAAAGTGATAGTTGAGTGAACAATGAGTGGAAGAAGAATAATTGTAGGATGAAGACTGAAGAGTGATAGTGGTGGGTAGGAGAAGGAGGAGGGAAGGGGAGAGAATAGAGTGGAAGAGAATATATTAAAAAGTAGAACAATCTATGGTTGAGTATCAAAAGTTTCACAACTAGGATTTGTTTAAATTTCGAACTTGAAAATGTGCTGCAGCTATGAGGCACTGGCGGCTCGTACCCAAGATATAGGTGAAGTGCCCGTATCTTTTACTATACAGCACTTCACCTATTTCGTGGGCACGAGCCGCCAGTGCTATGAGGATTGAAGAATTAGGAAAATCATTTCGCTAAACCTGCCAGCGCCTAGTGCTGAAAGTGGCAGCTCCGTTTCAATATTGTGAGTCTAACCGCCAGCCTATTTGCTATATTAGACCAATTGTTTCGCTGGAATAGCTATCGCAGTGGGCTAATGCTTCACCACAGTTCCACTGGGACTTCCATACTGGTTACTACTACTACTACTGCTTCTCTGTTCACCTACAACACACTGTGTTTTACCAATTTATTGAAACAAATTTCACTGAATCTCTTTGAACATTTCCGTGACCTGGGAACTCATAGTAATTACTTCTTCAAAGCAGATGAAGCTGAATCACAGTTAGAATAGAAAAACATCTGTAGCGAAAATCGTTTCGCTAAATTAACAAAACTGAAAACCTGACACAAAATTAGGGGTTATGTTTGACTAAAGTGAGTGGAATTTCAGCTAAATAGTTCAGAAACTTCTTTCAGTGTTCATTGAATGGGAATTTGGTAACGGAAAGAGAACGTAGAAAGAAAGACAGAGATAAGATAGAAGAGAAAAGAACAAGATAGGAAGTATTGAAGAAGAAAAGGAGAAGAAGAATGAAGAAGAAGAGAAGAAGAAGAAGAAGAAGAAGAAGAAGAAGAAGAAGAAGAAGAAGAAGAAGAAGAAGAAGGAGAGAGAAGAAGAAGAAGAAGAAGAAGAAGAAGAAGAAGAAGAAGAAGAAGAAGAAGGAGGAGACGAAGGAGAAAAAGAAGAAGAAGAAGAAGAAGAAGAAGAAGAAGAAGAAGAAGAAGAAGAAGAAGAACCAGAAGATTTGAAGAATAAGAGGATGATCACAGCAAGTAAAGTGTCTTCCTCTGAAATTTGAATACTGGACTATTATCCTTGTTGTCTGAATTCTTGCATCAGACTTCCAGACGATGCCTCAGACGATGATTTTTTTGCTCAATACTGATTATTTCATAAGAGTCTAATTGAATTGTACTCTCCAGTTGAATAAGAAAGGAACCAACGTGAATGCAATAGACTCTAATAACACACAATAGGCCCAGAAAGAGACGGTAGATGACACGGATATATTCAATCATTTTTACTTAACCGGTAGAGTCGTGTTTCTTATAAATTAGCTCATTTTCCTCAAGTAATAAATAGTACTGTACTGTAGTATTGTCTTAAAAAAGTAACAGGATAACACGACCTCACTGGTTAATTCAACTAGTTTACCCAAATTCTCTTTAAAAAAATCTAGAAGAAGTTATTCTTTCCAATGTGATCTAAATTTATAAATGTCTGGTTGTCATCTTTCTTTATGTAGTATTGTACTGTATGTACAATGTAGTACAGTACTTATGTACAATACTACAGTACTTATGTAGTACTGTAGTATTGTCTTAGAAAAGTAACAGGATAACACGACTTCACTGATTAATTCAACTAGTTTACTCAATTTCTCTTTAAAAAATCTAAAAAGTTATTTTTCCCAATGTGATCTGAATTGATATTACAGATTCATAAATGTGTGCTTGAAATCACTAGTGGATATGTATATGAACTATATGTTCTTACAAATATCATAATAATGGATACTAAAAAAAAAACATCTCTGTATCTCATAGATTCCTGTTAAAGATAGACGAGAAACAGGCTTATAAATTGAAGACAGATAGGTGATACTGTAAAATTAATAGCCTACAAGTTTGGATATCAGTTAGAATTGATTTCAGATTATAATTTAGAATTTATTTCAGATTGGAATTGGGCACGTGCATTGAACTGCTCGCATCAATCTGCAGTCACCAATGAAACTACTATCAGAAATACAGTGAAGATTATGGAATTCAATAAATTGAATAAATTGAGAATCAACAATATTGCAATGGCGACAGTTGGAAGCAAACCAAACCTATATATTGCACCTATATATACGATCCTACATCTTCATTGTATTTCCTCTATCTTAGGGATGCTTTATCACTGTTTTCAAATCGAATGACAGCACCCTTTTTAATCACCGTATTTTTTTATTTTTTACTGTATTTTGTATATTTTATTTGAAAATTACTCTGAGTAGTCGAAACATGTTATGCACAAATAAAAATAATTGAAAAGGATACTGTGATTTTCATTTGATTTTAAAAACATTTCCATTGTAAGCTATAAAATTGGTAGGCTAGAATTGATGGTGATATTGTAAAATCTCTCCATGATAAGAAAACTCTGGTATTGTCAAATTTCACAAAATATTTATCATAAAAGCTTATACTGTACCCTTTTATTGTTTTATATTTGATATTGTCAAATTTCACAAAATATTTATTATAAAAGCTTACTGTAAGCTTTTATAATAAATTTCACTGAAAGCTTTTATGATAAATATTGCGTGAAATTTGACAATATCTAAGTTTTCTTATTATCTTTATTGTACTTAAATCATGGATTTCTTGATATAACTTCCATATCGACTTATCACGTATTCTACAACGTTTTCCGTAATAGCAGTTAGGAGTACTTCTATCCAAGGTGTATAGGGAAGTTGAATCTTCCAAATAGGTAGGTTTTCTATTATACTACAGAAGTTATACACATGTGCCTAGAAGATGTAATAAAACAAGGAGTTGTAGGAAGAAAGCACATAGAAGAAAGCACACTTGTATAGAGCAATTATTTTCGATTTGTGTTGCTTCATACAACTACTTTCTTAATGGATTATTACCGTAGATGATCTTCTGAGATGATTCCCTTAGACCTGATAATGGATGATAATGAATTAGTACCCTTTAAATAAAGTTTATTTTTTCTACCTCCTTTTAAAGGGTACTCTAATTATTGGTTTATCATACATTAGTAGCTCTAATAACAAACTGAACTAAGTGTTCCTATTCAATCTTGTGCCCAACATGTGCCAGCGACTCGTAGTAAAAACGTACTTTAATAAGATTGGGTAGAACTGCTACCCAAGCGCTTTATGCGCTTTATCCAAGTAGTAGTAGAGACTAAATCCAAGTATTAGTAGACAAGTGACTGGTTAAAGAAGCGTTCTTCTTCTCCCGATAAAAACAAGTTTTACCGAGGATATTATTTCCAGTAGATTACGAAAAAATTTCCATGAGACTGCTTATAGCTGCATGATTCATAACTGGAAAAAGCTGGAGAAGATGCACTCCCACAATCACAGATAGCGCTTCTTCCCTCTGAAGAATGCAGTGATTTTTATCAAATCAATTCACTGGTGAAAGATTGAAGGTGTTCAGTAAGTTCAAAATTTTAAATCGAAGTTTAGTTGCATCTCATGAATGATCTTGAAAAAAGAGTGATCAATAGAATTATAGATTAATCAGATGAGGTAACTTGTTATTGAATATCAAAGCATCTATAAATCACTTTTTTAATTGAGTTTAATCTAACGATACTAATGCCTGTAGAATACCTATTGTAGATCCACGACTTGCGACCGGTTTCTCCAAAAAAGTAATCTAACGATACTAATGCCTGTAGAATACCTATTGTAGATCCACGACTTGCGACCGGTTTCTCCAAAAAAGTTAATCTGAATTTTGGATTAAACCATCAGCTGGCTCAATTGAAACACAAGTTAATAAAAGTGACCATATACTGACAGCTGATAGTTTAAACTAAAATTTCAGTTAAACGTATTTGGAGAAACCGGCCCTTGAAAAACAATTTTGAAAACAAGTTCAATTTATTGTTTTCTTAATCTCAGGGCTACTTTTATCACTGTTTTTTTTTTCAATAATTATCAAAGTACCCTTTTGGTTTGAATTATTTTTCCAATGCATCACATCTTTCAACTCATAGTCGTTTCAAATCATAGTTATTTTCATTTTGCATTTGCATTTACGTAATGCATTGGAAAAATAATTTAAACAAAGAGGGTACTTTGATAATTATTATTTAAAATAAAAAACATGTTCAATTACTGTATGTTTGTTTATTCGTTCAACTTAACAAATTCAAAGAAAGTGAAGATTATGCATAATATTAACCATTGACAGAACAGGAATTGACTTATTTCTAGTTTGTTCATGTTTCGAGTAATAATGAAGCTTTACTTGAGTTTGGTCAGCAACTTTAACGGATTTCTAGCTAAGAGTTAAATTTTATTCTAGTATATTGATTAGTATAGTATAGAATACTATATTATTTAGTATAGAGATGTTTAGTTTAACATTTTTTAATGGATTTTTGATCAATTGTTCAATTGTTGCCTCTGGAAAGATGAGAAAATGACCCCAGCTCGCTCAATATTGGTTCAAAAATATAAATTTGATCTTAAATTGTAGGAAACAATTCGTTCTACCATTAAGACCATATTTATAATTCTTGAACCAATATTGACCGAGCTGGATTCATTTTCTCATCTTGCCAGAGGGTCTTCTTTGCTTGGGCAGACTATAACATATTATAAATCTATAATTATTCTATGCTCATACGACAATCCTTACAAATTTATGGTACTGGAGCGTGGAGCCATACATTCCCAAGTATAGTTAACACCGAAAAGTTAGGCGGTTTCGTTTGTCACTTGTTCGTGAAATAACCTACCAACAGCTGATGTTAAGCATCTATTGACTCTTCTGATTTCAAAAACATCATCTAGCAAGATGACAACTTGATAGAAAACATCAGCTGTTGGAGCGCACGAGGATCAGATAGAACCGCCTTACGTTTTGAGTTATAATTATTGTTTCGTTCTAATAATTGTTATTATTATTATAGCCTAATAGAACAATATTTATTGATAAATAGAATGAAAAATCAAATACCCTTTTTAAAGAAACCTTTAGAAGTATTATTTTTACAGACATGTTTCGGGTCTTAGCCAATTCTCAATAATAATACTTTTAAATTTTTCTTCAAAACTTTTGATTTTTTATTTTATTTATCAATTAATTTGAATAGCCCTGAGTTTAAAGTTTGATTATTGTTATTGTATAATTATTGTTATAGATTATTAATCATTATCATTAATATTAAAATAAAGCTTGGTCCAATGAAAGGAATGTTGGATTGTTTATTTTATTTTGTGAAATGAAACACACATTCCTACAATAAATCAAGAATGGAAAGCCCATTAGTAGTATCATAATTGAAGGATTCTGGATTATAATTACATACAATATTTTTTCTAAAATATATCAAAATTTAAATTTCTCGAAATTCTCATCAGAGATAGAAATACTCAAACTAGAAACAATGACAATGAAAAAGAGCAATGTAATACATTCAACTTAGGCCTACTAATTTTTTTTATAAAATATATTGAATTCCATATTATAGAGACTTCAACTTAGAAACAGCTCTTACAATAGTGTTCAACAAACATGGGAAGAAACCTATGATTCTACTACATCGAGAACGACAAATTTGAGTTTTTGAAAGAAGATTCTGTTGGAAAAAAATTGATCGATGATCTTCTCCAGATCACAAAATGAAACTTGAGTATTCTTTCTGACCTTGAACCTTGCCCTTGCCTGGTGACTTGTACTGACCTCTCTCTATCTATCGAACAGATTAAACCTTGACCTTTAGAACACATTATTCTGACACTTTACGTGGAAAATGAATTATTATTGAATAAATAATATTGAGAGTCGTTCGATAAAAATGGTGAGATGGCCGAGAATGAATCAAATGAAAATGCAAAAATTAGTCTTTCATATTGAATTATGGAATTATTGAATTATCACAGTGCTGTTAACATAACTGGATAAAGGTATGACAAAATAATAAGGGTAAACAAAATAATATTCCAAATTCAGATTAAAATTTATTGCCAATGTTTTCTATTTTTCTTCTTATTTATTGTTGATTTTTTCAACGCCGATGATAGCTTATGATGATAGTGTTGGTGAGGGATTGAGAGCCAGTATGATTGATAAGATGAAAAACGTCCATGCCTAGAATTCAGAATGAGGATAA
Organism: Sogatella furcifera; assembly: GCA_017141385.1. NCBI lineage: Eukaryota > Metazoa > Arthropoda > Insecta > Hemiptera > Delphacidae > Sogatella > Sogatella furcifera. The sequence continues at coordinate 21,905,674 of CM029556.1, forward strand.
GAAAGTTTGTGTCTATATTTGCTGTAAGCTATTCCAATAGTTATAGATGATATTTAATAATAGATTATCGTAATGTATTTTTTTCTTTTAAATTTTTCTATTTTGCACTTGTATTTTATTTGAAATAAACGTGATTTGAATTTGAAATTTGAATTTATGATCCTGAATTTGAATAGTATGTCAAAGAGGTTTGATGATTATTCCCAACAGTTTTCCAAAGTAATGTTTTCTAGTTCCACAATTCCATTCGCCGTTGAAAATCCACCAAAACTCCATTAAACACATTTTTTAAAATTCTATAGACGAAACAGGGTCTCCCAAAAATTTTAATAACAAAATTTTGCACCAAGTATCATTTTGACCACCTAGCAAGAATCTCATTCTACCAGCCCCCTCTGATTTAATTTCGCATTCCATAGTTTTTCTCAAAATTCAATATGAATCATTAATTTTATCATTCATCGAAACAAATATCGTATCTATAATTTGAAAGAAACATGAACAGGCTTTGACCCTTATTTCTCTCAAGTATTTGAGTGAATCTTGTGTGTATTATTACTACATTGATTGAGCAAGTTAATGAGAAAACTGAGTACTAGATGAATGATAGAGTTCTCAATCACGCTAATATAGTATAAATGGTCACGGATTCTTTATTGGTAATAGTATTACGCCACAAGCCCGGAAGGAAAAGTTTACAGTATGAGGATAGTTTCCCGAGGCTTGCCGAGCCTGGGAATAATTCCGAATACTGTAAAAAACTTCCTGGGCGAGTGAGTGTATAATTTTTTCGGTACACTTCAAATAAATTTTATTAATCTAATCTCATAAATGAACAAAACAAATAGGATTAATGAGATCTAAGAACAGCTAGACCGGATAACTTACTATACTAGCTCCGGCTGAATCTGTAGTAGGCTGAACTGCCAAGTATTGAAAGTTTGCATCACAAGTTTATTGATTTAATCAATTGGATATTACTTAAAAACTATCAGAATACTCGATTTTCTTAGTCCAGAAACGTTTAAGCTCAGGATAGTTTTTGTACGATCATCGTAAATTGTACAATAGCCATACAAAGTTTCTTGATTTTGACCAATTTATATGCCAGCGTCACAGAAAGAGACTGCCATTGTATTTTCACTCGCTAGATGGCGCTAGCTGTCCACGCTTGGAAATAAAATGCTCCTCGCATGGTAAGAGGCTCTTACCGCTCGAGGACAACAGCTGATTGATTACGCATGTAAACGACGACTTTCTAGTCTACATAGGGACCGGTAAGGAGCTTCTTTCCGTGGTAAAATGCTTTTCAAATCTCATTAACCTCCATTGATGACAGAATATCCTCTTCTCCAAACTTGTTGAACCAAACTCACTCGTGATAAACAAAAATCTGAATAATTATTATTGCTCACCTTTACACTCAAACAATATAGAATTGTTGGAAATTTTGATACAATCAATACAGTACAGTTTCTGCAAGCAATGAAGACAATCTGGCAAGAAGGAAAAAAGACTCCAGTTCGGTCAATATTGGTTCAAAAATATGAACTTAAAAACAAATTGTATATCAGAATGTTTCCTATGATTCAAGACTAAATTTATAATTTTTAAACCAATATTAACCGAGCTAGAGTCATTTTCCCATCTTGCCAGAATGTCTTCTTTGCTTGGACAGTCTATACTAGTAGTGATTGTTGGAAAATACGATACAATCAATAATAGTACGGTGCTCGTGGTGAATGTCCAATGAACAAATACAAGGAGTAGAGAAAAACTCAATAATTATATTCACACAACGGAGAGTAATCTCAAACATGGATAGGTCACGTGGATGAAATGTCAAGGTTATATTTAAAACGGCTTTGTGTGAATCTTCATAGCGGATTAGTCGTTAAAATTATTACTCACAAAAAACGGTAGATGAATAGAGGATTTACCGCATTGATATTTAGAGGTATTTAAAATTGGTATTTGATAGTCTGACTAGTATGGGAATTCTGTGTTCGATTGAAGATTTTCATAATCAGGGTAGCTTATCAAACATAATTTCCTTAGTTTTCGCTTGTTTGTACATTTTAATGCCTTTTGGTACCTTTCTAATTCTTGATTTTTTTGCGAATTCTCATGATCAGTCTATTTTGTATTTATAATAAGCCTTCTAACTCATTCATTAGAAGTTCAGGCATGAACAGTAGGTAATATCTATTACTATAAGATTTCAAAAAGATTTACTTCTCTATTGTGATAATGGAGTTAGTGTTATTCATCGATTATGGCAGTGATCTTTTTCCAAATTAATAAAAATACACATATGAATTTGTGAACTTGACTCATTAGAATCCACTCTAAGGAAGTAATGGAATACTCAAATGAGGTATATTTATGAAAATGTAGTTATAAGTATGTAGCCTAATAAGTGAACAGTGAGTTTAGAAATAAGTGGAAAATTCCTTGGGTCTCTCCACTATAGAAAAATAAGAAATTGAAATAATGTGACTTGAATTAAAAGTGGAATGACTTCATGATGTGAGGAGAGAGCTACTTCGATTTAATTATTGCAAACGTCTTAAGAAAAAAATATATAACACGTAATGTAAATGTGAATAATGAGATTATCATGTGTCATGCAAATCTATCGAGCATGAGATTTCAAAACTTTTTTTCTGTAGATTACGCCATTACACAGCCCCTCAAAGATGACAAAAGTGGAAGTAAATATTCTACTCTACGCTATAACAGTTTATTGAACAAAATATCCATATGTAATAAAATATTTTCCAGGGTTCATAAACACTGAAATGCATAGAAGCTTTTCAAAACCATCAATAAAGAATTATTTTCCAACATTAACGGTCCCAACGCTCATCCTAAGCAATCGACTCTCAAGCAAAGAAGACACTCTGGCAAGATGAGGAATGGGAAATAATTTCAGCTCGGTCAATATTGATTGGAAAATTGTAAATTTAGTCGCTAATTGTGGAAAAGATACTGCTCTCTTATTTGAGACCAAATTCCTAATCCCTGAACCAATGTCGCTATATATTGAAATCTAGGGAAAAGTCGTTTTGGACTTTGTTGTCTGTGCTCCAACCCTTTATTGTGATTGATCGACTAAACAAATGAATAAATGAGTATACTGAATATTGACGGAGCTGCAGTGATTTTTCCATCTTACTAGAATGCCTTCTCTGCTCATCCTAAGCAATCGTCTCTCAAGCAGAGAAGACACTCTGGCAAGATGGGGAAATAACTCCAGCTCGGTCAATATTGATTAGAAAATTGTAAATTTGGTCGCTAATTGTAGGAAAGATTCTGGTCTCTGATTTGAGACCAAATTCATAATCCTTGAACCAATATTGACAGAGCTATAGGCATTTTCTCATCTTGCTCGGCCAGGCAAAGCACGTTTGGCCTTGAAACAGAACGTTACAATAATATGAAAACGCTCCGCAAAAGAACATGCTGAAACCGAGAGTGACTCGACAGAACTCGCTTGTACCGTAAATTATTGGATAACTTTAGACAGTTATTTTCCAGACGTCGATTCAGAGCCAGCCAGGTACTGGCTTGTGATTGGACCAAAGCCACGGATCATCTTCACTAGAAGAGCAGGTACAAGACGAAGTGTGGGAGAAGGAGAGAAGATGAATGAGGATGGGAGTGAGAAGAACAAGAAGCGAGAAGGAAGGAGAGGAGTAGAAGGAGAAGCAGTAGGAGAAAATCATTGGATGTGGAAGAGGGTTAGATAGAAGTGATAGCTGGAAAGGAAAGGAAGAGAAGAAAAGGAGAAAAAGAGGAGGAGGGAAAGAAAAGTAGAAGATGTTAGGAAAAGGAAAAGAAGAGTGTCATACTAAGGAATGAGGGCAAGAAGAGCAGGGGGCAGAAGAGGAAGAAGAAGAAGAAGAAGAAGAAGAAGAAGAAGAAGAGGAAGAAGAAGAGGAAGAAGAAGAAGAAGAAGAAGAAGAAGAAGAAGAAGAAGAAGAAGAAGAAGAAGAAGAAGAAGAAGAAGAAGAAGAAGAAGAAGAAGAAGAAGAAGAAGAAGAAGAAGAAGAAGAAGAAGAAGAAGAAGAAGAAGAAGAAGAAGAAGAAGGAAACGAAGAAAAAAAAGATGAAGATGGAGAAAGAGAAGAAGAAAAAGAACAAGAAGAAGAAACGTAAGAGTGAGAGTGGATGGTAGCAACATACTTCTTGTTGTCTCCTACTTATTAGCAGGTCTACCGGTTTCAAGGTTGAAGATGAGTCTGAATTTTATAACAATTTATGCACCTGCCCTCTGATTTACAGTAAAGTACCTACTTTGCTAAGTCATATTAAGTCAACGGTTTTTGTTTCTATTGTTTCTCCATTGGCTTTTGACTTTTTTGTCCTACGAGTAAATCTTATGAGCAGTGACGTAGCGAGGAGTGAGTGATTCAGGGATATATCATACCCGACGGAGTTTGAATACCTTAAACTACTACAATTTTGTTCATGTGAACTAATCTTGAACAATTATTCATCTTTAACAACAACTATAATTTATACAATCTTTTCTCAAATGATTGATCCTATATTTTCAGTCTTGAACATTAAAATCGGATTGGCTGATAAATTAAATTCCAATTTGAACTATTGTTTATGAAATTGCAGTGTTAGTTTTTGAGCATTATAGATATCAAATATTGTAAATATCAAATATTAATATAGTTCTTGAATACAACTATTGTCTGTCCAAGCAAAGAAGAGCCTTTGGGAAAATGACTCCACCTGATCAATAATTGTTCAAGAATTATAAATTAATGTGGTCTTGATAGCACATCAATTTGTTTCTTACAATTTGAGATCAAATTTATAATTTTTGAACCAATATTGACCTAGCTTGAGTCAGTCTCCCATCTCGTCAGAAGGTCTTCTTTGCTTGGACAGACAATAGTCACGTAGTTCTAAGACTAGTACTAGCAGTTCGTTATAGCAAAGACAATGTACTATTAGTATATATAGTACTTTTAGTAATAGTACATTGTCTTTGGTTAAAGGAAGCAAAATACTAGATGAGTAATAATCACAATTACTTATTATTCCAACTGATCATTTACCTTATATTCTCATAACTCATAACTTAAATTTATTATTTTTCCAACCTTCAAATTAGACTGAATACTGGATTTGATTTAATTAAGTTGAACGCCATTCCAAAGGAGTAACTATCTTGTGACTTCCCAGCGTAAACCACCCTCCCCCACCCACCTCATATATCCCTCAGTCATTGTCCAAATTGTACTGATATATACATAATGTGTATAATATACATGATATGTATAATAACTTCGCCAAAATTATTCTCTTCATACTACTGTCATTCATGACAGCCTCCATTCATCTCCAGGATTATTTATTTATTTCATTTGTGTACAAATATACAAGATACGGAAAGAAAAACCAGGCTATTTCCCAAACCTTCTTCTATTCCTAATTGAGTCACATAATAAATTGTCCAAATTTTCAGGTTATGTAGAAAATTTTGTTTTACCCAAAGTTTTCCACTCGAAGAAAAGATAATTCAAAGTAACTGATCGATTTAGAATTTAGAAAGATTCATATTATACAGGGTGTTTCAGGAGGAATGTGCAATACTTCTCAGGCTGATTCCTCACATCAAGTAGACAAAAAAGTTCCATGGGACCAACCCCCAAAAACGCTTTGTTACCGAGATAACAATGGCGGAAAATTGAGATTTTCCAAAACATATTAACTTTTCAAGTTTTAGAGGCTTCACTCAGGTTCTAAAATTATCAATTCCTATGTAAAATTAGCTGAGGAATTCAATAGAACCAGTTATAAGTTTGTAAATTCAACGGTTTATCGAGATAATTTCAAAAATATGCCAAAAAACGCCATTTTTCAACAATAAGGGTTATAAATAAATAAGGAATCATAAAATTGTATTTTTATTGATGGAAGTTGAAAGTCGGATTCTGAAGAAAAAGTTGAATGGCGGCGATTGTGTAAATCTTACCCAAATCTCAGAAATAGCGATCGAAAATCGAAAAATCGACAAAACATAGCACAAGTGATAAATTTGTGTATAGTAGCTATTTTTATTTTCGATCGCTATTTCTGAGACTTTAAGATTTCCAATCATTCAACTTTTCTTCAGTCCGACTCTCTTCAACTTCCATTAATATACAATTTTATGATTCCTTATTTATTTATCTCGTTGAAAAATGGAGTTTTTAGCATATTTTTTGCAATTATCTCAATAAACCGTTGAGTTTACAAACTTGGATCTGGTTCTATTGAATTCCTCAGCTAATTTTATAGGAATTGATTATTTCCTCTCTAAAACTTAGAGAAGTTAATATGTTTTGAAAAATCTCAACTTTCCACCATTGTTATCTCCTCCATGGAATTTTTTGTTTACTAGGTGTAAGGAATCAGCCTGATCACATTCCTCCTGAAACACCCTGTATAAAATTGGTCCTCCTCCTCCTCCTCCTCCTCCTCCTCCTCCTCCTCCTCCTCCTCCTCCTCCTCCTCCTCCTCCTCCTCCTCCTCCTCCTCCGCATCCTCCTCTTCCTTCTCCTGCACCTCCTCCTCCCCTCATCACTCTCCCAGTTCATCTTGGGAATTTCTATATGCATAAATTCCGCGACCACAAGATTATGGCTGATGTCCATAATAAATCGGTTGACAAGCTCTTGTGTGCTGAATACAAGGACAACTAGCTCAAGAATCTTCTTGAAAAAAAATGGGAAAAAGAAAGAGAAGAAGAAGGTAAATTCTTATCGTTCAATCTTTTGCAAGTCAGGACAATGCACTGAGACATGGCGAATGCCTATCAATCTTACCAGCTTATCATCGAATTAGCATTGATAGCAAGTAACAAATTGATTCCAAATGGGAGAAATATTTTTGAAGATTGGAAGAGTTTAGTGCACAGTTACCAAGGTCGATGCCACGGGTGGTGTAAGGTGATCCATCAAACTGGGATTTCGGGATCAATTTTTCAAAATATAACATTGTTGAGCAATATATTCTGACAACAACCTTAGAATATAGGACGGAATAACGCATTATAAGATAATGCAAAAAAATTATATTTGACAAAAATTTTACTCTATGGTTTAAGGTTTTAAGATTTGACACTATGGGATGGAGTCAGACTGAATTCATTCATTCATTCATTTATTCATTGATATCATTATAATTTTCATTATAATGATTCATAGATTCATTAATGAAATCAATTAATTGATTAATTTAAATCAATTGATTCATTGATTAATTCATATTAATTCATTCAATGATTCATTATGAATTGATATCATTATAATTTTCATTATAATGATTCATTGATTCATTAATAAAATCAATTTATAAATAAATTTGAATCAATTGATTCATTGGTTAATTTATATTAATTCATTCAATGATTCATTGATATTCATTGTACAAATCATAATAGTAATACTATTCTATCATAACCAGGCAATAAAAACTAGGCAGAAACTGTACTAATTGAAGATTAAATAATAAGAACATCTAGAAGTAGATTCAACACAGTTGAAGTTCAAAAATATAAGTAGGCTTTTGATATTTCCTTTTTCTTAAGGCTACAGTACTTATAAGAGTTTTAATCAAATGTAAATCTTAGTACACTTTTTTTAATTAAAAATGTTATTTAAAAAGGGGTAGTAAGATCTTCATCAATTATTATTGAAAGCTATTGTAGGCTATTGAGTATAATCTCATAAGTTGCAGTACTAAGATCATCAATCTACAGTCTTCGGACGAGTCTGAATGAAAATAATGAATTATTCCTGATACTAAACGTTTTATAATACATTTCCAAGAACTTGAAACTCTAAATTCCTCTTATTCTATCAACTTTGGAGGAACTTGCTTGAAACTCCACAATTATCATTTTGGAAATCACAAATTTCGACAATTTATCATATTTTAGACTTTACTCATAATACTAGATATCTAACTTCACAATATCATTATAGTTGTTATTATTATTTTAGTTGTAGCTCTACTGATGATTGGAGGACTCCAATAATTGTTATCATTATGAAGTACAGATAATTGTTATTCGAAATCTTGTTACTTAATTGAAATGATATTGTTATTGAATTATGAGACCTATCTATTGTTTAGCATAAAATATTAAAAATGAGCACAATAATTTATCATCATCACTTGAAACTTTAAATAAATACTGTGCGTATGTCGTTACTATTTGTCCCATTTGTGAATCTTTTAGTCCCTCTCCTATCTCTTCTTTCTCCTTCTACTCTTCCTCCTCCCCCTGCTCCTCCTCTTCCTGATCCTCCTCCTCCTTCTCCTTCTTTCATTATTGTCATGTAGAAGCCTAGATTATCTTTATTGACACTAGCCGAATCCTTGGTCATGGGGCAAACATGGAAACCAACTAACTTAAAAAAGTGAAAAAGTAGCGTCTCTCAACCAACAACTCCATAAAATGCTAATATAATCGCGTCAAAAGTAGCCTACTAGCCTACCTACTTGAAAACACTTTACCGCCACTATTAAAAACATCGTCACAATAATCCTTTTCAAGTCTATCAACAACATTAACGGAATATGAATTGTCTGGTAATCGTTACTCTACAATAAAATCGTTCTCTTCAAGACTGAACGATGAAAAAACAATAAAACTAGAATTATTCACATAAATTTTGGACAAATACTTATCGACAAGCTCTGGAAGAATGATGGAAACAAGTTTCTAAAGATATTTCTCCTATATCAAGGATTAGACAAAGTTAATTTTTTTCTCAAGCAGTGAATAATTTTGAATAAAGTGATAATAATAATTATTAATGTTGGATAAACCTTCGATTCTATATGAATAACGTTTTCGTAGTCTTTCTTGTCGAATATTTTTTTCTTGTGAATCGATGAAAATTGTTGTTTGTTTGCTAGAGAAAAAATAGAGAACTATATTCTCTACGCCCCCCTGCTTTGTAGTGTGGTAGACGTCAATAATTTTATATCCACACGCTATTATGAATATTGGCGAACAATCTGCTACAAGATATTCTCAGATCCTCCTTTACTGGAACATAAAACCTACCGGTTTCAGAAAGACCCTTCATCAAGTTCGAGCTGGGGGTCCCTCCCCCCTGCCTCTCAACATCGGGGCCCATTTTTAAATCTCGTTGCCCGTGTTCTGGGCTCGTTTTGAAAATTCTATAAATACAGGAGGTTGAGAACTTACCCTGACACTTTGGTTTGAGGATTTCCCCAGGAAGCTTCTTCGTCTTCTAGTCCTCTCAAGTCTGTCAACATGAGAACTTTGGTGAGTGAACTTATTATTATTATTATTGAATGACAAGCAAAGATATTGTCAAACTAGAGAATCACTTACTAGTAGTATTATAAAGTCTCTTTCATTATCAATTCTCTCATTCTTATTGAGTAGGTACATCAAATTGAATTATTGAAAAAATTGAGTTCATCACTACTTAGGCCTAATGAATTTATCTCATTCTAATTTCTTCGTTATTTGAAAATAAACTACTGGATCTATCGTTGATAGTTGGCTTGTATCGTTGGCTTGAGAGAAGTGATATGTGACAATTCATTCATACACTATACAGTATCACACTTTTTGATACATAGTGTAATTTTTACATTATTACACATGGTGATACACTATGTCAGTATTTTGAAATGTTCACGTTATTGTGAAAGAGAAGATCATGCAGTTGTCAATACCATAGTGAATTATTAACATAGGATGAACTCAATTCCAATTCTTAATACACGTAGCCTAATCAATGAAGATGTGGGAAGAATTTGAATAAACTGATAATTAGTGTTTAATTATTGTTTATTGGGAATATTGAAGTATTGGACTATTATTCATGATGGACTAATCATATTAAAAAGAAGTAGTATTACTCTCACATAGCAGTTGAATTGATGAAGAATGGGATGAATTCATTTTTAATTTTTCTGTCACAATGAACATAAATCATATCAACTTTTTATCAATTCAGCGGTAAATAATAATATTATGTTGAATTTTTTAAAATTCATTCACAATAGTGACTTGTTAATAAACGTATTTTCTTCATTAGTTTTTGGCTGCAAAAAAATCTATGGTTGACATTTCCAAACAAATTAAATTGATTATAATTCTATAATAATAAGTCCACATTGATCAGAGGTTCTTGGAGTTGAGCATTTTCATTCAGTAAATAATTTTCTTTCTTCTCATTTCCTGCTGGTAAGAAGGTATTGTTTATTCCATTTATTCAGCATACAAGTCAATTCCTACTCATGAGGGATATTCTATTTCTCTTATATTGAAATCCTAGTGAGAATACTTATTACTAAAATCTGGATAAGGATGTTACCTATTGGTTACTGCTTATTGCATGATGTCATGTCTAACTTAAGATTAATAATGAATCATTTAATGTACTAGTTTTATTTAATGATTCTATTTTATCTGATATCAGAAGTATCAGTCTTCACATTTACTATTTGTGCTTATTATAGGACCGTTTTCTATAACTTTATACTTCAAGAAAATTCATTTGACTAGAAAAATAATTTAAATCAGTTTGGATTAAATAAAATTCAAGTAGAATGGGATTGTCTGATAAGTGATGCGATTGAGATGAAGTGATTATTATTCATTCAAAATGAAAACAAATATATGAAGTATAGACTATTTTCGTAGATTGTCATGAATAATGATTTTTATTTCCAGGAATACTTCCATTAGCTTGCAACTAAGATTATGTTTCCATAAAATCTCGACTGCCTTTTAAATTATATTCGCGTGCTCATGCTTATTGACTTGAATTATTTCTAGTATCTTGAAATGTGCTGCACAAATTCAACAAGAATTCAAATAGTAACTTATTATTATTTACTCATTATCATCAGGAATAACATTCAATGCGAAGTTACTACTATTCAAGCAATCCGGATCGACGGCTTGAAGTATCTTCTGGAAAACGCAAATGACTTTTTTCTATCTATTTGACAACTAGGATCGAAATCTATCTTACGAAACAGGTGAAGTGCCAGTATATTTTACTGTTTAGCACTTCACCTGTTTCGTGGGTACGAGCCGCCAGTGCTCGGAACATTTGGATAAGCTCACCAGCGCTTTATTGCCTACTTCCATAAAGTCAGAGATCCTTCATTTATCATTATAACTCTTGAAGGCATGAATCAAGCTAGCTTGATAAACGAAGAATAATTATCAAATTTTTGTGGATTGTGGTGAATATTTACTCTAGTTATCATTCACTTGAACTTGTATTGCTCACATTTTCTCTAAGGAGTGAATTTTCACAAACTTGATGATAATTTTAACACTAATAATTATCCACCAGTTGGTGTACTGCAATATCTAATAATTCTTCCATAATGTTGACAGTTGAACTAGGAATGTTTGGAGAATATGATGAAGTTAATTCTAGATTTATTTTACAGGTCATTTTGACAGCACTGGTCTGCTGTGTCGCATCACAGTACCAACACTCCTTCCGTGTTGAATCAGTGGGTGGACCATCCTATGAGGTCAGCAACTCCAAGACTGGATTCCAGATCCAGAGCAATGCCGCATCTTCCCAGTTTGCTGCCAGTGGCGCTGCTTCAAGGTCATCATCAAGCTACTCATCCCAGTCAGCTTCCTCAGCTGATTCTGCTGCTAAATCAGCTGTAGCTTCCCAGTATGCTTCAGTAGCACCTGCAGCTTTCTCGTCCCAGTCAGCTTCATCATCTGGTTTCTCATCCCAGTCAGCTTCATCAGCTGATGCTGCAGTCAAATCAGCTGTTGCTTCCCAGTATGCAGCAGTAGCACCTGTTGCTTTTGCACCTGCAGTCTACCCAGGAGTTGCACCAGTAGCTTACCACAGCTTCCAATCATATACTCCACAGCAATCTGCTGCATCTTACAAGAGTGGAGCTGCTTCAAGCTATGGAGTTGGCTCAGGAGCTGCCTTCCATCATGAACAAGCCTCAGTGGTTGCCGATTCTGTACCAGTTGTTCCAGCTGTTCCAGTGGTTGTACCACATGCACCAGTGGTTGTACCACAGGCACCAGTTATTGTCCCTCATCCTGCCCCAGTAGCCTATGCTGCCCCAGCATTTGTTGGACAGTCTGATGCTTATCAAAACTCAGCTGCCAATTCTGCCCAATCATCTTCTTTTGGAAGCTCACAATCTGCTTCATTTGGCAGCTCCCAAGCTGGCCAAGCTGCTTACCGTTCAGGATACAATGCATACAATGCCAAACCAGCATCAGTAGCTCAGTACACAAGTGGTTATTCTGCCCCTGCTGTTTCTCAAACCTTCAAGTCAGCTGTGTCCAAATCAGGCTCCAATGCTCAATCTGGTAGCACATCTTACAGCTCAGGAATCCAAGCTTTTGGAGCCCAAAATGTGAAACAAGCAAATGCTGCAGCTTCAAAGTCATCTATCCAATCAAATGCTGCTGGTTTCAATGCTCAATCAGGTAGTACATCTTACAACTCAGGAATCCAAGCTTTTGGTGCCCAAAATGTCAATCAAGCTAACTCTGCAGTTCTGAAATCATCCATCCAATCAAACTCTGCTGGCTTCAATTCTCAATCTGCTGCTCACAAATCATCTGCTCAATCTGATGCATCTAGTTTTAATGGTGCTTCATCATCTGGAGTGAATGCTTATGGTGCTCAGTACATTCAGCCTGCTCCCTTTGTAGCAGTCCAACAACCATATGTACAGTATGATGCTGCTGCTTACAATGCAAACAGTGGCTCTGTGTATGGATACCAAGCTCAACCAGTTCAGGTTGCTGTTCAAAAGTCGGCCATCAACTATGGAGTAGTCCCAGTGAATGTCCATGCTGCAAGAGGCGGATCAGTCTTTGGAGCTGCTGGTTACAGAGGCGACATTAAGTATGCAGGAGCAGCTAAGGCTATTGGAGCACAGTCAAATGCTCAACAATCCCATGCCCATTCTGTTGCCAGTCAATCTCATGCCCAATCAGTTGCTAGTCAATCATCTGCAGCTGCTTTTGATGCCCAACATGCCGCTCAACAAGTTTCTGCTCAACATGCTGCTCAACAAGTTGCTGCCCAAAATGCCGCACAAGTTGGTGGAGCTTTTGTTGCTCACACCCAATCAGCCGCTCCTTCCTTCAGGGCACAATCAGGTTTTGGGGTGCAGCTGTGCAGTCAAACTTTGGAGGTCAGGTGGCCAAATTTGGTGCCTATGGTGCTAAAACTGCTTATGGTGTCAAAAGTGGTGCAGTGGAGACTGGATTTGCAGCCAAAAATGCAGCCACATTTGGTGCCAAGATTCAACAGGGTGTGAATGTACAGTCAGTGTCAGGTGTTAATGCTGATTCTGCCAGTATAGTTGAAGCCCAGTCTGGTTTGGCTTCCAAGGATGCATCTGCCTCTGCATTTGGCTATGGAGCAAATTCTGGATCTGCCCATGGTTCCAGTGCTTATGGAGCAGGTGCCTATGGATCAAGTGCTTATGGAGCAGGTACCTATGGATCAAGTGCCTATGGAGCAGGAGCTTTTGGTGCTTATGCTAGTAGAGCTCACAATGCTGGAGCATCCAATTCAGCTCAATTTGCAGCTGGTGCATCCCGTCAAGCCTATCCAATTGCAGCCAATGCAGCTTTCAACACAGCTGCAGCTCAATCATACATCTTGAGGCAGAACCAAGACCAGTCTGACAATGGATTTGCTTACTCGTGAGTAAACCTCATAGTTTAAATATTTCCATGTTGATAACATGTTTTCATAATTCAATATTTTTTCACAGATGTATATTCCTCATCAGATACATTTGAGACTAGTTGAAACATCCTTAACCTTATCAACCACTATGAGCTGAATGATATACACTTCGAAGACTTCAATGGAAAACTTGACTGAATATCATTCTTAAAAAAAATAATATGAGAGATTATCATGAGTGTAGCTTTCAATTTATATCAAAGGACAAATAATAGGATTGAATTATGCCATTCTGCTACTATGAAATCCGACAACAGAATGTGTTTCATCCAATACGTAATGGATTAATGTTTCTAAATAAATTACAGTAATATGAAAATAAATATGAATGTGCTTCGCTCTCAACACTATTAATATCATTGTTTGTGAAGATGAAAAATACAAGTCTATAACATTATGTAAAGTCGTTATTAGACTGTAATAGTTCAGTGTCATGAATATCTATGACCAAATTCAAAATATATATTGTTTTATGCTCTCCTTTGAATATAATATTATCATTGGGACATTATTATGATTCTATTACTGAATTAATTTTCTTAACAATTTGAGTGCTAACGCCGATACGGAATTTGCATCTATTACAGTAGGCCTATGGTGGCCCATCACAAAAACTGGTAAAACTTCTCATTCTAAATGAGTGTAGAAGCAAAAAGTCAATTGTCGATGGAAGCTGTATTATTTACAATTTTTATCACAGATACTTTTTGAAGGTACTGTATATGTTGATATCACAGTGTATAAAGCAGCATGGCCCATGCCCAATACCGTCTTTATTTTGTTGAATTTCATAACTAAAATAGTTAAAACCCCGATATTTGAAGAATAGTTACTATTCTTCAAATTTCTCACGGAAACATGGGTTCCACTTCAAGTAAATAAAGTTTCAACAGATAAACACTAGTTATCCAGTTCAACTTTCGTAAAGCCTATATTGGACTATACTTAGGTAATAACACCATGTATTTCATTTTTTAGAGCTACTTATCACTGTTTTCTATTTAAAATAAGAATCACAGCACTCTATTGAAATTATTTTTATTTTAGCATGACATGTTCGTCTCATAAGAGTCATTTTCAAAGGCTATATATACAATATACTATTGAAAATAAGTCTTATGATCCGAAACATTTGATGCTAAAATAATAATAATAATTTACAAAAGGGTAGTACTGTGATTCTTATTCTGAATAAAAATTAATACCATGTTATAAATTGTAAACTTCTGCACTATAGACGACTAGACAGAGTAGTAAAGCAGCTAAATTTCTGAATCAATAAAATTATTATCGATTTCTCTAGTAATAATATTACAGTTAAATTAATAATTATTAACCTGTCAACAAATATTCACATTTTTCCATTTCTACCTTACAGCTACGACACAGAGAACGGCATCTCGGTACAGAGCGACGGTCAGGTGATCAATGCCGGCACCGATGCTGCCTCCCTTGCCGTGACGGGGTCCTACTCCTACACCGGCGACGACGGAAAGGTCTACACCATCCGCTATGTGGCTGACGAACGCGGCTTTGTGCCGGTTGGGGAGCACATCAGCGAGCTCTCTGACGAGATCGTGCGCTCTATCGAGTACAACATGGCCCACCCTGAGGAATGGAATGCGCAGAAGTGAATGGGGAAATAGGAAACACGTGAAGATAAACGGAATGATAATCTTGTAGGAAATATAAAACTGTCAAAGTTATCTTGTTATGAGTACATATTGAATATTTCTAATTTTTGTAACAGATAACCTGAAATACAATTGGAAAATTTTGTTATACAATCATGATAAAAGAGTTTCGAGTAGAATGTTCTCCCATCTACTTTGACTGACTTTGATTTCTTATGTACTCCATGATAATGTACTGTGATTTAATGTTCTAGTACTGGTAATCTTTTCATTTTTGCTGGTTGAGTTTGATTTTTTTTAAATGTTCTATTGACATCTCATTTTGTATTTTTGAAGGTTTCAGAATAGAGTATCAACCCATTGATCTCTCCACAATCTTTTATTCTTTCACAACAATCTCAAATATTATAATTATTCTCATCTGTTTTAAATATATTACAGTGTTTACCCACATAATGATTTATAATGTATGTATCTCTCCACAATTTTTTATTCCTTCACTACGATCTAGAATGTTATTAGTATTCTCATCTGTTTTAAAGATATTGTAATGTTTTTATAGCCTATGATGTGTTGCCTTGAGTACCACAAAACTATTCTCTATTATATTGTAATCCTTTGTAAATTCACTGACTTTGTACTCTTTTGAATGTCACTCTCTTCTTTTTTAATCCTTTGTGATCAACTCACTATTCCCAAGCCATCACCAATTTAATCAAATTGAAAATGTGATAGAAAATGTTGATAATTGTAATAAATTTAAGTCTCGTGAATTGAATCGATGTCTTGCGTATTTATTCCTATCCAAACCACTCCAAACATAGGTACATACCAGGGTGTAATTATTCATCTTCCTACAGAAAATTCATGTTATGTTCAATTATGTACGAACTATGCTCAATAATGTTTGCAGTTTTTGAATATTTAAAAATTCAGCTCATATAAAATTCTTCGAAGACATGATTTTCAATAGATTTTCTATCGTTATTAAGATTCCTCACTCTTGAAGATTTTTTTTTCAGATAAATCACAACATATCATTGCAATGCTGTGATTCCACTCACTAAAATTGGATGTTATTGTAAAAAATGCATTACTATATTCATACTGAATTCTCTAAAAATCATTATCTTGGAAGCTCGAATCAGGAAAAAATAAAAATTGCAAAGAGCAGTAATATATGAAGAAAATTGCAAAGATTTGTAACATATATTTCCCCCTATCTATCATAATTTATTATCTCAATCCACTAAACGAATTATCAAATTTTAAACAATTATCATTAGAATTAATAGAACTGTCTTATTCAATGGAAGTTGATGCATGGGATCACAATAATCACGTATAGGATATATGTGATCTGAGTAATGATCTGTTCAATTTGAAAAAAAAAACAAAAACCTATAACTTGGATATCTCACATCCTATATATGAAAAAAGGATGGTTATCAATAATATGGTGACTACAATGAATCATACATGGAGGAAGAGCTGCATATTCAGTTTTTTCCGAGAATCAATTGGTTGAAAAATATCAATATCATGCAAAGAGATAAAACCGGAAAAAGACAAACGTCCAAAATAACTTACCTTGGAATATTAATGAGACACAGAAGCATTTGAGAATCTTCCTACAGTCTATCCAAGCAAAGAAGATATTCTGTCAAGATGGGAACATGACTTCAGATCGGTTAATATTGATTCAATAATTATGAATATGCTCTCGAATTGTAGGAAGATTCTTATCTACAATTTGAGACGAATTTTATAATTTTTGAACCAATATAGACCGAGCTGGAGTCATTTTCCCATTATGCCAGAATGTCTTCGTCGCTTTCACATGCAGAACAGTAAACCAGTATTTATTCTGACAATTCGAACAATGAAATATTTTTCAGTTGAGAAATTTATGATCCGATTGCATGAATATTGTTTGAATATTCTATTCAAACGATGTAAAATGACGTAATTTAACGGAGTCTAATAGAAACAACAGTGAATTAATAGTTCCGTTAGATGATGTGGTGTCACTACGTTGTGGGAGCTGTTTTCCTGTTTATTACAGATTCATATGAGAAATAAATCTTATTTCCCAGTTAATGAATCATTTTACTACTCTTTCACATCAATCATTTGATCAATCCAAGAGTTTAAAAATAACCGTATCAACTGAAATAATAGTTGTAAGTTGAAGAGTGAGAGAAAACCTGTGAATCCTAACTTCATCTCATATAGAGGACAATTGATAGATAGAGTTTTGAAAATCAATCTCATTGATGAAATTTAATAACTATACAGTAATTAATATCAGTATTTCAATGAAAACAGTAGGTTTTTCTATCGGAATAGGGGTAGCTGATAATAAACTCAATTTCATTGATGAAATTTAATAACTATACAGGAATTAATATTAGTATTTCAATAAAAACAGTAGGTTTTTCTATCGGAATAGGGGTAACTGATAATAAAGGACAGCTTGAATACACAGTTATTGATGAAATTAAATGAGTCAAAACGTATAATATCATAGTATAATATGAGGTATATATAGGCCTATATTCTCTTGGACTTTTAACCTGAAATTTTTGACTATATTTAATTGAAAATTGTGTTGGGAATACCACGGGTCTATGCCTGTTCTTACTTAACAATGTGTTTTGCAAATAGATGTATGAATAAATTAATAAATAAAATATCATCTTCTATCTTGATACACATTGGATTTACATTCCAAATGATGTTGTACAAGTACCAACATGTCCATTTCTGAATCGCAACACGTCCAACATAGAATAAAATAAGTCGATTTTTGTCATGCTTCCATCATCATATATAATTGATGGAGTACGGTTTATAATCACGGCACCGTATTGAAATAATGTAGCCATAGATCTCATAATTATTGGAGTCATGCGGGTAAATCTTCCATCTAAGGAGGTTCCTCCTTATACACCTCTTGTACTACATGAGCAGAAAGCTGGTAAGTGTTTCTTATTCTTTCCACTGTCTTGTTTATGACTTCTTATTCTTTCCACCCGGCACCCGGTCATCATCACTATCTACATAATATCCTCTACAACTCTAGTGAGAGAATGTAGATTTTTTTATATTGGTAGCATATTCTCAGATATTCAGATCCCCATAGATAACCGGATTCTATAGATTTAGACGATCGAAATACAGTATCATCAATTTGAGAATGTGAAACAATAAAGTTTTGAAAAGCATGACTTGTAAATATTCTCAAGGACTAGTAGACTGCAAACCAATAGACTGCAAAAACACCCTCATACGCAGCAATAGGCTCTATTTATTTTATTGCCTGGACTACATAGTGACCTTAAGTATTCATAAACTGCGAATATGTGTTTTTTCTCGTTTTACTCTATAACGATAGCGAACAGGACATAAAATTATAAAGGAGAGCAGAAAAAAGAATTATCAGAAGAAGGAGAGGAAATATGAGAAGGAAGGGAGAGACAGAAGCATTGAAGAGATGAAAAAAGAACGGAATATAAGAATGATGAGAAGAAAAATAGAAGTAGAAGGAGAAAGAGTATGGAGATGAAGATATGGAGAAAAAGAGTAAGGTTTAGGGTTTTGGAGAGAAGGGTGAAGGTGAAGTAAATGAGGAGTAGAAAGTAGAAGGAGAGGAGAAAGATTATAGGGAGAAAGAGTTGAGGAGAGAAATAATAAGAAGAACAAATGGAAAATATTACGGCCACTAAGTAGTGGAGCGATGACAAAGGAAGGAAGAGAGGGAAAAATTGAATACAGAGATTAATGATGAGGGGAAGTAAAATAAGAACAACATGAGGAGGAACAACAAGAGAAGAGGAGAAGAAAAAAGGGGAGGAGAAGAAAAATGAGAATAATGAAGAATTAGGAGGAAGAAGAAAAAGTAGAAAAAGAAGAAACGCGCAACGTTAAACAACTGAAAAAATCATGACATTTTTTGCAAAAACCTGGTAGGCTATTATTCTATAGACTGGCTATACCATGGATTAAAAATCTACTGGACGTTGCTTCTTCCTTACTATAACCTACATGCAATACATGCTTACTTCTCCACTCATTTCTAAATACATTTTAATACTACTTTTTCATCATAACTTCTCTGCTAATCCGCCTCTCTTCATAATTTTACAATGAAACGTAATTTATGGATCAGCTTTATGATCTTGTCTCTGGATTTTTCAATATTCAAGCTTCCATAAAAACTGGGTTTACAGGTCTCTATCGTGGAATTGGAGTGCTTTTTGTATCCTCTTTAACCTTGGATTCATCCCATCAGATTTGCGATGAGAAGACTGAATTATTGAAAGTAACTTGTTACATTATATGAAATTATCATATTTATAAGTAAGGATTATTCTTTAAATACTATGGAAATGCTTCTTTGTGACCATTAATAGCTACTGAACTTGCCGTAATTGAAATGAAACTTACTAGTTGAGAAAAATACTGGAGTTCAAGCTACTTTTTATAAGCGCAATTCATATTGCCTTGACTTGAAGTAAAGCGATATCATTTGTCTCATCAGAACTGCTGTATTTAGTTTAGTTCAGCTTGATTTTCGTAGAATATAACACTTTAAATTAAATTATGCAAAGCTCCATTCCGGCAATATGGGAGAATGGGGAAAATGATGCCTCCTACTCGCCAATTTCAGTTCAAAGATTTGTTGATTTGGTCTCAAATTGTAGGAAACATTCTAATTTACAATTTGTAACCAAATGTATAATTTTTAACTAAGATGGAGTAATTCTTTCATCTTACCAGAATGTCTTCTTTGTTTGGACAGATTGTAAGTATTGTAAGTATATGACTTGTCAAAACATTGACCACAGTAGGACCTACCATAAAAAAAGCTATCTCTTAAGACACGTTTACACCGGAATGATAATAACATTTTAAGAAATAATAAGACATATTGGTGGTATTGACAATATCTATGTCTTATTATTTATCATTATGAAAAATACCCCAGTATCTCATCAAATACAATTAATTTTTTTCAATAACATTTGTTTATAACTTTTATATAATATACTAGCCGGCAGGCTCGCATCGCTCGCCTCCTCCGGCTAGCCAGGGGGCTCCGCCCCCTGGACCCCCAACAGTATCAGCAGTGTCAGTGAGTCAAACAGGCTCGCTTCGCTCGCCTGCATAAGCTCTATCAGTGTAAGCTGAGACAAGCAGGCTCGCTTCGCTCGCCTGCAAACTCCCTTCAGAAGGGACTCAAAATTTATTGAACCCAGCATTTCTAGACCTAATCTGGGCCAGTTGACCAAATTTCAACATTCTCTACCAATTTATTCTAAAAAAATCCAAGATAAACTCCGAAAATTCCGAAAAATAGTAAACGCTAATATTGAGAGTTATATACTTGAGAAGTATATCGGACATAGTTTGAAACTTGATTCAATATCTTCCAAATTAGTTCATTTATAATCTCGCTGAACCATTGAATTTACTGTAAGGATTGGTCGTATCAAAGCGGGAGAAATGCAACCCGCAATACATCTACAATTTAAAAAACTGATTACTGGCGTAATCTTGAGATGAATTCAAATATATTTTAACACAACATTTCTTTCTAGACCTTATGTGAACCTGCCTACCAAATATCAACATTTTCTACCGATTGGTTCTCGAAAAAATTCAGAAAACGCCGAAAAACTATAGAAAAACTTAAATATTTTGCGTATTCTTGAAAAGTTTTCAAAATCCCTTCTTAGCGAGCGTCTAAACATCCAACTGAACATGCCTGCCAAATTTGAACGCATTCGGTTCAGTGGATTTTTAGTTCTGGTGATGAATCAGTCAGTCAGTCAGTCAGTGCCTTTTCGCTTCTATAGATATAGATATAGATATATCTATAGCCTGTAATAATACTTTATTAAAAAATTTGTCAACAAATGATATCAACATTCTGGTGTAAACGTGGCATTATACTCTAGTCAAGGGTCCAGGAGGCGGAGCCCCTGACTAGACGGATAAGGCGAGGGAAGCGAGCCTGCCGGCTAGTGATATAATATTTTATATTAGAACGAGGAGAGAACGTAAGGTTAAGATCTGTTAATTATACTTTACATAAAAATAATATTGTTCATGTGAAACCCATATATACAGGTATATCCTTGTCCATAGATTCTCGTGGGAGAGAGGGCTCTTGTGCCTTAACTTCGCCCACAAAATATGTATCATCTATCTATACATTCTCATTGTGTAGCATTGAAACTTGCAGAATATTATGACATAACCTTGCAGTCAAATAGTATGAAATATCCTCCTAGTTCATGTGTTTTTTTCTCAATACAGCAAACTTTATAATTATATTTTATCAATTTATATTATCAAGATTGTATTAATTTGATATTAGCCTGAATATAAAATGTTTTCCAAAATCATTTATGCTACATACTCGTATACCAGAATTCAACTTGTTCAATCAAAACTTCGAACAAAAATATTTCGGCAGTCTCTCACTAATCAACATTGTAAATTCGATTCCTAATGCTAAATTCGACACATTATAGTTGTTGTAAGACTATTGTCAGTAAATTCAATTAAAAAACTGTCATTGTCAAGAAACAAGTTGAACAGCTCTTCCAAGTACAATACTTCAACAATTTTACAATCGAACATCGAATTTCCAGTCGATAATGAAACAAGTCCATAAAGTTGATCGCTTGAACTTGATTTCGCGCCGCGATCGATACACATTTTTTCAGCGATTTGTAAAATTCTAGTTTATTTTTTGTCTTGAATTTATCCCACACTCTGCGGGCGTCTTCAATTTTATTACTCGGTCGTCACTCATAAAAATCCGGTTCTCTGATACTTTGGGGTGGAATTGGCAATCAAAAAATCTTGTTCCACTAATACATTTAGCCCCCTCATCTATTCTAAGGTCTTGTAGAATCAGCTTGTAAATTTGCGAAAAAAATTTGAGAAGATGTTCTAGAAACATATATAAGCCAGGAATTTATCCTACAGAATCACTGATCACTTTGAGTCCGTCTTGACAACATGAATTCCCTGGTGAGTCTTGTTCCTGATTATTCTCTTATATTGACTTAGAAAACTCAAGAACTTCTAAAACTTAATTTTCCTCAGTTTTCACAACTAAATCGTTTTCCTTAGGGCAAACATTTCATGAAATTCTTTTTTTGGTAGTACAAATCAGTGATCTATTCGAACCCATTCATACTTCCAAAATCTTGATTACTTTTATCGTGAAACGTACCAAATTTACGATAAAATTGACTATATCAGTCTGTTTTATTCAATTATAAAATTATTATTTCAGTTTTTACATGTTTCGATTCCAGTGTAAACAATAATTTTGCTTCTCCCTTCTTTTCCTTCTCAAATATTTAATTAGTACAGTAGGTACTAAAGAAACAGTGGGTCAATAATGAAAACTTAATATGCCACTAAAATAACATAAAATTTGCAGCAACATTTAAACTTTTTCCAAGTCCCCGTGTGTGGATGGATACCTTACGAATTTCTCATCCCATGGATTTGAACACTTGGACGCTTGAATTGTTATCCCTTTTAAATTTCAATCCTTCATTTTTCCATTCAACCTATTCTGAAAGGCCTGTATGGATTCGAACACTCAATAACACCTTAAATCGTTATTTTTTATAACAAGATCTTGTCTTTTCATTCACTTAAATCGTTATCACTTCTACTCTATTTTTACCAATTCTCCTTTTTCCATTGACGCTACTCAATTTTTTGTCATTATTTCTTGTTATTTGTTTACTTGTTTGCTTACATTACTCCCCCAGTTCTCTCGCAAATCTCAATTCAATAGTTTGGTACAGTTTCAAAACGATATACTTGATATTGATTTATGATTTAAAGCAACATAGGCTACTGCATTGAACATACATTGATTCATTCAATGCATTGATTAATCCAATGATCAATATAAACAATTCATTGATTTCATTGATTTATGTGTCGAACAATTCTTCTTCACTTTCTACCAAGTGTTTGCATCGACATAGACTTTATCAAATTATTACAATATATACACACAAGTTAGAGGGTCCCAATAAATAACATTCCAATCTTAATATTATTGAATAACTAATAACTAAGAGCTCCACTCTCCTCTTCCATCTTCTCTTTATTATCTTATGTAATTATTTTCTTTTAACAATCTTTCTCTTGATTCAAATTTGTAAATGCATAATGTGGAATTCCACAAATCAATATAATAAATCATAAATCTTATTCGCTCTATATCGAGATCTCTTGCCTATGTACTCTGAATTAAGATCCCTTATTCTATTTTTCTCCTTGCAATTTTTCATAATATTTTTTCCAATAATCTTCACTCTTTATTAAATTGTACTCGATAAATTTCATTAATAAGATGGATTTAGATGGAGATGGATTCGACTTCATAAACTTCATAAGTTATAGAATCACACTATCACACACAAAAGTCCATTCATTTAGTTATGGAGTGAACAGTTCATTCATTATTTTCTCATTTTTCATTCTCCACTGAGCATTGAATGCTCAGTATGAGACTATTGTGTGAGATATTCTCTATTCACCAAACTCATACTGTAGAATTGTAAACAACACGTTCACGTTTTTGTCTATAATTTGAGCCGTAAATCTGTGATTTTCTAATTCTTCATCCTCCCCCAAAAAATCCGATTTGGATTCACAAAACTCGAGCCGTAGAAGATGGAGGAAACAATTCAATTCAATTTTCTTTATTCCAAATAATTAACAATATGACATAATAAATTGACAATACACGTGGAATGATAATTTCCCCGCATGAACTACTGATCCGTGAGCGGGGAAAGTCCTTGCAGTACAACTACAAAGAAACAATAGCTGAATAATTATTTATGGAATGATCATACCTCATTCTCTTCATTTATTCTCTTCTTGAAAATTTAATTACACAAAAATGTTTAATCATTAACTTTTTGAGGAGTGAAAAGTGACTAGAGAGAACGTTTTTCAAGTTTCTTATAGAAAGTGAATATATCTAAAAAGTGAATATTATTATAAAAATCTGCAAAGAAGTCAATTCAGACGTGTGTCTCTGTTTTCACTTATAGTGAGTGTCATTGTAATAGACGGATGAATGAATAGAGAAACAATGATAATCACCTCCTTCACAACTGCTCGAAAACTTAAAATGAGGCAGAGTGGAACCAAAGAGTTTCAGTTGTACTTAAATGTTAGTGATAATTTAGTTTAATTTCCGGTGAGAGAATCCAGCAATAGTTCACCTCTCCAACAATTATAAGCCCTACGAATTGTAATTTTCCGTTCCTCATCCGACATTCTTCTACTTAATCTTCTCTCATTTACGAACTGCAGTGCGCCGTTCTCCTCAGCTGCCTGGCTCTGGCTTCAGCAGCTCCCCAGCTGCCCTACAACTCCCAGGTTGTACTGCCCAGCCTCAGCGGCCACCAGTACACTCTCACCAATCGCCCACAGGGATTCAGCATCGAGACCGGTGCAGCTCTATCTCGCGCTGCTGCTCCAGTTGTTGCAGTCGCAGCTCCAGCTCCAGTTGCTGTGCACCATGTCGCAGCTCCAGTTGCAGTGAGGACTGCAGCTGTGCAGCCCGCTTACTACAGCAGTCAGTCTGCTTCAGCCGGACACTATGCAGCTTCGGCTGCAGCTGCAGCTCAACAGGCTGCTGCCAGGTGAATACTCACAAACTATTTATTTTGAATTTTATTTTTGGTCAAGACAAAAAAGACATCATGGCAAGATGGGAAAATTACTAAAGCTCGGTCAATATTGTCTCAAAAGTTATTATCAATTAAGTCTCAAATTGTAGAAAACATTCCATGATATGGAACTACTAGTATATTATGATTCATATTTTTTATCAATATTGAGCGGAATATAATCATTCCCTCATCTTACCAGAATGAATTTTTTGCTCCACCGGGCTAGCATCAATACTAGTTATCAAATTATTTATAATACAATCTTATAATTTCTTCACTGGACTAAATTTTCATCTAGAATTATTATTATGTAATAGGAATGAGCCTCCACATAGTCACTGTGGCCTGTGCCTAGTTCCTTCTATACACTTGAAAGTAGCTTGTTTGGGTCAACTTCCCATACATCGAAAGCACTATTTAGCATCGAAAGCACATACATACCATACATCTATTTTCCACACTAGTGTGGAATAAACGTCGATACTTTGTTCCTTTCAGCTGTACAAGATAGGAAAATCAAGTTTCAAGAAATTTTCCGTTGACTAACCAGCTTATTTCATCCAAAACATGAACGTGTAGCCTCGATCAAGTTTCCAATGAAATCGAATTCAAATTGCTATTTCACCTTCAAGTATCAACTAAAATTAGATTTACTAAAATCAATCAATTTGTTTGAATTTCTATTCCATTGGAAATTCATCAAAGTCGTTGAATAGCAGAGAAAACTTTCTATTCAAGGATGTTAATTTTGATCTTATATATTTAAAAAAAATATAATACAGTGCTAAAATAAAGATTTTTTTTTTTTGCATAGGAAATCAGTTGTGGTAGCCCAGCCCGCCCCCATCCAATACGCCCCCCTCCAGTACTCCGCCCAGTTCGCTTCTGACTCCGCCCACTACGTCCAAGCCGACCAATCAGCCGCCGCCTTCGCCGCCAAGCAGTCAGCCGCTGCAGCTCAACGCTCAGCTGCCGCTGCACAGTACAGCAGCTCGGCTGCAGTGCGATCAGCTCAGGTCATTCCCAGCGCCAACATTGTTCGTCAGCAACAGGACATCAGCGATGATGGATCGGCTTTCACTTATGGGTGAGTTTAGAAAAATTAAACTTTTTTTTATAATTCTCAAGCTGGGAGAGAAGACAATTTGGACATTTGTCATTGTATCATTAAAATACAGTACTGGCTATCTAATTTATAACCAATTAACTATCCAACAACTACACTTTTCCAGATGTATTTGAAAAGTATTAATTGGATTTAATCAAAACATTCCGATTGTATCTAGAAATAGTAGTTTGTGATTGAAAAAGTATCAGATTTCAAATAAAAGTAGACAAGGTAGGTTCTCATTACTAAAGTCACGGACACAAGATGCAATAGAAACAAGTTGCTTAGACTATTATGTCAAAAACTCTCATTCTTGTTTCCAACACAAAAAGCACAGACTATAATGGGAGAACAACGTTGAAGACATAGATATCACTTCTTCCAGAAAGTGATTATATGATACTAAATACAAAACATCAATAAAGTGACTATAGTCAACTTTAAAAAATGATTATAATCAGAGTACCCTTTTAAAAATATTTTTCATTTCACACACAACATGTTTTGGCTAATTTGCCATTTTCAAGTGTAAATAACAATAGTGAACAAAATTAAACCTATTGTAATTATACCTAATCTAATTAAACATAGGTTTGATTTTAGCATGAATTTCGTATGATTTTATTTTCAATATGTGCATAAGGGCCGGTTTCCCAAAAAAGTTAATCTGTATTTTGGATTAAACCACCAGCTGGCTCAATTGAAACACAATTAGTTAATAAGTGACCATACACTGACAACTGAGAGCTTAAACTAAAATTTCAGTTAAACGTATTTGGAGAAATCGGCCCTAAATCTGACAAATATCTAGGGATCTAATACAACTGCTGCAGGCCGAAACATGTTGTGTGTGAAATAAAAAATAATTTTAAAAGGGTAATCTGATTATAATCTTTTTTTAAAGTTTCAAATACAGTAGCCCTAGAAGAAAAGAAGTATTGACTATAGTCACTATAAATTGACATCTATAGTGACTGAATACTTATAAGTAGCCCACTCTCATCCTGTAGCCTACAATTAACTCCTTCTACACGTTGTTCGTTTGTAAAATTGAACTCTTTCTCAAGAGCTCACTACAATTCCTACCTAGTTTGAATAATAAAAGCTCCCATTACTACAACTACAAGTCGCAGGCACAAAATTCAATAGAAACACATAGTTTGATAATAGAAAAATCAGCTGACTAGAGTACGTTGCTCTATACAACTCCGTATTGTTGTAACAGCAATATTTCTCTAGGTAATAAAGTTTTTGGTGAATAATGTTTGGTAATAAATGTTTCTATCGCATCCTCAACACATGTACCCTGCGGCTTCCGAGGTGATGGAAACAAGGTTTTGATATTGTGTTTGAAACAATATCATAAATTGTAATAAAACTGCTCATCCAACTGATGTTTCTCTTCTTTTTCCCCACAGATTCGAATCAGAATATTGAAACAATCTCTTAAATTGTAGTACAACTGCTCAACTAACTAATGTTTCTTCCCTTTTTCCCCACAGATTCGAGTCAGACAACGGCATCGCTGTCCAGTCGCAGGGCCAGCTGAAGGTGTACGGACCCGAGCAAGCCGGTCACTCAGTCTCCGGATCTTATTCCTACGTCGGCGACGACGGCCAGACCTACACCGTCAACTACATCGCTGACGAGACAGGATTCCACGCCAGCGGCGCCCATCTGCCTCAGATGTCCGAGGAGATCGCCCGCTCCATCGAGTACAACCTGGCTCACCCCGAGGAATGGACCCAGAAGTAAACCAGAAACCCCACAAAAACAGATGTCAGTCAACATGATTTGTTTGAACGTATTATTTTCAGCTACATGTAAATAGTGTAAATCAACAATAAACCACCATTTTCTGTACTTGACTAGTAGTTCTGTGAACAGTAGACCTCACTCAGACATTCATGTTCTCTGCATCCTCATAGCCTTGTTTGTTTCAACGGAACGTTTAGAAAGTACGCCGATTCCTAAAATGAGTTCCAGTAGCTACAATACAGTCACAATCTACCTCTTGTCACTATGACTACAGCTGGTGCTACACACCGACGATTTTTCGCGCACCTTTTCGGAATAGGAGCAATCAACCAAACCTAGCAATCAGCAAGATTGAATGCATGCAAATAAATATTGCATGCCACACCAACCCTTTACTTCAACTTGAAAAGCTGAAATGTATTCAACTTCATAATAAACTCCACACATCAAATCCAATAATAATAATGTCTTTCAAATTAATTCATCTGAAATAATCTCAACTGATTTCAATCAGAATCTATCATCTAGAGTAGATATTTGGGACAGTTTAATCTGTGTAATATCAAGTTATTACAAGTGTAATATCAAGATGGGGGTCCTGGTAAGGGTTCGATTTTAGAAATGTACAAAGATTCTAAGAAATGTACAATTAATATCCACATATTCCATTATCATGATAAATTTTAAATCAGTTTATCTGGAAAGCCTACTGAGAAACTTGAAATTGAATTGAATTTCAAGTTGCTCAGTAGTGAACTTGAATTGAATTTCAAGTCCACTTTTGGATAATTCTGAGCGCTACTCATTTCTAATTTTAATTACTAGGTTTTAATTCCATTCTGTATTACAAGATTATATTAGTTGACTATTCTTAGACTTCGTATTTCATTAAGTTCAAAATGAAGTGGAGCTTTAAAGAGTATATCATCTCATAATAGAGTGGAAATCTGTTATATTAATCTCCTATCACGAGAAGCACTGACAGATTAAATATATGAATCGATTTATCTCCCAGCTAGTAATTTTTAGGATTGCAGCTTGACCCTTGCAAAAGGAATTCATTTTCAGTCATTATAATTATTTTTTCATTAGAAATAATTATAGAAGCTTGAATGATGAAATCAGTAACAGATTCAATTACTATTGCATTGCGGGCTAGTTTCAAAAAATCAATCTTGACACAATTTCTCAAATAATTCACGAACTTCTCAACTATCCACTAAACCAAATCGAACTAAATTTGGTCAATCGATAACATTATTGGTTGACTTTTCAAATTTGACACGAAAATTCACTTTTTAAATGACTCAGACAGTTCTTTACGGTTCTAGGTTACCTTGTCTGACATCACTAGTACGGTAACATTACTTCAAAACCAGTTTAATCTTCCATATTTTCAGTTTCAACCGGTGAAGAACTCGTACTATTCGTTTTTCTTAACGAAGTTCAGCTACTAAACTTATTCGCAATATGATATACGGTTGAAATTAGTATGTAATGATAGGATCTGCGAGATTTATGCATTTGAAAAATGAGTTACATTACTGTGCGTGTAACTTGGGTATTATACGATGCTCATCTTTCAAGGAGTCTCATAAATTCGGTTGAAATTGTTTTCTCTCTGTGAAATACTCGATTTTGCATCCAAGTTATCATGATATTAGTGCATTGCTCCTTTCTTGAAACTTGTAGGGATCTGATAAATTGTACCGGTTCTACTGACAAATTTGGAAACGTTCCACATAAACTTTTTATACTGGATAGTGAGCACGAATATAATAATTATTATGAAGTACGTACGAGAAAAACGTGGATTTTTTTAATTTTCTAATATTTCCAGCCTACATGTTCCTGTCAGATGAATTGGACAATATAATGTAATTGTCTTCTTGAACGCTTGAGCCAACAATTTTTTGATACATTCACAAATATATTTTCACTTCTTTTAAAGGAAGTCTCAAGCTTAATAGTTTTAAATGGAACTTATTGATTATTTGTTACTAAAATGAAATTTCAAAGGGTTGCATAGTTCACAAATAATTAATTAGATCTGGATTTTAAATAATGAATAAAATGTGAGATTGGAAGAGGCGGAAGAAGAAAATTGGCGAGGAATAAGTAACAAGTAACAGTATAAAGAATAAGAAGTAACTAAGAATTATTCGAAAAGGTGTTTCGTATGATTTTGGAGTATTGGAGTACTTTTAATTTTCAAATGAGAATGAATTCACTGGCTCCTACTTTACAGAAATTTCAAGTTTCATGATACATTGGAAGTGGATGCTGTTTTCAAAAGTAGGAAAATATTTTACCAGAATTAAAAAATTAATTGATCATCAATCAGGCATAAGTGATTGAATTTGAGTATGATGGAATTAATCAATAAATTATGTAAATCCCTCTACTGTAAAACGAAGGCGACTGATATGACGATGAAGAATTTTGAACTTGTTTTCAAGAAAAATAAATCAATAATTTAAATATTGAGAATCATGTAGCCGGCCTAATCATTAGCATTATTAGCAGTTACAATAGATCTTCGAAAAAAAGGATCATGAAAAAGTTTTTAATTGTTCAAGATCAATAATTGTTAGTCTCATTGGGTGGAAAATTAGAAAATAAAAATGATTCAACAACTCACTATATTGAAATTCATCTCTATGTTACTTTTATAACCTTAAGAGGGTAGTTGTTAACATTTAAGCATTATAATGCAACTACAGTATAAAATGATGATATAGCTGATGTCAAAAATTTAGGCAACTGAAGGATGATTCTTTATCCACTCTCAGCTCTGTAAATACATTCGGCGAAGGGTCTGCAAGAGCACATCTAGTCGAGAACAGCCTCAGCAAACCATTTCGCTCTAGCAGACAGTTTTCACACTGTCCTGACAGAGCTTAGCATTGATAAGAGTCCTTTGTCAACCGCCTAAAGTTTTGGCGCCTGCTATATGAATAATATCTGAGTACATAATTTACAATATTTTATCATCACTACTATTATAGACCTGGGAATCTATTGAAAGGTCTTCAATATACTTAACGCATAGAACCCATCATTTATAGTGAACTTCTATTGTCTGGTCAAGCAAAGAAGAGCCTCTGGCAAGATGAGAAAATGACTCAAGCTCGGTCAATATTGCTCCAAAAATTATTGATTTGGTCTCAAATTGTAGATCAGAATGTTTTCTACAACTGAAACCAAATTAATAATTTTTGAACCAATATTGACCGACCTTGAGTGATTTTCTCAACTTGCCAGATGCTCTTCTTTGCTTGGACAGAGTATACATTGAAAATATCAAGTTAGTATTTTCCAACGATTTCATCTTAGTTTACTGAGCAATATAATGATTGCAAAACTTCTAGAATAACCAATAGCGATTATTTTACTCCACAAACCAATTATTTCTCTGTGTTGCAACCAATTATATCATGTTTTCAGCTAAAAACAAGCAGCAACCCGAAGCACCTTCAAATAAATTAGACATTTAATAGCAGCAAAATGGAACCTGCGTTATTTTCCAAAGTTCAGGATAATTCCAGCTGAAGCAGCCCCATATTGCGGCTTTAGTCTGGCTTTTTTAAATGTTAAGTTTATTCATAATATGAGTCTGGCCACTATTTTATGCGACAACATTCAGCTTAGTATGGTCGATCTTCGCCCTCAGGCTATTGCCTGCTAAATTCGCTAACCTTGACATACGTAATGTCAGCTAGATTTCAATGCATCTTCTTTTTTACCGATTTTTAGCTTCTTGATATTTCTCCCCTCACCATTCGTATCCTCTTTTCTTACTTCTCCTATTTATCCTCCTTCTAATATTTATCCTTCTTCTACTCTTTATCCTCCTTCTCCTCTTGGTTTTCCTCTTGCTTTTTATCCTCCTCCTTATCTTCATTCTACTTCTGTTCTGTATTCTCCTTCTTCTCTTCATTCTTCTTCTACTGTTTGGCCTTCTTTATCTCTTAATTCTCCTTCTGCTCTTCATCCTTCTTCTGTTCTTCATCCGCCAAGAGGGATAAGAAATCTCTATTCTCCTTCTGATCTTCATCCTCTTCCTTCTTTGGCCTTCTTCTCTTCTTCTTCTTCTTTTTTCTTCTTCTTCTCTTCTTCTTCTTCTTCTTCTTCTTCTTCTTCTTCTTCTTCTTCTTCTTCTTCTTCTTCTTCTTCTTCTTCTTCTCTTCTTCTTCTTCTTCTTCTTCTTCTCTTCTTCTTCTTCTCTCTTCTTCTTCTTCTTCTTCTTCTTCTTCTTCTTCTTCTCTCTTCTTCTTCTTCTTCTTCTTCTCTTCTTCTCTCTCTTCTTCTTCTTCTTCTCTTCTTCTTCTCTTCTCTTCTGCTTCTTCTTCTTCTTCTTTTTCTTCTTCATTCTCCTTCTGCTCTTTATACACATTCACTCCTTGATACTTCCAATTATCCTATACTCCAATTCTTCTAATCATTGCTCTCCTCCTTTCTACCCTTTTCCAACATCAATCAACTGTTTTCCATTCTATTCTTTTTCTTCTTTTGATAAATTTCATTTTCTTCTCAATCTTCCCTCTTCTTCCATCTTTCCACTGCGATTCCGCTTTTCATCGTTTCTCCTTCTACTTCCATTTCTCTCAATTTTCGCTTTTTTGTATATCCTTTACTCTCTTTATTCGTCTCCTATATTCTCCATCATTCCACGCTTTCCTTCGTTCTCATTGGATTTTTCATTCCCTATCATTTCCTTTCATTCTCTGACATTTCCTTCCTTCTCTGCCTTCTGTTCAACCTTAATAAAAAAATCCCATCTCCCCTACTTTTTCTATCGTTCTCTATATTTTCCACAGAATTTCCAATTTTCCTCACTTTTTTGCTTGTACTTGAAATTTTCTTTTAATTCTTCAAGCTTTTTTCAAGCCTTCAAGCCTTTAAAAGAAAGAATTTTCTTTTCAAGACTTTTTGTTGTTTTCTCATGTTTCTGTGCAATTCTTCCCCCATTTAACTAGCCTTTTTATGTATTTTCTCCTCTCCTGTTTTCCTGAATTACTTTCATTCCTATTTCCTCCTGATTCGCCTCCACACTTTTCTTATTCTCTTTCTCTCCCTCCCATCTTTAAGGTTGAGTGGTAGAAAGGACTTCCTAGTCCTAACTCCGCCTAATAAAGGATATTTTCATTTCATTTCATTTCATCTTTCCTTGTTTCTCACCATTCTCCCCAAATTATCCTTCCCAATCTTCCCCTTCGTCCCCTTTTTCTTATTTTGTTCATCCACCTTCTCCTTCGTCTCATACACTTTCCTACTCTTTTCTCCTACTCCTATTCTCATTCTTTTTCCACCTTATTTCTTATTTTTTTCTCACCCTCCCTCTCATACATCTCCTGCTCTGAACTCAATTTTTTTTCCTTTTCCTTTTCCAGTATCTTCTGCTAATAGTAGCAGGCTACAATCATGTGTCAGACAAGTTGATAATATGTCAAAGGTTACCCAAGGCCTGGGTCCCAATCTGAAGCATCTTCCCCCTCCCATCCTCTTTCTCGCACCCCCTCCCCCTCTCTTCTCATCACCTATCCTTCTCTCTCACTCCCTCTCACAACCCGATCAGAAAAAATAGATCTGACACCGGATTTATGAACCGAACCTGCAAACCTGATCTTGAACTCTGCTAACTGATCTTCTCTTTCTCTCTCTCTTTTCGCACTAATTCGCTCTCTTTTTCTCTTCTGTCTCTTCATCCCCACCTCTGCAGAAATTGTCGTCGATCGCCCTGTTATAAATAGTGAGTATTTGCTCGATACAGATCATTCTGTTTGGGGTGCTTACCATTTGGAATCACTTGACTCGATTTGTGGATTTTTCACACAACAGCAACAATCATGTACACTTTGGTGAGTAATTTTCTTCATTTCTATGCATTTTTCTTAATTTTATTTTGTTTTTCTCCATTTTTATCAATTTCTTAACGATTATAACGCTCATGGAATATTCAGTTTTCAAATTGATTTTATTGCAATCTTATATTGATAATTCGATTTTACATTTTTACTTCTCTTGATCACTTCATTAAGAGATATTAGATTTTCATAACGATTTTACAACCACATATTGAGTTTTTAATTCTAAATTTTCACTTTTCCAAGTGACCAACACTTACCAAAAAGGTAGCTTATTCGATATTCATATCGAATTACTATAAAATATAGAATTACAAATTGGTTTACAATATTTTATCGATGATTTCATTTGAAATTTCAATGTTCCCCAATTACTTGCTCAAGAGGTATGCGACTTTTGTACAGGTGTCGCACCAGTTCTACAATCGTATAGGAATAGACTATAGGAATTGACTATAGGAATAGGATTTTATGTGATTTCTCATTTTCAAATTCTATTTTTTATTGAAACAATAACCAGTGGCCTATACTTAAGTGCTCACATTTTGCTATTCACTCTATCAAGAGTATTTCTCATTCAATAAAACATTAATAACTCGGTTTCATATCATTTCTCATTCGTGGTTTCTTGAACGTACTCCTCTATATTATTGTTATTGAGTTCCATAACTAGTAATTGGAGTGTTAATGAGATTGAACAAGTTTTTTTCTAATTTATAGATATAGAACGATTACTCCATTCCAATGACGTGACGAAGTTTGGACAGTAATGTCCACTCTACCACTTAACCACCATTTTTCCAGTAGTAAACAAAACGATATTAACTTTTTCAGTACTTACTCATTTTGTCTTTATTCTTCCTTTACAATTGCGACTTGGTTTCCAAGTATTTTAAGCAAAGGATGAATGAATGATGATGATGAAGGTTCAAGGTGTAGGTTATATGTCTATCCATAATGTCCACTTTCACTTTACTATCAATTATAATCCAATTATACATTCCTTGAGCATCAATTTCTATTTACTTTTCATTGGTTTACACTTGTAACTTCCCAGTATCAATAGAATTGTTCATCAATAACTCACACTCGAGGTAAAATTTTACGAATTTGAAAAACTTCAATGTTTACCCAAAATGACACAATAGTTATTCACTAATCTATTTCTTGATAAGATAGATCATTTCACCAATATAATTGATATTATTTTCCAACGATATTACTCTGGTTGCTAGATATTGCCCATTATTCATTATATTGCTATCAATCAATACAAATAAAAGTCTTCAAGAATGACAACATTAGTTCATTTTCGTTAAATATGAAAAGCACTATTCATAAGTGAGTTTTCTTGAATATTTCTAACAGTGAACTACTTTGTAAATAACTTTTTTAGAGGAGCAAACTTTGCATACTCCTCATCAACAATTAAATTTAATAGACTGTGGTGTTATGCTAGTATACTGCCATCATTGGCCTTCTTCTTCTTTGAATAAAATGCAATAACAGAAAAACAGAATTTATTTGAAATTGAAATTTCTCTCTAGAAATGTCCTTACTGTAACCTATAAGAGGACAGAATTCGTTACAAATGATCAATAATACGACAATATTTATTATTAGATAATATAGATCAATTTCTTGAAACATTTTCAATTTGAAAGTTTTCAAACTGACGCCATTACAACAGCAGTTGATAAAAGTGGGATGGATCGAGCGAGATTGCCTCCAAACTGTTCTCGCCTTCCGATTGGTGGTTGCAGTGAGAACCCCCTCCCGCAAGCCACGCCTCCAGCCAATTACAAGCCAGCAGGGCCGAACCGAGCTCGCCCAGCTAGTTTCCTTGTTTGATCATAGATAGGGTTGGTTACCCACCCAGTATTCTTCTATTGGAACAGTGAAATATGAAATTTAATATAATTATTCTCAACAAGACTATAATGAGAAATTCTTATGCTTCGTATTCTCTTACCTGGCTTGATTTCACAGGATATTATTTTCAATGTTTTGTTAGATCATTACACAAATGAGACATTGAATACAATTGTTTGAACTGATTAACACTTGAAAAGCTAGGGGAATTTTTGGACCAAACGTGATGGAACAAAAAGTTTTGTTTTATTTTAACAAAATGAATGTTCAACCTTCTCAATAGTTTAATGCAAACAATTTATTTTATCATTTTATACTTTTTGAATCTTCTCCTTGATGATATTCATATTATGAATGCAAATTATTATCACCATAATTTATTTTTCAAATGATGAATTCATCACAAAAACACCAAAGATCAATTTACAACATTCAAGATCATTTCACCATGAATATCCAACACAGAGCCGCTATTTCATCTTTTATTAGTATTCAAGAAATAGAATTAGCTTACCAGGCCTATAATTCCTGAACTATCAATGGGGGTCTTGAAGTATAATATGAGATACATAATTATTGATTATTGTGTAAGATCGACACAATCATAATTATCGATTATTATGTAATATCGAGTTATAAATCATCTCAAAGTCAAAGAGAAAGTTCTAGGGCATCAATCACAAATTTTTCAGCATGAGAACACTATACTCTGATAATAGCATACTCTATAACACATCATGTGTCATACATACTGGCATAATATTATAGGATCACACGATTCAAATTTTAATATTGTCACAGAACTAGCTTGGAACATTGAAGTTAAGGTGCGACTGTAACTATTCGATTGTTCATGCCGTCATACGATTTGATAATTCTAATGACTCCCATAATCATTATCATGATAGCAGAGCAACAAAACAACGCCCTTCATGAATATAAGATAGATAAACTATTTCAATTCATAGAAATTTCTCGCTTCATGATTCTTTCGAATTATGCAATTTCATAATACATAATTGGTTCAATGATAGAATACTTAGTGATTTTTTCCATAGAAATGAAACATGATCAATAAGGAATAATTAAGACTCACCTAAGGTACGATTCTTAAGCCGCGCGGCTCGAGCTCCCCGACTCTAAATTCGCTGCTTTAGAGCTACCAAGCTCTAGCTGCGCTGCTCTAGCCATCACAACTCCATTCACATAGCTATATTGTAGATGTTCACTCTGTTATTAGGGCTTCTAATTTTCAATAAATCAATAAATTTTGAAATTCACTTGTAATTGACTTAAAAAGGGTGAATTCTACAATTTATTGATTCATTATACATCAGTAGCCCTAATAACTTAGTGAACATTTTCATAATATAGTTATATGGATAGAGTTGTGATGGCTAGATCAGCGCAGTTAGAGCTGATATAGTTATTTGAATAAACTTGTGATGGCTAGAACTGAGCAGCTTTTTAGAATTCAGAGCCGCACGGCTCGAGCTGCCGCTTGGGAATCTTACGTTGAAATAAAAGTATAATCTTTTTAATAAATGCATAGTCCAATTGCAAAAAGTTTCCAAAAACTTTTAATCCATTGAACTGGAATTTCTCCCTATTGAAAAACTAGAGGCTTTAAATTATCAGTCTAATAAAGTAGAATCGTTTTATGAATTTCATATATTTGATTTCAAATAAATCCTAATCAACATCCACAATATTATGTGTTATGAGTTAAAATTACTGTCCAAACTACGCCAAGTCATTAAAATAAAGAAGTCATTATATTAGTTTTTTTTTCTCTTTATATTCCATATTTTAATAATACTATTCCAATGAATACTCTAACTGATTTTTTTGTAAATCCTATTGTTTTTCTTTTGCAGGCAATTTTGGCAGCGGTTGTGTGCGCCGTGGCGGCACAGACCCCCATCTACCCGGGCGCTCCCGCCCCCCTGGCCCCCCTGCCGGCCGCCGCCCCCATCTACCCTAAGCAGATTGCCCCTCAGCAGCAGTACCCCTACTACTCCATCCTGCGTCAGTCCAATGACGTTGGCTTCGACGGCAGCTTCAGCTACGGGTAAGTTAACATTATATTATGACTCTGTTATGAAGTACTGCACAACCAAAGAGGATTGGAAGTCTATTATGAAGTCTAGAAAAAGTCTCATGTAAATCTAGCTCCTCCATGGTGCAACGCTGCCAAATGAGTGTGCAAAAGCGGAGTTTGTTTTTATGTAATTACTGAGCATTTACTTGAATCGGCAACAATGCATTCCCATTCAAATAAGAAAATACATTTCCTTAAGACTCTATGCCACATTTGAGGTTGAGGTTAAAAAAAATTATAACAGTAGTATGTTTAGATTTCATTGCAATATTATAATTACGAGATTAAACTTCGTTCTCAGAATTATTGAAGCAAATTTAACCATGTTCAATAATATTGTTTGGATGTGATTGACTTGCATTGCTACATTGATTTTTAGTTCAAACCCCACGTTATCATACAATCAGAACTTTGATTTGATTCAATTTATCGCACTAATCAATATTGTATCAAAATCATTCTCAACAACTCCACAATCTTATTCTTAATCTAGGCTATGTTCTCAATCTATGAGGTCAATCATAGTAACGTTATGATTTTCAAAGTTATGGTTCAATTGAATGTACCGCACTTACGAATACTGTACTTCAAACATTCTGATCAATTTAACAACCATATTTTCAGTATATGGGTTCAATCATAGCGACGTTATGATTCTCAAAGCTATGGTTCAATCCAATGTGTCTCACCAACCAATACTGTACAACAAAGAACATTCTTAACAATTTCACGAAATTTACCAATCTATGTTTATTCAATAGGCTAAAATATAGTCTGTCCAAGTAAAGAATACCCTCTGGCAAGGTTGAAAAAATGACTCCAGCTTGGTCAATATTTGTTAAATGTGGTCTTAATAATGGATCAAATTTTTTGTTACAATTTGAATTCGAATTTATAATTTTTGAATCAATATTAACCAAGCTTGAGTCGTTTCCCCGAGAGGGTCTTCTTCGCTTGAAAAGACTATATTGTATTGAATAAACATGGATTGGAAAATTTTGTGAGAATGTTTGTAATACAGTATTGGTTAGTGTATTGTAGTTAATATGATTCAAGCAATACCATTTTTTGCAGATACGAAACCGAGAACGGAATCTCCGAATCAGTGAGTGGCGTGCTGAAGAACCCTGGCACCGAAGTGGAGGCCCAGGAGGTGCACGGATCCTACTCCTACACAGCACCCGACGGCACCCCAATCACCGTCAACTGGGTGGCCGACGAGAACGGCTTCCGCGCCGAGGGCGCCCACATTCCCCAAGCCAGCCCTGAAATCCAGCGCTCCATTGCTTACAACCTCGCCAACGCCCCCGCGCCCGTTCAGCCCGTCATTGCGCCCCGTCCCGTTGTTGGACCCAGCGTAGCACCCTTCCGTTACCCCGCACCCATTCCTCAGCGCAAATAAACGGCACACGTGATTGGATGTAAAAAGGATAGAATACGGAATCATGATTGGATAATAAACATGGAAGGGATACGGAATTATGATTGGATAAACATGGGAACCTAAAATCGTGATTGGATAAACATGGTTCAAATATACAGTTGAAAAAACATGGTTTGAAAATATGTAACTATGATTGGATAGACATGGTTTTAATAGTTATACGAAATTTTATGATTGTATATACACAAGAGCCCGAAATCGTGATTGGATGAACATGGATAGAATACAGAATAATGGATATTGGAGATAGATACAGAAAATAATATTTGAGTTTCAATTTCCTGCAACCCATGTTTGGACAATCATTGTTTCGAAGCCCACCTATGTAAAACCATGCTTGGAATACGATTTATTTGATAATTACTTCTGGATTACCGTGCTCGATTAGTAATAATGATTGTACATTGTTTCAATTTCACATTGCTTGACTCAAATTGAGTTCATCTGTAGAATAATGAATGTCTTACCAATTTTAGATACTGAGAAAATAAAGTCTACCTATTCGTTGTCGTGAAGTTTATCTTTCAATTATTAATTGATTCCTTTCAATCTCAAAAGATTTTTCCTTCTTGTATGAGATGGTCAAAACTAATCCAATGTGAGAATGTTTTTTATCTTCTTGTTACAAATGATCATACATTCATTTGTAGAATAAAAATAAAAAATATTTTCACTATTGATTTTGGATATACTTCTCAATATAATTAATTATTGTTTTCATCATATAATTAAATTTTGAAGACCTGTTATAATAAGGCGTATAAGTTACAGGCTTGTTTGTCATAGTTGATTTGGTGAGAGAAATATGACTCTCATCATTATTTATGCTCATCAGCTCTATCTATACAGTCTACAAGAACGTATCGCATTGAGAGCTAACCCAGCTGAATCAATACGTACTTGAGAAAAGCTCGCAGCCTATGTTGATAGATCTGAGCATGAATAATGATTGTCATTGAATTCATGAAACGAATTCTGGTCTTGTTATAAGCTTTAAAAAAACTTCCAACTGTAGTCGAGAAGATTTTTCTCCTAAACACTGATTAACACACTGTTTACACACTAATTAACTAGGAATCATTGTCATAAGGTTTTCTTAATTCAATAATTGAAGGATATTATTTCTTATCAATTATTGAAAACTATATTATGAATTGTATCGATAACTTCATAAACAATATTCGAGGCCTAAGTCTATTTGACTTAAGTAGTATTAGAAAAGAATTAGGTGTCTATCATAGCATAAAAATCCATCAAGTCCATCTCTAGTTGAGCTGAAGTCAAGTAGGGAAGCCTACATCAAAATGATCCATAATTCTTAAATATTTTTCCAGGCCAATTGGTAAATTTGAAAGCTTAACGAAAATATAGTCTTGAATAATTGAATCTTATTGTGTATTGCATATAATTATGTATGTTTATAATTTGAAAAAATAGAGAAATTTTAAAATTCGAATTCAAAATTAAAATTCGAAATTTAAATATCTCCTAATATCATAGTCTGGACAACATGTGAAAATTACTTGTTACATGTTAATTTATTTTCTCAATCTGAGAACATTGGTATATTATAATTTTTCTTCTTGTTATTTGATGAGTTCATAAATCATAATTCCTATTTCGTTATTCTCTTACAATAATTATATCCATGTAGTGAGTCTACACTAGCTGAATTTCTAAAAATATTTTCTTATCAATTTTATGATTGGATCACTAGTGTGATAAATATGGAAACATCAAACAATCTGCGAAAAATAATCGCTTAATATCATCGATATTATCATTGATTGATGATTGAAGATACAGAGGAATCTTGACAAAGACTCACTTCGCCTGAAAATGTCACTGGGTCTTGCATGGGACATTTTTACATAACTTCTGAATAATTTATGGATGACGCATATTCTGAAACACTGCTTCTTCACTATTGCAAATGGTAGCCTATAGTCTGTCGAAGCAAAGAAGACATTCTGGCAAGATGGGAAAATGACTCCTGCTCAGTCAATATTAATTCAAAAGTTATAAGTTTTGTCTCAAATTGTAGATCAGGATGTTTCCTACATTTTTAAACCCGAATTATATTTTTTTAACAAATATTGACCGAGCTGGTGTCATTTTTCCATCTTGCCAGAATGTCTTCTTTGCTTGGACAAATTATACTGTACCTGTTTGTCTCACTCACTTATCTCTGTTTACTTCATTTGGTCTTCCAATATTCCTCAACGTTTTCAACAATCTTTCAACTAAAACTTCATAAATTAATTTATGGTTTATTTTGCAAGGACTTATTCAGTCAAGGCTGGAAATTATTCAATGAATTCAACTTATTCTTGCATGAAGAGTAAAAAGCTTCAAACGTGTTTCCGAATTGAAGTGCTTTGAATGTCCGATTGCATAAAAGCCAATTAAATTAGAAACCGTCATAAAATGACGTCATTTGAAGAAACCCAAATGTATTTGCAAAAGTTACCGAACGGAGTTTGTAGTCTAATGAATCTATTATTTTGCTACTGGATGTTTCCTCCGTATTCAGCCTGTTATATGACGTCATTCCACTACGATTAAATTGGATTGGCGTAAGTGCAACCGAACTTATAGTGGTCATAATAAATATTGAATGCCCATGAAATACTATAATGTCTAGTGAGAAATGACAACAAAGCAAATGAATCATATTTTATTGGAGATCCATATCACATTAACAAGAATCATTTTATATCATTCTTAGATCAGTTCCTCGTTCATGAAATTTATGAATTAATTTTTTTTCAAATTATGATCAGTTTATGATGATACCAATAACCTAGGAAACAATATCATATGGAACCTGAGTCCTTTATTATTATATTCGCATAGGTTTTCAATGACATTGGAGCAAATGAGTACTTACAATACACTGTACGCAAAACACTATGAACTTTCGAACACTATACATCCAGTAAGATCGTTTTCTGTTTGTATAAACTAATGTATTGGAATCCTGATAATTAACATTTTAAAGTATATTAGAATAGAAACAAGACTCGAATTTTACATTGATAATGTAGCGTGAAAATCGAAGGTCAAAGACAAGTTTCATATCTCATATCTTAATGAAAACGTGAACAATATTTGAATAGGCCTAGCAGTAAAATAAGTAAATAAGTTTAAAAATCATGAGAATGAGTTGGCAACAGATATCTTGATTCAAAAAAAGTTCGAACTATATACTATTATCATTTCAACATACGACAATTCCAATTGTAATCGCGGTCTAGATTCTCCATTGAGAGACGCAAGATTTTTTATGTTAATGTAAAAATTCGTTATTACAAACAATGACATTTTCTGCCTAAGAAGTTTTCTAAACTTTTTCTCTCTTCAAATCGCATGAGAAAGAGAATTTCACTTTCTCACCCTCACCCTCGAACGTTAAGTCTGCAAAATCTTCTTTCTCAAATCTAGCAAACAGTAATAATTTTGGATTGGAACTAGCAATTTCTGAGAGCTTTCTTTTACCCTCCAACTCAAGAATTCCGTCTTCAACTGTGGGTATCTTTACTATGTAACGTATCTCTTGCAATAATCCAGTTTTAAAAGGTCGTCTCAAACGTGTCACATAGAAATCGAGGTAATTTGGCTTTGATTTACAGATGAATTCTATATCATCGATCCTATAAGGTACATCTCCTAGAAAATAGGTATCAATCGATAAATAATCGATAGGAATGTTAAATTCAAAATCATAATGATAATTTATTGATTTAGAAGCCGAAAACTCACGTAATTGTCGCTCTGAAGAGAGATACTTGGGCATTGGAATAGAATCAGATTTACGTTGATTGGATATGATAGCGCGTTTCTCTTCTTCAGTGAGCAGTAATGATTCACAAATTTTCAACTCGAACAAATCGGCATCAATAGTAAGAAAACGTATGTACTTTTTAAGATTATTAAAATTTGTCTCCAACTCGTCAACACTATACCCTTGTCGTTTAGCTTCAGAAACAGCCCATTTTTGAAAATGATGAAAAACGTCCAGTTCTGACTCCAGCTCCAAGACAGGAGATTGAAGAAAAAGTTCGATTGTTTCAAGTCTGGCAGTTAGAAATTCATCACTATTAACAATTTTGTCGGTATCTTTTTGTATGATTTTAAAGCACAAGTTGTCGAATTCCGAAACATTTGAAGTTTTGCAAAGTTTGTGGAATCCTATAACATCTTTAGGTTTTAAATTAACTGTTATAAACTGTTTGCACTTTTCAACTAAATCTTCGATAATATATTTACGAGCAGCTATGAACGTATGGAGAGCATGAGTGGTAGTTTTAAAATCAACCTTGCCATCAGCATAAATAAACTGTTTCATACCTTCAAACCCTTCTGCATTCAAATCTTCAATTTTTATCGTATCTTCGTCCTTAAAATCACCGTAAAACATATCTTTAAAAACTTCACTTGCTGTAGAAAACAGAAGTTTGTGTCCAACAAAGGTTTTGTTCTCAGACCCAACTATGAAAGTACAATCAAAATCAATACCTTTATCAATTAAACAATTAAATCGTTCCTCAAAGGAATCAATGTTCCTAGTTGAACCTGTAGTCTCTGAAGAATTATTTTCTGTATTGGAACTCATGTTCCGTCTTCACGTAGATACTCAGAGAAAACTAAACTGTTGATTGCCAATTATGTAGCAATAATAATCTTTTCCGAAGTACACAAATATCACTGATGATTTCAAAAACTTGGGAGCACTGCACAAATGAAGACACTGTTTCAAACTGTCTCAAAAAAATTGACGCAAAATGTTATAAGATGCTAGGTGCTGAATTTATATTTCAAGTATTCCGCTCAGAGATAAACCGACTAATAAATTTTTTTGTCGATACAAGCTTGTTTGTTTTGCACTCAAATTTTGCCAATAATCAATGTCGTAACAGGAAGAAGGTACTTGAATCTTAATGTATTTTGCGACGCAAATACTGATACGAGGGAAAACCACGAAATCACAAAGTAAGTGTTACTGACCTCATAAAATTAAAAAGGATCAGTCGAGTGGTTGAGCTAGCACTGTTTTATTTATAAAGAGTATTATTATAGGTAATAATTTTATAATCACATTCTACCACAGTTATAATCTGTCCAAGCAAAGAAGACATTCTGGCAAGATGACTCCAGCTTGGTCGATATAGATTTTAAAATTATAAATTTGGTCTCAAATTGTAGGAAATATCCTGATCCACAATTTGAGATCAAATTTATAATTCTTCAACCATTATCGATCGAGCTAAAGTCATTTTCCCATCTTGCCAGAATGTCTTCTTTGCTTGGACTGACTATATCAGCGTAACTCGACAGTAGATCATCGAATGAAAACTTCTATTGTATTGTGAAACATTTTAGTTGGACTAATTGTTGAAAATATTACTCAATGATGGATAATAATACTTAAGAAATGTCATCACTTGATGTAATTCGATTTCCAACCTACGTTCAATGTAC
Organism: Sogatella furcifera; assembly: GCA_017141385.1. Lineage (NCBI taxonomy): Eukaryota > Metazoa > Arthropoda > Insecta > Hemiptera > Delphacidae > Sogatella > Sogatella furcifera. The sequence continues at coordinate 21,950,439 of CM029556.1, forward strand.
AATAATTTGGAGTAAAATATTCAATAATTTAAAATAAGAGTAGGATACCATTACTAAAATAATATGAAATACCATTACTGAAATAATATAAAATACCATTACTAAAATAATATAAAATACCATTACAGAATACTAGAAGTAAGAAAACAATGGCTGTGTATCAGTGTGTTCATCAAAATGGCTTCAATTTTCAAAAGTAGAAATCTGGGGTTGAATACTGAAGTTAGATTGTTGCGATGCTATGTTTTTCTGAATTGTTTTATGGGGTGGAGTCATGGACACTGAAAGAAGCTGAATATCACCAAAGTTCTAGCTGACTGAGAAAAATCCTTCCAAATCTTATTCTTACATTATTGCAGAAACTTGCTTTATTACAGTTTACAATTTTTCTTATTTGATAGTTGAACACTATTCGATAGAAACCTACTTGGATGCTTGACCTCATTGGCCCTGAAAAAGATCAATCTAGCTGGAGCAGTACCGCATTTCCCACTTAAAAACATTTCTTTTTAAAAACATAATTTATGATGGATGGGGGTTTCGTCATAGTTCGTGGGGAGGTGGAGGGGGCGCTTTTTTGTCTGTAGGCCTAGGGGCGCTGAACTGCTAAATGCGGCACTGAGCTGAAGTAGTACAATAGATATGATATAAGCGGATAAGTAGAGTAGAAATTTCAAAGCTGAGATCAAGTGTGAACAAAATAATATGGAGCAATCACTTTTCAGCAGAGAGAAAAGAATAGAACATGTTATTATATTCTCAATGTGTTTTATTAAACATTAAAGTATAAAAAAGAGTTTGCCGACCAGAGCAAGTATATAGTCTGTCCAAGCAAAGAAGACATTCTGGCAAGATGAGAAAATGACTCCAGCTCGGTCAATATTGTTTCAAAAATTCATAAATTTAATCTCAAATTTTTGATCAGAATGTTTCCTATAGCCTAATCTACAACTTAATAATTTTTTAATAAATATTCATCGAGCTGGAGTCATTTCCCCGTTTTGCCAGTATGTCTTCTTTGCTTTGACAGACTATATTCAGCGACATTGATTGCACGATTTGAGTGTTGTGTCCCAGAAAAGTGTCTCAAGTTCAAAACATGGAACGGAAGAACGACCTTGCAAGGACGGACGGCTGGAACTGTTTACTGATTAACGGTAACTGGTTCACGCGTATTAGTAACCAGGAAAATAAATCAGTTAATGAAGCTGACGAAACTGACTAAAGCTAATGAAACTGACGGTTGTCACAATTTTATCGGAAATTGACTGTTATCAATTTTCTGTTCTGTCAGGATAGTAGGCGAGCGGTCTGCGAAGTTGTTTGATGTTTCCAGTGCAGAAGAACTTGAGCTGAATATTTTTGCTCTCCCAGACACAGCCTGTTCTTGACAAAGCTAGGCATTAATAACAGACTTCGGGTACCCGTGAATTTCGATGGACTCCGTTACATCACATTGTTATCAATCTGAGCAGTCTGAATAGCTTGACTCGGGAGTCAGACTGGGAGAAGTCAATAGAGTCGGAGGGTACTAAAAAATTTTTACTGTATTGTTCGACTTGAAAACGTTTATAGATGTTTTGAACTACAGTATGTAAAAATACTTTAACAATACCACGTCCTCTTACTCGAAAAGTATAAATAAATCGAACCAAAGAACACAAGAATAACTTCTACAATAAAATAAGAGTGTAAGAATTGAGCTCATATTTTATCACTATATTACTATAACAATGCATTGTGAAACAATACTTGTATCGTAATACAAACAATACAAACTCTGTCCTTTCAACAAGTAGGTAGTTTTTGCAATAAATTGTTATTGTAGCTTTAAAGTCAGGATAGGCCACCATTATCATTCGCCATGATAATTTATGGCTGTGAAGGTTGAAACTTTAAAATATTCTCAATTCATTGTAACTTTCAACATTAAAATTCCAAGGATGAAACATTCCAAAAAGAAGGGATGGAACAATAAAAAATAGTAATGAAATTTAATCGATTCACATACCAAAAATGTGTTTATGTATCAAATCATTCAAAATTGTGTATATAATATAAAATATTATCCTATAATTACATAGCCTACACAATTTATAATAAGATTGTGGAAAAATCATAGAAGAAGGATGTGAATTTATGTTTATGATCAAATTATAAGGAGCATAGAATGGTATTTTAATATCAAAATCATAAATATTAGAAGCATAATAATAAAATTTTCATGACACGAGGCTATTCCAATATTCCATTACCTGACTTTTCAGAGAATTCAATGAATAATGAATAGGTAATAGCTAGTTTCTCATGTAAACAGGTGTGGGTCATCCGTGTTCAGAATAATTATTTCAAAAGATTTATCATTTGAAACAAATTCTTCAAGTTTATTGATATGAGAGTCGGCTACTTTATCATTGATAATGAAAGAGTTCTATTGATAAACTGGTATTAAAAATTTGCTTCGAGAAATATGTCAAGCATTATTCAGAAGCTGTTCTTCATCCCAAACAAGAATAATAATTATTCCTATATCTATGTGGTTTCTCCCCTTGCATAATGGACAAATATTAATCTTGATTCTGAAAGAGGCCTTCTAAATTATGAAAATTCATTCATTTACTTATAGAATTATGAATCTCCAATCAAAATGTTTCTTGTTCAACTACTTCTCAAGATTGAATAAAAATGAGGTGTAACTTATCACCAAATTTCAAGGCATATGAAGATGGATCATTAATATGTATGAGCCAATTCATTCAAACTCTTAAATTCAAGCCAGAAATTTATATTTTTTGGAAGAAAATCGATTGACCCCTAAATCGAATTCAGCCTTATCCTATTTTTTCATACACATATTTTGATCTCCTAACTCATAAAAAATTATGCGATGAATGTATTTTATAGATGACATGGCCTCTAACAATAATCTATAAAATAAAGTTAAAAATAATAATCTCCAATTCACTGAAATTTGTCTCGATTTACTTGTTGAGTTTACATTAGGAATAAATTAATTGATATATAGAAAAATTACAGTAGAACAAATTGAATAATTATTATTATTATACGAAAGTTCGTCAATGAATTCAGACTTCAATCCAATTTCATTTATTACTATTTCTTCAGCTGGAAAAAGTAAACTGGTGAGCTGATACTGTTTTCAAAAGGCTAAAGAATACAAATTTATGTTGCATTATCATAATTATAAAATTATTATGAGATACAAAGATAATAACAATCATATCAATTCAAATCTTATATGGTTTTAATCTTGAAAATATTGTCATAAATGTTAGAAGCTCTACCACATTACACCTTGGATCTGGGATTATGTAGGATAATATGCTAATTTGCAAACCCTTATGAACATTGATATCAGGTGAGTCTTATAATCTTACAAAATATCACACTTTTAGTAGTTGTAACACTGAATATAGAATGTATTTACTGGTTTTACTGATGTGAAAAATATCAAATTAAAGAGTTTAAATCCTTATTATAGGGTGGATTAAATGTCTCAACTATGAATCATTTCTCCAGCTTATCATGTCTAATACAATTTGGATTTGGCTTTATCGTCAACTAATTTTCCTTATTGTCTCATTCGAGTTGGATTCCCGCCTTGAAAGGAGATATTTTAATATTGTCTAGTTCACAGTATTCCCATACTTGAATTTGTGAGGATTACATACACTATTCACATACTTACATCTGTGAGATATATGGCTATTACTTTCGATTATTATAAAAATAACTTATGATTGAATTTCAGGATTTGAAAATCAAGGATATTTTTTAAGAACATCTTTTAGATTTTCACCGTCGTACAAGATCCTTCCTAGATACACAGATTCACGATTTCAATTTTTCAAAAATCAATTATGAATTCAACATACATCAACTTGTTAATTGAATTTTCAGAATAATATAATATTATATTACTCATATTCGCCGGGGTGTCTTCTTTGCTTGGATGGGCTGTATAGTGGAGGAAATATGGAACTGACAACCAGTTCAACCTAAGCCCTTCATGGGCTGTTGAGCCATTGACAAACAAACAAAAAATTACTCATTCCGTATTGGCGGGAATATGATACATTGATAGATAACATATATGAATATTGAACAATATATAATTTTGAACATGGATCTTACTCCCAGCTCTGTCCTAGCCTGAAATTTTGAAAAATCCTATTCTAATGCTAAAACTTTAATTGATAATTGATCAATTATGTGTTAACCTGCAGCTCTATATCTGGTCCTCTGTCGCACTCATTTCTATTAAAAATATATAAAAACCTTGAATTAAAGGATCATGGAAATCAATACACGTATTCAACATAAACAATTAATTATTTATCAATCACAAGTTGATAAATCAGAGTAAAAACGACCGTGAAAAATATGACTCGTTATTAAATACATATGGTGAATCACAAGCAATCAAAAGAGACCTAGAACTTTCAATAGCACGTAATTGAAGGTTTCAATCATTACATTATTTGATATTGGTTAGTACTGTGCCTATAGTCACCTTATGAATACTTAATTCTATTATAATAGTATACAGTTGGCCTATGTTCCAAATGAAAAATTATGTAGGCTTCAATATGAATTGAAAATCAACCATGATTTATGAATAGTAGCGTTATCAATTATTTCTGTGATTAATATTATAATTTAAAATTGAAATTGAATAAACAGGCATAGATTCATACGTTGTATAGACTGCTCTGATCGAGCAAAGAAGACATTCTGGCAAGATGGTAGAATGACTTCAGCTTAGTCAATATAAGTTTAAAAATCATGAATTTGTTCTCAAATTGTATATTAGAATGTTTTCCACGATTTGAGACCAAATATTGAACCAGGAGTCAATTCCTCGTCTTGTTAGAGTGTCTTCTTCGCTTGGACAGAACAACCAAAGGTTAGTTTAGTCAAACTTAAGGTTGAGCCAGCCTAAAGGTTATACAAATACTCACTGTTGTACCATCATATTAGCCTAAGGCTATCACTTAACATAAATCGTCAAATTCGATACAGTCACCATTTCAGGCTGAAACCCATAAATATCTCAGTAAGAAGCAGATTATTTTGTTGTTGGATCATCGCATAAATAAATCTTACGATTGTGCAACCTTGTTTCCTAAATAGTTGAGAAATATTATAAGTTTCTACCACTATTAGTTAGTTAAAAATACCGAAACATAGCTGAAAACAAGGTTGATAAACACTTGCCTATTCTATATAGGTATCGTATGATTGTCATTATACACCTATAGTCAATCCAAGCAAAGAAGACATTCTGGCAAGATAAATAATGACTCCAGCTTTGTCAATATTGGGTCAAAAATTATAAATTTGGTCTCAAATTGTAGGAAACATTCTGATCTACAATTTGAGTGGAGTTTATAATTTTTGATCGAATATTGATCATGCTGTGGTCATTTTCCCATCTTGCCAGAATGTCTTCTTTCCTTGGGCAGACTATACCCAAAATTTTGTAATATACTTATAGCTTGTAATTTCTTGTTCATATGTTTTTTGATATCCTTGTACCTCTTTCTAGCACTGTAGAGGAAGAGAACTATAATTATTAGTTTCTACTGCAATCAATTTTTTTAATAATCTCATTTATTTATTAAATAATCATGATACAATTCTGAAAAAATAATAATTTGAAAATAAGTGAATTTGGAAATAATAATTTGAATCATAATTTTGAAGAAAAACTAGAGGCTAAACCTGAACCATTTCTGTTTCCAATTTCAATAGTAATAAAATTCAATAAGTTACATATTGTATAATAAGCTTTAACGTTTGTTTAGTTTTACTTACAGTGAATTAGTTTCAAACCTCTTCCTTGATGCACAAAAACTCTATTAAACTAAGAACACTTATTTTAGTTCTGACTAATAATAATAATTTATTATATAGTATATTTAATTATTGAATAATCATTTATACTGTAAGCTAATTGCAACAAATATTATGTTTGTAAAAATGTTGAATAAAATGAACTTGAATTTGTCAAATCATGGTAGCCTAGTGCTAGTGTATCGAAAGTTCATGATGGATTTCACCCCATTATGATACTTTGTCAGTTAGTTACAATATAATAAGTTTAATGAAACTGTCCTGAAAATTTTTGATAAAATTTGATAATTTTTATGCATCCGGGAAATTAATCTGTTTTAATTTATTTGTAGTAGTTCCTTAGATGTGTCCTTGTAGACTGAATATTTTATATATTACGTGAAAACTAATCATCCTCCAAATCTGAATCTGTATCTGAATCTGCATCTGAATCTGAATTATATTCTTCGGGGTTGAAGTGCTTCCACGCAGCTTTGAACTTTTCTTCTTCTTCAACGAGTCTGTCTGTGAGATTTTGGACAGACAGGGGTCCTATCTTAGCATCATTAAACGAACTAAACAGGGAAGATACTTCCCCCGCCTCCTCCAGGATGCCTTGGATCCTCAAGAAAACTCGAACTACACTTCCAACGAACAAAATAATCACAAAACATATCAACGTAATAATTGCTTTTCTTGAATGTTCTGGAAACATTTTTCACCACTGGAGCCGTTCCAAATGTATCGCAGTTGCAATGGTAGGACTACTTAGTAACTGATCTTTAACTCACAATTATTATTATTCATGGGATCGAACACCAATTGGAATCAAAATGCTGATTAAAGATTCTGTTGAACTTTGATTGTTTATAACAAGTACATCCAATCAATATTCTTATTGTTGTAATAATTACTGATACTCGAAACTTCAAGCAGATCAAATAAACTTTACTATTGTTTTAGCTGATCAACTACCACAAATACCATTCCAGATAGATTAATAGTACCGTATGTCCAAGCAAAGAAGCCATTTTGGTAAAGGTCGGAAAATGAGTCCAGCTCGGTCAACATTGGTTAAGAAATTATACATTTAAAATCAAATTGTAGAACAGAATGTTTCCCACAATTTGAGATCAAATTTATATTATTTGAACCAATCTTGACCGAGCTGGAGTAATTTTTCGGCTGTTGCCAAATGTCTTCTTTGCTTGGACAGACTCTACCTACGAACATCGAATCACTAACATGGCGGGCCTCCTAATTAAGCTATTTGATCAAGAGTAGGTACTGCATAATTGAAACATTGAAACAACAATATGTGTGATTAGTTCATATTGACTTTAATTTATTAATAAAGACTTTCTGCACTTTGATCGAAGGTAAATCTATTCAAAACAATTCCTGTGACGGAAAGAATTTGTTCAATTTAATCGATTACTATATCTTTTGAATAAATCAGTGAATATTTCATTGCAAACGATTTTCATCACTTCTGTATATTTTTCGAATCATTTCCATGGAAAAATAATATAAAAACTCATTCTACCTCTGATATAAACTTGGAGAACCTGAGAAAGGATTAATCGACATAATGAAATAATTAACTAAAAATTCAAGAAGGTGGCACTTGATCCATGAAGAGCTGCTTTGTGTAACATTAACTAGGATTGATCACTGACTTTCAGTCCAATTTGAACTGTCCAAACTAATTGGACTGCGTGTCGGGGATAAATTTTAGTAGATCAATTATTCATTCTTCGAGCATCAGAATATAAAAAAACAAATCTGTTGTTTATTGAAGAAATTGGATTGAGATGCTTATTTTCAAACTATAAACAAACTTATCTCATAAATAATAGGTCTAATCTCTACACCAATCAACGTATTCAGTATTTGATTGTTTTAACACTATCCAGTGACGATAACCAAGTGCTTAATTCAAAGTTCGAAACAAAATATCATTAAGGTTGGGTAGTATTCTTGGGTAGTCTTGGGTAGTCTATAGTCGTGAATTTCGAATATGAAAGTATTTTGAATCTAAGAATTTTAGAGTCTGATGCCCGGTTTTTCCAAGCACACTCAAACTTGAGGATAATCAATCAACTGCTGATATTTTCTATACTCTCAACATGAGGGAAACCAAAGTTGAGGGACCCTCAAATTTTGACGAATGCTCAGATAACCAGCTGACATTTTATTAAAAATTTCTGAAGCATATCTGCATTCTCATTGGTTACATACGGTACTCATGATGTGAACAAAATAATATTATCATCAGTTCAAAGCGATAACCTAAAATTCAGCAGTAGCCTACTTCGAATGTTTGCATGATATATTTTGTATTTTTTTTCAAATGAATGAAGACAAAATAAATTGTGGCATAAATATCTCGATATATTCCGGTATATTTCGATTCTCCCTTGAACAATAAATGAATATACTTTAATATTCGATGATTTGGAAAATGCATAATCTCACAACGTACCGACGAGTAGATGAAAACAAAATAACAGTAGTACTTTTATAAATTTTTTAAGAGAAAATGTCAGCTGGTTATCTGCGCATTCGTCAAAATTTAAGGGTCCCTCAACTTTGGTTTGAGGGCCCCTCAACTCTCCTATGTTGAAAGTATAGGAAAGGAAACATCAGCTGTAAATTGACGATTCGTCAAAATTTAAGGATCCCTCAAATATTTGATTGTCCCTTAAAATTTGAGGGTCCCTCAAGTTTGAGTGTGCTTGGAAAAACCGGGCATCAGTTTTAATCTAAGTATTTTAAGGGCCGGTTTCTCCAAAAAGTTAATCTGAGTTTTGGATTAAACCATCAGCTGGCTCAATTGAAACTCAAGTTAATAAAAGTGACCATACACTGACAACTGATAGTTTAAACTAAAATTTCAGTTAAACGTATTTGGAGAAACCGGCCCTCGAATCTACATCCACTGACAGTTCGGACTGTGACAGTCAAAAACTGTAAGTGGATGAGCAAACCGGCAGTCCAAAACAGCTGTAAACCAGCTAACCAAATGTTGAACGATCAGCTGTGTACAATCGAACTGCCAGTACAATTTGACAGTGGATGTGGACCCTAATAATTTTGAATCAGCAAATAACGGATTTTTCTTGAAAGATGATAAGTATTCGACAGCTTAATAACTCAATTACACCTGAAAATTTATCCGCAATTTTCTCAGCTCATTTAAATGTAGCCTATACCAGCCTGTCAAACATAGCACCGAATTATCGGATTTATTATGCTTATTATCAGATTACCATTCCTTAAAAGGTGAAGTATAACCTTTGATGATATTAACACCTTGAGAGCAGTCATTTATTGTGCATGATGAGAAACATTTTATCGCTTATGATGTATGGAATCGTTTATAATTTTCAATCGTATTAACTCCAAATCTTTGATGTGCACTTGTTTGGCTAATACAAAGCATATCCACATTATCCACTCTCATTTCGAAAACTGAATGGGAATTCGAACATTTGAAATAAATGTAATGTAAATAAAAAAAATGAATGTAACTGTGAAAATGCTGGATTCTAAATCAACAAATTCCTCACAAACAATAACGTAAGACCTTGGCTGAGTAAGAAATTATTATTTTGGAATTTAATGCACCATTACTATGTGTGGGCCTATAGCTATGCATAAATCACATTATAACATAAGTATAACATCAGCATAGCTACATTAGTTAATATGATGTTGACATAGCTAAATTACTCATTTTTCACCATATTTCATTTATTTCACCCCTTGATTATTGATTGATTCATCATACATCAGTAACTCTAATAACGGAATGAATGATACATAGCTTATTCAAATAAATAGTCGTTTTTGAATGCAACTTATGAGCCAAAACATATCACATTATGCTAGAATAGAAATACGAGGGCTTATCCAAATACATAGTCATTTTTAAATGCAACTCATGAGCCAAAACATATCATTTTATGCTAAAATAGAAATACAAGAGGGTACTGTGGTTTTTATTTTAAATAAAAAATTGATAAAAGTAGCCCTAAGAAAAACTAAATACGGTATAGTTATTAGGTAACTATAGGTAACTTCATTTACTAATAATCAGTTATTAGTGACTAACATCATACTAAATAGCATTCAAACCAATGTACTCTGTCCAAGCAAAGAAGACCCTCTGGCAAGATGGGAAAATGACTCCAGCTTGGTCAATATTGGTTCAAAAATCATTGATCTGATCTCAATTGTAGGAAACATTCTGATCTACAATTTGAGACCAAATCAATAATTTTTGATCCAATATTGACCGAGCTGGAGTCATTTTCTCAACTTGCCAGAGGGTCTTCTTTGCTTGGGCAGATGATAGCATCAGTATGATTTACTATGAAATGGCTTTATCTCGATTGTTACGGTTGACGTAAGAAATGATAACTTTCTAAGCAATAAATTTTGTGACAAACGAAGAAAGTTCGGCGACCAACCGGTTGCTTGCAACTGGGTGAATCTGAATGAAGACACACTCGAGACATTATCAGGAGATGAGCAATATACGACCTGCCGTAACCTGGTTTCCCCCCAATCTATAAGAGTTCTAGATGTTCCAGCTGCATGCTCTATCGTAACAGGGAACTCTGGATGGTGCAATAAGCTATAGGAAGCCGAGGGCTTATTTTTACCGACTCATGTGAATGAATGAGTGGGGGAGAGAGGGAATGGGCAATTGAGAATTTGATTTTGAAAAGAATATTGTTTTGGTGTTAATTGAAATTTCGAATTTTTACGAAATGTATAATAATTATACATTTTTTATATAATTATTATTGTGAACCATTTTATATTTTCATGCTTCTGAACCTTCTTGCTATTTTGATTTATACCTTACTTGAAAAGATTCAAATTGAACATTATCTCAATTTACCTATAATAATTATTTCTCCTATAATAATTAGCTATATAATATATTTTAAATACTTTCTTCCCCTTGCTAAGTCCAAATTATTTTTCACTTCATACTGTATATTATTATTTAAAAAAATTGGTATTCCTTTTTCACAACCAGTTAATTCTCTTCTCCCATTAATTACACTCCTCACCTCCTTTTCCTTTTCCTCCTCCTTTTTCTTTTTCTTCTATTTCTTCTTCTTCTTCTTCTTCTTCTTCTTCTTCTCCTTCCTCTTCTCCTTCTTCTCCTTCTTCTTCTTCTTCTTCTTCTCCTTCTTTTTCTCTTTTTTTTCTTCTTCTTCTCCTTCTTCTTTTCTTCTTCTACTCTTCTTCTTCTTCCTCCTACATCTCCATCAATCATCCTCTCTCCTCCCCTTTTTTAACATCATCCTCATCTTCTTCATTCATCTTTAACCCCCCTCCCCCCTCCCACTCCATCACCTGACTTCTCGATCATTACACACTCTCATAAAATGCGTGGCAATCATATCGTTCTCGAAAACAGCTACTTATAACCTTTCAAGTTGAATATTTATTTTACAAGCCGCGCTGACCTACCTGATCATGTCACCTTTTGATGTTTCTCTCTCTCTCTCACACACTCTCTCTTTTCTTCTTCTTATCCTTCTTTCTCCCCTGACGCCCCTCCAACACCCCCCTGCAACCAAACAGCACCCCTTAAAAGGCAACTATATAAAGAATTTGAGGGGCACAACAGTGGTACATTTGGATACGCTCTCTTAACATCAACAACATGGCTTCCATAGTGAGTAGTGTTTTTCTACTTTTTTATATTTCATTCATATCAATTTGAATTATTTTATTTTCTCAAATTCATCCAATTCATGAAATTTTCAGGTTTATACAATCATGAATGTATTTATTCTTATGACGTTCATTCATTCATTCACTCATTTATATGATTACAATATTATATTATACAATACAAGGAACGAAAATACAGGCATTGGCCCAAAGTATCTTCTGTTCCAATTTAGGTTTAATGTCCAAACTCAGGTTATGTTTCTTTAAAATATCACTCACACAATTTTCACTCTAAAAAACACACCATCCACGTTCCACCTCGTGGTATATGAATTAATTTTATTATTGATTGAACTTTATTCCTCTAAACCATACAAATGGAAACTAATAGTTGTGGTTAATAATTGATTTGTAATTTTTCAAATAATAAATTAAAAATTATAAATTTATAAAATAATAAATTTGTTGTTCTTCTTCTTCATCTTCTTCATTTTCTGTTTCATGCTCTCGTTCTTTTTCTTCTCGAATTCGAATCTAAATTGTGTCTCTGCTTATTCCTCTCATTTTTCATTTTGTTATAATAATATTATTGTTCATCATTGTGCTCATTTATTCATGATATTTAATAATATTTTTATCCATGACGAAAGGTACAGTAATAAATGTTGTATTCTACTTACAAAATTATAAAACTGAACAATTATTGTATAATTAATATAATTATATATTTTGGATGCGATTCATATCAATTTTCCAGTGATATGAATACTTCAATCACTCTAATCATATCGATTTTTCAATTAATTTGTTGTTATGTGGCTCATTCATACTTCCGCAGTTATCAAGAACACTACGATACTTATCATTGGTAATCTATAATGATAGCTTACTTATATTGTATTCCTCAATTTTAACTTATACGAATAATTGATGAACAGTATTTCTCAATCACTGATCTTTGGGGTCTTTGGGATCTTTTAGGGTTGTGTGGTAGAGAGGACCAAGAGTCCTAACTCCGCCCTTAATAAAGGCAAACAATCAATCAATCAATCTTTGCCTCTGCACTGCCACTCTTCTAGGAATAATATTTTTATTTCAAGCGGTATATTTATTTCCATTATTATTTAAGAAGAAGAAGTAACTATAAATTGTGAGAACGAGAATCGAGGATAGTATGATGATTTCAACAATTTGGAGATTGAGTTTTCTATAATATAGGTAGCAGAGCATAGCAGGAAATGAATTATTCTTTAATTTTTCCTTAACTAATAACTATTTCCCCCAATGTCTCGAACGGCTTTCAATCGTTCTTATGCCCATCAATCATACTTTGTTAATCATTAATAATGATTATTATCATTATAAGAAATTCATTCGAATGATTTCATTATATTTTAATCAGTTGTTCCCCAAATATATAAACAGATCTATATAGTTCATGAGTATTTGAGGTTCTATTTTCGGTTTGATCTATTCAAGTGCAAGAGAGGTCATGCAAGTCCAAACTTCGCCTTGAAATAAAAGATGATTGATAAATGAATATACTACAAGAATCTTACTTCATTTGACAACTTTCATCCATTCAAGTGTTTAAAAAAATCCTAATTTGGCATTGGTTTAACATTTCTATTGATTTGCCGGAAAGTGTGCTTTCTTCATAGGCTACAGTTTTACTACTACTGTACCATATTAATAATTGATAAATAAAATGAAAAAATGAAACACCCTTTTTGAAAACTTTAAAAGTATTATTTTTCACAGGTAGCCCATTTTGAAACTAATAATGTATGATTTCTGTGTCCATCTTTGTCCATAATTAACAATATAATTCTACAACTGTAAGCACATGTAAATGTTTGCAATTTCTCTCTTTCATCTTCCTTGAGATTTTATTCAAAAATTTTTTTATAAATACATATCTTCCATATTTTCATTTTTATTCTTGTATGTTCATCATTATGCGCAAAGGATTTTTCTCGCAGGTGATTGGTATTGTCTGAATGTATGTTTTTGAGAACCTTAATTGAAGTAGACTTATGTTGACTGCAAAAGAAATACAAGGAATTTCAATTTCGCAGATGTATTCAAACTTAAATAAATAGCCTATATTTTTGTTAGGACAGGAGCTAAACTGTATAATCAGACTATAAGCTGAACTAGTCTTTTGACAAGAATAGAATCCATAACACAGTATCTTCTGGATATCCTACTGAAAACAGTGAATACTCATAGAAATTCTCACATGATAGACTGACTGGGATGGTATAGTCTGTCCAAGCAAAGAAGACCCTCTGGCAAGCTGAGAAAATGACTCCAGCTGGGTCAATAGTGGTTCAAAGAATATTTATTTGGTCTCAAATTATAGATCAGAATGTTCTCTTCAATCTAGGAAAAAATTCATGATTTTTGAACCATTATTGACCGAGCTAGAGACATTTCCTCATCTTGCCAGAGGGTCTTCTTTGCTTGGACAGACTATACAATAAAACCTAATCTAAGATTGACACACAAATAAGTGGAACGATATGTGAATAATCCATACGCAATATGAGAGAGACTGGCAGTTGAAGAGAGATAATAAATATGAATTAAGGAAGATGTTGAAAAACAAATACAAGGAGAAGCAGAGAGATGAAAAGAGAAGAAACAGTGAGAGAGAAAGAGAATGGTATTACTGGTTTCTGATTTGATCCAGAGAGAATGTGTCAATCATTTTTTGACAAAGGTGAAATATTGTTTACATTTGGAGCCGGTTCTACCACTTCTTTCAAGTTGTATCTTTACTTTTTTAAAGCTGTATTTTCAATAATTCTTAGGTATTACTCGACACCGAATTCCAATAAAATTCACCAAATACATATAGGCCTACTATGTATTCACAAACCTTACAATACGTAATACATTGTTGTAGTATGTTGATAAAACTTCATGGTATGAAAATTTACGATGAAAATTTACGTTATGATAATATTATGATCGAGAATTATAACCATGAAGGTTGAAACTTATTACATACTCCTTGATCATGACTCGATAATATTCAATACCAGAGGTTTATGTGGGATTTCAAATTCTATATAATTATAATTTGAAAATTAAGATCCATTATGAAAAATTGAATGAGTGACTGCAGAGGAAACTTTAAAAGCATGCGAGTGCAGTAGATGAAGTATCAAATTTTTTGTAATTTCAATTGAAATGATTAGTATTTTTTTCTAAAAAAATTAGGAAGGAATGAAAATTTTACTTTTTTTCTATTGTCCATATTGATGAACAGTATGAGTATAAATAATTGAGCTTAAATCAACATAAGATATTATTTTATTCCATTTTCATCAATATCTAATAGTGATTTATTATTGATAATTAATCAATTCTTTATCCACGTGTAATTCAAACTTACAGGACGCATACATCATCAATTATTCGCTTGTTTTCAAATCAATTATTGATTACTTCATGTTCGATTTATTGTTTTATTTTACATAAATAATTAGCTTTGTAATTTTTCAAATATTTATGTAGCTGATTCTCAACATCTATTCTAACAACAATTTTGATATCACAAAATTCGTACAACAAGAGTGTAATGTCATATATACAGGTATATATACATAGTATTTGGATCTATGTAGACAAATTTATTTCTCAAGCAAAATGATATCTTTGCCAATCTATCCATTTTTTTAAAATCCAATACATCATTAAAGCTAGAAATAGACAATGACATCTTCGAGCTCTCTCTAGTCGGAGAATTTGTATAGGCTGTCCAAGCAAAGAAGACATTCTGGCAAGATAAGTAATGACTCCAACTCGGTCAATATTAGTTCAAAAATTATGAATTTGGTCTCAATATTGTAGAACAAAATTTTTTTGTACTTTTAAGGCAAAATTTATAATGGTTGAACCAATTTTTAACGAGCTGAAGTCATTTTCCCATTTTACCAGAATGTCTTCTTTGCTTGGACGGACTATAACTCATGTCAAAAGTTCAAATGAGCCATCCAACCAGCAAACGAAGCTTAAGATTGTCATAAATTTTAGTCTTGAGTTACGGAAAAACTACGATACTATAACTACAACTGATTCTTATTAACCTCGATAAAAATACTAAAACTGTATTCTCACAGCTCTTCTCTAGTACAAGAATATATTTTGAGAACTTGTCAGGAGATTAATATTGTTTTGTGTATCTATGATATACGATCTATTCGGGAGTTGTAGCGTTTCCCCAAGCATCGTAACACCTCAAATATTATGTAAAACGTACTACGGATAACAAATCTTAGGAAAAATGAGAAAGTTTTTTGATATCATGATAGATTCAGTATCTGAAATTGAAATATTATTGATATTGTTATGTAAACCTCAGATTCCTATCACAAATTCAATAATTAGAATATAACGCAGCTTATACTTACAAGTTCTTCCAAACTATTGATATTTACCAATCAATTTTAAATGATAATGAAGTATTTCGTTCTCTGGCATCAATCATTTTCTTCATTTCAATTATTCATTATTCATAACGTTTTGTTATCTTGTTTTTGTGATTCGAATGTGTTACGATTCGATCATTTATCGATATTGGAAGCTGTTTCACTCCAAATTTCATAACATTAATTGAATCTCAACATAAGGCTAATTGATAATTGATAAGGCTAATAAGGCCATTCAGAACATAAGGCTAACAGCAGTTCAGAACAGTTCATTTGATATTAGATTTCTCTCTATTTAGCTCCAAGAAAAGAGTTTGCTCCTATTATCGAATCAACGAAAGTTTTCTTCTTAAATTTGATAGTTTTCTTGATTTTTGGAGGATTATATAACGAATGAATGAAACAGAAGTTCCAGACACATAGTCTGGTCAAGCAGAGAAGACATTTGGCAAAATTGAGAAATGTCTCCAGCTCGGTCAATGTCATGAATTTCAAGTCGTTGAAGAATCATAAATTTTGTTCCAAATTAGAGAACAGAATGTTTTCTACAATTTGAAATCGAATTGGTCATTTTTAACCAATGCTGAAGCCATTTTTCCATTTTACCAAAATGTCTTCTCTGCTCGACCAGGGGGCAGAAATCATTATTTGCTAATTACACATTTTTCTCATTTCATCTCTTATAACAAACATTCCTCATGTCTTCTACTTCTCTCACTTTTTTCCATTCCCCTTACATTCTCACAAATCCCTTATAGGCTATATCTCCTATAGAATAATCATTCTAAAGTTTTTTTAAAAAGGGTATTTGATTTTTCATTTAATTTATCAGCTATCTCCTATATCCACCTAGTTTTCTACATCTCCCACTCTTGTTACAGAGCGCAGCACTGACCGGCCTTGCCTTACTCGCAGTCACCGCCACAGCCATCCCTCAATTCCCTCAGCCGACCCTTCGGCCATTCGTACCCCGCTACACCGGGTCACCCTTCGGCAGCCCTACACCTTTCGGAAGTCCCACCCCCTCACCATTCGGCAGTCCGACCCCCGTGCCATACGTGTCCAGCCCCGCACCCCCCGTCTACGTATCCACCCCGGCGCCCCCCGTCTACAAGCCCATTGCCGGTCCCATTCTAAGGGAGCAGCCTGGCTACAACTACGCCATCTTGAAGCAGGCGCAGGAAGTCAATTTCGACGGAACTTTCAACTATGAGTGAGTTTAAGTTTGAATATTTTGAAAAATTATAATTATTAGATATTACTTCAACGAAATCTTGGTATAGTAGGAGAATTTTTGGACTTTATTGTCTGTTTTCTCACCGTAATAAGTTTATTGTCAATTATGGAATAAATAAATGGATTTAATGAACTATTGAAATACAGTAAAAAGGAAAACGAAATTCAGGTACGTTTATAGTCTGATCGAGCTAAGAAGACAATCTGGCAACAAGGTAAAATGACTCCACCTCGGTCAAAATTTTACATTTGGTCTCAAATTGTAGAAACATCCTGCTCTTCCATTTGAAACTATAATTTTTAAACCAATACTAACCAAGCTAGAGTAATTTCCCCATTTTGTCAGAATGTCTTCTTTGCTCGACCATCCATTTCCTGTCTCTAGAAATTACATTGTTTTATTGACCAAAACATTCTATGGTAGCCTATAGACAGATGCTGGTGTCAAAAATTATTAGGCTGTAACGATTGTGCGTTTCAACAGCTGATTTTGTCTGAGAAAGACTGCTCAACTGTACCGGACCAGCTAACTAGATGATAGAGTTACGAATATTCTCTGTGTTTTGACAATATCTTACCCCTTCATCTGATATGGATAACTACCACAATATCACCTTCACAACTACTCAAGAAGATCTATTACCAATCAGTTACAAAACTTACCTAAATCCTTCATTTATAAGATCCTTCTTATAACATAAGATCTCTCTTATATTCCAGATATGAAACAGAAAACGGCATCCGTTCAGTAGCATCGGGCGGTCTGAAGAACCCGGGCACCCCCGAGGAGGCGCAGGTCATCCAGGGCTCCTACTCATACACGGCGCCCGACGGCACCCCAATCACCGTCACCTACTACGCGGACGAAACCGGGTTCCACGCCGAAGGCGCCCACCTTCCAGTTCCGCCACCCATTCCCGAGGCCATCGCCAGGAGCCTAGAGTACCTCCGATCGTTGCCTCCCTCAGCTGACGACGAAATCAAGAAGAGGAAGTAGAAGAATAATGAAAATAGATGGCATCGAAGATCTTCGGTCTGGGCCCGTTTCTGAAACAAAACTCACTTCTAGTACATTCTGTCAAAAATAATCTGCTCTCAGAATAGTCAATCTACATAGATTATCAGAAAACACAATTAATATTAGTAGATTGACCAAAAATTATGATAAATATAATTATAATTATATTAATTACAGTAGATTAAAATTATTGTCTTGAATAGCTTAACTTAGTTCAAGCTACGTTTGTCGCTAGTTCCTAGTTGTCACAAGGCTTAGATAAGACAATGTGAGATTAACTGCTCTCAGATAAGTAAATAAACTTCGATTTTTTCATTTACTATAAGTAGATCATACAATCTATAGATTAAAATTATCCTTGACCATGTTAAAGCTGCCCTTGGAAGCTTTGGTTAATTGTGACATAAGAGTCGTGTGTCGTTACCTCTCAAGTCAGCTACTCAGTCAATTAATTTCTTCTTTTGTCTTCATCCTAATTGTACTGTTGATGATTATCAACTTGAAAATTAGTAAATACGTTGATAACTTCCATTTTTACAATAGTACTCACGATTTTGTTGCTTGTCGAACGCGTTTCGTGGCTCTGGGGAACATTACCTGCGCACAAGCAGTAACTAGATACTAGTAACTAGAGTATCCAGTTACTAGTAACAAGAGTATCTAGTTACTAGTAACAAGAGTATCTAGTTACTAGTAACAAGAGTATCTAGTTACTCCTTGTCGCTGCAAATGTAGCACAGTGCCACTCTTGTTACTAGTATTTAGTTACTACTTGTACGCAGGTAATGTTCCCCAGAGCCACGAAACGCGTTCGACAAGCAACAAAATCGTGAGTACTATTGTAAAAGTGGAATTTATCAACGTATTTACTAAATTTCAAGTTGATATTCAGTTAAATATAATCTATTCATTTAGTTAAACTCTACAATCCACATATCGGTTTATAACCTTCTTGGTTATAAAATCCATAACGGTATACTCTTTTATCGAAAAATGTAATTTTCTATGAAATTTGTTGTATTAGAAACGGGCTTCACTAGTCTCTCTGGCTCACTATGTGAAATACCTTTAAATACCTCTCGACAATATTATTTAAGTGATGTTTGTACCATTTTAATAAAGCTTCAAGCAAGTTTTGTAATTTTTGTCTGTTATTAATCTCAACCCTCACTTATGCATGTTAATAATGTTATTTGAATAATTTTATTCTCTTCTAATTCTATATCGAAGAGAATTACTGGGCCATTCTAGAAATGAAGAAAGGTCTCCCAAAAATAATGATCACTAGAATTTTTCAAATAGATGTTTTAAACGGATTTTAAATACAGTAGAAAATTGCTTGTTTGTTTTTTGTTATGAGGGTGAAGCCCACATGAGCTCATAGGCTTGTGCGTGGGTAATGATATGGATGATACATGACGACTACTTTGAGGTAGTCGGGACCGACGGCTTATCGTCTCCTCCGAAAGACGGGGTGGCCGTATTTATGTGATTGTGCTGTGGTCAAAAATTGTTCTCCGCTTGGGACTTGAACCAGGGTCCACCTGGTTATCAGACCGGCGCTTTATCACTCCTCCAACGAGCCACCCAACATCAGCTGACTGCTGATGAGGATGGTGAGAGTTATGAGATAGTATTATGATATTAAGAGATACACGAAAGTATGTCCATCGGAATAAATTTCATTTTATGCCTATTCATTCTCATAACTCATTTCGATAACACCGATTCGTCTTTGATGGAGAGTAAAATTGTTCCTTTTAGTCTTCATTACTTCGGCTGTAAAAATATATGTACAATACCAGCACGAAACAATTTTCGCGTCGAAAAAGTCAGTGATTTCACTATAAAGTTCTTATTTTCTTTTAAATTATGAAAATAGGTTCGAGAATCTTATTCCAAGTACAAAAACACAGCTCGTTGATCCATAAACAGGACTGGTTCTTTAGGATTCATGAAAAATCTCGTTTTCTCGTTATAGTCAAGGTGATTTTATTATTTATTGTAGAAAGGTGGGAAAGGAACCAATCGCTTCAAATCCATACTAATTCTATTGAATGTATACATCATGTATAATTATTATTCTATACAGTGGTAAACATATACAATGGAAGTCAATGGTACAATGGAAGCCACTTCTGTAGTAACTATAGTCACTCTACCCATAGGCATATATTTAGTAGATAATACAGTGACTTGATAATGACTCCTATTCAGTCACTGTAGTACACTGAGTATAATAAACGCTATCTATCGGGGAAAATTGATATTACTGTCATAAAATCCTTGTGTTAGGAATAAGTTTTTTTTTGCTCTCTCAATAAAATCATTATTTTTTCTTATTACATTCTTCTTGAGGTTGTTTATAATTCACAACAAATGAGCTTATTGTATTCTATTTATATTTATTTAACGCTGTCAATAATTTATGTCAAGTATTGAAATGGGACCTGCTGAAAAATCCGCGGGTTTAGCAGGACCAAAAAATGTATGATTTATTTAAAACTAGCCGGCAGGCTCGCTTCGCTCGCCTTCTCCGCCTAGCCAGGGGGCTCCACCCCCTGGACCCTCGGCAGTATCAGCAGTGTCAATGAGTCAAACAGGCTCGCTTCGCTCGCCTGCAAATTCCGTTCAAAAGGGATCCAAAACTTATTGAACACAGCATTTCTAGACCTAATCTGGACCTGTTCACCAAATTTCGACATTTTCTACCCATTTATTCACGAAAAATCCAAGAAAAGGTCTGAAAATTCCGAAAAATAGTTAAACGCTAATATTGAGCATAACCTTGGGAACTATATCGGACATAGTTCGAAACTTGATTCAATATCTTCCAAATTAGTTCATCTATAATCTTGCTTAAACATTGAATTTACAGTTAGGATTGTTCGTATCAAGGCGGTAGATATGCAACCCGCATCACATCTACAATTTTGAAAAACTGATTACTGGCGTAATCTTGAAAGGATTGCAAAAATATTCTAACACAACATTCCTAGACCTTATCTGAACCTGCCCATCAAATATCAACATTTTCTACCGATTGGTTCTCGAAAAAATGAGGAAAACGGCGAAAAACTCTAGAAAAACTAAAATATTTAGCGTATCCTTGAAAAGTTTTTAAAATCCGTTCTTAGCGCGTGTCTAAATGTCCAACTGAACATGCCTGCTAAATTTGTTCGCATTCGGTTCAGTGGATTTTTAGTTCTGGTGATGAATAAATGAATGAATGAATGAATCAGTGCCATTTCGCTTTTATATATAGAGATAAAATTGATTGATTGAAAGTGGATGAAGTATGAAAAGTAGAGTAAAAGTTTGAGCAGCAAATAAACTCTGAATAGTAGAAGTGAAAGTAGCATAAGTATAAGAAATAGAATAAACGCCTAAGCTTCAAATTTGTTTGAGCTCTATCAATCTGTTTCAAGATTCAGTTATTTCCTGGGTTTTGCAACGCATATAACAGTTTTTAAAAGAGTATGACTCGAGATAATGCCCTGAAACTTCTCCATTCGTTTCTCTTTTGTCATTGAGAATCACCGTAGAACAATAATTATAACAATTGGAAGAAGTGATCTAGAAATTGAATGATGTAGCCTATACTGTATAGTACAGTCTGTCCAAGCACAGAAGACATTCTGGCAAGATGGGAGAATGACTACAGCTCGGTCAATATTAGTTCAAATTTTATTAATTTGGTCTCAAATTCTAGAAAACATTATGATCTACCAATAGAGACTGAAGTTCAAATTTTTGAACCTACATCGACCACCTGGAGTCATTTTCCCATCTTGCCAGAATATCTTCTTTGCTTCAAAAGAATATATTGAGAGGAACTATTTTGAAGTGATATTCCACCCAAACTATCAAGTATTTGATGACTGTGATGGGTGATGTTATATCAAGCATCTAAATAGAATACGATTTGGACTCAATGTCTGTGTTTCAACCTTAGAGTTCATAGTTCTTCATTTATGAGTGAATGAATACCAAGCCCTGCTTCAAGTACCCAAGAGATCAGATGGATGAAGATTTCCTCATTGATTGAGGATACGCTGATGAATTAATAATATTCTATGATTGAGAACGGAAATATTGTTGAATTCCAAAACGTTTGTTTATATAATAATAATATTATTAAGTTCATCCTTGATGACGGCAACCTCAAAGATGCCGATAATGTAGGTCTGGAAGTCACTATTAAATGCGAAAAAATTATAATTTTCAATTATTTATTGTTACAATTGCAACTTGATAACAAGTATTTTAAGCAAAGGTGATGATGGCTGAGTGAGTGAATGATGATGTTTACATGGTGAATGAAAGGTGATGAAAGTTTACATTAAAAATTTCACTAAAAAAAAAAACACTTCCAACTTACAAGAATACAAGAGTGTGGGAAAGTCTTCGTTCTAATCGTTCTAGAAATGTCTAATGTGAGGTTGGAATAATTTGAATTCTGCAATTTTTGTAACAAATAACAATTTTATAACATGGATTGGGTGAAGAAGGATGATCTATGCTTTGCTTAATAGGCTCATCATCATAGGTTCATCATCACTACAACAGCTATGATTCAAGTGGAGCTGAATGATCAATTACCATCTATTCTTACTCAATAAATCCAAATTGGAATAATTACTAGCCAGATCCTATAATAATAACTCTTCTATCACGAATTTCGTAACAATTTGATCGCCGTTTAGGAAACTTAGATTTGTAGACAAGTTTCACAACCTGCTGAAAATCTTGCATCGATCTTTTGGGCCCAATAAATTATTAGAAAAGGAATACATAATTTAGGTACTTCTTACTACTTATTTCTTGTTCTTGTTCTTCTTCCTCTATTCTTATTCTTCTTCTTCTTTGTCTTCTTTGTCTTAAGCTGCACATAGTATTTCACAATCTCCTGGTTCTTCCCAAGATTATTAGTGTACGATAACCAAAATGATAATGTGCATACAACAGGTTTCTGTCCAGACACTAGAGTAATACGTTTTGAGAACTTTGATTAATCCTTCCGATACGCATATTAAAAGCTGTTTGTTGAATGTATAGTTTCTATGGGGAATTCGCCAACCTACACAAAAATGAGTGAGGCCATCCCAATCATATTTCTATCTTCCACGAAACCTAACGATATATCTTGATTCTCATTCACCCACTACATAATTTAGAGGGTCTTCTTCTTTTCGTAATTATTCATCTTCTTCTATTTCGTCCACTTGTTCTTCTATTCTCCGTCTTCCTCCTCCTCCATCTCCTTCTCCTTTTCATCCTCCTCCTTCTCCTCAAGTTTATTAATTATTCTTGTGCACCTATCAATTAACTATTATTTTCTCTTCCATTTTATCTTTCTTCCCCTTCCTTTTCAGTAATTTCTTTTCCTTTGTCCATTCACGTAATTTTCTTCTTACTCGATTTCTTGTCACCTGCTCCTCTATTCTATGTCCTTCTCTTTCCATTTTTATCTCTTCCTCTGCATTTTCCTATATTAAAACAATTTTTTTCTCTTGCTCTTCAATCCTCTTTTCTCTATTGATTCACCAATTTCCTATTCCCTTTTTCTCGAGAAATCTATTTCTCTACCAAACGTTCACTTTTTTCTCCATCACTGATGGATTTTCTTTCCCTCATTCATCTGATATTCGCTGAAGTTGGCCTTCTTTCTTACCACTCCTCCTTCTTCATTGTCTTTTTCATCATCATCTTCTCCTTTTTCTTCTTCTCCCTCTCCTCCTCCTCCTTCTTCTTCTTCTACTTCTTCTTCTTCTTCTTTTCCTTCTCCTTCTTCTTCTTCTTTCTTCTACTTCTCCTCCTTCTTTTTCACTTTTCAATCAACTTCCCTCTTTTTATTTATCACCTTTCTCCATTTCTCCCGCTTCATCTTTAGTTTCTATATATTATCCTTTCCAATTGATTTCATTCTTTCCATATTCTGTCATTCATGCTTTTTCTCCAACACCACTTCATCCCATCATCCTAATTTTCTTCCTCTTCTCCTGCATAATTTCCTCCTCTTCCTCTTCTCCTCCTCCATTTTCTTCTCTTCTTCTCCTTCATGTTCTTCTTATTCTTCTTCTTCTCCTTCTTCTTCTACTTCTTCTCCTCCTCCTTCTTCTCCTATTTCTCCTCCTACTTCTTCTTCTTCTTCTTCTTCTTCCTCAGAATTTCTTTCTCAATGATTATATTTTATATTATTTTTTCTTCTTCTTCTCCCCCACCAACAGCATAATTCAGGCTTTATTTCTAACACTTTTGCTTCTGCTTCTACTCCCCCTCTTTTCCCAAATATCTCACCTTGTCTATCTCACGACTCTTATCCCATCTCTCTCTCTCTCTCTCTCTCTCCCCTCCGTGATAATTCCACCTGTCTCCTTCAATAAACATCGAATTATGAATAATGCACAGTGGGAGTGGATGGCCACATCTCATGTCTACACTTACCAAATATTTGCGCTAAATCACAAACAAGAAAACATTGTTCGCTTCCATATATTATCTACTATTCCTCTTCTTCTTCTTACTTTTCTTCTTCTTTTTCCTCTCCTCCTCCCCCTCCTTCACTAAAAAGTTGTCCGCAAATAGACTTGCAATCCTCTTCGAGAAATCCTTTTGAGGGATTTACTCTCTTATATAAGGGATCTCTATGCTTGAAATTAGTCAGTCTATTCAAACAACGGTGTAGTGTTTGGATTATTCTAGCCATGAAGTTTTTGGTGAGTACTATACCGAATATGGACATAATTGGATAAATTTATTCAATCTCTGTAATTCACAACTAAACTGGATTTCATTCATATTTGGTACTTCTAATCACTTGTACTGTTGTGAAGGTGATATTGTTGTAAATAGCTATGCATATAAAATCGAAGACACGATATTGTGATACCACTGATTTATTAGAAAGTCGAATCCATCAGGTATTGGTAATGGTGTAACAACCGGTGCCGGAGTCCTTATTTCCTAATGAATCAGTGTTTTGATAATATCTTGTATTTTTATTAAACTTCTAATCAATTTATCTTGCAATGATTCTCTGACAAGGAACGCAATTCATTATTCGAGGAGAATTCAGCTTACATTATTCATAATACAGACAACAGTGTAAATAGTCAACAAGTAGTGTGACTGGAATGGTTCTTTCAAACAAATTAATATTAAATTTTAATCTGTTTCAAAAAGCTACCTGATTGCAGGATACTAAATGCAGTTAGTTGCTTTCCCAATAGAATTTGTATTCTTCGAAGATTCATAAAGTTTTACAATTGAATTTGTATTATTCAATGTTTAACTTAAGTCTGATAGGTATTGAGGATGCAACTTGTGAAGTTGTAGATGCGAGGGAGAGTAAATCAAATTCAAGTTTCAGTGTTCATAATCTTCAGTATTATATCTAAACTCTGAACTGAGAATTTTGTATTAAAATTCCCCCAACGATTCTAACGAGAATAAAAATGTTTGTTCAATGGAGAATATTGTTTGTTTGGTTTATCTATGTAACTTCAATTTGAGATGTTTCACTACAATTCTCAAGGTGGTTTTCCATTTATGCAGAACACCGGCACATGTACAGCACAACATGCTATAGAAATAGGGAGTTGTTTGGAGTAACACATCTTTTAAAGTTAATGGAGCAGATATACAAGTTGAAAATTATTGTTTCTTTGTAGATTTGAGGGAAAATCATGGGATAATCACGAAAATTGGTAGCCTCATTGATTATTCGATGAAATACTGTATCAAAATACATTTCCTTAATTGTAGAAGTAACATAATTTCTTATTGATAGAATAATTCTCATTAACAGGTCAACAATAACCAACTTTCCTCTTCAAAATTTGTATAGAATAATATTTTGTATGAATTGTATAGAATGATACTTGAATCCGATAATGATATCGTTTGACACAAGGGGCTCCATTTTGTAATTCAATACCACCAATGACGAATCAGTATTGCGTCAGCCAATGAGAGCATGTAGAGGGCGTTAACTTTTACTGGGCCAATGGAGAATACTTGTACATGATTGGTCGACGTTGTGTGACATTGCATACCTATTACGAATTGCGCAAGCAAGGAAGAAGACACGCTGATACAATGTAAGGTAAATTGCACCGCGTGTCTTCTTAGATTGCTTGAAGTCTATCTATCTGCTGAAACAAGCTGTTAAATTGAAGAGCTTTGAATAAGTTACTAACAAACATTGTAGAGAGGTTTTATTCTGTAGATCTAATGGCACATTTCAATAGAATACAAATATTCTACCTGCTATGGTAAATACTGAGAAAATACGTCGTGCCCTGTTTATTTATTGAGAGAACATGATTATAGGCTACAAGATAGTATACAAGATGTACTACAAGGTATAGACTATACTTAATAATTATATAGATCTACTTTATCTACGGCATGACATACTAGAGATTTTCAAGAGAGATTTGATATACATTCAATTGTAACCGCGTTGGCTTAGTTCAACAAGGAATATAATAATTTAATCTTTAAAAACAAATTGGCTGTTGTGATAATGCTCCTGCCAAATTTTCTAGATTGAAGACCCTTTATAAAAGATGCTTTGATCAATTTCATCAAGATTAAATCGTTACAGACAATTTGAGTTAATTGATTGGTTCATGGCTTATATTGAGTATTGAATTCATTGTTCAAATTATTTAGAAATACAGTATTATAACAATTGAACAGATGAGTCAATTGATCAGTGTAACACCAGCTAGAATAGAATATGAAAATAGAGTGGGCTTGCCAATACCAGTTCTACAGCGGGCTAGTGTGACAATACCCCCGACTGCTAGTGTACTTTCCTCGCCCGGCTGGTCTGGTAAACTCATATTGTATGGGCTTCTTATATCATTCATAACTCAAGTTCAAATCGGAATATTGAAACGAAATTGACATCAATAGTATAGTCAAATCATGCTCTACAAATAATGTGATATACTATTTCATTGTAACTATGACAATTTTGAAGTTATTGTTTTATAAATCAAAATAGTGTAGTATCTGGTGATTGCGCACATCTCTATTCTCTTCAATGAATTTTTATGATAGCTTTTAATGGAAGAGGTAATGAATGAAGTTTATAGTACCAGTTAAGATCTTTAATTTTATACAAAATACCATTAACTTTATAATCGAAGAACAGCAGAAGATCACGTTGAAGTTCGGAATTAATAATTATCCAAGCATCAAGGCTTTTAAAAAGCTTTGTAAATCATCCATTATTCAAGTTCAAATCAGAATATTGGAATAAAATTTAAGTCGATCGCTTTGTGAAATCATACTCTACAAGGATCTTGACTATCATCATGATATTTTCATCGTTATTATCATGATTTCTACGTTATTCATTGACAATCTAAATAGTGTAATATTATTTGATATTTTCGTGCATTTTTATTTTCTTCAATTAACTTTTGATAGAATTTATGGTTTGAAAGAAATCAATCTAATACAACTCATAGAACTTATTGAGATCTTTGAATTAATGTATAATTCAGATTCTTGCATGTACAATTCATAAATACAATGAAAAGAGTTTACCTTTTGATTGTACTCCAGTAATCTAGAGGAAAAAGGTGTACTCTTCCTAGGTCCTGACTTTTAAGAAATTTTTATTTACACACACAATTTATTTGAATTATAAGTTGAACCATGAGTTTCTATTTACACTATACACAATTATTTGATATGTTTACATAATTATATGTTTAGAAACAGTAAAAACGGCAGTATACGTTCATGGTAAAAATGGCAATGTTCCACTTTTTTCCAACAAGTGACTTTGTACGATAGCAGTACACATAAGTTACACATATTGCTTGAACGGAAGCTTCTCAACAACTGAAATCAGACTTGCTGATCTCAACAGAAAATTGCACAGAGTTTCTTGTCTGGAGAAATAATTAAAAAATATAGAAAAAATGTCAACATTGGCAGCTCTATTAATTGAAACGTTTCTATGAATACATGTTGTTGTTTACATTAAGTTAGAGAGTATAGAATAAGAGAGAGGTTTATTTGCAAACACCATTCAACTGATATTGGAATGTTCACACAGGACAATAGCCTTTTGAAAGCCTTGATGCTTGACTAATTATTATTATTTCCGATCTTTAACGCATTAAACAATGCTGTTCTTTGATCATTAATTTAATGGTATCATACATAGAATTGGAGATCTCAACTATTATTATAAACTACTTCCAATACTTTTTCCATCGAAAGCTAACATAAAAATTCACTGAAGAGAATAGAGATGCACGCAATCACCAAATATTAGGCTACACAATTTTTATTTGTAAAATAATAACTTGTAAAATATTATAGTTACTCGTACAATGAAATAGTATATTACATTACTTGTAGAGCATGATTTCACAAAGCCATAGAAGTCAATTTCGTTTTATTATTCTGATTTGAACTTAACTTGTGAGTGATTTACGAAGCTTGTTCAATAAGAGATTACCATACCGGCCTGGCAAGGAAAGTACACTAGCAGTTGGGGGGTATTGTCTCACTCCGCGCTATATTGCATGGCAACTCTATTTCTATATTCTATTCTCTCTGAGTAACACTTTCTTGTTTTTTATCCTCCTCTTTTCCCAAAACTATCAATTATAATAATTGTTTCAGCGCAGCATCAGCTATTATTGAAAAAAATAGAAGTCCATTTCTAAGCCGCCAATTTCATTTGTGGGTATAGTCTGTACAAGCAAAGAAGACATTCTAGCAAGATGAGGGAATTAATCCATTATGGTCAATATTGGTTCAACAGTTATCAATTTGGTCTCAAATTGTAGGGAACATCCGGATCTACAATTTTAGACCTAATTTATAATTATAGAACCAATATTGACCAAGCTGGAGTCATTTTCCCATCTTGCCAGAATGTCTCCTTTGCTTGGACAGACTGTAGATTATTGGGCTCCATGTGGTGAGCTCATTATTGACGATTATTCCGTGAACAAGAGTACATGCAGGATATCTCTACACTCAATAAGTTATTTATTGTACTCTAGAAAGTTATTAGCTCTTTTTTAAATTCGTGATATTGTTAATTTTAAGAAATAATCTGAACAATAAATTTTGTAATGCCAGAGTTCTTAGAATCATAAATTATCCATTTTTTCATACACACAACAAATAAATGATTCACATGATTGAATAAACCGATCAACATTACTTAAATATTCCTCCATCTACTCCTCCAAATATTCCTCCATTTTGTTCCTCGTCTCCATATGCCTACTGCTTTCCATTGATATATAATTATAATTAAATTGTCTGAATGATGGATCGTAACCTGAATTTAAACATCATTATTCTAAATTGAAATGAAATAATTCTTGGTGAATACCTGTTTTTTTCATTCCTTGTTGTATTAAAAGTATTGTAGTCAATTGAATGAATAAATAATTTTCCTTCTTATTCATTCTTTTCCTCATCTTGAATATTTTACTATCGCATCTCTGCTGCATTCCTTTGACCAAAACTGTATTATTCTCAATCTAGGTCTCACTGGCGGCTCGTGCCCACGAAACAAGTTAAGTGCTGTACAGTAAAAGATACGAGCACTTCACCTGTTTCATTGATACGAGTCGCCAGTGCTAGGTCTACTCTCTTCCAATTGACATCTCTATGCACCTCATTTGACTCGTGACTTAACTCATATAGTATTATTTGCAACCTATTGTCATTTCCAATTACATCTCAATCATTTCTCATATCTCATTCAACTCATGATTCATAATCTATTCCAGATCAGCTTAGTATCAGCTCTGAGTGCGATTGCACTTGTGAGTTCGGCACCTCAGCAGTTCCGTGGGAGTCCACCTCAGCAGCCTCAGAGCAGCCCGGTTATAGCGATTGTGAGGCAAGCGCAGGATGGACCCAACTACGATGGACGATTCAATTATCAGTCAGTACTATACTCATTATCTTTGCTAAATCATTATGGAAGACCTTGATATAATAATTAATTTTTGTAAAATGATGTACAGGTTCAACAGTTAGGTTAGCTGACGTGGTCAATTCCCATAGTCAATTCCCTTGTTACCTATCTGAAAACCCTCAGAAGAAGAAACTTCAACGTTAGATCAAATTATTTATACTGTACCCTATATTATTTATTATTTAATTTTGAACTAATTTTGACTCAAAATAAATTGACAGCGGCAGAATAAATGATAAGTAGTTAATTTGAGTGTCATCGGCAATGCCCGAGAACCCCTGTTGATTGATGGTGAGGGGCGGAAATTGGACCCGGGCCCTCAGAGCATTACAAGCAAACAGCGGGCCTGTCTACACACGCTATCTAGCGGTTGAGGTGGAAACTATTGAACAGCTTAGGAACAACTTCGCTACACACAGTACTTGTACAACTTAATTTTGCCAATAGATTAGCAATCTCGCCGGAGAAGCACTTAAAGAATCACAAGCCGCTCATAATTGTGCAGATAGAATAGTTGATTTCCCCAGTGAACTGGTTGGTACTGGTGCAGTATCTTTCCTTTGAGCAAGTGCGCTATAATTTTCTTATAAACTCGGACTTTACGTGATCTATACTATACCTTGTTTATACTTAATACAGTTTTCCATAATTATCGAATTTAGCATGGACATTTTTGAGGACAATGGAGGGACTTTTCAATCATACTCGTTATTATAGAAATTAAAAAAGGTATTCTTATTTCTGATTTTTTTCGTCTAGTTGGCTAATCCTCTTCTCATTTTTTATTGGAAAATTTTAGAAGTTCCAGATTTTTTAAATTTACAAACAACTTAGTTATACCATAGCTTCCTTTAATAGAAGGCCATGACCTAAAAACTGGCAAATATGTAGACTAGGAAATTGGGTCCATTTAAAAGCATTGAAATCATTTTTCAATCAGCTGTTCCAACGGATGCGTTTCTTGTGTGCGTTCTCACATTTGACTCGCTACTAATCATAAGCTATTTTAATAAATTATTGTCTATTCCTAATTTTTTTCGCTAATCTCTATCACAAACTAGTACAAAAACCACTAAAGGAATTCTATACGAAGAGTTTCATGAACCTATTCCATGGAAATTATGCTTAGAAGAGAGAAAAACCAAGGCAACATGCATAATTTGTATCTGTACTTATTAATAAGTATTAATTGATGCTTAATAAGCATTATTAGTGTTCTAATAATGCTTATTAATGCTTTCATGTGAAAAGACTGTGTCTATGGTGCGACGTTGCCATATTATTAGGGCAGGGCTTTCTATTAAAGGAAGCTATGTTTATACTCATTGAAATTGCAGTAGCCTATATGATGTAAAAATAAGCCGCAATATCTTGTTATCCATCCAATCTTATCTGATTCAATTCTTCCCTACCTGTATCAACTCCGATGAAGACATTTATCGATTTCAATCCTTTCAATCCCCTCCACAATATTCACAAATTCACTCAATAATACCACTATTTTCAATATTTTTCGCAGATACGAAACCGAAAACGGCATCCAGACCTCCGCATCCGGCGACCTGAAAAACGCCGGCACCCCTGACGAGGCGCTCGTCATCCAGGGCTCCTACTCGTACACGGCGCCCGACGGCACCCCAATCACCGTCACCTACGTGGCCGACGAGACCGGGTTCCACGCCGAGGGCGCCCACCTCCCCACGCCGCCCCCGATTCCTGAGGCTATCGCCAAGAGCCTTGAATACCTGAGATCGCTGCCGCCCTCCAAGGACGATGAAGGACCACAGTTCAGGAAGAGATTCGCCCGGAGAGCTAGGAAGTACCGTTACTTGTAGACTGGGATTTGTGGAATAAATATTGTTTAAAAATGTCTTATTTTATTGGTTTTCAACCTTCGATTGTTAAAAAATGTCGTATTCCCTTGAATTTCAACCTATATTCGCTGACATTGAGTTCAAAGTAAAATTGGGGGATCTGACCTTCAAAGCACTTAGGCCTATGAGAACTAATGTTCCACTATGTTCCACACAGCGAGAAAAGAATACACACACAGCGAGAAGAGAATTATTTCATATTCTTTTCTCGCTGGTTCCACATTTTATTGATTTTCAACCTAATTCGCTGACATCGATGAGTTACAACCGTATTGAAAACACAGAGGAGAAGAACTTCCAAAGCAGTAGCATTCCTAAGCGACGGCTCGAGCTGCTGTGCTCTCTAGAGTACGCTATGGATGGAGGGCTCAATAATCTGGTCGAGCAGAGAAGACATTCTGGGAAGATTATAAAATGAATCCAGCTCAATCAAAAATTGATTCAAAAATTATTCATATTTTTTTTCATCGAAGAAAACATTCTGCTCTACAATTTGAGACCAAATCTTCAATTTTAAACAATAATAGTGACGGAGCTGGAGTATTTTTAATACCACCGGATTGAAACAGGATGGGGAAGAACCTTCATAGCAGTATCAAGCTCCGCAGTCCGCAGCTCTAGCTGCACGACTCTCTACCTGCGCGGATCTAGCTGCACATTTCAAGCCTTCAATACTGATTCAAAGGCATGTTCTTCGAAAATAGACTACATCAAGTCCATCGAAATTTGATACATGTTGAGATGTTCACGGAAATACTAAACAAGACGTTTCAACTAGACTGTCTCATTTGTATCATGTATCAAATTTAAATCCTTATTTGTATCCTATTGAATGGTCTGCAAGTGTTTGTGTGCGACTGGAGTGGCTTCATTTTAGCCACGACATAAACAAGTCACAGTAATGCAAAATCCCGAATTTTGTTGTAGGCAATTCAGAATAAGTATCTTTAAGTAATCTTTTTTATGGATACACATTGCATGAAACTAAATTGAACAAACAATTATAATAAAAATTTTGTGTCAATGCTTTGGTTACAGTCCCGAAAACAAAATTCGGAATTTTGGCATTGCTGTGACTTGTTTATGTCGTGGCTACAACGAAGCCACTCCAGTCGCACACAAACACATGCAGAGCTTTTGTTTATCTCGTCTCAAGCCATCGTGAATGTAATATAGGAGATATCGCGATATCCCAGTGAATTTCGATTGCACTACCCTTATCTATGAGTAGGCTGTAACACGATATAAAATATTTTATTTTTAAACTTTTCAAATTTCTTGTAACTCACCTTTAAACACTTATTAGAAGGAGTGATTTGAAGAATCCTCTGTACCACATTCAGTTCTTGAGGAACTCAGATGAAGCCTCAATGCATTTCATAATTGCCAGATTATAAATAAATATTGTGATAAGTATCCAAGTACTATTTCAAAACATCAAATGGAACAATATTGGGGTAAGTCATCTGCTCATAAATTATTGACAACATCCTTATATTATAATTTTAACTCACTCTGCAATATTATGCATTTATTCGTGATGAAGGAATTATGATATTATTCATAATTTATTCCAAACTTACAGGAAAGTATTGTACTTAATTCATGGGAGAGTTGATAAGGGATTTCTTGTTTTATATTCAAAATCAGAAGATACAAGTTCTTATTGCAAAGATGAGTGCATGATGGAAAGATACCAACTTGAAGAACATGTTTATCTAATAATAATAAATTATTTCAAGTATCAGGATCTATAAGTTCAAATTTCCATACCAGCTTTGTGATTGCTTATTCGATTCTTACAAGAGAGAGTCGGTAATATTTCCATGTTATTATATCAATTATTATTATCAAATGGTATCCTGAGCATAATTTATTATTGTATTCTGAAGAGTTTTCACGAGACTCAAAAAAAACCCTAATCTATTCTCAACGATCATTTTAAAACATTGTGTAGGCCTATTTCATACATTTTTATCACCTGACTATTTTCGTATTGAATCTGACGAGCAATAGTTCGTATCCATACCATACCTTCCTATCCTCAGCTGTCTCTGAATAGATCTATCATCCCAAATTCCATCAAAATACAATTAAAAATGCTGTTTTCCTTCTACTATTGCAATCTAGTCTCATAGGAGACTAACAGGTAATCCATTTCTAACTCATAATTAGAAATTTTGACAGTTAAAAATCTAATAGAAGAAACATCAGGACATCAACCAAAAAAAAAAAAAAAAATTTTGTCATCCACTCACAGTTTTTGACTTGCACAGTCCTAACTTTCAGTGGATATAAGGTAAAAGCACCAGTAGTGGCCATGTTTGAGGATTTTTTCGTAGTTTATTGAGACTTGTGGGTTCATTTCTTTAGTTATATCACCTGAAACTCGATAGATATATAGCCCAGATCATTCCTGATTGACGTATTCCAACTTATAGGGAATATCTCAATTTCCAAATGAATAATCAAATTTTCCGTGAAACTCAATTTCGATTCTAAAGTGGTCACAATGATTCTAGTGGCCACATGATGTTTTATGCTCATTAAGAATTCAATTTCTCAAGCTAATTGTTGAAATCATTCGAGTAGGTTAATTTTACATTCCATAACATGACTATAACGCCAGAAATGATAATAGGTTATTTTAGAATGAGATGAAATGGTAATGCATTGTTGTTGGTTACAAGCTACAAAAAAAGTGAGGTTAAACGAGAAAATAAATAGTTTTCCCCTGTAACCTATTCAAAACAGACTTAGGAAAACATAATTCAAATTACATCAACTTTTACAACAATATTTACAACTTCTATACAACAATATCCAATATGTGGCCACTACTAGGTTACTCACAGTTTCTTGCTCTAGTCAAAATATCACTTGCATTTGGCTAGAAACCTTCTGAATAATCATCTAGACATTCTAGAGAATAATTCTTACACCAGAAATACCGGGATTTACAGATATTTTAGACATATTAGAACAATTTGTATATAAGCCTTCTTACTGAAACGTCAAACAGAAAACTGAACATCTTACTGAAACTACGTATTTGAGTAGAACAGCGACAATGAATTTCTCTCAAAAATCTCTTATGATAGGCTACTCTACGAGCTCCTATACTTCAACTTTTCAGCTACTAAATATCATAAGTTAAGCCTCTAGCGGTTTAGAATCCCTTTAAAGGCATCAAATCCGTATTTTAAAGAAAAAACCATTCAAGTGGCCACTTCTTCACTACTGGTGCTTTTCCCTTACACTTTGAATGACCACTGGCATTACACAAATACATTGCAAACTATCCAGAACAGTCCACTGTACTTGAATAGCATTTCCACTGTTCTCTAAAACCGTTTTAAAACAAATGAACGTACGGCTTTGCGCATGATCGGTACAAGTATAAGCTGTCCAAGCATAGAAGACATTCTGGCAAGATGGGAAAATGACTACAGCTCAGTCAATATTGCATTAAAAATCTAAAATTTAGTCTCAAATTTTGAAGAAGAATGTTTCCTACAATTTGAGATCAAATTTATAATATTGGATTTAATATTGATCAAGCTGGAGGTATTTTCTCATCTTGCCAGAATGTCTTCTTCGCTTGGACAAACTATACAAGTACTGAGAGAGCGGCAAATTAACACAGAGATAACCTTTTAGCGGTGGATGATGACTGAGGTCGCTAGCTCACTGCTCAAAGGTCATCTCAAAACTCACGATTCTCTTCTATTCTATCTTCATTCTTTCTCCCTTCTTCATTACTTCATTCACTTCTTCTCTGTGCATTATCATAATCATGATTCCCTATTTTTATTAATACTAATGTGTTCCAATTACTCCCATACTATTGTACAATTATGTAAATACGATCTCAATCATAGTAGACCTAACCTTCAGTTAATTTTTTATTTTAACACAACCTGATTCTGCTCAAAAGCAATTTTCAATTGTAGAATTATTATATTTACTATATCCACTACGATTCGTTCCATTAGAACCGTAGATAAACGTGAAAATAGTATTTGGAGATTCTATTTTACAAAGTTATAACTAGGATAGACTTCATAAGAGAGGAGTTCATAAAATGCATTTAGAAGAATTTATGAAGAGTCTTCAATATTGATCACTTTATGATGTATGAACCTACTTATGAGTACTTTTCTTGACTTTCAATGAATCACTGGCGGCTCGTGCCCACGAAACAGGTGAAGTGCTGTACAGTAAAAGATACGGGCACTTCACTTGTTTCGTGGGTGCGAGCCGCCAGTGCAATGAATGATAATATAGTGATTCTCGTTGTCACATAAGAGAAGGCCAGTATTGTGTTACCGTTATAATCCGTAATTTTAATTTGATTACCTATTAACTTATCATTCTCGTACAATCAACCAGTGATAGAACCGAACTATCTGTCCGAGCAAAGAAGACATTCTAGCAAAATGTTAAAATGACTCCAGCTCGGTAAATATTAATTCATAAATCATGAATCTGATCTCAAATTGAGATCAGAATGTTCACTACAATTTGAGACTTTTGAAACAAAAGTTGATTATTTTTGATCCAATATTGACTGAGCTGGAGTCATTTTTCCCTCTCGCCAGAATGTTTTCTTCGCTTGGACAGGCTATATCTATGAAAATCTTGTCACAGGAGTATCGATGAAGCTTTTTAATACTCAAATTCTTCCTTCTAAACTTAATTTTTCATTACTTCAATTCTCTAGTGCTTGATTTTATACTTCACGGCCAGTTCTATGGAAATTATACAAAGCTTTTCACAGCAGTATATCGATAGAATTCTTCAATACGTACTTTCTTTTAATACCAAATTGCTGTTTATTAGTACTTCATTTATTCAATTCTCAAAAACCAGTTGTACAAGAGTTTGAGAAATGAATTGAGAAGAATTTAAAAACTGTCCCTATGGTGCACGGATACCAGAATCCTTAAAGTTTTATTAGGGGGGATTCAAGCAATCCACGCTGTGATTCTAGTGAAGCGTACATTTAAAATTGAAGAGCTCCGACATAAACAGGCATAAACATGTTTTACAGTATACGAGTAATCTCGTAAATCTAGTAAAACTGGTAAATCTCGTAATCTAGTATCACAGCACGGATCGCTTATCACAACTCAGACATGAATCCACCCTCAGATGACATGATTTTCTCATTGCTTTAACTTATTATTTGGATTCTGTTGCAACAGCTTATTGTATCGTGTATCAACATCACACTCATGTGTATTATGATACATACATGTATCATAGAAACAACATTCGAAATCAATTAATATTGTTGCATACTATGCCATCGAAAATTCTTAATTTTTATTTGAAAAGTTTTATGTTCCAGTCATGATCAACTAATACAAATCTTCAAAGCTATCCCATTACCTAAACGATTTCAACAGATCAAACGACCTCTAGGCGGCCTTCAATAGTATTCCAGTCATAATGTTTGTTATACACTATAATAATATAACACCATAACTATATTAACAACAACAGTTCATAGCTTAGCTATAGCCTGTCCAATGAAAGAAGACATTCTGGCAAGATGGGGAAATGACTCTAGCTCAGTAAATATTCGTTCAAGAATTGAAAGTTTGTTCTCAAATTGTGAAGCAGAATGTTTCCTACAATTTGAGACCAAATTAGAAATTTTTGAACAAAATATTGACCGAGCTGGAATCATTTTTCCATCTTACAAGAATGTTTTCCTTGCTTTATCAGACTACATAAACTTCAAGCAAGAGTTGTCCACCTCATAGCCTACCTACAGCTTATTATAATCTCTCTTTCTCTTACATTCAATAGTGTCTCTCACTCTTCTTTTATCATGTTATTATCGTTTCCACTGTTTTCCTTATTGTATTTCTTATCACTACACTCTCTTTCTCACTTACATTCCCTCCCTCTTACCTTCCTTTGATTTTGTCACTCTCTTTCTCACTCCAATTCCTTTCTCATATTTCCTTTCTCATCGTTTTCATCAAGTTTCTTATCGCTTTTATCTGTTTTACTGACCACCGCGCATCCTCCTTCTTTTTTCGTCTCATTCATTTCTGCTATTTCCCCCTCCACTCATCTCAGTTTGTATAATAGGTATTACACGATTATTATAATCCGTGTTCAATCCTATCGCAGTATTAGCGTAGATATAGTAGACCAAGTAGCGTAGTATAGAATATACCTCGGTCTATGCTATGGTATTAGTAAACCAACTAGATATTCATTTATACAAAGGAACGCATCCACCTTGCAACACATTATAGTATATTCTCAATGTGGAATTGTTCATTCTACTCCTCCTCATACTAATTATGCTCCTTCACCTCCTCACAGTTACAATTATATTTTGAACTAGCCGGCAGGCTCGCTTCGCTCGCCTTCTCCGCCTAGCCAGGGGGCACTGCCCCTGGACCCCGACAGTATAGGCAGTGTAAGTGAGTCAAACAGGCTCGCTCCGCTCGCCTGCAAATTCCTTTCAGAAGGGATTCGAAATTTATGGAGCACAGCATTTCTACACCTTACCTGGACCTGTTTACCTAATTTCAACATTTTCTGCCAAATTGTTCTAGAAAAATCTAAGAAAAACTCCGAAAATTCCAAAAAATAGTAAAACGCTAATATTAAGCGTAACCTTGGGAAGTATATCGGACATAGTTTGAAACTTGATTCCACATCTTCCAAATTAGTTCATCTATAATCTCGTTGAACCATTGAATTTACAGTTAGGATTGGTCGTATTAAGGTGGAAGATATGCAACTAGCAACACATCTACAATTTTGAAAACCTGATTACTGGCGTAATCTTGAACGTATTGGAAAAATGTTTTAACACAACATTTCTAGACCTTATCTGAACCTGCCCACCAAATATCAACATTTTCTACCGATTGGTTCTCGAAAAAATGAGGAGAACGCCGAAAAACTCTAGAAAAACTAGAATATTTGGCGTATCCTTGAAAAGTTTTTAAAATCCGTTTTTAGCGCGCGTCTAAACGTCCAACTGAACATGCCTGCCAAATTTGAACGCATTTGGTTCAGTGGATTTTTAGTTCTGGTGATGAATGAATGAATGAATGAATCAGTGCCATTTCGCTTTATATATAGAGATTCTAAATAATAAGAATCTAAATAATATTGGAAAAAGAATAAATTTTTAACTACCGCCCCAATAATAATAATAATAATAGTTATTATTCTCCTCCTTGTTCGTCTACTTCTCTTTTCCGACTTCCATTTTACTTTAGTTCTTTATCATACAGTACTTTCTTGGTGTAGGCCTACTTGTTCTTGTACTTGGCGTAGTTTCACTTGATGAGCTTGTACTTCTTCTGTAGGCCTACTGTACTTGGTGAAATTTCACCTGGTGTAACTTACTATTTCTTGTACTATTAGTGTACTTGAACTTGGTGTAGTATTTGTCATCTCTCAACCCAACTTTTCCCACATTTAAACTATGTATTCTCTTTCTCTCATCTCCGCTCTTCTGCTCCATTGTATATTTACTTATTCTATTACTGTCACCTTACTCTATTCCCTTGAGGAAACCTTTCTACTCTCTTTCTTCCTCTTCCTCCTTCTCCTTTCTTCCATCCCCATCACCTACTACTATTCGCCCTTCATCATTATAATATAATTCTATTCTTCTTCTCCTTCTTCTTCTTCTTCTTCTTCTTCTTCTTCTTCTTCTTCTTCTTCTTCTTCTTCTTCTTCTTCTTCTTCTTCTTCTTCTTCTTCTTCTTCTTCTTCTTCTTCTTCTTCTTCTTCTTCTTCTTCTTCTTCTTCTTCTTCTTCTTCTTCTTCTTCTTCTTCTTCTTCTTCTTCTCCTTTTCTTCTTCTTCTTCGTCTTCTTCTCCTCCTTTCCTGCGTCACACCTCTCTTTCGCTGGAGTATGGATCTTCTTCTCCATCTTCATCCCATTCCAAGGTGATGGAATACACACAGCATCAGCTCTGCGGTCACCTTTGTATAAGGCTACTATCACATTCAAACAATGTTCGAATCCGGTATGTGTATTTAATACAATAAACACATTAATTGATCACGGCATCCTTGACCAAGAAATAGTTACTCACGTTGCCTCCACGTAATCTAGTAATATATTACTCCATGTCAGTCCATCTTTGTACTTGAAAGTCGGTGTTATTTTTTGTGATACTTTTGTAAGGTCAATAAAGATATTAAATCGAAGGATACGGTATTCGAATTTGATTAGAATATTGTGAGAATACTTTAATGGAATTGGAATTTGGTTGATTATATTCATTCCAAGTATGGTCCCACTAGAATTATTCTTCTTCGTGCTTAATCACTTTTCATTTTATTAAAACTATAGTCCAACTCTAAAAGACATTATTGAAGCATTATTAACTCATGGATAAACAAAAGTTTGTACTCAACCTGTAAATTTGGACAATATTCTAATCAAAATTTTGTTTGTATCCCTGAAGGCTAGGCATGTGTTCCTTTTCACTTTACATGTTTGTCATTATATGAATAGATAGGCAAATGTTTATATTAGAAGAATGGATAAATGAATGAATTGATTTATGATCTAGACTAATATAGGCTATTATGAAAATGAACACAGTGATATGAAATGCATTATTTCTAGTTGGATACATATAAAAAATAAAACACTACTTGAAATTGTCTATTCCACTTCATACATTCATTGTTACTGGACCGCGGGTTCGTGCCTTATTTGGTCACATTTTCAACAGTACTGGTTAGGTCACGAAACCGCGGTCCAGTAACAATGAAATATGTAAATAAAGTGGAATAGACAATTATTTCAAAAAGTGTTTTATTCTATCTTGGAGTTCTTTAACATCAACCAACTATCTACAAATTAGTTATATCAGTCCATCCATAACAATTTTTGAATAATTTATTGATAATGTTATCCTGTGATGGAAGAGGAATGAAAAATGTTAACCAATTGACGAAATTAGGCGTACGATGATAAAAAATATCATTGAAAACAGAAAATACAATATCACAGTATTATTATTATTATTATTATTATCATCATCACAATAATATATCAACAGTATCACTTTGAAATTTGGAGATACTGGTAATTTTAATTAAACACTAAATTTGGAATCAATGTTGGTCCAATATCAATGAGTAATGCAATATATAAATAGATAATATAGATTATGGTAAATACACTAATTCACTTGGTTCCACAAAACCGAGATTCTGAGAAGTTTCGAACAGTCACTGGCGGCTCGTGCTCACGGAACAGGTGAAGAGCCGTACAGTAAAAGATACGGGCACTTCACCTGTTTCGTGGTAACGAGCCGCCAGTGCAAACAGTTCGATCGTTCACCGATGATCGTTCAACGATTGGCCTGCCGGTTTACAGCTATTTTGGACTGCCGGTTTCCCATCCACCAACAGTATTCGACTGTCGCAGTCCGAACTGTCAGTCCGAAACAGCATCAGTGACATACGACAGTTCATCCGATGAGGAAGACTGGTTGAGTTGTAAGAGCGGCCTTGAATTCTGTCTGTGAGGCCACTGGGTCACATTATGCTAGGTTAGGGTATTGGCCCGGTCACGTCCATAAATAATTTATTGATCTGCACATTTCCACCTGCTATTCCTTGTTTGTGTTCCTACAAATATGTATTTTTTTACTTTTTCACCTTTCTAACATTAGTCTTTATGTGATACATCATATTAATATCGTCAACATACATTATATAAATATCATCAATCAGATCCACTTCTCTTATGTCTCTCAAACTTCAACTCAATTCGAATTCCATTGTGATACTCTGGACATTTTATTTATTTAGCGTAAAGCTTTTGATAGTGGGGAGACCCTAGGGTTGTTCCACTTCGCTAGACAACCTCATTTTCCACAAATGGAGACATGGGTTATAGTTATTTTGAAAAAGTCATTTCAAAAAACATAATTTTTTATTTCAAAACATCGTTGACTACTAAAACTGAAGCACTTCACAAAATCACTACACCATAGCCGAAAAAACATACTTTAGAAATAAAACAGACTTTAACAAAACGTTTAGCTAAATACAAGAAACAAATTTCCTGCGAAGAAAGTTCTGTGCGCAGATAATCAATATAACAAGAATCGATGACACAACAAATCATTCGAACTTACATAAAAATTATAAAATAACAAGAAATATTATGTATGAAAATGTGGAAGA
This sequence comes from Sogatella furcifera, assembly GCA_017141385.1. NCBI lineage: Eukaryota > Metazoa > Arthropoda > Insecta > Hemiptera > Delphacidae > Sogatella > Sogatella furcifera. The sequence continues at coordinate 21,992,733 of CM029556.1, forward strand.
AATGTAAAAAGAGAGAAAAAGAGTGATAGTAAACGTACTTTCTCTACTTATAATTCTCAATAATCTAGTATTTTAGTCAAATGATCTGATCTATTCATATCATATTTCACTGTTTATGGATTGTTCAGTAGAAAACTCCTATAGTATTGGGGAAAGAAATAGAATAGTTTAAAACCTTTGGGCTTTCATGTTTCTATTTTCCCAGACTGTGTTGATCAGTCAGAAGATATGAATTAGATGATTAGGCGATGAGATTTCGATTCTAGAATAAGTAGCCTATTTCTATCAATAAGATAGGTTATCACTTTAATGAGATTCATGGAAAATGACATTTTGGAACTTCTCCATAATAGAGAAATAAGAAGGAAAACGTACGCCTATACGTATTCAAATGACCCTCAAAGCATTGATCATCATTGAATTCTCATGAAAATATTCATCGGTAATATTACAACACAATCTATATTTATAAATAGCGGACAACGAATTATTATTTTATTTCATAATATACTATTCCTAATATTATAAACGGAATGAAAACTAATTCTAAATATATTTCTCATCACATTATTGTTTTTGGGCAATAAATAAATATTGTGAAACATTACTAAAGTTATCTACACACACCCCTGTCATTACTTAAAAACTTGTTTCTACTTATACTAACTTACTGTTGTTGGAACTAATTATGCTACCTACTTTGGGCGACTGGACTCAGTGATGTAAATCTCATAAAACTGGTTAATGCATGTATTTATTCTCCCACACAATCAGCTGGAAATTATCTGGAGAATTAGCGAATACATTTATAATCTTGATCCTTGATGGCTGATTGAGACATTGGCAAGCATTCTATCTGATTTGAGTCTTCATGAATATTGAATACAGTAGAATGTTTGAACATTTACTAAGTTGTCATTCGGGGATTTGAACACAGTAAAGAGCTCATCGTATGGTACAATTTTCAATTTTAAATCGCGATAATGAATTGATAATAGTTCATTTTAATATTTCTCATGCTATTTGCAATGATAGCTGTTTGTACGCTTACCAGAAATAGAATTGAAAATGCTCATTCATTCTATTATTAGTCAAAGGATGAACATTGAATTTACATGGAAGAGGGAACTTTTAGTCAGATTGAGATTGATGAATTTTCAACATAATCCTTTATTAACGATCTACATTTCCCCCAAATTCACTGAGTGTGTCTGTGTTGATTTTATCAGACATGCAATTTTCGTCAAATTGTAGTAATGTCACATCTGAAAAATATTGGACTCAGAATGGAATACTTACATCACAATAGATTCAATTCGTCTGTACCCATTGGTATTTATAACAATGAATCATTAATAGATATTGTTTAAGAACCAAATTATAGTGGATCTAACACAAATTAATTTACACAAAGGAATATGAAAATCAAAATACAGTACAATCAAACGTCAAAGGAAAATGAATCACTAAGAGAGGATGTGAATCCCAAAGTGCATTTTCACAGTAACCTACAGAACTACGGCTTCGTTGAACATTTTTAACAGGATCCACTCAGTATTTACCTTGAATAGTTCATTTCAAAGAGTTGAAAACTTCTCTTAGTTTTGTTTCACTCATCTTGATTTCCACAGCACAAACCAATTTTCAATTTGGTTGTAATTTTTTAACAAAAATTTATCATTTTGTCTTCTTTTGTCCATGAATAATTTTTAGAGGTAAACCATAATCATCAAAGGTCAAGTGTAAGAGAGGACCTGTAAGTCCTAACTTTGCCTTTGTAAAACCTCAATGAATAAATAATTAATTATTAATAATTCAATATAAGGTGGTTCCTTGATAAATGACGAGCTGCTGTGTGTAACATTCACTAGAATTGATCACCGATATGCAGTCAATAATTTTAACAAAATCAATGCAGTCCATTGATTGTATTTACAAAAGTCATTTTAATTAGTTCTCCAACTGTAGAAACAATGGAGGGCATTGTTGGTGATCAATCGTAGTGGAACTCAACAATTCATTACATACTTGTGCTTCTTCTTGCTTCTCATTTATTTCCTTCATTCAATTCAAATAAGTATCTGTGAGATAATTCTATTTATATGAAAGCAGAATCATTATTCCAATCTATTAGAAGCTAACACTATTGGAACCTGAATAAATTGAATAAGGATGTTTCAGATCAACCACAGATAAATATAATCATCTTTTCTCGTGCTCCATATACTCTATATTAAAATGAGCAAGTAAGTTATGTTAATGGATTAAGTCCCACTGTCACTTTCAAATATCTCAATTGACCACATACATCCTTCAGCGACCTTGATTTTCAACACATGAAAACATTCAAATAAAATTGCATAAATAAGACAAGAATATTGCATTAGTCCATGTATGTCCATCGTAATCCACTCCAGCATAAAGAATTCCAGCAAGAATTCAAGAAAACATCCTTTCATTCTTGATTATTCTACAATCACTCTAAATTGGATAATCGTGACAATGGTCTCTGTTTTAATTTGATATTGCAATCACGAACCGACGAGACAAACACTTCGAGATAGAATCAACTCGATATTCGTCCTCTAATATCTAAGATACACTCGATAAAGACGAGCACGGAATACTAGAAAAAAAATAATCCGAAAAAAGTAAACGAAAAGTACAAAAAATACATAATCCTCCAGTAGTTGTTCACCAACGTATCACAAGACGCGGATCAACTTTCTGATACAGCTTGTTCCTGCAAGATTTAAGATTAAAATTCCCGCATGAACAGAATAAGATTATTTACTGAGCAGGAATAATCATAATCCCCAGTAGTTGTTTGATTACGAAACAATAAAAAAATATAGGAAGGTTTTGAAAGTGAGTAAATTCTTCAATACAATAAAATGAATAATAAAGTTAATCCTCCTTTGTTTTTTTTTAAATATTTCATCACCTTCTCTTCTATAAACCTTTTTCCCACTATTTCTATCCCTCTTCTGCACCTGGAAACTTATATCTTCATGATTTTCTATTATTCCAATAATTATCGTTATCTCCTCTCTCGTATTCTTCTTTCTTACCTCTTTCATCAATTTTTTTCCTTCATCATGTATTCTTCTCCCACTCATTGTAGTTTGTTCAATACAATCTAAATATCCCTCCCCGTCCTATGTATTCTTTCAGTTTCCATTCTCTTCTTTCCTTAATTTTCCTATTTTCACCTTTTTCTTGTATCCTTTTCCCTCTCTTCTCTCTTTTATTCACATCTCTAATTCTTCTCCTGCTTGATAGATTCTTCTATTGTCTTATTCTTGTCTATTTCTCTCTTTCATCTTTCTCTGGTTCTATGTCGCAGATAGAACCTAGAGTCCTAACTGAAAAGGCAAATATTCAATTCAATTCTCTATTCTTTTTCAAGTTTCCTTCGTTCTCCCAAGCATCTCTCTTCTTCCCTCAATTCTCCTTCTCCCAACCCAAACCAATGTCACCTGTGTTCTTCTTTTACTCCTTATTCTTCTTCCTTCACTTTTTCTCACTTCCAATTCCCTTTTTTCCATTCTTAAATCCTCCCCTTATTATCACACACTGTTCCACAGTAGCGATACGACAACAAGATAACAAAACAAAATGATAAAAAATACACGGCAATTAACATAAAGTAATCAATTGTTGTGTGTGTGTCTGTGTAACCTAATCCGAAAAAAGTTGCGTACAAAAATTTGATAACTATATGACGTCACGACGACAATTTATCGACAAACCGCTGTAGATTGTTGAATATTTTATCAAGTAAAACCACTACAATCTCACAACAATAATTACCAATACACCTGTACATGTTCATGCCGAATGCATGATAGTTGCAAATGTAGTAGGAGGTGGAGGAGAAGAAGAAGAAGAAGAAGAAGAAGAAGAAGAAGAAGAAGAAGAAGAAGAAGAAGAGAGAATCTTCTGGCCAATAACGGATAAGTCGCCTGAATAGGATAGGAGAGTTGCATCAGTATAAATACACGGCGTTGTTGGGATACCTATGACAATTCAGTGTGCTCATCTTCAACTTCATAGTCACGCTTCAGTCTCTTCTCTGTTAATCTCCAACCCTACTTTGGATAACCATGCAGGGCTACCAGTTGGTAAGTACACTTACAGGACACAGTGATAGTGAACTAAGTGAATAATTGCAGGGAAAACCGATCGAGGGTCTGGGAAAATCATAATTTTCCACATCAGCGTAAGAGTTTTATATAATTATTGTAGATGGTTGAACAATAATTTTATAGTCTAATCATTAGGAACAGTGGAAATTTATTAAGTCACAGTTATAGTGGACGGAAAATCTATTGGAGTTTGGGAAAATTCATTGAATTTTGTAAAATTCAATGTTTTTAACTCGAATTTATCATTGGATTGAGCAAGTTGTACAATTCATTCATAGCCTACAATGAGTTTAATAACTTCAGTGAACTTACTGTTCATTTATTTCTATAATGTACTGTGAATATCAATAATAATTAATATAAAAATCGGTTGAGTGTTTAGGAATTTTTTATTTTCACTTTCTGTTTGTTATTGCTTGTTCAATTATCCCCCATAATATGACCCTGCAATCATCGTGGAATATTGGTTTCAATCGAGAAAAAGATCAAAGTTTTTAGAAATAAGCGTTTTTTTATGTGGATTCTTATAGAGCACAAAAATATTGATAATTATCTCATTCATATTAGTTGACGATATTTTAGTGTTCCACCATGTTTGCAAAGCACTGGAGTTTATTATCATAAAAGTTTATACGATATAGAGTCTACATAATCGTCTATAGAGTCTACATAATAGAGATACGAGATACATAATCTGATATCCCTTATTTGGGAGAACCTTACAATTAAACTGGCTTGGGCAATCGTCTAGAACACCCCTGATTCCTAAATCAATTCACACTATAATAAAATTCTATTCTGGAATTATTGTGAAATTTATATGAAATATTCATTTTATTCATGAGAGTGTGAGTGGGACCTGTTAAGGGAAGATTGGTTAAACAACGGTGAATTCTAGTATGGTAGAAATTACTGAAAAATGTGTTTTAAACCTCAATTCCGTTCTCCTAAGCTTCAGTAATAATGTTTATTCAAATACAGTGCTTCCTTTTGGTTTGTTTGCATGAATTGGAAAAATAACAGTTTCAGGGAAAATCATGTTGTATTCTTCAATGTATTATTAAATAAATGCTAGTGATGAACTGTTTCTGAATAGAAAAAAAACTAGAAATGGATACAAAAGATTGGAAATATTTCATTTCCATTTTTGACGTAAACTATCCCTAACACAGTAATAACAACTTTTCAATCTTTCCCAATCCTTGAAATCCATTTATAAAGTGATATTAATTTTCAACCCAGCCACCATATCATGGATGTAAATTGTTAATAACAGAATTAATCATAGATACAAGAACCACAGAACCATAGATAACAATTTAAGATACTAAGAAACAGCATTTTTACAGACCGCAAGACCTTGGATGTGAGATACGTGTAGCCTACTCTGCGCCGTCGTTTCATTCTGATCCACATTTATCTCGCCAACAGCCCGAACTACTAATTTTTACTGCTGTATTATATATTTCCATGAGTTGAACAAGAATATAATCGAACAATTTTAGATTATCGTATCTTTTTACATTAAAAATTTAGACAAATTCTTTTTTTCATGAGTTGAAGTTTGAACAAGAATATAATCGAACAATTTTAGATTATGTTTTTTTGTACATTTAAAATTTAGACAAATAGTTGCTTCCGAGTACAAAATTATCTTGTTCAGTGGATAAGCTCAGATCTAATGTTGGCCTAGATGCCAATTTATTTACATCTACAATAATTGGTAGAGATGCAATTCCAAGATGTTAGCCTATTGTTCGTATTTTTTGTTTCCCCATCTCTTGATAGGCTATAAAATGGTCTATAATGGTCTATTACACTCCATGCTAATATATTGAGTTTGCAATAATAACATAAATCATACATTACTAAGGCTCAAATTTCGTATTGCAACAAGTCCTACATCATTTCCTAGATGAATAAATGTAGGCTGTGTATTATTTCAACTAGCTTGACTGATGAGATAGTTTATCAGAGGAAGGAAACTCAATTTATGTTTACAATACATAATCTATACATAGAATACACATTTTTGTCAGAAAAAGTTATTTTTTTAATTTTGAATTATTCTTGTGAGTAGCCTATTCCCGGACCAGAAATTTAAAGTGCATGACACATACATAACCTTTTCGACATCTTTACCGATTAAAATTGAGAGAGAAATAGTACAGGCTTAGCCTAGTCTTCCTCTTTCAGATTATAATAACTATTATTGAAGATCATTGTAATAGTTTATTAATGAATAAATGTTTGATTGTAATTGATGATCAGATAGAAGAGAATTGAAACGATCAGATTCTGTGAACAGAAGGGAAACGAAGTACGATATGGGATTAGATATGTATTATTAATAAGAATAGTATAATATGAATAATAATATATAAAATTGATTAAGAAATGAGGAATAGACTCATTTAGAAAGGAGATGGCACCGGCATCAATAAATTCAAAGATTTGAAATAATTAGAATAATGTAATCGTCCTTGAATATGTAAAGTTGTTCTGAGATGTGATAAGGATGTGTTTTCCTGTTTTAATGCACGATTCATCTCTCATTAGATTATTTCAGTCCAGTGATTTGTAAAAGGCCTAAAACCTGTTCTTTCCACACTATTATAATGAATATATCCCTTACTCATTATAAAACAAAAAGACAATCCATTGAAATTGATATCTAATAGACAATTAATTACCATAACTCAATAGATTGAAATACGAGTTTGAAATTATTTAAATAATTGAAAATATTCTACAGTCTGGCCAAGCAAAGATGACATTTTGGAAAGGAAAATGACTCCAGCTCAATTAACATCCTTCCGATTAACATCAATTAAGAGTCCGATCCCACTAGACGTCAAACCTGCAATCATATGATAGTAGAAACCCGAAAAAGCAAACAAACATTGGTTTAAAAATTATAAATTTGGTTTCAAATCGTAGATCAGAATGTTTCCTTGAATTCAAGACTAAATCTAAATTTTTGAATCAATATTGGCCGAGCTGGAGTCATTTTTCCATCTTTCTGGAATGTCTTTGTAAGGACAGACTACAAACTGTTGTAACAAACTCTGCTAGCATAAGTAACATTCTTTAAAATTCTACTCTACTGAACTAAATTTCCTGTATTTCCTGTCATTCATATTACAATCATGCATGTCTACTCTGCATCATCTTCTTTCGGCAATAAGTTCCAAACTCAATTCAGTTGTTGACAATGAGTTCAACTAACTTGGAATAGTTTCACTTAACTTGAGCACAGAGAAGGTTATTGAGATTGATCTGAATATCACTATTCCTGATGTTTTCAGATTATTCTTCTTCAGAGATCATATAGAGATAGAGCAGATTTCCTTCAAAGATTTACTTTCTCTGTGACTGATGACAAAATATTAGGCTAACAATTGAAAACTGACTGCATGTTGTGTAGCTCTTATCTAAGAATTAATTAGGGAATTGTTCTATTTTATTTGTTCTGGTCGATGCATGGTTTTCATCGATTGGTATACAGCTATTGGTATATTGGGAGATTGTATACCTCTTGGCACTGGCGGCTCGTGTCCACGAAACAGGTGAAGTGCTGTAAAAAAGATACAAAGCACTTCACCTGCTTCGTGGGTACCAGCCGCCAGTGCTGCTTGTAAGTAATGTGGAAGAATTATCATATTTTTTGTGAGACACTTAATTACTTCTCTAATTCCAGACTGAAAACTAAGTATAAGAGTTTGTTGCATAAGTCCTTGGTCCATGGGTATTATTTTAATTCGGTTGATGCCCACATAAGAGAATGATATCATCTCATGAATCTTCTTGAAAGGAAATTGTACCTTTAACACGCACATTTCAAGTCTATACCCACATTCTGACCCACTCCCGACTAAATGAGGGATACCCATAACACGACTAACATGACCCAATCCCCAAAGCCCCTATCTGCAATCAGCAGTAACAAATACCATCCATTGTGACACATATTGCGAAATTGTACATAGTACATGCAGTATTGTAAGTTTGCATTATTGGTGTCCAATCCCTCTCAGCCACTTAGCACGAAACCATCCTACCTAAAGGTTAATGGTGACGTAACGCCTGTGATAATGAATTTAAAGGTTTGTTTTTGTGCCTAGTCACGTCAATCAATTATTTCAGCAACCCACAAAACAAGCCTAGCACTGTTGTTTTAATGCTTGCAATTTTCCTATAAACTATCCAACAAATATTTCACAATACACCGAACGTGTCGTAATTACGGATAATCGATAGATTTGATCGAACCTAAATTATCGCATCGATGCATCATTATCGATAAAGTAGCTTTTTCTAAGTCATGGTCGAAATCAAACAGCATTGAAATTGATTCTTGGTTGGTGGAAAAATATTTTGATGATTCTGCAAGTCACGGTCGAGATTGTTGGTGATAAGATGATTTGATTGAGAAAACCATGAGTTATCACTGACAGAAGTGCAGCACGTGTATAGTAACAGCATGAACTAATCAGAGAATGTCTAGAATGATTATAAGCTGTGTAAAGTAACGATAAAATCAGTAGAATAGTGATAAAATGTCTTATCTGAGCTAGCAGCTTGAAAATTATGCGTGTTAATGAAATATTGGACGTACCTATTCAATCAAGTACTGGGAATAAGTGATAGGAATGAAATACACTTAGGTTGATTATCAAAACTAATGTTTTTTCTGTAAGTACCGTTAGCTTCAATACTTTTATCAGCATTCTATAAAATTCCAAGTAACGCTAAGAAATCATCTTCATTGTAGCTTCATTTCATGAGATTTGATTCTTAGCAATAATATGAATTCAATGAAGTTCCTTCTTTGTTTATTTTTACCGAAGTATAAAAATTCCAACTAATATGGACTGAGCTGATCACATAGCTCTATAATTATTTTCATACGCATGTATATTACCGATTACCCAAAATTTTACTTCCGGTATTACACGATAATAGTTCTATTATCATCGTTGATCATATGGAAAGAAATGACAATATGATTTCGTATTTGATTAGTATTGATTTCATTTTGATTTTGATTTGTATTTTCATCTCTTTCCATATGATCAACTATGATAATAGAACTATTATTATTATTAGCGTATGCCATATTTGGTGGGGAGTCCTAAAAGGATGTTCCACCGGCAAAATAACCTCAATAACCTCGATAGGAAAGTGTGGTATTTCTTGAATTGATCCACGGAGATTAAAATTTTTAAAGTTTTTTTCAATTTGAGAGAGTTCAAAACACACAAAACACAAAAATATCACCAAAATAACTTCTGTAAAATATAAAATTTCGAAAAATAATAGAACTATTATCGTGTAATACCCGCCTTAAATTGATCGACCTAGCTTATGATTTAGTCTTAGCTCAAGCATTAGGCCTACATACTGTAATAACGCTTGAAATAAGAGGAGCCTTATTCGGAAAGTAAGGGAAGTCAAGCAGTTGTTACCTGATCCCATACAAAAGACTCAACTTCCAATCTCAACAATATTCAATGTTTCAACATTCAATTATCATCAAAATAGTTTGTAGATCTGATTATGAGATATTGGAATTCTACTCCTACTTCTCAGAGTATTTATTTCATAAAATAGGGACTTGAACTTTTCTATCCACTTTCTCCTATCTGATAATAATTAGCCCATTATACTGACATTGACAAAATGAGGATTGAATTAGAAAATTCGACCAAGTCGTTGTAGATGAAATAGAACACACTGATGTCAATTCTACTTTTTTTTGGAATAAAAAATGTGACCAGTGAGACCACGAAACCATGTTGGAAATCGCTACAAATTCGGGATAATTCGGGATTGGATTTATTAGATTATAATAAATTTATGATGACTACTATAGTGTTTTATTATTTTGTTCCAGATTGTTATTGTAGCAGTGGTGACACTATCACTAGTGATGGCTGCCCCCCAGGCTCCCCCCGCGGCCGCACCCATCCCCATCCTTAAGGACGAGAAGAATGTCAACCCTGACGGATCATACTCCTACAGGTACTTTCACAATATAAATATTTGATCAACTTTCATCCGATGATCAAATTGAATCTGATACACTTGGATCCAATCCGATACACTTATGAAACAATGTTTGACAAAATACAAAGGCCTGTATTCCACGGTAATACCGTATATACTATTCTACTGTATAGTTAGTCTATGGTAATACTTATTTATAGCCATATGAAGAAAGATGTGAATATTCGTATTTTTATCTATTTTGATATGATAATATTCGTAGTACCGTGTAGGCTAATACTGACCATAATTCTAAAAGTCCTTTTGGTAAATTATACAAGTGAATAGTAGATGTACAAGTGATGAAGCTGTAAAGAGATAATTTACCATAATCGATTACACAGAAGGGGTCATGATCGCATTGGAAATCATGTATTCAGCATACTTCTCTCACTATCTCAATAACCATTCGAGTTGAGGTATGTTGTTACTGGTTGATCGTTCTTGCTATTCAAAAAAAAAGAAGAAGAGATTAGCCACAGCTGATCGACTATGATAATTATCGTTAATGATCAACGATCATCGCACCAGTAACAACATACCTCCACCAACTGATTAAACTTGTTGTTCAAACGGTTAGAAGATTTAGACCCTTACAAACAAAAACATATCTTTCACTTTTTCCAACATATTTTTCACTTTAAAGTCATTATTAGCTTTTTTCAACCATTAGCATGTTATTCTCCAACCGTTTTTATATTTTTCGAATGATTCTTCTAACATTTCATTTGATTTCTTCCCCAGCTACGAAACCGGCAACGGTATCAAGGCCGAGGAGACCGGCAGCCTGAAGGACATCCCGGGCGAGGACGGCAAACCATCTCAGGCCATCGTCGCACAGGGCTCCTATTCCTACACCGACCTCGAGGGTCACGTGATCACCGTCACCTACACCGCCGACGAGAACGGCTTTGTCGCCAAAACCACAAAAACGTAGATCGACTCTCGAATCCCGCCACATCGATACTTCTAACTCGACTCTCGAACCACATCGATACTTGTGAATCGACTCTCAAATCATATCGATACTCATTAATTAACTTCCGAAGCACATCGATAGTCGGGAATCGACTCTCGAACTACTCTCGAACTACATCGATAGTTGGGAGTCGACTCTCGAACCACATCGATGTTGGGAATCGACTCTCGAACCACATTGATACTTATGAATCGACTCTCGAATCGTATGTGATTGATACTCTCGAAACATATCGATACTGTAATTTATTGAAAATCAAACCTCCGTATGTCACCCTGCCATTCCATCAACTACTTCCTCTCCCACCTGTCCTGAGTTCATTTTGTAAATAAAGTTTGTAATGAAGATATTAATTTGTGGTATTTTCTATTTCTCTGAACTGACCTCTCCTTGAATTACTTCGACTTTGTTAAGATAGCATTTCTAATTTTTCGCTCGAGCTGCGAAGCTCTAGCTGCACGTCTATAGCTTTGCAAATTATAATGTAGTATAATGATTATTTCTATAATATAGAGCTATAAGGCAAGAGCTGTGACGGCACAAGACGCTCAGCTAGAGCTACCAGTTCAAGCCGAAATTCTACTTGAAAGATTTAACTATTTTGAAATAGCCTATATCTCTAGCCTACTACTACAATATCTTGATATAATAACATTTTAACTAGTTGTCATTGTGATACATCCAGTATCATCATTTAATGTGAATTATCTATTCCGCTACTACAGAATTAATGGTGAATGATATTTATTCTCAACCACATTTGTATCTAACTTCCTATTATTCAGATCATTTTTCAACAATCCAGATCATAGAATGCGAATCAGAATAAAATCAATAATGGAAAAAGCATGGAATCTAGAAAACAGTAGGCTATGGCTGGAAAAATAAAAACGAAACACTTTAAAATAGAGTTCTAATCCACTTCTTAAATAAGAAAGGAGATGTAGAACGCCATGAAATTGTAGCTTGTACCAATGGCGTATTGGTGGAAGTCAGCCAATCGGAATTCTCGGTGGGAGGGGCTTATTGTTGACCTATCGTAGCACACTACAGCTCATCGAAAGAAAACGCAAGACTCTGCTTTGCTCTGATTTGGACGTTCTGTCTGTGTTCTATACATAATCTATTGTATTTTCTCAAATAAATGAATAAATTTATTGATTTATTTTTTCCTTCTGCTGTTTCGATTAAATTCATAGTCAGATCAGGCTTCGATCTATTTCTTCCTGAAATAAAACCAACATTTCTGGAAACCATACTGTAGTTAACATTCACCTAATCCTCGTTTCAATCCATCCCGGATAAGATCGTAATAGAGTCTGTGTATTGTCACCACTATTCAGTTTCTGAATAGTAAACTGCTATCAATTATTACTAATTTCAGTTAACAGAGTAAAATTTATGCCCGTATTATCAATAGTAGTTTGATTATAATTTTAGTTTGTTCCATCATCTGTCCTATATTGAACACATCACTTGTATAATGATTGCTATCATATTCATCAATACTACATAATTGAATTCATTGTTAATTCATTTTTTGTTTCAAAATTGCAACTGTGATCTATGAGAGGGCCTGAATATAATAATATGCATGATAATGGGTGATAACAGATCAAATACTATTATCTAGTGACTGGACGTTGATTTAAATTAGAAGATACAGTTATATCTGAGTGAAAACTATCAATCAACAATGAACCTTAAATTATAAACTATATAATTATAATTTATTCATAAAACGAATCTCGTTACTTTCGACAAGTGGGTGATATATTATGAAAAGGGTTCACAATATTGTTTTACATTGCTACAATACTACTTTCAATTCAAATACTAAATTTTGGTTATTTCTTAATTAAATCCCACATTTTGTAACCATCATACCCTCTATACAATAGAATACCTCACTTTTATGAAATGAGAAGAGTTATTTCTATGTAAGTTAACAACTTATCAGAAACTGAAGGCTGTGTAGTGTGTATTCTGAAGGTTAGTGTTGTAGTTATGAACTTCATCAGGTCTAAAGAACAGAATAACAATTTCCAATTGACTTAAGAATAAGAATTCTTAGACTCCCCTAACAATTTTGGAGTTTCTGATTCTCAATTACTAGTTTTAAAAACCCATTTCGGTAATAATTAATCATCTGCTAATTCCGTTGGAGTCTGCTATCTTCTATGGAGAGTTAGTTTTCTTATATTCTGTTCATCTTGAATAGAACAGAACTAATAATTAATCGAATAATGTTGATAAACTAGTTTGGATATTAAATTTTCGAATTTAACATCAGAGAACAGAAAAGAACACACACGTAAAACTCAAAAATGGGTCATCGACTTAAACAAACCAGAAATAATAAAAGTAAATAAATTTTCTATTGATGACGTAATAATACATTAACTGTTTTCTAACTGGACAATCCACCAACCTGAAACTTCCTATTCAAGTGTTCATCATTATTATGCAAATCACATTGAAGGTCATGACTGACATGATTTCTGTTAATATCAATAATTAACACACCAGTGGCTTAGGTTATAATAGGGTTTAGAACTTATCACGACTTTTGGCTAAAAGGAAACATTACAAAAAATATTCTAATTCGAGTATTATTATTAATATAATGATGTTTCTTACTTCTTTGATAATAACCAATTCTCTTTCTAGCACTAGTATAGTTCTAGTTGAACCAATTCCTGAAATATCCATTGGTTGCGACACGTTATAATTAATTATATTTTCCAGACGGTATTCTATTTATATAGTCATATTATTAAGAAAAACTGAGAAACACAGGAATAAGGAGGTAATGAGGAAACTTCAGAAATCGTATCATTTCTTAATGGAGTTAATTGATAAATGAATTGAGTGATGACAAATTAATGGTCTGTCCAAGCAAAGAAGACATTCTGACAAGATGGAAAACTGACTCCAGCTTAGTCAATATTGGTTTAGAAATGATTAATTTCAACTTTAATCGTAGATCAGAATGATTGCTGAAAACCAATATTGATCGAGATGGAGTCATTTTCCCATCTTTCCAGAATTTCTTATTTGCTTGGACGAACTATATCTGTGAAACGAGAATGGCAATCTCTGAAAAACAATTTAAACTGATTCTGTGGAATTAATTAAGAGTCTTGAAGGTTTCAAAGACAACAGTTATACAGTACTTTAACCCTGAGTTACAAACGAACAATAGAATAAACAATAAATGGAAGGGGCTCAAGAAAAAGAAAAGGAAGAGTTCGATCCCACTAGACGTCAATACTGCAACCATATACTGTAATAGTAAAAACAATAAAACAATTAAATAACTACAATAATAGTAATAACAATAAATCACATTATACAGTATCTGTAGTAGAAGAATAAAAAGAAAAGAGAAAAAAACAATAAAAAAGGAAATTGAAGTTTCATCTAGTCTCATTCTCGAATATCTGTTTCAGAAGTTCAATGCAAAATTTGTTGGTCAAGTTTAGGGTTAGATTTGAAGTTTAGGGCTGAAATTATCAAAGACATAGGCTCTATTCTCAAAAAGTCAGGTATAAAGAAAAAATATGAACAATATGGAACACCGCAATAAAAATGTTTATAAATATGAGAATTCGAACAAAACAAAGAAGACAATCAAACAGAAACCTTAACAAAACAGCAGCTTCATAAAAGAGAAAAAGAAATCAACTTGCAAACGGATTAGGTAGAAGGATGAATCAAGAAAACTTTACTTTAGAATTAAATGGTCATGAAAACGTCCTTCGATGATGATAATGCTTGAAACAATAATATTATGTGTAAATACTAACAGGACTATTAACTGCAAAGACCCGTTCTTAATAAATCGATAAAGAATGTGTACTGCTAAAAAAATATGCAAATTTCGTAATTAGAAGTTGGTTCGACGACGAAGCAAATAATAATCGTCATTAATACAATCATGAATCGGATGCCTCTATTGCTTGAGACCTGTGATGTCAAGGTGATCTGCCCAGCCATTACACTAGCATTATGGAGAATGCGTAGGGATGGTGGAAAAAGATAGAATAAAAATAAGAGAAGAAGGAGGAGAGGAGGAAGAAGAAGAAGAAGAAGAAGAAGAAGAAGAAGAAGAAGAAGAAGAAGAAGAAGAAGAAGAAGAAGAAGAAGAAGAAGAAGAAGAAGAAGAAGAAGAAGAAGAAGAAGAAGAAGAAGAAGAAGAAGAAGAAGAAGAAGAAGAAGAAGAAGAATAAGAAGAAGAAGAAGAAGAAGAAGAAGAAGAAGAAGAAGAAGAAGAAGAAGAAGAAGAAGAAGAACAGAGGTTGAAGGAGAATTATAATAAGAAGGAACGGGATCACAAAAAGCGGAACGGTTTGATAGAGGAAAAGGTTAGATAGAGGGAGATAATAAAGGGAAGAGGAAAATGGACGGAAGGAATAGTAGAGGGGAAGAAGGATAAATGGAAAAAGGACGGAGAACCGAAGGAGAAGGAGAAGCGGTTAGAGGAGAGAAAAAAAGAGAGAAACTGTAGTCGTTGAGGATAGAGGTAATAAAGAAGAAGCAAATGAAGCAAACCCTGAGAGAAGAAGAATAAGAGAAAATAACAAAGCGAGAAGGAAAAAGAGAAGTAGAATGAGAAAATTATAATGCAAAGAAAAATAAAAGTAAGAAGAAGAATAAAAAGTAGAAACGGAGAAAGAAGAAGGTGAAGGAAGAAAAGAACAAAAAAAGAAGAAAAACAAATAAAAAGAAGAAAAAATATATAGGAAAAGCATAATTTGATAGGGAAATAGTGGATTGAAACAAATATATTGGAATTCCAATCATGTGGAGATGCTGAAAGAAATGAGTAAATAGTGAAAAGAAAGAAATTCATTCAATAAATCAACTACATAATTGTTAGAGCATAACGAATAATATTGCGTAAAGTTGGCAAAAAAACTTTGATGTGAGGAAATATAGATACACAGACAGGGAGTAAACTAATAGAGTTGTATGTAGTAAAGGATGAGGCAATAGAATAAAAGTTAAATATAGAAAATGAAGAGAGCAAGAACGAAAATTTTACTATACAAGAGAAACAAAAAGAATGATGCAAAGACATGGGACAAGAACAGTAAGGCTGAGGCCGCACTGCTGGTGGGTAGAGCTTGGAGGATAGAGGGTAGTTGGTAAATCTATAGAACATACACCCCATTCAAAGTAATACATCGTATGAATGGTATGATGTCATACTGTTTTGTGAGGTTATTGTTATTGTCCAAATTTGTGAATTCCAGCCTTCTTGAAATTATTAATAGATCTATCAACTACCCTTCACCCTCCACGCTCTACCCACCGAACGTGCGGCCTTAGCCTGAGAGAGAAAATGAGACATGGGAAGGACAGGGTAGAAGAATCAGAATGGAGTTCTGAATAGTCTCAACTATTATTTTCATTACTGTTCAACATAATCTCAATGAAAACATCAAGTCGTGAGTTACTCTGTCCGGTTTATTAGTACAGTATTTCTGTTATTCTCCATCCTCCCTCACTAGCTTCTTCTTCTTCTTCTTCTTCTTCTTCTTCTTCTTCTTCTTCTTCTTCTTCTTCTTCTTCTTCTTCTTCTTCTTCTTCTCTTCCTTTTTCTTCTTCTTCTCCTCCTTCTCCTTCTCCTTCTCCTTCTCCTTCTCCTCCTCCTCCTCCTTCTCCTTGTCCTCCTCCTCCTCCTTCTCCTTCTCCTTCTCCTTCTCCTTCTCCCTCTCCCTCTCCCTCTCCTTCTCCTTCTCCTTCTCCTTCTCCTCCTCCTTCTCCTTCTCCTTCTCCTTCTCCTCCTCCTCCTCCCTCTCCTTCTCCTTCTTCTTCTTCATCTTCTCCTTTTTCTTCATCTTCTCCTTTTCCTTCTCCTTCTCCTTCTTCTTCTTCTTCTTCTTCTTCTTCTTCTTCTTCTCCTTCTCCTTATCCTTCTCCTTCTCCTTCTCCTTCTCCTTCTCCTTCTCCTTCTTCTTCTTCTTCTCCTTCTTCTTCTTCTTTTTCTTCTTCTTCTTCTTCCTTCTTCTTCTTCTTCTTCTTCTTCTTCTTCTTCTTCTTCTTCTTCTTCTCTCCTCCTTTTCTTCTTTTCTTCCACTTCTCCTCCTTTTCCTTCTTCCACCTACTCCTTCTCCTTGTCCTTCGATTCAGGTGATTTATCTGATTACTTTCGATTCCACTACTTCTCCACTCAATTATGTGCTTTGAATTGACCTGTTTACCTACATGTTATTCCACAGCCTATACTATTTTACTGTTGTTATAATGAACATTTAAGTGGATGAATATTGTGTTGTGAATTAAGTAGCAGGTGTTGAAGCTTCAAATCCAATTCCCATTTTCTTATTTCTCTAAATCTTTCAAATAGAATTTAGCGCAGTGAAAAGTTTTGATTAGAAAGTTTTCTAACCTTGAGTTCAATGCTTTTTTTCAATTTACGACAAATAAGCTGAATGTATCCATTCATACTCAATTTTATTTTAATGTAAATAATTATACTGTATTGAAATAGCACTTCCCGAAGAACCTATGGGTCTAACAGGACCAAACATTGTCAACATTTATTTCCAATAAAATTGATTAATTGATTGATCTCATATTCATATTCTAAAAGTCACAAGTTACCAAACAATAATGCAATAATTGACAAACAAAATGAAAAATCAAATATCCTTTTTAAAAAACTTTAGAAGTATTATTTAGCCCTAAGTTTAAAGTTTAATTTTCAAATAATTCAATAATACAATCATCATGATTATTCAAATACCATAGTAAAATAGAAAGTTATCCTGGAATTTATGCTCCCTTAAAAAATAGAGCAACGCTCTAGTCAAAAGCGATTTATTTAATTCCAATACTACAATATTACTGATTTAATTTCACTATTTCAATATAACCAAGGCAGATATAACCGATATAAATAACAGTAAAGGTTGAACGTGAATGAACTCTTCATGGCTTGCAATACAGTATTGTATATAGGCTTCACAGTATTCAGTATCAGTATAAAGTATTGGAATATCATGAATATTATTGTTAGTTGCAACAAACAATTTATTGTTCGAGTGAACTTAGTATTAATAGATCATTATCCGGTTTCTATTGTTAAACAAATTAGCTACACCCGAGCCCGACTGAAATATTGTGAAATTGAATTCACGAATTGGATCACGTTCAGGGATTGTGTATTTAATTATTGAATATTGAATTGATCTGTTATTGAAAAGAAATAGGTAACCAGCCGAATGGAGAAGAATTGTTGAATTATTTCTTGTGAATGGCTGATGAGCTCCTTAACTGATATCACGAAGAAGATTAACTTTGGAATACAGATATTTCTATCTCGATTTTGGGATCGGAGAAATTTGGGTTGAAATTCCAATCTTTTACTCTTCATCTCAGACTATTTGTTATTGTGGAATGGAATGAAAACATTGAAAAGAAACAATAAATAACCAAGTGAACAACACAAACACATGAATATTTATCATGTTTTTATGTATGAATTATGTATAATGTTTGTAGCTTCAATATAAATATAAATATGTAAAATGTTAGCATTATGTGGTCGGTGAAATTAAGATCTGGATGTATTGGATCTATCTCTAACCATAATTTTCCCAATCTCTATGAGGATTACCTCTTTCAAATGGGCTTCAAGGTTATCGAAGAAAAAATATAAATTTTTAATTTTTAGCTAATTTCAATAATATTCCGTGTCGCTGTTGACAATAGAGTACTATTGAGAATGGGAAGTTAAGTTCTAGATTTTAGTTTTTTTTTTATATCAATTTTAACACTCTCAAATTCTTAGAGGCGGTGCTATTGCGATACTGCTCCCTTATTGGCTGATTTTCACTCTAATATTTCAAATTGATGAGAGTAGAAAAATTGAGAGAAAGATAAGAAAAATGCACTAAAATTTGTGTATGTGTTCAGTGTGATATTTATTATTGTTAGAATTTCTCAGTATCAAATGCATTGTAATGATATTGTTTAATTCATCAAAACTGTATTATCATTATTTGTTTGTTGATTATCATCATTATAGTATGTCCAAGCAAAGAAGAGCCTCTGGCAAGATGGTAAAATGACTCCAGCTTGGTCAATATTTGTTTGAGAATTATAAATTTGGTCTTAATACCAGATCAAATCGTTTTCTAACATTTGAGATCGAATTGATAATTTTTGAACCAATATTGACCGAGCTTGAGTCATCCTCCTATCTTGCCAGAGGGTCTTCTATGCTTGGACAGACTATAGGCCTACTCCTGATGATTACTCATACTCAACATAATATTTAGCGTCAAGTTCATCAACTTTTCAGTAGGCCCATATACTATATTCATAACCTATTACAACGTAAAAGAGATACGTTTTCAAAATTTACGACTATTCTGACATTATGAAATCATCACATTTTCAAATAAAGTTAACCAACGATCTGCTACTCGCAAATTTGCAAGTGTCCCAATTGGTTACACTCAATCCTTTCTTAGTTACTTTCTCCAACTCATCCTCTATATCTTCCTCTTTCTCTCACATCTTCCATCCTCCACACCTCTTTCTCCTTTCTTCACGCTTTATTCTCCATTCGTATCTCTGTTTCACTGAATCCTATCTTTGTTGATCTCTCACATCCTCTCTCTCTCCCTCATCTTCAATTCTCCACCCTTCCTTCTTTCTTTGCGCTGTATTCTCCGAAGAAATACATGTCAATAACTCGTGTCATAAGTCATAAAACTAATAAACGTGGGTGACAGCAATAAAAGACTATAAGCCAAACCAAACCCATACACATGATTTCTCCAAACTTAACTTTAAAATGCATTCATCATAGCTTTATGACTGGTCGCATAGCTATAGTTAGTTCAAACAAAGAAGACATTCTAGCAAGATGGGGAAATGACTTCAGCTCGGTCAATATTGGTTCAAAAACTATAAATTTGGTCTCAAATTGGAGATCAGAATGTTTCCTACAGTTTGAAACAAAATTTATAATTTTTCAACCAATATTAACCAAGCTGGAATCATTTTCCCACCTTGCGAGAATGTCTTCTCTGCTTGGACAGACTATAGGCTAATAATGTGGAAATGACAAATATATGGCTATTATGTAATATTGACGGTGACTGAAGAAGCTGTATAGTTGTCAGTGGTTGGTAGATTTATTCTTTAAACATCGTCTTAGTTTGGATTTATAGTTTCTTAATGATTTATGGGGATTATTGTTGAGTTATGTAGATACATTCTGTATAAACCTAATCTAGGATTACTCTCTGGCTTTCACAGAATGCAACTAGAGTTTTGA
Source organism: Sogatella furcifera (assembly GCA_017141385.1). Taxonomy (NCBI): domain Eukaryota; kingdom Metazoa; phylum Arthropoda; class Insecta; order Hemiptera; family Delphacidae; genus Sogatella; species Sogatella furcifera. The sequence continues at coordinate 22,013,206 of CM029556.1, forward strand.
TTGTTTTTACAAAACTGGTGATCCAAAATTAATGCGAAAAATTAGTTCTCTTATTTCCTCCGCAAGATTTTCAGACGATTAATTTATTATTTTGTTTTAGATAACTAATTATGTTCAAGAGTGCGACTGATGAATCAAGAACCTTAATTATTGAATAAACAATTGTATTGAGCTTGAAATGAATGAACAATATGTTTAGGATAAGCATGCTTTAGAAAAATATAAGATATGAAGTAAGAGAAACTAAGATACAATATCAATTATCAGCTTATTGGTTCCAAGGAACAAATAGAGAGCTAGAGTAGAATTTTGACCATTATCACCATTAGTCTGATCTACTTATTTACTTATTTATTCAGTTACAAAATAATACTTAATGTTAAGGATCAACAGGCTTAAGCCCAAAACTGTCCCTTTTTCAATTTAGAATACAATCCAGGTTAGTTTGTTGCTTTTCTTTCACAGTCACAAATTTTCATTCGAAACACTTCAAAAATTTTAGTATTTTACCAGAAACATTTTGAATAGTTAAATTTAATATAATATTTTTCAATATTTTAGAAGGTCAATACAAGTTTCAAGCCAAAATTGGCAAATATCAGTAATATAAATTCTTTGAAAATTCACATTCATTATTTTGATGATTGATATAAATATTTATATCGATACTAATATTGATAGATGATTACATTTTGATTTTACCAAATACATTTTCTGTTTTGTTCCAGGTCAAAGAGCACCGTGGTTGTACTCGAGTCAGTTCTTTCCGGAACACCCTGTAGGCCTATAGGTTTAATTATCCTGAATCTGATTTTTAACTATGAGTATAGTCTACATACATTAATTGAACAAGAATTCTGGATCATACAGCAATGATATTTTTGTATGACTATCAATAAAAAATCAATAATAAATTATCCAACTACTCCCAATATTTCAGGTCCTACCATTCATAATACATAGAGTCTGACTACCAAATTATTCATTGAAATAGCTCGCCTTCATAGATGAAAAAAAAAACAAAAAAAGTAAAAATGAAGAGAGAAATATAGAAAGAAACTCCAAGAAAAGGAGAAAGGCAGACAAGATACGAAAGAATAAAGCGTGGATGATTTGTTTATTGGTCCAGCAGACATAGTCTGTTCAAGCAAATAAGACATTCTGACAAGATGAGAAAATGACTCCAGCTCGGTCAATATTGGTTCAAAAATCATAAATTTTGTTTTACATTGTAGAGCAAAATGTTTTCTACAATTTGAGGTTGAATCAATAACTTTCCAACCAGTGTTTATCAAGCTGGATTCATTTTCCCATGTTGCAAGAATGTCTCCTTTGCTTGTACCGACTACAGCAATAACCCTAATTTAGTGTCCGTCTAAGTACAATATCGGGACTTGAAGTTTACGCCTACCGACTATTGTACCAAACGCTCTTACTACATCATTACTATATCTTACTGCATTATTAATACTGCTATATCTATTTTTCAGTACAGTATTTTTGTGTATGTATAGCTGCAACAGTGTATCTTTCTACTTATGTGTGAGTATCTCAATGCTTCAGTATGAAGATCTTAGTATCTTTGTGTGAATATTGAAATGCATTTGTATGAGTACTCCAGCACCATGGTTGGAGTATCTTAATGTGAAAATATAAGTATATCTTAGTATCTCACTGCTCTAGTGTCTTATTATTAGTTATTATTGTGAGTGGGAGTTTTGAATAAATAATATACTTATATATATTGTATGGTCATGTTGAAAGGATGGACTGCTTCGATTGGGAGTACATTTCAAGAAAGAGAGAGTAAGAAATGTAAGTAAGGAAGGGTGAGAAAGAGAGAGAGAGAGAGAGAGAGAGAGTGTGAGAGCTTGGAGTATTAGTGATAATAATGAGTAAGTGTGAGTCTAGAGTACCTATATAATATTATTGAATGGACTGTTTCGATGGAGAGAGAGAGGATGATTGGAAAGAGAATAATTAAAGGCGGAGTGAGTAAGAAAGATACAGTGAGAAAGTAAGAGAGAATAAATGAGAGGGAGGAGGACTGAGAGAGAATGACAGAGTGTGTGTTGGAGTGAGAGGGGGATAGTGAATATAAAACATAAGGATTGAGTGATACAGTGATTGACGAGGAAAGAAGAGAACGTCTAAAGAAAGAGCGACTAAAAGAGGAGAAGAGTGGGTGAGAGAGAGAGAGAGTGATAACAAACGTAAGAAAGAGAAAGAGTGAGTGTGAGAGAGGGTTAAATAGAGAGAGTGAGCGAGTAAGATATTCTGAAAGAGACATTGTGAGTGGGCTTGAGCGAAGTTATGATTGAGTAGAGAGAATGATATCGGGTGAGAGAAATTAAATGAAGAGAGGAGAGGAGAGGAGAGAGAGACAAGCCCCTCGGCATCCCCCACCCCCGCTCCACTGAACGCACGTTGCAAGCCAAGTATTTAACCCAGGACCATACACTTGCACTACTAGGGTGAAGTGATCTTAGGACCACCACAGAGCATCCCACTTCCAGCATATCAACATGATTTCGGTAAGTACTGTGCCACTTATTGTTATTGTTTCATTTAAATGTTTAACAAGGAATAACATAACAATGAATTCGATATTCCAATGGCCTACTAAGATGATTTCTGATATTGGGGCATTGCAGGTTTGGAATGAATCTGACCTATTTGTTGAGTTGAATGATTGTAAAACAAACTTGTCTTTTACATTTTATACATATTATAATAAAATATTATAGTGTTTCCTTCATCTCAGGGCTACTTTTATCACTGCTTTTTTATTTTAATAATTATCAAAGTACCCTTTGGATGCATTGCAAAAATAATTGAAAAAGGGTTCTTTGATAATTATTCAAGTATTATATTATTTGGTCTATGATGAGGTATGATCAGCATATTCGGCCATGATCATTCCACTTGCAATGAGTGGCCTACTATCTATAGTAACTGATAGGCCTTATCAATTGATAATATTTTTAAGCGATGATAATTTTATTCATCGAGAAATAAACATATTTAATAGTTGTAAACATATTGATAATGTCTTGAATTGAAGGCACAATGTGTCTTGAATTGATTAATCTATAAATAGTTTCAAATTTTGTTAATAATCTGTATCATTTATATTGTATGATGATATTTAGAATATTGGAGCAGCTTAAATGAGTGTTTTATCAAGAACTTTATTCATATTAGCGTTTTAATAAGTAGATAGTCGAGATATTGCTATGCATTCCATCAATTAATATTGCTAACTTCTCTATAGAAAAGTAGCTTAAGCAAATTATTTGAGGTGAAATGCTGATCTTTTATTACTGATCATACATTCAATTTTATTCATGTTCTGGATACTTCCTTGAATTGGGATCATTATCATTTAATCATTATTCATTGAAACCACTGACGGCTCATACCCACGAAACAGGTGAAGTGCCCGTATCTTTTACTGTACAGCAATTCACCTGTTTCGTGGGCACGAGCCGCCAGAGTGATTGAAACTAAGTTGTAAATATAACAATAGAATGTTGAGGATAGTAAGCACAGCTCACATCATTCGACTGTTGGACTAGTAAATTATTTGTAGATTTAACAATTTTAATTTTCAGAAACTCTGGTTGATCTTAACATTGTTCATCACATGTTATGAAATAATTTGCTGCGATAAACAGTAACATGGAGAGAACAATTTGTGATTATTAATTTTGATCAGGATCAATAATTATTATGTTTTCTTCATTCAACAACTAAAAACATTTCAATTTTTTTGTGAGTTGCAAAAAAGAAATGGCCATGATTCATATTGTAAGATGGAATATGATCATCACTTATTTCCAGAAATTTTGTCCTGTGAACATTCATTTCTCCTCATATCCTCTATTCCTCTTCAACGTTATTATTTATCAATTCCTAAATGTTTCACTATCATTAGGTAAGTAAAAACAAAGGTTGTCAGATCCACAAAGTTTATTTAAAACACTATACTCAAGTTTCAATGCTCAGGGCAAACTTTGTGGATCTGACATCCTTTGTTTTCACTCACCTAATTATGGATAAGTTCCACAATATCTCTGATAAAAGCGTAAATTTTGTTCCACCAACCTTGTATCCGAGCTGATAATTACTTTTCAAATTACTCTAATTGTTTCTATCTCAAGAAATAGAATAGCCAATTTTTATGTAGCATACTAATATGCTAATTACCATGCTGCATAAGGATATCACAATCGAAACACCACTTAGTATATCATTTCAATTCGCACCAATTGTTTAAAACCAATTAATTTTTTCCCAGTTTTTTACCAAGTTGTTCTTCCTGTTGTTCTAATAGTTCAACATTGTTTCAACGAGGAAGGAAAAAAGCGAAGAAATATCAATTTTGAAACAAGATTATAATTCATTCCTCACATCTTCCTGCTATTCTACCATATCACTTCACTCTAATTTTAAACATTTCTTTCGATTCTCTGATCTCGCTTCTTCTCTCCATACGATTTCCAATAATTGAAAAATCATTATTATCTATCTATCCATCTATAATATTTACCTACTTTAGACTATATAGATTGATACAATCGTAAAGTGAACCGGTCAAAATGGACTGTATACTTTGCTTTGTATAATTCACTTCAATACGTGACTGGCGAATAATTCGTGACCAGGTCGCGGCGGTCACCCGTGACCCATGCACGGAACGGTCGTGACCCGGTCTGGGTCAGACAGGACCCGAACTGCGGCTCCAAGTACGAGGGCCGTTTGAAAAGTAACAGTCACTAAAACAGTGCTAGTGAGTGGATAACTCCCTATTCAACAATGATCGTTTCTTTTTTGTGCTTGAATCTATGTAACCTCCGTACCCAGTCTGGCTCTGGTCTTGCGTTTGTCTTGGTCTGATATTCTGACCATTGCGCGTTACTCCATATCATCTCCATTAATTTTGCTCACGTGTAATTCCGTGTTTCTCTGGCTGCAAGTTGGTCTGTTTTGGTCTTAGTCGTACCCTTAGCGCGTTGACCCTTATGATAGAGTTTTATAGGATGATATACAAATGACAAATCACATTCTATATGATATGATTAAGATTTAATTTTTTTTTCTTTTTTTTTTGCTGCGGATGATGCCCATATAAGTATTCAAATTTACTTGTGCATGGGTAATGGAGTGTGCAAGGGTGATTTATAAGGTGCATAAACGACAATGCCTCAGGTGGGATTCGAACCCACGACCGGGTAGCGCTAGCGGACTGAAGGTTGTAACGCCCCAGACCACTCGGCCAGCCCGGCCAAATCCAAATTTGGATTTCTTTATTCGTGTAGATAATAACAAAACATTCCAGCTTATTTCCTAGATTGCAATAAAATAATATAGAAAGTAGGCTATAACTCTATACAGGAATAAAATAATATACAGTAACTAGTACAACTCAGTAATTGATCAACAATAAAGTACAAGTGAACGCGAAAATCATGGAGTTTTATAGCATAAGAACGTTGTAAAAATATATAGTTGGCAATCTTTTTATTTTAATCAAATTATCTAGATGAAAAGGCGAAGTTTGGACATAAACATGTCCATTCTTGGGAAAGGGTATCGAAGATATCCTTTCCATTAACGCTTGGCCTTGAAAAGGCCATATATATATGATATGATATTGATGTGTGTACTATGTAGCAACCTTAAGCGTCACCTTATTTGACATGTTCTTACCCAAAAATAAAATTTAAGATTATCAGGATATGGAAAAAGGGATGAAATATATTAAATATGAGATTGATAAGATGAATAAATAATATAAGGAGATGGATAACAGTTATCGAAACTTGGGAGATAAATAGTGAGGGTGCAAAGCCTATTTTTCATCTCTAAATTATTTTTCAAAAACTCAAATTGAATTCACCTTGATTAAGTGAATGTTTCAATGAATAAATGAGTTGGAATAAAATATGTTCCGGCTTATTAATATTGCACCAATGATTACGTTGATTTAATTTGAATTTGTCTTTTCACAGATCTTCCTTATCGGCGTTGTAGCCATTCAGGCTATTGTAGCCGCTCCTCAGGGCCCAGCCAAACAACAAGTTCCTATTGTAGCACAAGATCAGGACATCAACTTTGATGGCACATACCACTACAGGTGAGAAAAAAACTATTGCTGCACTCGAGAAACTATTCAGCACTCGCCTGCGGCTCGTGCGTAAACTGTTTCTCTCGATGCAGCAAAATCACACTTTGCGCACTGATACACAAATAACTATAGGCTACGCTACCTCATTCACAACGAGATAAACAAACCCACACAGGGTGGCTATTGTTGCGATTAAAAACCTTAACAACGATACGACATAGTCCCGACAAAAAAATTACCGACAAACACACAGACACACACATTTGCATTACCAACACTATGTTGTGTCCGCATGCTGCGTCGTTTATTGGTTACATGACACAATAAATAAATTATGCATAATTATGACTTTCAATGAGGGTAGACCCGGATCACGGATAGGTTCCACCTCGTCAATATGCACTTGGGCAAACACTATGAATACAGTCACGATATAATGCATACAACTCTATAGGTTAGAAGCGTATCTTGTATATACGATACAAGTGTTTCAACCAGGCATGACAATAATTGAAAGACAATCAAAATAATTCTGAAACAAATTCAGTAAAGTTTATAAAAACGTTTCATGGAACTGTTCCATGATTAATTAATTTATTTAGCGTATGGCTTTTAATAGTGGGGTGCTCCATGATGTGATGATAAGAGCATTATTCAGAACCTCATTGATACTATCCACAACTTTGGAAAGAATATGGACAGTATCCAATAATAGTATTATGCTGTATTAAATAAGCTGGGTTATTATTTTTGTTTTTGTTTTTTTGGGAGGGGGGTGCAGAAGGGTCTTGTGAGTTTAGAATATTGAATAAATTGAAAAAGTATAGGCCTACTACTCTTATTTTTGTTGGTCAAGCCTTCAGAACAAACTGAAACTCAACCCTTGCAGCTTAAGTTAATTGAATTATCAGCGAAAACACTGATAGGATATGTTATGCTCTTATAGCTGAACTGGATTGGATGTTTTTGAATTTCAATTTTTAATTGGTCGAGATTTTCGAGCCATTATCACCGAAAACATATGAACTCTCATTTATATAAAGTGAATAATTATACACATTCAATCATTTAGGTACTCATTTACTGTAAATGCAATTTATAAGCCCTATCAAAACTATTTTTTACTATAATAATTTCATTCACGTGTCACAGCTTAGACATTCTCTACCACTCAGAACTAATAGCACATAAATTATTCTCAACATATTCAGGTGCATCTCGAATGGAATTTATCGTGATTGCAAAACAATTCACAAGAAAAGTCAAAGTACACAGATAATCTATCTAACCCGACCTTCACACTAGACCGCCTATTAGTGTGCATCTTATATAATAGCTATTCAAGGCGTGTAAAAATAGAGAATATACGCTGTTCAAGCAAAGAAGACATTCCAGCAAGATGAAAGAATGACACCAGCTCGGTTCAAAATTTTTCAATTTGTTTAGAAATTTTAGAACAAAATGTTTCCTACAATTTGAGACCAAATTGATAATTTTTTAACCAATATTGACCGAGCTGTAGTCATTCTCTCATCTTGCCAGAATGTCTTCTTTGCTTGGACAGACCATACCTGAATTAAAGAGGATAAAGCATCAAGGTTGTAGAAAGTAATAGTGACCAACATTCCAACAACTTCGTGCAATGATCCTTCTCACTTCTTCTTTCGACTTTGTTCTCCTTCCCTCTCGCTCCTCCTCCACACTTTCGTTGGTTCTCTTCAAGAAGTTTTCCTTTTTTGTATCTTCTTCATCACTGCATGATCACGACCGCCGCGCTATCTAGCGGTTGATGTGCGAACTGCAACAAGAGAAAAGTTGGTGTGTTACTATAAGAAGTGTGAGGTTGGGTAAAGAAGGTAGTTCAAGAAGATAGAAATAGTAGACCGTATTCATAATAGTTGTGCCTTAGCAGAAGAGCCTTTGGCAACATGGCTGCCATTCAGTGCTGCCAGTAGTCGAAATGAAAATTGTTCTAGTGTAACCAAATTTAGGAAGAAATAGTACAGGACAGGCTTAGACTATTTTTTCTGTCTTAGTTCATAATTATGTTATGATTTGTGCTGTCATAGCCTATGTCAATAATTGAATAAATAAATTTATAAAAAATCATTTTCATTCATGAAATCAATATATGATTACGATTAGTGTAAAAACAGTAAGTGATTTTACCCTGGAATTCTAAAGTTCTGCTCATACGTAGTTACACTCTCACTTCCCTCCGCCGTCTTGCAAGAGGTTCTTCTGTTCTTGGCACAACTATACTTAGTCTATGATGCAACGAATTCGAATTCGAAAGACACAATTCCACCAACTCATACTACAGTAATATACCAATGGATACCAAGGGAATGCCTTGTACCAATGGATTGTTACAGCTATTGGTTTTAGAGATACTAATAAAGAATTTAAATTGTCAATCACATTCACAGTTCCCCTTATAATACGTTATTCATACTTATACTTATAACTTATTCATAATGTACATCAATTATACCTTATTATACTTATAATACAGAGGAACCTAGATAGTTCGTAGTTCATGGGAACAAAGCTTTTGTACGAATTTGAGAAGATTACGAATTATCGAAGCTATCAATGATTAAAATTTATTTCAAGAGACTGAGCTTTTACTACGAATTATTATAGAGGTACGAATTATCGTGGTTCCACTGTACATGCATTCCTTCCAACAGAACATGTTCCGATCTCTTAATAGTAATTTTCAAATATGAATGGATTAATGAATCTCAAGAGGACGGAGCATTGTGTTATGTTGAGAAAAATATTTCACGGGTACTTTGATTTACAATTTTCAAATTTCCGATCTTTACAATAACATTGTTCTGGCAATCTGCTCGTTCAAAAGCACTCCAGTTTCAGTTCATTTTTTCTTTCCAGTAGAAGTTCCGCGATTGTCAGATTCGAGGAATCCGCCATTTCTTTTCAGCCTCAAATTCCGGCTTTGGAGTTGTTTCTGTGACAATTTCAATAAAATACCTATGTTCTATCGGTTATTTCAATTCAAAGTTCTTACTTTTTGAAGTTTTCCATTTAATATAAGATTTTTAAATGTTTGTAGTATTTTTACTTCATAGCTTAATCTTTTAACGTTCATCAAATAATATTTGTTTTCAGTTTCGAAGGCGGCGACGGCACTCGTGCCAGCCAGGACGGCGTGCTGAAGCAAACGGCTGACGGAGCCGGAGAGACCGCTCAGGGCTCGTTCTCCTACGTCGGCGATGACGGCAAGACCTACGGCCTGTCCTACACGGCCGACGAGAACGGCTACCAACCATCCGGAGACCATCTGCCAGTCGCTCCCCCTATCCCACCCGCAATCGCCAAGGCGCTCGCCTACCTCGCCACCAAACCACCTTCCAAAGACGACCAGTAGATGGCAGCACAGTGTGCTTCAACTACAGTGACTAGTTTATCAAGTCACTACAATACTGGACTTGTACCATGAAGAACACTAAACATCGTTCAACATCTTCCCAAAAAACTCTCAAACAATCTTCTTTTTGTACCAATGAAAACACCTAACATCATTCAAAATAATTTTGAAAAATCTTCCAAACAAACTTCGATTTGTGATTTGGGTAGGGGTATAATGAAAAACACCTAGAATCATTCAAAATCATACAAAAAACATTATGTATGCACATATTTTTCCTATGTTAGTATGACATAAACATGACATGATAATGTAGGTAATGACATGACATAAATGTGAAAATTATCTGTATTTTAGTGAGACATGCATGTTATTTAAAAATGAAACTACATCATTTTATTGAGTTCAATAGAATGCAAGTATGGAGTGCACCTGTATTTGAAAAAAAAGGATGTAATGTCATATTTATTCTATTGTTTTTACCAGCCTATTCTTCAAGGGCAACCATATACCACTCTCCTACTCTTTGTAAAAGATAAAGTTTTCTTTATAAAGAGAAGTAAAAGAGAAAGATGTGCGTTCACACATCAGATAAGATTATCTATTTGATCTGTTCTTATTCACCCTTTCTTTCAATGTCAATCTCTTCTGTGTCGAACTAATTTTCCAACATGACATGGAAGTGAATATTCTCTGTATTCTAGTGAGACATGTTAAATAAATCTGTAAATAAAATATACTTTTTTATCTTTGAAATATTGTGTGCTCCTTTTCCAAAACTGTATCCACGTAAACTATTTATTTATTTATTTCATTTGTGTACACATACTTATAGAAGATAAGGAAAGAGAAAACAGGCTATTGCCCAAATCTTCTTCTATTCCTAATTTAGTCGCATAATATCTTGTACTTGATACCATAATATTTTGTTCTACCCAAAAGTTTCCACTCAAAGAAAAGATAATTTATTCGAATTAGGCTAACTGATCAATTAAGAATTAAGAAAGGTTCATATTTAGCCAAAATAACACAAAACAATTCGAAAGTTTCATTAGAATATTAAAAGTATCTGGAAATTTTGAGCGGATAATATTACACCTTCATTAAACTTCAAGTCACAACAGCTTGTGAATCACTATTGTGTTGATTCATGAAAAGTGATTATTATTATTTGCAGATATGAAGGCATTTCATCCTATCTTTAGAGAGGACTGAATCACATATTCTAGAAAAGTAATAGAATAGAAATAGATTCATCAGGAAAATGTTGATAGATAAAAATCAAAATAGGCCTATACCTTCTAGTATTATTAAATGAAAATCAAGTACTCTTTAAAAACTTCGAAAATATAATTATTTTTAAAATGGTAGCCTACTTGATTTTGATTTCCAATTATTGATTTGAAGTAGCCCTGAGTGTAAATTTTGATTTAACTTCAAAGCTTTTTCATATTTCATAAGAATAAATAAGAAAAAAATACTTGAAGAGTTACTGTGATTTTGAATTTTATCAATTAATTTATTTATAGTAGCCCTAGGCAGAAAAAAAAAATTAATTTAGAATAGCTTTTCTCAAAACATTTCTATTGAGAGAGTTAGTTCCTGAAGATCTGGTAACAAAGCATAAAAACAAAGAATAATATTCTCCCTTGAACTTTTTTTCTAGGAGATAGGTTTCATATTAGAAAGAATTGAAAATCTCATAGAATACATAGCCTACAAAGTGATTAAATTATTATTTTATTGCAATAATTGGTCAGAGAATTTAGACATGGAACGAACTGGGGTCAAACTATCACCAATTATAACAGACCAGGTGGAATCAAGATATTTCAATAATTATCAATATCCAAAGATGATCAACATTGGTTCATAGATCCATTAGATATAAAATTGATACATGAAATGAAATAAATGAAATACCTTTTTTAAACTTTAAAAGACTATTTTTACACGGATACTGGAGCCCTTAGAGAAAAAACCATTGTATATATTACGAAAGCAATATTTTATTTTTCTCAGGGCTACTTTATCAATGTTTTCTGTTTAGAATAATTATCACAGTAACCCTCTTATTGCTAAAATGAAAATAATTTTAAAAAGGTACTTTGATTATTACTTTCAACAGAAAGCACTATGATACCTTTTCTCAAGGGAGCTGATGCAGTATGGTACATCCAATTTAACGTTATTGACAAATTCCTAAATTATAGATTTTTCAGATATGTAATTTTAAGAATGAAGAGATAACAGTAAAATATTAGAGCCAATCATGATTTAATCAAGGTCAATAGACCATTGAGTGAATATATAATGAGGGTAACCGCAAGGCGCAAGCCACAAGATGCAATTCTGCTGAGTACCTGACGGTTCACAATATACTTTCAGAACTTTAGGTCAAATGAGATGAGTTAGGTCAAATCAAATGAGATGAGAAAACCAGAAAAATACCAGAGTCCATTGTGAAAATTGCAATGGTAGCCTATAGTCTGTCCAAGCAAAGAAGACCCTCTGGCAAGATGGGAGAATGACTCAAGCTTGGTCAAAAATGGTTTAAAAAAACATAAATTTGAACTCAAATTGTAGGAAACAATTAGATATACTAAATAGACCACATATTATATAATTTTTGAACAAATACTTACGAAACTGGAGTCATTTTCCCATCTTGCCAAAAGGTCTTCTTTGCTTGGACAGTCTATATGATTTACAGTGTCGAATATCGAAATAATCTGGATAGAAAATTGAAATGATTAGTGGAAATTTTGAACTTTTTATTATAATAAGCTTGGTCTCTTTTAAAATATTAATTTTTCAACCCAAAGCTATTTCAATTTCTATAATTTCAAATTCAACTATTCACATCAATTCAATATAAAATATTAAATTTTAATAGATAGTTCAAAAACAAGTGTGGGAAGTTGATGAATTTTATCCTTGCAACTTTTCCAGTAGTACAGCCCTATCAAAAGAATAATAATAATTATTCTATTTCCATGTGAGATTTCGTTTTTTCGAGATTATAGTGGTAGGTACACAATCATGGATTTTCTAAACAGGAGGAATAACTATAGAAGGCATTATACGTTGTATAAACAACAATATGATAAGATTAAATCAATGAAATTCAATCTTAACATTATTCACTCTCATCTCAACTTCAATAATTCAGTAAAGTAAGGAGAGCTCCGACAGAAAAAGTAAGTTGAAAATTCGATGATAAAAATGAAAGAATTTATTGCAATGATGTATAATCTATTTTGTCATGGATTGAAATTATTATACCTATAATACACAAATTGATGGAATAAATAATGAAAAATGTAATGAAAGATAAGCCTGTCTGTTTCTCAGATCTTAGACTTTAATGATTATTCATATTTAAATTTATATGATTAATAAATATTATTCATATTATATAAATAATAAATTCATTCATATAATAGAAGAATTGATAAGTGAGTTACTCCTATCCTATCAATATTGATACTCACCTCAAATCCATCAACATTGAAATAACATTTTCAATTTTTTAATTTTTTTCTGATAAACTCTACACATAACGGGTACCAAATTACTAGCCTCCGGCTATTTTCAAAGTATTTCAATAAACAGAATACTTCATCAATACTGCAAAGGCTATAAAACGTCAATTAATGATCCTGGAGTCTCTTGAGCAATGTTCCAAATCCTCTCACAGACAATCATAACAGCATTCTCCCCTTGTGCCCCAATTTGTCTGATTTCCTCGATGCAACAACAATCAAACCATAGAAAGCCCACACAGCCAAGCTTGAAAAACTGTTCCAAGATTTGTCGGCCATTTTGATTTGCATAAGCGACATTCAAGAGCATAATAATTATTGATGCTCTCCTTAGTTACATAACACGTGAACCCATTGTTGCATAAAACAACGGGGCAATTCATAGATCACAAAAGACTACAGTATATAGGATATGCTGCAAAATATAGGATTATGAACAGTTTAGAGTGGATGAAAGGCTGTATAGGTGTTATGTACAGAATAGTCTAGAAATAGATGGTCACACCTTCACTCGAAGCCAAGAAAGCTCATTGAGAAAGAACTTTCACGGAGATTATCATATAGCACTCAATATGTCAACCTGTTGGAATTACTATAACGATAAGTATTTAAATTCACTTGTGCATGGGTAATGGAGTGTGCGAGGGTGATTGATGAGGTGCATAAACGACCATGCTTCTGGTGGGATTCGAACCCACGACCGGGTAGCGCTGGCGGACTGAAGGTTGTAACGCTCCAGACCGTTCGGCCAACCCGGCCGGCTATCCCATGCTAGACCCATGCAAGAATTGCTAAATTGGCTAGATTTGCTTATTGTTTGTTCCATTGATTTGATAATTATTATTATTTTTCTTCATAAAACTCCTGAATCACCCACTCATAATGGCTATGATCCCAAAAAAGCTTGAATTTCTACAATATCATTGATTTCTTGAAATATTTAACCTCCACTGTTTGAAATTGTTCAATAGGCTATCACTCTGTCTATAGGTACATTACCAGATACCGTTTAATGCCTAAAGACGTTAGACATACAGGCAAAAATCGCTAGAATCGCCCTTTTGAATAAATAATTTTTTGAAAGTATAGTTTTTTTCATCGTAGATCAATCTGATGGATTTGAAATAAGAGAATATAAATAAGAACAAATGGAAAGTATGACTACTCATCTATACTGTGTGAACTGTGTCGACACTGTATAGGCCTACACCATTATAGTCTGTCCAAGCAAAGAAAACCGCCTGGCAAGTGAAAATGACTGCAGCTTGGTCAATATTTGTTCAAGAATTATAAATGTGGTCTTAGTGATAGATCAAATTGTTTCCTACAATTTGAGATCAAATTGATAATTTTTGAACCAAAATTGACCAGGCTGGAGTCATTTTCCCTGGAGTTTGCTTGGACAAACTATACCGTTTAATGCCTACTGGCCGGCAGACGAAAATCGCTAGAATCGCCCTTTTGAATCCATAATTTATTGATACTTATAGTTTCCATATGAAAAATCAATCTAATGAATTTGAAATAATAAAATAATACATTATAAAATAAAAATTTTCTTTAACTTAATGGTAAGGGTGGCTACTCTATTCCTCTATAATGTCGAACGACCTAGATGTATAAACCATTGAGAGAATGTAATCCATACAGAACTTGGATCACTATGAGAATGATAATGGATCAAACCAATTTGACCGAGCTATTTTTGTTCAAATATCTCAAAAAATCTTCAAAATGATAAGATTATCATGAGAATATTAAGAACAGAGAAACAACAGAGAAGATGCCAAACGAATAACTTACAAAAAAATAAATAAAGAAAAAGTTAGCGTACCAAAGAAATATCAAAGAAATGAGAATTTCTTGAACTAGGTCAATGAACCGCAACTTACAGACGGTTGAAGAATAAAAATGATAAATTATGTTGAAAAGGAGACACCCGAACCGTTGATGGGACAAGTTAGTACTGTATTATCTGCCTTCCCAAACGTGGGCTGATGCTGAAAGTGAAAACTGGTTCTTTCGAGTTCTTTAACCTCTTATGATAAGGCCTAATATTCCATTAGCATTCAATTCATTTGCAAAAAAATAGTTTCATAGCAAGGAATAGTTTTTGATTGAGTATTCGACGACGGTGTATGGAATTTGCATCTACAATGATTACTTGATATAATTTTTATAGAGTTCAATCGTTAAAATAGAATTATCTAAAAATTTAGACCATCAATAATATTATTGGCATACATAGTAGTATTTTATTTGTAATATGAAATATTTAATACAAGTCTTATTGCTAATCAAACTTAGAAAAGTGATCCAATTCTAGCAAAATTTTCACGTATGTTGCTGATCAGAACTTCTTTTATTATTGTTGATGGATAAATAAACGATTTGAATGTACAAGTGAATCATACAAATGATTACAAGTCAATATATGCAAAAATACAAATGATTAAAAGTCCAAAATCAAAATACTACGAATGTTACAAGTTTATCAAACAAAATTTTCTAGAACGAATTTTTTTATTCTAGTATTTTATTTTTTTTTTTTTATTTTTTTATTTCTAATTCATCAAGTATCGCAAATTCAGAAAGTCCACTCTCCTGGATTATAATTTTAATTGATTTTCAGATAATATACTTTTAGATTGATCATTATTAGATTATCATTGATGATGAAAACCATTATTAAATGTTTTTTCTCTAATTTTTTCTTCCACTCTTCACATCTTCTCCTCTGTATGTTTCTCCAATATATTATTGCATTATCTCCGTTCTGAAGGATTATAATAATTTGTTATAATATAAGTTACTGATAAAAATACTGTAGTAGAAACTCTTACTGTCTTGCGCACATAACGTTCCTTTCCAGGAAAATTGGTTTTGTACTAAAGTTGAAAGTTCTTATTTTTTAAATTGAAATTTTTGCTGAGGCGATGCCCAAATGGGCTCTAAGGCCTGTGTGTGGGTAATGAGAGAAGTGATGATTAGAGATGATGATGACTTCTTTTTTGATTATGGTATGTTTTGTTTTTACACACCTTGAAAAATGTGATATAATTTGATTTTTATTTGATCTTACTGTTACATTATAATCAATTTTATAACTCCCACATTCAACCATTTACTCTATCAGCTCACTTTTTGCTGTAACGTATTTGAATACTTCCATCTCACTAAAAATCAGTCCAACATCATTCATGAATGCATCAGCCCACCAAACAAGGTGCAACAGATGAAAGAGAAAGTAAAATTATGCCGCAAATTCAAGATGCGACTCTCATCTCCCATCTTTTCTTCTCTCTTTCTCTACCTTCTCTTCCTTCTCCTTTCCACTCCCCTCCTCTTCCCACAATCCTCATCTTCTGCATAGTTTAAAATTCCAAATGTGGACGTCGCTATATAAATCGGTTAGTGGAACTGTACGACGCCATTTAACTTGTAACTTCATCTAGTGCACGATCTGAGAGAGAGAGGAGACTACTTCTTCACATAAGGAGAGACAGAGAGGGACTGATCTGACCAGTACCAGCAGAATGGAGATTTTTGTCAGTATTATAAATTATTGAAAATATTTCCAGTTATTGATCTTTTTATTAGGAAATAGTTTCAAGGAGGTTGGTTGGTTAATGACCTTACAAGGTCAAAGCCGGCACATGTGGATGAATAACATAAAAATGTCAATTTATGAGAAGATGGATATCAATGAGATTGCAATAATTCTTGCTAGCTCATTATACTTTATCCACGCAGCTTCCACCTTTAAAAATATCTTTTTTTAATTTTACGTTATTTATAATTTCTAAAATTTATTTTCTATTTTTTGTTATAATAATTATTTATTTATTTATTGTTACAATCGAGACTTAATAGCAAGTATTTTAAGCAAAGGTATTAATGAGTGAGTGATGATAATATGTTTTCATGGTGAATGAAGATTAATGAAAGTTTACATTGAAATTTTCACTTTGAAATTTGTAGTTGAAATACTACACAATAACTTGTGCTTAATATTTGAAACTTCATTCATCAAAACTTAAAAATGGAATAGTTCTGTTTATTGAACCTTCCGTACTAGTATATTGAAGTAATTAACAGAAAATGTTCGATTTTGAGTAGAACACATCGTTCTCAATATTTTATTGATAACTTTCACATCCAATTCCTATTCAACGAGTACTTCTAATTCAAAGTATAATATAAATTTTCTTCATTTTATAAAATCTTATAATCACTATTCAATAATTTTTTATTTTAGACTTTGAATTATATAGAATACGCGTATACGCCCAATTTAAAAAGTAATATACGATTCAATACGAATAAAAACAAAATTCAATTCATAACATTTCTCATTTCCAAATCAATCTGAGAATCTGACTGTTCAGATAGTATGGAATTCATCATTGACTTTAATAAAATCCTATTTCATCATCAATGATAGCATTTCGGTGTTCACTCTTATTCCAAAGACAATTAATTTATGTTTTCTAGAAGGCTTTATCATTTAGGCCAGGCGTATGCTGGGACGCACGTGTGCACACGCACGCAAGCCAGCCAATCACAGCTCTTGTCTTATACTCAACAAGAGCTGTGATAGGCTGGCTTACGTGCGTGTGCAAGAATGCGTCCCAGCATTCGCCCGGCCTCACTGTGATATTTCCACTTACTAGCTTTTTATTTATTTATTTATTCATTTATTAATCTATTGGCAAATACACATTGGTAAGAAAGAACAGGCATAGCCCTTGGTATTTACAACACAATTTTTAATAATATTTTTGGAATAATTGTAATGAGATTTTCTCTTATATTATTTAATGATAAACGTTTCACTCTTGTTATTCCATTGACCAAAACATTCAAGTCATAATTTATATTATGGTAAATTTATGAATAACCCTTGATCAGGGCTTTTGTGTAAACTTGGAATAATCTGAACAAAACTTTATTACATGCTAACGAAACTTGATTTTTGGCTTCAGCATGAGATCATGATTAACCAGCCGCACACACTTTAAGAGTTGACGCCATAACTTTGAGCGGTTTCGCCTGTCTCTTGTACGTGATGTAAGCTACTAACAGCTGATGTGAATAATCTATTTCGTCTCTTTCAATTCAAAAACATTATCCTAGGCATAGCTGAATGATTACTCTAATAATTGACAAGATAAGCTGTTGTAGCGCTCAAGGACCGAACAAAACCTCCTAGTTTTTATAGTCTATAAAATTCATTTGTTGATTCATTATACATTAGTAGCCTTAATAACAAAGTAAACATATATTGTAATATAGTTTAGACTATACACCTGTGCCTTGAGTCGCTGTCTTCCAAAACAATTAATTCATGATAAAATATTAGATAATCTATATTTCCGTTCTGTATATTCCACCTAGAACAGTATTGTCCATATATAGGGGAAAATTCACAAGTTCTGCATATTCCCATTTACTGCATACTGGATAAATTAATGAATGAAACTTTATTTTGTTCGATTTGATTCCTAGTAAACTTCAATTAATTTTGTCGCAACTCTACTTGAGTTGAATTTTCTCGAAAACTGATAGGCTAGTTAGTTCTCAACTGCGATTGTTCTAAGCGTGACTTCGCATTTAGTGAATTCCTATCCAGTCATAATATGAATAAATAAATATTCAAACCCCAATTTCAATGCCAATCGTGATTCTCCACAATTACTATTTGCGTACAGAAGACATGTTCCGTAAGTAAAGCTTTCACAAGATTCGTTGTCCTGAAGATTGAGCACTGGCGGCTCGTGTCCAAGAAACAGGTGAAGTGCAGTAAAAGATACGGGGCACTTCACCTGTTTCGTGAGTACGAGCCGCCAGTGAGATTAAGACGAACAAGACTCAAAAGACAGAATGAGAAGCTAATGCGGTAGATAGAATCTAAATGGAAACATAAATAACCGTCAATACCGTAATGAGAATTGGGTAAAGAGGTGAATGCTACCCGTTAGTAATAACGTAGTCTGTACAAGCAAAGAAGGCATTCTGGTAAGATGAAAAAATGATTCCTCCTCGGTCAATATTAGTTCAAAAATGATAAATTTGGTCTCAAATAATAGAAAACATTTTGATCTACAATTTGGGACCAGACTTTTCATTTTTGAACCAAAATTGATCGAGCTGTAGCCATTTTCCCATCTTGCCAGAATATCTTCTCTGCTTGTACATGCTATACTTTGTCTATGGTAATAATATTGCAATTCAAGTTGTTGCGGTCAAACAATCGTCCGCAAAAAGTTCAAGGATGATCACGTGGATCAAATGCCAATCGTGAGGGTGCAACAACATTCTTCTATTGATTTTCTTCACTTTTCGTGTTCAAAAGTATAGGAGAGAGAAGGATTAATAGAGAAAGAGAAAAAGAAAATACAGTAATAAAAATGCAGTTTTTACTCATGGGAGGTGATTGATAGTTGCAATAGACCAAGGGAGATGGAGCTTCATCTCCCTAGAGAGATAAAACAAGAGACAATGAGAGAAAAAGAAACAGAGTAAGATTGAGTGACTGATGAGAGAGAAAAGAGAGAGAAAGAGAAAGAGTGAGTAAGTAATATTGAAACAGGGATTACTGTGATAACCTACAGCAATAGAGAAGATGTAGAAATATGGGTATTATATCTATATTTGTGAGAAAAATTAAGCAAGAAAAAGTTAAGTCTTGTTAAATAAGAATGAAACAGTACAGATAATTGTTGCAGTTGAAGCATTCAGAAAAATAAATAATATTGCAGAATGAGTGAGAGAGTGTTCGAGATAAAATAAAATGCAGCTCAGAGTCATGAAGCAAGATATATAATTGAAGACGTGTAATAGCACCGCTACCTAACTGGGAATTTTATGTGGAATAAATCTGGAATGATGCTATTTTAAGAATGGTTAATAGATGGTTGCAACAAGAAGGCCAGTGTATTACTTTTCTGTAAACAGTAAGACGGTTTTAGAAGAGATTGGTGATTGATGAACAAGAATAGTAAGAAATTATTCATGAAATGTACAAAAATGATAATGATCAAAAGAGAAAAAACATATGAAAAGGAAAGCTAGGTGGGATGAGTCAATAATAAATATCGAAGAATAAAAGATAATTTGAAAAAAGTCATGGAAACCTTGGAAAAGTGATATAAAGTTCATTCCTGAAGAATTTATATTACAATACCGGGAGATTAAATTGGATGAATGAGAAAGATTCAATTCAAATCAATTTTTTCTCAAAAAGATAGAAAAGCTTTCCGTTACAAAGTTAAAAATTGAATATTGTAAGGGTATCAAGGAGTTTAAATTGTGTTCGTGTGTGAGCTCAAGTGATTCAAAACAATAGAATTATTAAAAATCCAATACACGAGATTATTGACATTGTCACTTTGTTGAGTAGTTTTAAAGGTGATATTGTGGTAGTTATTCTCATTGAATGTGGAGACGAAATGATTCTCAAACCACAGAAATCTGCTTCACAGGACAAAAAGTCTGTTCCACAGAAATCTTGTCTTTTATTCGAAATAAATGTGACTATCATTCATTTTCACTGAACTATTGACCAGATTCTAGAACGATTAATTCTAGATTAAACCGCTTGCAAAGTTATTCAACTATTAAACTTATATTAAACTGCTTTTTAATAATTTATTATCAAAACAAACACTTCAACCTCTAATTAATTCCGTGACCGAACTAATAACTTTCGTGACTTCAGAAAATTAAAAATATCAAACTCCCTGAAAGAACGACTATCTTTGAACCAGAAAGCCATAATCAACTTATTAACATATAATTCACATTACCATAATAGACGATGCGGTAATGAAATAGTTCAAGGATGTAATAATTACTGTAATTGCATCACTGTTACATATTCTTGTACTTTAATTATTGCTCTAGTGTAGGTGTAGTAGGCTCAAGTGAAAGGGATAAGTGCGGTGAAAGTGAACAAAGGCTTCATTAAAGATCACTGATGGGATAAAACCATCTATTAGTACATGATAAAGGAATACCAATTTGGAAGAATTGGATTGTTTTCTAACAGAGATGTATTTGTGTTACGTCATTGGAATCTGAAAATCATTAACATCACAAAAGCTTAATTGTATGATTGTAGCCTGATAAAAATAATGAAAAACCTCAGGCTTTGAATATTGTATGATTGTAGCCTGATAACAATAATAAAAGCCTCAGACTCTCAATTGTATGTTTATAGCCTAATACAAATAATAGAAAACCTTAAACATAAATATGTCATAAGAAATTTTTGATAATTTTCTACATATTATATGTTACAGTGCAAAAATATACGTATTAATATATTTTATTGTTGCCATCATGGCATCATCGACCACATATAGGTTGTCCAAGCAAAGAAGACCCTCTGGCAAGATGAGAAAATGACTCCAGCTCGGTCAATATTGGTTCAAAAATTATTAACTTGGTCTCAAATTGTAGATCAGAATGTTACCTACGATTTAGACTAGATTGATAATTTTTGAACCAATATTAACCGAGCTGGAGTAATTTCCTCATCTTGCTAGAGGGTCTTCTCTGCTTGGACAGACTATAGCAAGACATCTGTTACAATTTTTACCAACAAGAAACATGCAATACCCACTTTATCTCATCAGTTATTATGTGATTGCTGGTTGCAATCCTTTCTCCTTTTACTTTTATTAAATTTAATCAATCAAACAAATCCTTCCAAAGAATTCAAAACACGTGACATAATCAGTTAGCAAGTTGGAACTCATCATGTGAACCAGCAAAGTCTTTCAAATGACACACTCATCTTCGATGTTTGAAGTATAATTGCGCAATGCTTTCAAATAGAAGGTGTGAACTCAACATTCTAGACTGCAACTGTGATTTTATATGAGCAGATTATGCAATGGATGAGGAGTTCTCAATTCAACTTGAGAATATTATGCTCAATAATTTGCATAGCAAATAAGTAACCCTTTTACTTATTCATGAGATTTTTTTATACTTCTTCTTCTTCTTCTTCTTCTTCTTCTTCTTCTTCTTCTTCTTCTTCTTCCCCCTCTTTTCCTTCTCTTTCACTCAGCCAGTACCGGATTCTTGATTGCAAAAGAAGACTTCTCGTCACCCCTTCTTACTTTGTATTAAAATCTGTAACGTACCACTTCATCGTCCATTCATTCATTTACTATAATGTTACAATAATTTTTTTCAATCAATCATCTAATTTAGTCACTCTACAAGTATCAACCTACGAGTTCATATCCTTCAAACACCATAGAAGAGCATAATTATATCGGAATAAGAGATTACAATTTTTTTGATTTTCCAATGGACGGGATTTTCAAGAATAGACTGATGCCCTTCCTGTATGAAGCGATTCATTTATAGAGCAATACCACAACATCTCATCCTATTACATAATCAATTTCACTTACCTGATAATAACATACCTGAAGTATTCACTGGAGACTGAACTTCATTAGAAATGGTTACACTGGATTTTAATCAATGTTGTCTTGATTACAGGCTATAGGCATCCTTCTGCACCTGTGATCCTATAGACGTATAAACTTTAGACTTGAGCACTGGCGGTCGTGCCTTGAGAAATGTGATGTTTTCTTCAGTATAAGATACGAGCAGCCAGTGGACTTGAACTTCAAACTTTACACTGTAGAATAAACGTTTATTCATTTATCTATAGATTTTACAATGATACTCATTTTCCAATCAATCACGTGTCTGTCAAAATACAAAGACATGTCCCATCGTCTTCTTTCCCAATTTTGATGAAAATATTTGAAAGACTTATGTTCTAATTCACTATTTCAAATTGATTCCACAGATGTCATTGCTCACACTGCATTTCAATCCATATTTTCCTGATTACAGGCCAACCTGGGCATCCTCCTGCTCCTGTTATCCAGCACTCTGGCACAGCAGGAGTCCCAGAGGATAGCACCGCGACAACGACCCCACCAGAGGCGTCTAAAAAAGTCCAGCAGGATACGCAGGACGAAATCCAGGACACTGCCGAAGCCCAATACCCAAACATTCCACAGCAATTCAATGCACCCAACAACTACAACAGAAAATACCAGCCGATACCAGTGGGAAAATTTGGGGCACAATCTCAAAATGCCGATTTCAAATTTGCAAACCCCCCTGTACCCTCACCAACACCGGCTGCTCCTCACTATTCGGCCACACCCCCTTTTCCGCAACAACAATATCAACAGAAAAATCAGCAACAATATCAACAGCAGAATCAGGAACAAAATCAGCAACCTAAGCAATATCCAGTGACCGCTGAGCCGGGACGTTTGGACTTTGTCACACCGATTCCAATAATTCGCTTCGATAAGGTGCAGTCCAACGATGGCAGTTATAAAGCAAGGTGAGGAAGAATTATTCTCGAAGTTTGAATTATTCGAGATGACTATCTAATAGAAAATATCAAATGAAATGACAAAATACTGCCAAACACTGATTTGATTGAGAAATCGATGTACTGGTTTTGAAGATGATATTGTGGTAGTAATAAATATTAAATGAAAAGACAAAATGTTCTTGAATCACTGATTTATAAAAAAATCGAGATACCGGTTTCTTACCAGAGTTTATCAGAGATTACCGGAGATAATTAGAGATCTCTGATGAACTCTTGTAAGAGTTTGATAATGGTGTAACAACCAAAACCGGTATCTCGATTTTTTTATAAATCAGTGATTCAAGAACACTTTGTCTTTTCATTTAATATGTATTACTACCACAATATCACCTTCAAAACCACTCAAAAAGTAATAGAAAATACCCGTCGGAGGAGACGATAAACCGTCGGTCCCGACTACCTGAAAATGAAAATTAGTTATCTCTCAACATCAACCCTCTCATTATTCACGCACAGGCCTATGAGCTCATGTGGCCACCACCGACAGAAAAAAGAACTTTGTAATGGGCCAGTAATCTTTGTATTGTTTAGCATATAGTATTTGAAGAGCATGAGTTTTACACTTTAAATTGCCTGATAAAATGATTGTCAACTTATTGTTATAATAGCATTCCCACTTTCATAATAATAAGTGTTATTGGAAAAAATTACACAATAATTCCAAGCATATGGGTAATAATTAACTGATATTTATTCATTGTCAAATCTTCGTCAAAATCATAATATGAATTCAAATATTCTTAACAGCATGATTTTCTACATTCATAGAAATTATATTGTAATTATTGATCGAGCTGATGAAGCATTCCAAGCTGCATGGGTACAGTTTTCTTCCAAGAAGAGAAATTGAAGGAATAGACTACTAACGATGATAAATGAATATTAAAATGGAACTCTCAAATCGAAGGATCTTGTATCGTATTCATTGTATGAAGTATTTAGCTTGATAATGATATTTTATATTTTCTCACAAGGGAATTAAACATAGTTTAGAATGTTTTCCAAATTTCTAAATGTAAGATAATTCCACTATCAGTCTAAACAGTTCAAAGAAGAGTCTAATGTTGACTTCACTATATTCTAGAGTCTGTCCATCAAGCAAAGAAGACATTCTGGCAAGATGGGAAAATTACTACAGCTCGGTCAAAATAGATTAAAAAATTATCAATTTCATCTAAAATTGTAGATCAGAATGTTTCCTACAATAATTTATAATTCTTGAAGCAATAATTAACAAGCTGGAGTCATTTTCCCATCTGGCAAGAATGTCTTCTTTGCTGGGACACTCTATACCTGTACAATCTACGCATTTATTTGTATAATCTCTACCTGTTTCAATTATTAAACTTCATGAAACTTTGATGCATGTACTAATGAGTTCTATTTGTTCCAGTTACGAAACAGGAAACAACATAGTGGCCGAGGAGACTGGATTCCTGAAAAATGTCGGGATAAAAGACGAAGAGGCCCTGGTGCAGCACGGTTCCTACTCTTACACGGCGCCCGATGGCAGCCTAATCACGGTGACCTACACAGCTGATGAGGGTGGATTCAGAGCGGAGGGCGCCCATCTACCCACCCCTCCCCCCGTGCCACCAGAGATCCAGAAGTCACTAGACATCATCTACGAGCAGATAAGACTGGATGCTGTAAGTACTACTACTCTACTTAGTCGGTCCAAGAAAAGAAGACCCTCTGGTGAGATGAGAAAATGACTCTAGCTCGGTCAATATCAGTTCAAAAGTTATTGATTCGGTCTGAATCGTAGAAAACATTTTAATATACAATTTGAGAACAAATCAATATTTTTTGAACAAATATTGACCGAGCTGGAGTCATTTTCTCATCTTGCCAGAGGGTCTTCTTCGCTTGGACTGACTAAAGCATAGTCTTTAACGAGTCTGTGGAAAGTTATTGATTTGGTCTCAATCGTAGGAAACATACTTTATCATTGAATACTTATTTTCTTTTATAGGGCTACTGTATTCGTTAAAACTTCAAAACTTTAAGGGTACTTCGATTTTAATAATTTGAAGTCTTATCATTGAAATAGGTATCAACATTTTAATTATTGATTAATTTATTTTACTGTTTTGATTGAAAGCACATAAGGAAGCGAATGATAAATTTATCAAAGAAAAATATTGGGAATCATCATATATATTTTATTTCACTGGAAATAAAGATGTTTGAAAAAATCGGAAACTTAATAACAAGCAAGTTGAAGATTTCAGTCATTTTCACTGCTCTACTCAACTTTCTTCAATAATATTCGAAATAGTTCCTAACTCAGCCAGCAGATGGCAGTAGCAATAGGGTGACTTGCTTCGACTTCCATTGGACACGCCTCCAAGCTCCGCCTACAATCAAAATGGCCGAAAACATCACTTAGGAAAGTTTCCAAACTCAACCAGTAGATGGAAGCAGTTGACGGGTGATATTTCAGATTTGACTTGGACACGCCTTCATGCCCCGCCTGCTCTTTTGTTATTAGTTGACAGTGTTTCGTGCGTTCTGTCTTGGAAAACGGCTGATAGCAAGAAAATGATGGATGGTGTATCATACACAAAAAATTACGCTGATTTACTATTGACGATCTTGTGCTAATGTATCAATATTTATTTGCGTATTCAGGCTGACAAGAATCTATCAAGTTGGTATTTGAGAAATTTATTTTTAGAATTTAGACTCAGTTTTACTTAGTCCCAGTGTCTCAGTCTATGTGTAACTTGGGCCAGTACTAGACTTCAATAGTTTCATGCTGTTGATAAAATGAGATGAAATTATGATTTCTCATACTCTATCTTTTATACAATGAATATAATGAGATATAACTCAAACTATTAATGATCTTATACCGACCTCTTGCCAGAAATAAGTTTTAAAAACTACAAAAATTCAGTAAAAATATTAGTATTATAGGATTATTATATGGAGGAGTTTTCATCGGAGACCGGCTTGTAAGAAACCGGCGTTTCTTGGCTTGCTTCATACATTGATAGTTTTTTTTTCAATTGATCAATGAATAATTTATCATGATGAATGAATTTATGCAGAGGAAATATTTTTTGTGGACTCAAGCTGTTAGTAAAATAAGTTTTTTATCAAATAGTGCAAAAATTATTCCAATAGCCCAATTGAATTATTTTAAATCCCCGTTTTTCTGTTGGTCTGTTGGTACGCAGAGGAAACCGCCTATAACGTTTTGACTTCAGCTCACTGGCGGCTCGTACCCACGAAACAGGTGAAGTGCCCGTATCTTTCACTGCACAGCACTTCACCTATTTCGTGGGCACGAGCCGCCAGTGCTACAGCTAAACGAGATGAAATAGATTAATGAATATATCTTACACATTGTGTGCAATGTCGGTTCAATTTCCTTTTTTAGAGGTATAAATATTACAATAACATTACAATATTATTATAATCAGCTTATGGCTTATTAGTGGGGTTTCCCAAGAAGTTCCACAGCCGACATAACCACAATTTGCTATGATGTGGGAAATTGTGATAATTATTGTACTCACAGTGATTAAAGTTTTGGTGAAGTTCTTCTGATTTTAAAGAGCTAAAAACACCAAAAATACAATAGAAACACTAATCAACTCAATTGAGGTTGAATTAAATGTAGATCACTCGATATTATTACAAGATTACAATTAGGAATAATTTAGTAATATATTTATCAAATATAAGAACATATTTTTGACAGATCTTATTCAATTTCTTTGATATTAAAATGATCATTTATGATTTAAATCTTGGAACTGACCCTCTGTCAAGATGGGAAAATGACTCCAGCTTGGTCAATATTGGTTCAATAATTATAAATTTGATTTTAAATTGTAGATTAGTGTTTCCTACAATTTGAGATCGAATTAATGATTTTTGAATCAATATTGACCGAGCCGAATCAATATTGACCGAGCATTTTCCCATCTTGCCAGAGGATCTTCTTTGTTTGGACAGACTGTACATTAATATTGGCATTTTGGTTAATTCAATGATTGTCTTTCAAATTTTACAATATTATAATAATTCATTTCTCTTGTATTTTTTTAGGAAAGGGAAGCAAGGGGAGAGAAAAGGCCCGACTATAACCAGGATGAAGACAACTACCCAACGCAAATTAAATTAAGAAAATAAATTATTGATCTCTAGTTTTAATAATTTCATAAATAAAATCTCAAATAAAATTTAGTTCAACTCTTTTGATGCCCCACACTTTGGTTCCAAGAAGGCACAAGGTATGCCTGTCAAGGTGGTCCAAGCAAAGAAGACCCTCTGGTAAGATGGTAAAATGATTCAAACTCGGTCAATTTTGGTTGATCTGTCTTGTACGGTGGAAAGCAATTTGATCTACTATCGAGACCACATTTATAATTTGTGAATAAATATTGACCAAGCTGGAGTCATTTCCCCATCTTGCCAGAGGGTCTTCTTTGCTTGAACATACTACAACTCCAATGATGATCCATCCTATGGATAAAAATATGAACCATTACCATACTGATTATTATTACAGTACTTGATTATCACTTTTCAGTAAAAAACTGACTCACATTGTGTATTGACAATATCGTTTAGTCCTGTTTTTGGTTTTCATCAAAACGAGAAAGAAATATTCTTGGACAAGGTGATGGTAGGGAAGGTGGATGGAGAAAATTAATTGTTATTTATAGTTATTTCTTTCATAACTATTTCTCATTTTATACTGTCAGATCGTTCAACAGTTAGAGCTGATCATTCAACGATCGGCCTGCCGGTTAAAATATATTTTGGACTGCAGGTTTCCACATCCACCCACAGTTTCTGATTGTCACAGTCAAAACTGTCAGTCAGAACTGTCGGTAGCCTACATGTAGACTCTTAGAAAAGGCAAGAATGAAAAGAAAAATTTGCTGATTGTCAATAATACGTGTTTATTACTGTTCTTAAGCTAATACTGTGCTGAAAGACAGTGGCGCCGACTTTGGGGGGGGCAAGGCACTTTCTGCCCCCTCAATAATCACTCAGGGGGGGCAATGTGTGTATTTTGCCCCCCCCCCAATGTTCATAGGTTACTAAAAAAAATCCATAGATTTTTTGAGCATCAATTATCAATAAGTAGGCCTATTGTAAAAATATTTTTGCCACCATCAATTCCAAAAAGCCCAACTGAAACCAATTTTAAACAATGGACCTGTCTAACTATTTTTATTATACAGTATTCACATCTGGAAACTGGACTATTATAGTGTGAAATGATATAGGCCTACACCCTACAGCATTATTTGCATTACTCAGCTAGACGTCTGGGCTTAGATTGTTATAGCCGGATTGTGATTGCAAGAAATTCTTTAATTCATTCTTTATTTTTTATTTTACGTATAGTTATAGTTTAATAAACTCTCATAGCATGAGAGTTCTCCCACTCTTCTTTCTCTGGAAATGAATCTAATACATAGTCTATATAAATACATATCGAATACAAAATCTAAATAAACAAAACAAATTACATAATAATGGAACTAACATTCATAGCCAGAATTACTTCAGTTTTCAGTTAAATAGTGACGAGAGTGGTCGGTAGCACAATGGCATATTTATAATCTATTCGTGTTTTGTGGCTTTCGTGCAATTTTTTTGTAGCCGTTTATTAATGTTAAAAAGTGAAAATGGTAAAAATTCTAATTGAAAACTGAGTTTCTGATGAGAGTGACTTAGATAATATTATGTGTAAGTTAGATGCAAATGTGCCTTCAACCTACACATTGGAGGAAATTCAGTAACTTAACTGTTACAGTATTAATTTTTTATTTCTAAATATTTTTTTCGTGTTCAAAATTGAAGGAGAAACTTGATTTAATCACTACCTAGAATCACGATTATAATTGCCAATTTGAATAATTAATGATAGGGTGATATAGGGAATTCAAAATAGTTGAATGGATCAGATTATCTCTAAACTACAGAATTGAGCACTAAATCACATGCAAAGATGCAGTCTTACTGCTTGTGTATTCTTGCGTATTTTTCACAAACACCAACCCCCTCCACCATCTTCATGGTGGACTTTGCCCAATATTTTGGTGAAGTCGGCGCCACTGCTGAAAGATAATCCTCTAAAGATTACATGAATTCTTCACTCTTAATCTAATGAAGTGGAGTCCATACGTGATAATTGTAGAGTATTGATTATCACTTGTATGGCATTCCGTATTATCCAGCTTACTAATAAAACAGTTTTTTTTTAATTGTAAAGAAAATAAGAAATTTCAATTTCTAAAGAAAATGTGTACTTCACAAAGTATTCATTCATTTGACAAGATACAATAGGGTAATTCAGGGAGAGTTGCCGCATGTGGGTTAGACGCCGCACCCCTTCTACTTTTCACAGTGATCACCAGAATGCGCTGCCAATGGCAGTAATAGTTAAAGTAGTGGCCATTGAAGACATGTTGTGTTGTCAGTTTACTCTTTTGTTAGTTTTATTCGGTTTATACTCAGTTTTATGAGGTGAGTACAACTTTTATGTGTCAGAAATTAATTTTTAACATCCTAGATTTGTGATTGCTCCATAACTGCTTGATGGATTTACGATTTTTGATTCAACAGTTCTTGTCACTGGCTACATATTCCGACCTGTTGTGCCATCTAGGCTCCCTAGACAAGAAAGTTATGAGGTGCATTGTCTAACCCTGACAAAATGGGACACATGCCGCATTAGAATCTGGTATACATGCCGCATTTTTTTCCCCATAAGGGACACACGTAACTTACATTGATTTAGAATTGATTTAAAAGAAAAAAAGTGTTATTTCTCAAGTTTTCTATATTGCTCTATTATATTGGCTTCATATATTTTGTTTAACTTGATATCCTAGCTAAATAAGTCATGGATTCACAAATATTGAAGGCTATCTTTTTGACACTTCTTGCATGGACTGTGGATGAGAAGATTGACAAATGTAAGCAATATAGTACATAATATAAGAAGTGTTATTTTTGTGTGTTTGATAAATTTCTTATCAATTTACTCATTCTGTTCCACTCAACACCATAAATAAATAAATTGAAGTCAATTTTACCACATGTGGCATAATTCCGCTATGAGTGCAGCATCTCACCCACACCCTATCTGAGAGTTGCCGCTTTGTAGTACTTTTGAAATTGAATTCTCATGCCAGACTGTATTGCATGGATAGTTGATACTCATTGAATACGTTTATACATTCAACTGACTTTTCAAATAAATTTTTACTTTAGTTTTACATGCATCATGGGACTGTGGAGCTTAGTTTTAGAAAATGTGCGGCATGTCTCCCCAAATTACCCTACACTTAATTGTTCAAAACAAAGATCAAGTCCTTCAGAACAGACCAATCGTATTTTGAATAATGTTTATAGCCTAAAAGGTTATGTTTAGAACTGTCCGCATTTACTGCTTACAAATTCAAACTCAAAAAGATTAAAAACAATGATTTATGAATTTGGAATTTCAAAGGTGATGGAAAAATATATGAAAAGATTAGAAAATTCATATTTGAACTCTAAATTTTGAAGCCAAAAATTCTAATTGAATTGCACACTGACTCAATTAAAACTAATTTCTTCACATAGGCTTCAAAGTAAAATATCACTAAGTTTTCAATAGGTTAAACAAAGTTTTTGTAATTTACCAGAAAATTTAATAAACTTATTGTATGGAAGAGAACCAAGACAAAAACGTATTTATCATAAATTCACCTATATATCGTCAGATAATCTAGACTCTTCTGTACTAATAACCTAATGAAATCTATAGAGCTAGGTGCTTGGTGAAGTCCACGCCAATAAATGTTGTGTCAAGCCGATAAATTTGTGATTTTCCATTCAAAACAACAAAACTACAAGTGAAAGTGCTATCTTCAATGTTGAAATTCAGTTGACGTTAGCAAGTATTTCATTCCAATAAATTTTCCCTTCTTCTGTGCCCTCACATATCTTTTCGAAATCCAATCTTTTTTCTCCATCATCTTTTCTCCGTTTTTGATTAGTGTAGAAATCACAAAGTGGCCTAAGAGTTAAGAAGTAAATCAGCTCGACAATGCTCATTAAACTTCCACCAAAAAATAACGAGCATGTACCAATAATTTGAACTGGAATAGAGAAAATAAGTTGATGAATTTATTACAATCATTAGGCCGGTATTACACAATAATACTTCTATCATCATAGTTGATCATAAGGAAAGGGATGAAAATATGATTTCGTATTTACATCTCTTTCCATATGATCAGATATGATCATAGAAATATTATTGAGTGATACCAGCTTTACACACGTTCATTGATGAGTGGTTGGAAAAGAAAATCCAATATATATTCCCATAACGCTAGGTAATAACTAACTAGTGCCAAAAATAAATGCGGTTCCATCTGTTTCTTGTGTGATCCAACAGGTTATAATGTTGAATGATAAGGCTGAGAATGAGAAGAATGTTGTTGAAAAAGTGGTTCTCAAACCATTAATTTATGGAAGAATCAAGATACTGATTTTGGTTGCTACACCATTATTGATCTGAACTGGGAGTCTGAACCAAGGAAATTAGGATAGAGAGGTAAAAATCATCATAACCATAGCCGGGAGAAAACCATGAGTTCTGACGTCATTGAGGTTAGGTTAGGTTAGGTTAGGTTAGGTTCTATTCTAATTACCTTGGTCTGAACTAGAAAAAAAATTTTAGGCCGGTATTACACGATAATCGTTCTATGATCACATCATATGGAAAGAGATGTAAATAATATGATTTTGCATTTTCATCTCTTTCCATAATGATCATAGAACTATAATATTATAGTGTAATACCGGACTTATACTAACAGTTGGGCACCGCTATTGGTAGACGTTTGAACCAATGACAATAAATGTCTACCATTGGCCTAGACAAGCTCCTTCCCAATCAGCGTTTCATTTAAACATTACAAAATGACAATTCGTACATTAAACACAATAAAAAAATCAATAAATAGTTTCAATAACATACAAAGTGAATGTTACGTGCGAATGGGAAAACAACGAAATAAACTTTTATTCTTTCACAAATATTTTATCATTTTGAAATTTATTTTCCACTGCTAACGGACAGATTTGAATGAATTTAACTACAAAGCCTCATAATGTACTATAGTGGAAATGAATAATTTTTTTTAATATGCAGTAAATTTCATTCTTTTGAAAAAAATAGTAAATTACGGAACTCTAACGCTAGCCGCAACTTCAATAATAATAATAATTATGAAACAATTTGATCGTCTGCTATGTATCTTGCCAGAAGCTTCTTTGTTTGGCCTAGTTCGTGTATCAAGTTAGTTTAGTATCAAATTGATACAGTATCAATCTGATACGGTGACTGAGCAGCAAAGCATAAGCAAATAAGGAAAGATATGATAGCTCTAGAATTACATAGATAGAGTAGGCTTCAGCAATGAACTCACTCAATAGCTGCTCAAATGTGAAAATCGGCACTTTCTCATACACGTTCACGAGATTATTCTCGAAATAGATCAATACATGAGTTTCATTAGCAACTCCATCCCTGTAATAAGTCGCAGAGTTAATAAAAGTTCTATGAATAAGACACTCATTCTATTGATGTTTCTTTGTGACTTTTCACCTTCTGAAAGCTTTGGCTAGCTGCCGGATAGTACACTAGAAATGTGTCAGGAGAAAATTGTTTTTTTCGATCCATAATATTAAAACAATATCTTGAATCAATACTTCACGAAACAGTTTATGTAAATCAAATAATGTGGAAAATAATTTATTTTTTCATCAATCCTATGACAAACATACTTGTATAATCATTAGTAGATTAAACAAAAAATAAATATGAAGAGTTAAATCAGGCTATGGTCTATGGTCGCATTTATTACAGCGTGTTTTAAAAATAAAACGGGAATTATAATACTTATATTGATAATACTGGCCTTAGTGATAGAAAGAACAAGCATAACCTTCAGTACTTCTAATACAATTTCAATCATTATCAATATTCAATCATCATCGACTATTCAAATTATATTTTGGTGAGTGCAACAGGCTTATGCCCTATAAACTGCTTGCTTCTCTACTATTTTATATTACACAGCTCAAAATAAAGTTGAATCATAAACTAATATTACAATTCTCACTACAAAATAAAATCTATTTTTTAATTGAAATATAGTCAAAATTTCCACCAAAGGATTGACACTCCAAGAAAAGATCCGGAAGTAATAGTTAATGACTAACTGATTAACTTCAAATTTCTGACTAATCTAGTTGTTGGAGTTGATAATATTATTACACAGTGAAACTCAAGAGCTTCAGTACAAAAAGAATTATTTTTATTTATTCACATTCACAAACTCAGTCCATTCTTAACTCAAAATGATTCCTAACAAACTCAGTGAATGGAGTTGAAAGTTATAAATTCAATCATTTCAATTATTCTGATACCTGATTTCTGAATATGGAATCCATTCACAGACAAAATAAAAAACTTTGATAACTAATATACTTCAACTGTTAATCACCTGTTTTGTTTGCTTGGTTTGAAGTTTGCAGTTGAGGACTCATAGAGGACACTCTCACAAACTGGGGGACACACGCACTGTTTCAAATAATTTGATTCATATCCAAATCGATTTCGACCATTCTCTGCAAGAGATCGATAAAATATTCAACATAGAAACTTCAACAAGGTGAATTCTGTGTCTGTCCCAGGAACCTAATTGAAAACACTGCACTACGACTTTTCAGATGTATTCAATACAGTGACTATAATTTGATTCATCATTACAAATCAAAATCATTGTCATTATTGAGAATATAGATTTGTAATTGACAAGACATCAGATGTGAATGGGAACAGTCAATTGTTTTTGAGAAGAAATAAAATTCAGTATAGTATTCAGAGTGTTCCGAAAAGAGCTGATTTGAGTACCAACATGGTATTCTTTGAGTTATAACAAGTAGTGTATTGGTAAAATGCTGAATTCTCCTGTAAAACGCCATTTTATTTTTTCATGTTTTTCCGTCATCTCTATATATGAAAGCGAAATGGCACTGATTGATTCATCACCAGAACTAAGAGTCCACTGAACCGAATGTGTTTAAATTTGGCAGATATGTTCAGTTGGACGTTTAGACGCGCCCTAAGAAAGGATTTTTGATACTTCATGAGGATAAGCCGAAAGTTGGAATTTTTCTATAGTACTTCAGCGTTTTCTTATTTTTTCCAAAAACTAATCGGTAGAAAAAGTTGATATTCCGTGGGCAGGTTCAGATAAGGTCTAGAAATGTTGTGTTAAGATATTTTTGGAATCCGTTCAAGAGTACACCAGTAATCATTTTTTCAAAATTGTTAATGAATTGCGGGTTGCATATTGCCTTGATACGACCAATCCTCATTGTAAATTTAATGTTTCAGCAAGATTATAGATGAACTAATTTAGAAGATATTGAATCAAGTTTCAAACTATGTCCGATATACTTCCCAAGGTTACGCTCGATATTAGCGTTTTACTATTTGTTGGAATTTTTGGAGTTTTTCTTAGACTTTTCGAGAACAAATTGGCAGAAAATGTTGAGATTTGGTAAACAAATCCAGATTAGGTCTAGAAATGCTGTGTTCAATAAATTTCGAATCCCTTCTGAACGGAATTTGTCTCAGCTTACACTGACAGAGGTTTTGCAGGCGAGTGAAGTGAGCCTGTTTGACTTACTTACACTGCCGATACTGTCGAGGGTCCAGGGGGTGGAGTCGGGGGTCCAGTGTATGGACACTATTCTATGGAATCAGGCGGACTCAAATATAAATATAAAATCTTTCAAGTAGCTAGTAATCTAAGAAATTTTCAAAATGGCAGCCGACTGAAATATTTTTCGAATTTACAGTTGTTTTGTTATGCTTGATACAGCATAATAGATTATTATTATATAATTATATTTCTCGGAACTCAACTAGCCGACTTCCTTATTGGCAATTTCCATTGTTTGTAAAAATATTACGGTTTTACATATTATTTCTTGATTTTCTTTCCAACGTAGCCTACTATAGTCACTAGAATCTATTTCCAATCAGAATAAAAAGCTAAACCAAATAACTGATGAGAAATTAGTTTTAATGGAATGCAGATATGGAGTCGCCACTCAATCAATCATCCCTGTTTTTTAGGTTGAATATACGGCAATGATCTGAACAAGATTTTGATTAAAACGGTGCCAGTAAACAATGAGGCTTCTTAAAAATCAATGAGGACAGTAAAAAATCTTACCCATCCTTTCCACTCTTGACTGTTCTATATTACATTCCAATCCATCTAGAGAGCATTCTTTTTCAGGTCCCACTTTGGAAAAAAAGAAAAAATACACATATATTCCAAGATTGGGAATAAATAATAATCCAACCAGTTGATAAGGGGTACAGACTTCTCGAATCATCTAGCAAAATTCTCAGACAGATTTTTTAACAGAATATGGAAAATTATAATAATAATTATGGAAAATCGAAATACTCTCTTCAAAAATTAGTTACCGGGTTATCTTCAATAATATTCAGAGAGAAGAGAAACAAGACTGGCAATGTTAACTATTATAACTATAATAATGTTGCTATTAATTGAAATTGCAATCATCTCCTGAGGCCCTAGTTTTTTCTTGACAACACAAGGTTGTTTTAGCACCGGAATGACATACCAGTACCTCTTTTCCAAGCATGTATAAATTGAAAAGTGTTCCAGTACTTTTCTGCAAGGCATATTGTATTATATTTGTATTGTATTGTATTGTATTGTATTTCATTGTATCGCATTGTATCTAATCGTATTGTATTGTATTGTATTGCATTTCATTGTATTGTATTATTGCATTATTGTATAGAATAATACTGTATGTATTCTCAGATTTAAAAGTTTAGGAGCCTCATTTTCATGAGACCTAGTATACGGTTTCTTTCTCAAGTTTCTTATTTGAGTTGATGTAAATGATGTATTTCACTCATATCAATTTCGTATTGGGCTTCTATATTTTTATTGTATTGTACATCGTATCGTATTGGATTTTTGTATTGTAATTTATTGTATTGAATTGTATGATTACTTTGGTGCATCCAATTTTATTTATTCTGTGTATCTCATTAACCTTAGTTTATGAATGAAAATAATAATAATAAGTTGATGGATTGAGTTGCTCACATTTGTTCTTATGTTGGTAGATGGAGCAATTACAAATCGGATGATGTTTCTCCTGCATTGTGCAACGGAAAAGGCATTCTGATACTGTGTATAGGAACCCGTTATCTGTCGAGTCAGGATCACGTGACATATGCCTTCTGCACACACTTTCATTGTCACTTTCATAAGTATCATTTTCAACTGACGGCTGAAGCCGAATTATAGTCATTTCTCCATAGGAGGCCATGTTGTAAGATGCTCCATAGCTCGCTAAAGAAGGATGAGAACGTGGATCGAAAATGATTATCTGCAAGTCAAGAAACAATATTCACAGATTATCTTATTCACGTGACAATTCTAGCCAATGATTGTGAAGAGTGTGAAGACCTTTTGGTACACAAGATTGGCATGTCACATAGCCAGATAGCCTACTGTATGGTGAAAAGTGTTTGGAGCTGGGAAGCAAAGTTTCACTTAATAAAGATATTGGGATTTTGTTCATGAAGTGAAGAACCGAGAAATCTCATATAGTACTGATGTGGTATACAACAACATTATAGACTAGACTGCATGATGAGAAGCCTACAGCAGTTCACATAGTCTGTCCAAGCAAAGAAGACATTCTGGCAAGATAAGAAAATAGCTCCAGCTCGGTCAATATTGGTTCAAAAATTCAAATTTTATTTGAAGATATAAAGCAGAATATTTCCTACGATTTGAGACCAAATTTATAATGTTTAAACCAATTTGACCGAGCTCATTGACCGAGTCATTTCCTCATCTTGACAGAATGTTATCTTTGCTTGGACAGACTATACTAACAAGATAGCACCAAATTCCCACAATTTTCAACCAGCATTATTACAGTGAATATGGTGAGAATGAGATCAACACTAAAAACCCCCTTTAAAAGGTGTTCAGGTGGTATTCAAGGTGGCTATGATTTGGTGCAACCAATTTGTGCAAAAATGGTTCAAGGAGACTTATCAAATTGCTACATTTTTGTGAATGAATACACTATTTCTGTGAACAAATACGTATTGTGAAACTCACATGGGCTGCATTGAATTTTATCTCAAACCATCTGTTCAGAGGCATGTGTTCTTCAAGCTCTAAATCCAATTCTAATATCATACCATAGTTTTCACCATTGGAGTCCTGCGTCCAGACGGTCCATTCTAATGAATCGCTGGGAAAGATAATTCATTCAATCCACAAAACACAAGAAAATAAAACACATAACAAACTCCAGAAAATATTGACTTTCAACAGATTAAGGATATCTTGAAATAATGTTCACAATTCACTGTTTAAATCTACATTCTAAACCATGAAAACCTATAATTTTAAGAAAATCTATGTAGCCCAAGCGAGATAACATTCATTCATAGATTAGCAGAATTGAAAATCTATCATACCGAATGCGTTCGAATTTGTCAGACATGTTCAGTTGCACCACCAAGACGCTCATTTAAAACTAAATCTTCCAAACGATACGCTCAATATTTATATATTAATTTAAATAGTATTCAGCGTTGAATTAGGGGATTTTCAAAAGCAATCGACTAGAATATGATGAAATTCAGTACCGGTAGTCAGGTTCAGATTAGAAATGTTGAAATTCTTTTCTAATGCTCTTGAAGTTATACGCCAGTGATCAGGGTTTTAGAAGTAGTGGATGCATTGCGGGTTGCATATCTTGCGTATTAGTCAATCTAACTACTCAATAAAAGCGAAATGGCACTCATTTTATGCCATGGCATGTTCGATTGAACCTTTAGAAGCACATTAAGACCATAGTAATAGATGTATGACATAAATATATAAATCCATTAAATAAGACACTTATTTTCAGGCGTTTTTGAAACGTCTTGGTATTCTCTACTCAATCCTCTTAGTGTGAGGACATGCTTTGTGTAATAAAATTGAATTTATTTGTTGTGATTTCAAATTTGTGGTAATTTGCGACAAACTGTCCTGAAACTCATGCTTCATGAAGTGAGTACTATTTGTGGCACAATTTGGTGAGGCCATCCCATTTTTATTCTATTCTTTCTATTTTTTTCCTTATTATACATCTTGGCAGCAAATGGACATGACTTCAATCAAGAATTTTAAGACAAAATGAATAGCAAAAATCAAACAACAATAAGTTGATATGTTTTGGAGGCTTGTAGCTACTATATCAACTGATTTGTAGTGAATATCTCTGATTGGAAATTAAAATAGCTTCTAAAAGGTTTGATTTGCGGTCTGCAGCATTCAATTTCTCTTGGAAATCTTGATAACCATAGAAGACAATATAATAACCATAGATCTTCATCGAAATAATGTATAATATGACTTCCCATTAAAAAAAAATTTAGTTAGATTTATTTTATTGGTTTTCAATGTCAAAATTGAGTCAATTTTAGTACGATTCCTTCCATGTCAAATTACACCTTCATTAAATAAAAACGTTCACCAACCTGTTATTAGCAAATTCAGACAATATACTCACGAGGATGATATCATAGTGTTTCTTGATACACAACAGCTTCGCCCCGTTGGTAAAAATACTTGCTTGAACATATCCCTGCAAGATGTGAGGGTGTTGAACTTGCATTTTTTAAGCATATCATCACAGCTATGATTCAACTGGAAATTGTGTAAGAAAGACATATTCACTACGATTGTATGCACCAAATAATAATGTATGTACTCTCACAATACTACAGAACTGTTCTAATTAAATTTGTTTTAAAAAATTAGTTCTCATAAATATTTCAATGATAAACCAATATTCCATTAGAACTGTGTAAGCAGTGTAAGCGTGTCCCAGTTATCATGTCCAGTACTGGAGTTACACCTAAAGCTAGTAGTTTGAACAAGTTGAGTATGGAGAATTTGATTTAGACAGCTATAAAATCACTTATACTGAACAATAATGAATTTACATATTACTATCTATGTAATTGTTATATTGCCATATGTAATTGTTAATTGTTAATTGTCATATTGTTAATATGTATTATTACTTATGTAATACTATCTTTATACCTTGCATGTTCATATTTTTCTCATAATCGACCCCAATGTTGCATATGGTGTGGCAAAAAGGATTGGCTATAAGGACTTGCTTATTTCAATGTATCCCAACGTATATTTTTTCGTATTTTTATTTATTGGATACGTGATAAGCAAAAGCCTACAGGAATTAATAAAAAATAACTAAAGGCTATCTAGATTGAGCGAAACTGTCACATTGCACTGTACTTCATCATTAAAATATTGAAATTTCTATTATTGATCAATTTATTTTATTAGTTTGCTTGGAAGCATATAAGGGAGGGAATGATAAATTTTTCAAAGAAAGATATTGGGTAGGCCTATCAACATAAATATTTCATTTCACTGGAAATAAAGATGTTTTAACAGAAAATCGGAAACTCAATAAGAAACAAATTGAAAATTTCAGCCATTTTCACTGCGCTCTACCCAACTTTCTTGAATAACTTTCGAAATAGTTCCGAATTCAGCCAGCAGATGGCAGTAGCAATAGGGTGACTTGCTTCGACTTCCATTGGACACGCCTCCAAGCTCCACCTACGATCAAAATGGCCGAAAACAATGGTTAGAAAAGTTTCCGAATTCAACCAGTAGATGGCCGCAGTTGACGCGTGGTGTTTCAGTTTTGACTTGGACACGCCTTCATGCCTCAAATAGAGCTCAAACTATTCATGATCTAATACCGACCTATTGCCAGAAAAAAGTTTGAAAAACTACAACAATTCGTTAAAAATATTAGGGAAATGTTTTTATCGGAAACTGGCTTGTGATTGGTTGACAGAGTGTAAGGTGGTTGTCAGCCAACAATAGTATATTGTACTATACTATAATATACTATATACTATTGTACTATACCATAGTATATTGAATTTAAGAGGGTCGTTTCTTGGCCTGCTTCATACATAGATCGTGGTTTTCGATTGATCAATTATGATGAATGAGTTTATGCAGTGGAAATAATTTCTTGTGGATTCAAGTTGTTGGTAATATAAATTTTTCAACAAATAGTAAAAAAATTATTCTTATAGCCCAATTGAAATTTTTTAAATTCCAGTTTCGCATCAGCCGCCGCGGCGCCCCCTGAGCGGCCGTACACCCCGCACACCCCACGCGAGGGCCCTGTAGTGTGGAAATTTCTCTCACAGCAATAATTTTTAATATTTTAAATGATATATTGATATTTCTATTCTACCTAGTAACATATGCCTGTATTGTACAAATTTTCAGTTGAATTTCTAATCAATTTGAATTTCACAAAAAATTCAAAATTCAAGACCCTGAAACTAATATTAAAAAAATAACTGTCTAATCATTGTCTAAAATCATCATCTAATGTCACAATCATTTGCTATAGTCTCTTCAAGCAAAGAATGCAGAATGGAAAATTGACTCCAGCAGAATAAATATTGGTTTCTAGTTGTAGGAAAAATTGTGATCTACAATTTGAAACAACATTTATGGATTTGGAACCGATTTTTACCGAGATAGAGTCATTTTCTCATCTTGCCAAATAATGTCTTCTTTGCTTGGACAGATTATACATGGCTGATGAAGCTCTTCTTCAGGAGTGAAATGCCTTCCATTCTACTGATCCAAAAATTAATCAATTTAGAATAATTACAGTGAATTACACTTCATCTTTCTTGAATGATTAATTTTTGTATCTCAGATTTTTCCGAAACATGAACTGTCACAATAATCTTACCTCTGTTATGAGGCTAGTTAAATTATTGCTTTGTCCATTTTTTTCTAAAACATATTTTAGAAGATCTCTCTTCTTGCTTTTCTTGTATGATCTAATTGTGCTCTCAATGTCCAAATTCATTAGTATCTCGTACGTCTCATTGAAGCTCAGATTAGCTTTACCTTTCCTTCAAATAAAAAAAGCTTCCAGTATATTCCACCTTTACATGAAAATTATCAACTTACATAATATTAAGCTATATAAGAATAAATATTTACCCAACAAGACCCAGCATCGCTTATGGCAGATCATACTGATTGCATGATTGAATTTTGGACTGATTGAATTGTTATATCTTACTGATAATATTAGTTAGTTGGGACAGACGGCTTATCGTCTCCTCCGAAAGACGGGGTGAACGTATTTATGTGATATTATGCTGTGGTAATGCTGAAAGGTTGTTGAGAATTATAACTCTCATAGTTTAAATTTGCTCTCAACACTTGGTGAACAAAGAATCTGAGTATAGAAAGCCTATTCAAGATAGAAATTTTATAGTCTTCATTTTACACTCTCCATACAGCTTTGACAATATAAACTCTTCTGAAAAACCTTTTTAATAATTATAAGAAACTATAAAGATCCATAGGTATCTATAGTAAAAGTATCTATATTATAAAGATATCTATAGTAAAAGTATCTATAGTGTATTGTGCATTTATAGTGTATCTATAGTGTATCATAACACGTCATCACTGTATATAGATCATATAAACAAGAATCATCTATATGGTTATACTTACATTCTATTTGCCATTCTCACCAATGCTGATTTCTTGACTGAATTAACATTACAAATAGCTATTCCAGGAAATGGTACATTGGATACATGCAAGGAGTCTGTTTTCATCACTGTAACTCGATCACCTTTCCAATATGTGTAAAAACTTGATGTAATGCTCATCAAAGCCAGGAACAGGCAAATTAGAATGACAGTGGCTGAGAAAATTCTGAAATTTCAATAAAATTACTTCCAGCACAGTTCTCTAATTTAGTTATCTACTCAATACAATATTAATGTGATTTGTATTTTTCTATGTGTTACCCGCATGCGCCCATAGGCTTGTACATGGGTAATAAGAAGGACGATGATGTTGATGATAATGATGAGAGATGAGGACTGCTTCTAGGTGTTCGGGACCCAAGGCGTTTAGATCTCCAGGTAAACCGATTGTCTCGAAATTATGGTCCACTAGTTCTGACGTCACTATTTTCCTACAGTGTCACACTATAACGACCAAAACAAGGGCTCTATAAAAAGGGTGTAGACGCAGCATCCGCCATTCTGTGGTCAACTTTTAGCGCCAGGTTTGGATTCATATGTATATTTTTCATGATAGAGACGATCAACAGATGTTAATCTAGTATATTTATACTTATACTTCAGGTTGATACAAGGAAAAAT
Organism: Sogatella furcifera; assembly: GCA_017141385.1. Lineage (NCBI taxonomy): Eukaryota > Metazoa > Arthropoda > Insecta > Hemiptera > Delphacidae > Sogatella > Sogatella furcifera. The sequence goes on from CM029556.1 coordinate 22,056,091, forward strand.
CGGATAGTAATTGAACTAATAATTGTTATGAAAGTTGAAGGATAAGCATTTGAGCATCGATTGTTCAATAGTTCTTATACCGTTAAATAATCCCAAGTAGTACAATCTGTCCAAGCAAAGAAGGCCCTCTGGCAAGATGGGGAAATAACTCCAGCTCGGTCAATATTGGTTCGAAAATCATTGATTTTGTCTCAAATTTTAGAAAACATTCTGATCTACAATTTGAAACCAGATGAATATTTTTTGAACCATTATTGAGCGAGCTGGAGTAATTCTCTCATCTTGCCAGAGGTTCTTCTCTACTTGGACAGACTTTACCAGCAGTATCGTTGTGTCATGTTCTAATATAAATTTGTTTCATTATCCAATGAGAAGGTATAGGTTCATATCGGTATGAAAGAAGAGAAACAATTAGTAGGAGTAGTAATATCGTTCACATTTTTGACAGTGGTAAAGAGTAGACGATTGTGCATTCCCATAACTCAATTATTGACAATTGTCACGTTCAGGAGAAGATTAATCACAATGAAATTGTCTTACCTCTGGAAAGAATTGTGATTTGGGTTCAAAAGATTTTTCAATCCATGGATTGAAGACTTCTGAAGATAAGTGTGGAGCAGGTTCTTCAGAATTCTTGATGTCGTTTTACGTCCGGTTCTCGTATTTTTCTCTGAAATCAATAAATAATTATTGCAATATGGTAATAGTTTTCAAGGAAATTCACTACGGTATTGCTTCTGAATCTAGTTACCATGAATATTTCTCATATTGAGTTATAAATAACATTGTATGTAACAGATATTTTAAAAATATTAGGCTACTAGATACGTATTTCAATCAATCACTATCCTTAAAGTGGAAAATCTATTTTTTGTTTAATGAGGATTTCTATTGGCTGAATCGCTGAAAAAGATTATTTAAAGGTGAAACAATTTTATCAAAATTGGAAGTTTTTATCACAGAGGAAGTCTTTGGCTAACGCCTGTTTTTTCGTTCCTCCAATTGTATTCTTTCAATGGAATAAATAGATAAATAAATAATATAATATTATCAAACCACTTACGACGATTTTCCTTTCTGAGTTCAGCTGGATAGAGCAATCCTACTCTGGTTATTACTACTTTTTGGTCCATATCAGTAACAATATCAAATTTATGAAAGATGAAAGAATTATTAGATATTGCAGTATACCTACTGCTGGATAATTGATGATAATAATTATGATTATAATTAATTACATTTATGATTTACTCCTATGTAGCATAGATTTAAACTTTGCAGACCAATAATTATTCTTAGTGGAAATCAGGGAATGTATGAAATACAGTCCAGTGTACACTCCTGCAAGGAATGATATTGGGAAATATTTTTTGAAAAGATAATCTTTTCGAAATATTCCACACAAGATACATAAATCAAAATGTTTACCCACAAGTCAATATTGATTCTATCAGGACATACATTGACTCAGTACAATTCTTTAATAGTAATGTTCTTGAAAGAGAAATAAGATTTCAACACACAGATGCAAAGAAATTTCCAATTCAATACTTTTTCCCCATCTATCTCAATATAAAATCTTGAAATTATACAGATAAAAACTCTCTTTCAAGAAATTCCCGTAACAGATCCCTCAATAAAGCAATCAAATAATTTGACACCTTCAAAATCTCTTTACCTCATCAAGAGCCAATCAAAAGTTTTGTTTTTTGTAACGTCATACGTCAATCACTAACAAAACTGCAGATTTATCTAGTTTGAAGGATCCATTCATCCCGGTGTTACAATCTTGATTTTGAGAGTTGTGTTAGTATTTATGTTAGGCTTTAAATACCGGAACAAAAATAGCGAATGGAATGAAGACTATCTCATTTCTTGTCCATCAAAGTCATAGCTGGGGGAATGGAGGTGGGGAAAACAAATATTGCATTTTGCTACTGACAAGCAAGGGTGTTGAATCAATCGATGTAACACGTCATTTGGGAGCTGCATTCAGAAACCATATTTCATTCAGAAACCAGACAATAAGTTGAAAAAGATCAAAAATAGATAGCTGAAATACGTCAACTAAACTCCCCTTCCATCTAAACAACCTATAAAATAGAACAAAATAATATCCAATTATTATGTCCTATTCTATGATAATATTCTTAAATTTTTATACTACAGTAGTTGGAAGTTGAAAGACTCGCTTGGAATTATTATTGAAGTAGATTTATCTAAAACGTGATGCACGAAATCATTCACAAAAAAATTAAAAAAAATAAATAACTTTGATGTCGTCATAAATCCACTCCATTTCTGATACAAGCCCTCAATGTATTAGAAATATAATTTTGTGACATAATTAAATCTCTTTAATAATGGAAAAAGCCCAGAACATCAACATTCATTCAACAATGTTCATTGGAAAACAATAAATTAGAAAGATCACATGACAGACTTGAAAAAGAGAGCAATAATAATAGTTCGTATTCCTCATTATCATGTGACGTATTCTACAGTCACTGGAATAAGAGAAGGCAGTCTCTGCTATCTAGCAGCGAAAATTAGAACTACACCTCAAGAATATGGATGGGGGCAAATTGTAGGTAGATCGATACTTTATGGGTTGATTTTAAATTTGTCGATATCGACATGCAACTTAGCGACTATTTGATACTTTTCCTTCAACTTAAAAATGCTACTTCATCAAAAAAGCACAAAATGAGTTGAGGAACCGATTTATGTTACTGTGCTTGTGTAGAGTTAATATTTGAAATGTTCGGTGTTCTCTTTTAAATTTAATAAGATTTCTCACGAACTTCCATAATGTTTGAGATTGAATTACAATTTATAAGCAATAATTTATTATTTTATTATGTTACAACTCTAGAAGAATCCTTAGTATATCATAATAATTATGTCATAAACTATTTGGAAATATTGATAGAGGTTCAACTATAAGTATAATAACAGAGAATATTCAGTGTGTATGATCAGTTGGTTGATTAAAACTCTTTGATTGAAAATATGAAAAATAGGTAAAAATCCTATAATGGTCACTTAACGATCATTTTTGCTATTTTTTGCTATTTTTTTGCTATTTTTAGTGATCATTTTTGCTATCATTTTTGATCACTATTGCGATCATTTTTTTCAGATTCGCTATTGCCGTTGAGAGGGACTAAATTCTCGTAGTTCACCATTTGGACGCTAGATGGCAGAAGCTATCACTTTCATAACACAGTATAGCCTGTCCAGTGTCCAAGAAACTAAGACATTCTGGAAAGATAGGAAAATGACTCCAGCTCGGTCAATATTGATTCAAGAGTTATATATTTGATATCATATTGTAAATCAAAATGTTTCCTACAATATGCAATGAAATTCATAGTTTTGAACCAATATTGATCGAGCTGAAGTAATTTACCCCTCTTGCCAAAATGGCTTCTTTGCTTGAACAAAATATAGTCATATGAATATTAATAGTAGTTGAATTTTTTATATCTAACCCAAGAAACGAGTAACAAACTTGAGAAATTTACACTATGAAATCACTCTTGGGTGAGTGACCAACAAGAAATTTAGACGAGGTGGAACCACAATATCATTCATCACTGACAAAAATCGATCTAAATATAGATTAAAGTTAAAAGTGCTGTTCACTTATTGAAACAAACAGCCAACCAGCTCACTACAGTCCGCGAACATATTTTTTCTCGTTTATTGTTTCAATTGCGACTTGATAGCAAGTATTTTAAGCAAAGGTGATGATGGCTGAGTGAGTGATGATGTTTACATGGTGAATGAAAGATGATGAAAGTTTACATTCAAATTTTTGATAAAAGTTCACTGTTCACAATGAATATCTAACCAAAAACACGAAATAAAAAAGTTTGAAAACTTTGAAAATTTGGAATCAACTAGAAGAATTTCAGAACAAAATAGAAACATTGATGTTCATAATGTTGTTAACTTTTCGATGCTTCTACCTACACATCGGTCTTCCAATGTTTTTTCAAGGAAAATTATGTTTTATACTTCCATTCTCATTATAAATTCACAAAATTAGGTTCATAAATTTTATCACAACTTCACAACTATTATTTTTTTCAATAATAATAATTTTATAACAAAATTATCAATGAGTTCCAATTTCTGCAACCATTAACCATATTAATATCATACAGGATTATTTATGAAATAATTTACACATTAATAAGATCCACAAAGTTTAATTGAAATACAACCTTTGTTTCCACTTACCCAGATTATGGATAAGTTCCACAACATCTCTGATAAAAGTGTGAAAATTTAAGAAATAGATAAGCTAAAAATCGATGATGGAATGGAATAACGATGTTTCAAAACATCGACATTCTACCTCTAATGCTTTCAACTTATCGATGTTAAAATTAAATCGATCTTCTGTCTCTCGATACCCATCCGTACTCTTTACATGGTAACGGTGTTTCTTCTCACAGGTATAGTACGTTAAAGCAAAGAAGACATTCTGGAAAGATGAGAAAATTACTCCAGCTTGCTCAATAATGGTTCAAAATTTATACATTTGGTCTCAAATCGTAGAAAATGTTCTGATCTACAATTTTAGACAAAATTTGAAATTTTTTTAAACAATATTGACTAAGCTGGAGTAATTTTCTCATCTTGCCATAATGTCTTCTTTGCTTGGACAGACTATACATAGTTTACCTTGTTACTCCATTCAATAATCGTCTCCCAATGCCATCAATTACTACAGCTTCTCATCTCCTGTCCAGTTTAGGGGAGGTGAGCTATGAATACACAATAATTGCATCATCATTATAGCGGTCTTACAAACGAAGTGTATTTGGTGACCTCACCTCACCTCTGCGTGAAATGCTAAAATAGAAAATGCTAACTGAATTCAGCATTTCGAGATTGAAAGGTTGTGCGATTTTAGTATTATTTACCCCCCCCCTTTCACTCATCCAATCCTCCTTCTATTCTATGAAATATGAGGAGGTCACATCATTTATTTTATTATCACATTTTTAACACTCCATCTTGATAATGTTTCCTCGCCTAACTGTAGTCAGTATAGTTCAAGGACAGTGTTGTAGAAGCTTTGAGATTTTCTCTATAAATGTTTTCTCAATATCCATTCATTTTTGAATGAATGAGTAAGGTATTTGATTTATTGAAGTATCCGAAGATTAATCATTAAGAAACACTAGATGGGAAATTTGATTGTAATCCGTGTGAGATTGATTGCAATGGTACTATTTATGCCATGTAATGTAATGGTAATGCTGTTTATTTGATTGTAATATTGTAATGGTATGAGATCATTCTATTTTCAAGTTTGTGAATTCAGGTAGCCTATAAAAATCAGGAAGTCCGGTCCCCCTAGGTGTCTTAATCATAAAAAAGTTGAAGAATTTGATTTTTTTAGAATAAAAAATTGGTGCTAATGGTTCCCAATGCCTGGGTAATACTAAAGACAATCTACTCTTAGAGTGGGCCTAGATTGGCTTTGGTGTATTACTCACAAGGTAGATTGACTTTGGTGACAAGTTGACATTGAACTAGGTAAGGTTCTATAGACAACTAAAGTTCTATACAAACCTTGGGTTTCACCACCTACTTACATTGATTAATCATTTATTTACATAATCCATTCATTTATGAGATGAATGCGGTATATTTGACAGCCGCCATCTTGAAATTCTTAAATATGGACAACATAACCTCAAAAAACAGAATGACGTCATATCATCCATACGATGTATTACTGTGGATGGTGTGTATGTTCTATAGATAGTAACAATGTTGATATAGGCTGGGCAGTGCGCCTCACCTTAGAGTGGGCTAGATTGGCTTTGGTGACAAGTTGACATTGAACTAGGTTTTACCCAAGGTTCATATAATAGACAACTGAAGTTCTATACAAACCTTGGGTTTCACCTACCTACTTACATTGATTAATCATTTATTTACATAATCCCCATTCATTTATGAGATAGAAACACATAAAAAATTCAAAATTTTAATTACAACACTGTAGTAAAACTGATATTAATAATGCTCATCTAAATAACCACTTGATTCAGCACACCTAGATTACATACTACATAAAATACTTCTAAATAGCATCATTGACTTGAGCATTGTGATTTATTTGGATTCAAAATCCCATCTTCATCAGTCGGCATTCAATGAATCCAATTTGAATAAATAATGTAAATATTTCAATAGTAAGATATAGTAACAAATCCTCCACAAATAACATTAATTGAATAAATAATCGCTTGACTTAGCACGCCTAGATTATACATCCTAGAGATATAACATACTTCTACATAGCATACTTGACTTGATCATTGATTTATTAGGACTGAACAATCCCTTCATCAGTTGGCACTCAATAAATCCAATTTGAAGGAATAATGTAATTCCTCCAATAGTAAAATATAGTAACAAATTCTTCACAAATAACATTAACCCAATGTAAATAATCGCTTGATTAAGCACGCCTAGATTACATCCTAGAGATATAATATACTCCTATATAGTATCCTTGACTTGAGCATTGATTTATTTGGATTGAACAATCCCTTCATCAGTCGGCACTCAATAAATTCAATTTGAATAAATAATGTGTGAATCCTTCAATAATAGTAACAAGTCCTTCACAAATAACTCTAATCCGTACCAATTATTCGCATTCCAGTGTTACTTCTTGGATGGAGTGAAAATACATACTACAATCCACACGCAAGCTGAGAAGACACTTCGTAACAACACACTTCAAATCATAACGGAGTGTCTTCTCAGCTTGTACGAGTAATAGTATTTTATATACGGTAGAAGTAAGAAGTGAATGTACAGTAAATTATAATACTTTATCTCTTTAAAATCAGACTGTGGCTATCTGTCTTTCTATAAAGGATTAGAAATAATTAATGCAATATGTGATACATAACGTGGTAGTTGTATTCTTATAAGCAGGATACTACGATACATTCTAACAATAATTATTGAATTTGTTGACTTTCAGAAATAACTGGACGTAATATCACGTGACAAGGTTACGAGTTCAAGGTCACGTGACAACAGATCAATAGTTCACTGTCACTTTAATCGATGGTCATTGATCGCTATCATTGACTATGTTGATCACGTTCTGTAATCAATTGATCTTGATCAACTTTCGAGATGTGTGTGGAATATCTTAGTACCATTGATACAAGCCTTTTATTTGTCATGATATGTATGTTATAGAATACAGCCTTTGTGACACCTTGGTACTTTATGAGCTGCTAAACAGCTGATAGAAAGTAGCGTCCAATAGGAGCTACTAGTAGGATCTCAATATTAATTTAGCCTAATTTATATTATATATTCTATTATAATTATATAATCGCCTGCATCTCAATATTATTCGCTATTTTCATTAGCTGAATTTATTGGATAAACATTGTATTCATTTATTTCCAATAAAATTGATTGTTTGATCATTTTTTGTTTTATTCTCATTCTTTTTCGACTCTTTTATATTATACTCTTCTTCTTTTCAATAGAGTACTCTTATAGAGTATTGAAATATTATAACCTTATCTAATTTTAATTTTCATAACATTATTTCGCCCTTCACTTTTTGAATTTTCCAAAAACTTTTGATATGACTTTTTGATTTTTTAATTTTTGAAGACTTTTTGATTTTTCTTCTTGTTACATCTTCTACATTATAATCATTCTTATTTTCCTTCTCTCAAATTTATTCCTTCTTGTAATTTTGCTTCCCACTTCCTTTCGCCGCTTTTTTTCTGCTTTTCCTCATCCCTTATGCCTTATTTATGGACAATTTCACAGTCTGATAACCATCTCATGAGTCATGATACTTGAGTCACTCCATCACGGATCTGTTATGTTTTATAATGCCTTTCACGTTTAAATTTATTGAATCATTCATTAGAATTGAATGCATTTCTGACATTGAAGAGACTACTCAATCGTTTTTCTATTATATTATACCTTCTAGTTTTCTCAATTAAAATGCATTAATCATGTTGTACATCTTCTGTACATCTCCAAGCATGACAAGGCCTAGTCTGACATTGATGCCTCTGTATGGCTGTGATGTTATAAGGCTACGTTATTTTTTATGGTTATTGCAAGCAACGGGTTCTCAAGAATATAATGACGATTAATTGATACATTATCTGTTACTGTTCCTTTGGATTTGATTAAATGTTTTTAATCACCATTATCCCAGGATTAGTACTAAAATGTGCTGAAAAATAACGGATGAATTATTTTTCTAGAATTCATTGGTGTCCTACAACAGTCACTGGCGACTCGTGCCCACGAAACAGGTGAAGTGCCCGTATCTTTTACTGTACAGCAATTCACCTGGTTCGTGGTCACGAACCACCAGTGCCAACAGGTCCTATTTTCTTTTAGATATGTGAAAAATGATTTAGGATTGAGGGTGATATGGAATTAATTCATTCATAAATTGTAAAGCTTTCAATAGCAGGGGGACCCAAAGGGTTGTTCCATTTCGACATATGCATACAATTTTATCCAGATGGGAACATGGAGCTCCATGTACATTATAGTGCATCCACACTTTGAAAGAGTAGTTTTAAAACAGATATTTTTTGTTTCAGTACATTATTCCAACTACATGAACCGAAACACGTCATCATGAATTACGAATTAAAGTTATCATGATCGATATCGAGAATATTGAATCTTGACTTTAAATTTAGAGCAAGAATTTGCTTTAGACACCATGAAATTTTGTCACAAATATATTCAATAATAGTTTTGAAGCCAAATTTATCTTCAATAAATATTCGTGTTAATCGTTGAAAATTCATTTTCCATTAGCAATGACACAGCGGTAGAGCTTCATTAGCTCATAGCAGATTCACTTCCGTTAATATGAATAATAAAACATAGCTTTTATCTAAAAATTACTTATCTAAAGAATCTACAGAAAAATTCCATCTCCTACGATAATAGCCCTACTCACTATACTTACTCTATCAATTTTCCAATACACCACAATTTCACCTCAAGGCTGTTATGTCACAAAAACTCAAACGTTTTGTACTAAATTATTAAACGCACTTGGCAACACTGTCTGCGGTTGAAGAGTGAGCACACTGGTGTCATTTTTATTAGCAATTATGACTGTTTCAGGCATTCCTTCATTAATTAATATTTTTTACAGCACTGCAGTGTTGGAGATAGACACTAATCCGCAGATTCGAAGCGATGAGAAGAAGTTAGTGTTGGCTGTCGAAATAATTAGCTGTTTCTCCACTGGAATTTTTATTACTCAAGCGTTGGCGATGCGATTATTGTCCTTTTCCAAGAAGCTGCAGGATGAACAAGAGCTTTTAGTATTGTAACTAAAAGGACGGATTCAAAGATCCGCACTGGCGTCTCGTACCCACGAAACAGGTGAAGTGCTGTACAGTAAAAGATACGAGCACTTCACCTGTTTCGTGGGTACGAGCCGACAGTAAAGATCTGAAGATTCAAAGATCCTTACACCCGTCAACCGAAGTTTATTGTGTGATGAACAAGATAATCTTTCTTATTGTAATTTCAAGGAGAAAAATTATCTGGTTAAAACACATTAAAAACTACATAGATGAATTTCTTTTTTGGGCGCTTTTCTTTTAGCTTTGTTTTTTAAAGTTGAATTAATCATGATTCCTTGTAGATTAGAAAAAAAACTTCGAGTTCAAAAAAAACTCTCAAACTAGAGGAAAAATCCACAGATTTCTTATGATTTTGAAAGATATATGAATACATTACGTATAGTAAGAACACTCTGCCAGAGACTGAAGAATGTAGCACAGCCTACGAAATGTCTCCAAAATTAGAATGTAAGTTTATATGTGTTTTACCTCTACATGAATTGTTTTGTCTATTCACCTGTACAAAAAAGATATAATGGAAGAATTATTAGATATTACAGTACACCAACTGCTGGATAATTATTAATTAGAATCTCCATATATCTAAGTCCTTAGTTGCAGTAGTCCTTTCTGTATTCATATATCAATATATGGAGATTAAAATAAATAATTATTAACAAGGATATAATATATAAATATTCACTTTGCTTATACCAAACAAATGATTGTTCTCCCCATAACGTTTCATAGGAGAATCGTGAATCCCATTGAATTTACTCTACGGATAGAATTAAATTACAAAATTGATCATTAAATAGTTTTAAAAATAATAGCGTGCACCTGAATGCAAAAATATGGTAACACGCAAGAACGTTTGAATATGATAGTTACACTGAGGTAATTTAGGACAAAATCCAGACATTTCCTCTACACGGGTAATTGTGGATGTTCAATTACAATCAATTACTTTGATAACTCCTCTAGTATACTGTATAGAGAGAAATGCATGCAGTTCAACCTTAGAACGACAGACGATGGTGAAAGTTTGGAAGAAATAATCCGGCATACGAAGAATGGATAAGAAGAAGACAACCAAAAAGAAGGAAAAGAAAATAAGAGCAAGAGGTTGAGGCCAAGGTCTTCAGTTACGTCATTCTTGAAAAGTAGTATTGTTACTATTGCTGTGAAAATAGGACTCCAGACACTGAAACTTATTTGCACTATCTTATAAATGAGTTTTTTATCGATGGGATACAACATTATTATTGAGAGTAGTTTTAGATTACATTAGATTAGTATATTAGATTATATTAGTTTTTGTAGTATTAGATTATTATTAATAGTAGGCTACTTACAGTATTGCGAGATTGGGATATCGAAATTAATAAAATTCGATTTAATTGAGGATATGTATCAGTTTTTTAAATTATCAAACTTGTATAAAATTTATAAAAGACTTCTCGAATTCAATTTATTCAAGGAAAATCTGAAAAATGAATCTTCATCTTCGACCAACTTGAATAGTTATTCTTGAGAACCATCTAACACAGTTTGAATGTAGTAATGAGTATAATACTGTATATTAAATAAGTATCGATTATTATTCTTGATGATCTAAAAAGTAATCTATATCTATAAAAGCGAAATGGCACTGACTGACTGATTGATTCATTCATTTATCACCAGAACTAAAAATCTACTGAACCGAATGCGTTCAAATTTGGCAGGCATGTTAAGTTGGACGTTTAGACGCGCGCTGAGAAAAGATTTTTGAAACTTCATAAGGATACGCCAAATATTAAAGTTTTTCTATAGATTTTTGGCGTTTTCTCAATTTTCTCGAGAATCAATCGGTAGAAAATGTTGATATTTGGTGAGAAGGTCTAGAAATGTTGTGTTAGAATATTTTTGAAATCCGTTCAAGAGTACGCCAGTAATCACTTTTTCAAAATTGTAAATGTATTGCGGGTTGCATATGTTCCGCCTTGAAAAGACCAATTCTTTCTGTAAAATCAATGGTTCAGCGAGATTATAGATGAACTAATTTAGAAGATATTGAATCAAGTTTCAAACTATGTTCGATATACTTCCCAAGGTTACGCTTAATATAAACGTTCAACTATTTTTCGGAGTTTTTCTCACATTTTTCGAGAACCAATTGGCAGAAAAATTTGGTAAACAGGTCCAGATTAGGTCCAAAAATGCTGTGCTCAATAAATTTCGAGCCCCTTCTGAACGGAATTTGCAGGCGAGGGAAGCGAGCCTGTTTGTCTCACTCACACTGCCGATACAGTCGAGGGTCCAGGGGGCGGGAGAAGGCGAGCAAAGCGAGCCTGCGGGCTAGATATATATATAATCTCTAGATTTTTATCTATATTTAAATTTATAATATAAAGTGAGGACGAAAGTTTACAGAGGTACCCTATGAAAATCAAATTTCTATCAAAAGAGGATGTAAAAATACAGGTGTAAATTTTCTACAATAATAATTGATATTCACTGAACATTTCTTCACATTTTAGAGACATTCCAACTCAATGGCCACTGTTATTCCAGCGAACAAATTGGTTTTCCCATCCTTGCAACCTTCATTGGTTGTAGGCCTACTCTAGCATGCACAATAAAAACGCCCATAAACTATCACAAATGGCATTTTGATGTAAATTTTCACGGTAAAGATCAGAAATTCTTGTGGAGTATTCTTCCGAATTGTAAATTTCTCAATGTTTTGACGTACTATTATTTACGTTTTTGAAAAGTGAATGGAATTGAGAAGTGGTTGAAGGGTGAGAGAAAAGAGAAGAATGTGAAGAAAGATCAGGAGGAGAAGAAGAAGAAGAAGAAGAAGAAGAAGAAGAAGAAGAAAAAGAAAAAGAAGAAGAATAAAAAAAAGAAAAAAAGGGAAGAATGTGAAGAGAGATAAGGAGGAGAGGGAGAAGAAGAAGAAGAAGAAGAAGAAAAAAATAGAAGAATGGAAGAAAGATAAGAAGAGGGAAGAAGGAGAAGAAGAAGAAGAAGAAGAAGAAGAAAAAGAAGAAGAAGAAGAAGAAGAAGAGAGAGAAGAAGATAAGAAGAAGAAGAAGAAGAAGAAGAAGAAGAAGAAGAAGAAGAAGAAGAAGAAGAAGAAGAAGAAGAAGAAGAAGAAGAAGAAGAAGAAGAAGAAGAAGAAGAAGAAGAAGAAGAAGAAAGAAGAGAAGAAGAAGAAGAAGAAGAAGAAGAAGAAGAAGAAGAAGAAGAAGAAGAAGAAGAAGAAGAAGAAGAAGAAGAAGAAGAAGAAGAAGAAGAAGAAGAAGAAGAAGAAGAAGAAGAAGAAGAAGAAGAAGAAGAAGAAGAAGAAGAAGAGAAGAAGAAGAAGAAGAAGAAGAAGAAGAAGAAGAAGAAGAAGAAGAAGAAGAAGAGAAGAAGAAGAAGAAGAGAAGAAGAAGAAGAAGAAGAAGAAGAAGAAGAAGAAGAAGAAGAAGAAGAAGAAGAAGAAGAAGAAGAAGAAGAAGAAGAAGAAGAAGAAGAAGAAGAAGAAGAGAGAAGAGAGGAGGAAGAGGAGGAGGAAGAAGAAGGAGGAGGAAGAAGAGGAGGAGGAAGAAGAAGAAGAGGAAGAAGAAGAGGAGATAGGAGGAGGAGGAGCAGGTGGAAGAGAGAGGAGGATTATGAGGAGGAGGAGGAGATAGGAGAAAGAGGAGGAGCAGGTGGAAGAGAGAGGAGGAGTAGGAGGAGGAAGAAGAGGAGGAGGAGGTGGAGGAGGAGAAGGAGGTGGAGGAGGAGAAGGGGAAGAAGAAAAGGGAGAAAAAGGAGAAGAAGAAGAAAAAGATGATGAAGTGGAGGAAGAAAAAGAAGGAGGAGAATAAGAAGAAGAAAAATAAGAAGAAAGGATAAGAAAAAAGAATAAAAAGAAAAGAAGATGACCCCAGGATTGCAGCAGTGGATGACCATTTTCTAAACAGGTTTTCAAATCTATTATATTACAAACTTCATAGTCGTGTTAAGCCTATTCTTTCATGGGTGTAAACCACTGAAATCAATATTCGATGCTAAGATATTGTGGAGTGAGAAAATCGGGAATTCCATACAGAAAAAACTTAGATCATAGTTCTTTTCTCAAGAGATTGCCACCAGTTTTTGATAAATTCCTCAATGATTATAGTTGGCGTTGCATATTTGATATTCGATTATTATTAGATAACGTAATCCAGAATTCAGGATTTAATTAGGTGTAACTGGGATCAATTCAACGCTTCATGGCTTGTTCAACTTGTTTGGAACATTTCGTAAGATGATGATTTTTATCAAATTACCGTCATCTACCGGTTTCCACTCTTGTTAGCAGGAATATTGTGTGATTTTAAGAAAGATACGTTTGCTTATTCCATACATGCTAATTGGCACAAAGTGGTTCTCAGCTTATTAGCTGAGTGGATTAGTGGGACATACATAACTTATTATTGAACTTAACTTATTTATTCACTTCCATTACATTAAAAGTCTCATAGAGTCTAATGGAGAGCTTCATATAAATGAATGAAAACCACGATTATTAACTTATCTACATTCCATTAATTCAATTTGAAAATTACGAATTGAATGTTTCTGGTAAATGTATATCGTAGTTGGTTTGAATTCCTTTTTGAATTCTGAAGTCTTCAGCTATTTGAAATCTTATTTAACATCGTAAAAATGAGTCACTTCATTGGGATTTGTACTGTTGCTCTAGCATTCAAGAATAAAAATTTCAATACAACATGATATAAATCTTCATAATTGAGAGAAAGATATTGTAAATACTCAATAAATAAGAGAAGACAATGTAATTATTTTTTTCCAATTCAATATGGAGTTCTACCACAATACCACTTTTTCCACAAGTCCTTGACAAATAGGAAAATCTGTATGATAAAATATGAATATAGTGCTCAATACAAGTATAAATAAAGTGTAATTTGGGAATTCCAGAGATCATTAATTTAATAAATTATTCTTATTATGCGTTCATCCATTTCTACGAATCTCGAGTCCAACAGAACAATCTTCTCAAATGATTGTAACTGGCATACATACAATCCAAGTTTTACCGCTACAAAGAGTATTGCATCATCCTATTTGAACCACAGTCTACAAGGCAAACGATAATACTACCACTTGACATAACCTCAAAAACCCATGAGCCATTGCGAGTCAACATGTCTGTTCCGTCAATGAACGGGGAAATTTTATTGGTAATAATTATTGTTACTTCACTGTGCATACACCCACCCACTAGAAAGCAGCCTATTCCTTCCCAGAAGTGCATAACTTTTGAAGGATAAGAGTACAGAAAGTAGTAAAAAGAAGAAGGAGAGGGGAAGACGGAGGAAAAGAGGGAATGGAAAGGAGAAGAAATATGGGAAAGTCAGTTATTGGGTAGCATTTATGAAAAAGAAGAGTGTAAGTGAGAAAGTAAGCTTGGAAGAGGCCATTTTGTTGTATCTTGTATTACACATTGAAGTTTAAAATTTTGAGCCATTTTAGTGCGTTACTCAGTAAAACTTGAAATTCCAATTTTCTTGAAATATTCTCTTGATTTCTCAAAATATTCTACTCCCAAAACCACAAGTAATGCTTTACACTGCCTTTTCAAAGCTATAGCCTATATGCTAATACTATAGCCTAATACTAGCATTGTGCGCTAAGTCTTGAATCCACTGTTCCATATTCTTCCAAGAAGATTCACAAAATGATAGGCTACATCCCTTAAATGAAGCGAACCAATTCGAAAGTACTGTATGATCATTGAAATGTACGTTAGTTTTCGATTTTCATCACTAATTCGATACATGTAACATCTTATTGTTTTTTCAAGGAGAATAATTGAGATGTGAACACACTGAGAAGAAGACTAGAAGAGAAGGGAGAGTGGAACGAGAATGAATAAATGTTCAAGAATATAAAATTATCTTCAAAACTGGAATATGCAAGAGAGTTGAAGAGCGGAAGAAATATAAACGGAGGAGAGCAAGTGAGAAGTGAGAAGAAAGAGAATGATGGAAATTATTAATTATTAAAACTTCTTATCTATTCTCTCTGTTAAAAATATACCGAACAGAAGTAAAAAGGAGAATCGAGAAAATAAATTCGATATAAGGCTGGTCTGAATGATTGATGGGAAAGGAGACTGAAAAAAAAGAATGGATTTGATAGTGGGAGGATACTAAGAAACAAGAGAAAGAAGAATAGGATGACAAGAAGGAGAGAAAGTGTTATATAACATGTCTACAATAAACAAAGGTCATCCATATTCCTCGCCTACTATAAGACAGTGGTACACGTATATACAGGTATATGAAGTCATTCTCCAAGAAGAAATACAAAGATACACACATGCATATACAGGTATATCAAGTCATTTTCTAATAAGAAACACACATGCATATACAGGTATATTTATGAAGTCTTTTCCTAATAGAATGCGTGCACACAATACGACACTCATCAAAATATTAACGACGTATTCTTGACTTCGAATCGCTCCTTACTGAGACGTAATTCGACATTTGTTGCGCGCATGCCTGAGCATTAAAATAACAAAATCATGTTTGTGGGTCTGTGAAGTGCAAATTGGTAACGAAATCAACTCCATGTAGAGTAACCGAAATTGAGTTCCGTGTACGGATTTCATTTCTGCTGTTTGGTAACTCAAGAAATACTATACATTCGCTTATTTGTTTAGGAATTTAAATGAACTTATTGGATAAAACACAGACAATGAGGTTCAAAACGATAGCTGGACTTGACCGAATTACTAGTTGAATCGAATATCTAGATTGTATACTGTATTTATAAAAAAATATATGTCAATTGTAGGCCCAGGCTCGGATATTCATGAAACTCAGGAAAGGTGTGATAAATACATAATAAATGTAGGCTAGAAATAGCTTTTTTATTATTTACGAGGAAATACCTCTCGTCTGAATTTGATACTATTACGAATTATTGAAAGTTCATGGTATGAACTCTATTTCCAGTAGGTTTTTTCTCATTTGAGTTTACAAAAATTAATTCTATTAAAATCTTCTTTTATCAATAATGGATCGAACGTTTCTTGGGTAGCACTGTTCTAAAATTAATGTGACGGCAATAATGATCCATTAATAAATATTCAATTTCAGCGATAATGATTCAATGATAGAATTCTGATTGTATTAGAATTAACATAAAAACTGAGCTTTCCAGCTTAATTTTACTCTATCACTGTCCAGTTTTATTCATGAAAATGGAACAAGATTTTGAAAACTGCCCATGAAAGTGATGATTATTATTATAATTTTCAATATAACGCTAAAACTAAGAACTCAAACTATAATCATTGAACAGAAACAACCTTCCAAAATCCTCCAAAACTATTTCTTTACCTTCCAAAATTATTTCCCTGGTTTTAGAGAGGCTTATAATCAAATCAATTTTCAATAGCATTGTAAAATTTTAATAATCAGACCTTATTCTCACGGCTCCTATATTATTCTTGTACCTCCTTATAGAACAGTCACGATCTCTCAAAATATAAGTAGCGTTCTTCTAAACGTTTCAACAAATAATACTCATTTAAAGTCCCATTAAACTGTTAATATTCAGTTATCCTTCTATAAAAACACTCAGAAGGCAATCAAGTTGTACTAAAAGTTGAAAACGTGTGGCTGTTATCGATAAAATCATCAATCTCTATTCTTCTGCAGTAGGAGAAGTCAGTATTCTTCTGTTATGGAGGAGAAAAACTTCAGAATAAAAACAATAACCGGGTCTTTGAATGTTAACTGTAATTAATTGCAGACGATAAGCTTGTCGTGGTTTGGAAGAAATAACAATAAATTCCCTGAGAGCTTCTTCAGCAGTGGTCACCATTCACAATCTTTGAGTTTCGATTATTCTCTAGAATTATTCGCCATTTTTTTAACCTCATCCACTGTGTATATCATGTCTAACAATCAATTTCAACGGTTATCTTTGTAGTACAGTAATTTCAACATTGCTCATAATTATTTATCATCGGCGTCTTGTTAGACAACATTCATTCAGACTAATCCATTACAGCTTGTGTTTCCTAAGTCAAGTTTTTTCAGGCATGAGAAATTTCCGTACTGTATACTAACAGTGAATAGGAAAGAGTTGTTTTCAATAATTTATCAATGAATTGCTCAAGTCATTCAATATTTCATGAAGAATTTTCTTCAAATCTCCATTTATTTTTATCTTCTTTTTCATTCTTCAACTTCACCTTCCACATAATTTGACTCGGCTCTTCTCCTATAAATTTCATAATTTTTACTTTGACAAATTTCTGAGACATCTTTCTTTATTTTTATTCTCTCACTCTCTTTCTCTCTCTCTCTCTCTCTCCATTGTTAATGGAAAGGATATACTTATCCTTTCCCAAGAATGGACATTTTGTATTTCAAATACGTCGCCTTTTTGTTTAGATATTTTAATGCACAACAAGTAAGATTGCAAGCATGTAGTATATTTTTTGATAATTGTTCTATGATTTTTGCATTCACATGTAACCTTCCTCATTGAATAGATTTTAGAATAACCTGTAAAAATTGTAGTGTAAAATATCGAAATTAATGTGTAACTTGTAAAAATAATAGCATGATTGGATTTGATGGTAACTCTTGTAATCTAGAAACTAAGCATAAATATTTTGTTGTAAACTAAATGAATAAAGAAATCTAATCTAATCTAATTTAATCTCACTGTCCATCCCAAGAATGGATATCTTTATGTCCAAGTCTCGCCTTTTCATCTAGATAATTTGATCAAAATAAAAAGATTGCCGATTATATATTTACTACACCGTTTTTATGCTATAAAATTTTCATGATTTTTGCGTTCACTTGTAGTTTTTTTGTTGATTAATTACTGAGTTGTACTAGCTACTGTATATTATTTTTTTTCTGTATAGGCCTAGAGTTATAGCCTACTTTCTATATTATTCGATTGCAATCTACAAACTAAGCTGGAATGTTTTTTTATTATCTACTCCTACATGAATGAAGAAATCTAAATCTAGATCTCTCTTCTCCTTTTACTCATCATTCTCTTACTTTTTCTTCAAATCCTTCTTTCTCTATCCTCTGTCATTCCCGCTTACTCTCCTTATCGTACTTTTATTATTCACTTTATCAATTTGTCCTAGAACTTTCTTCTGTTGGTATACTATTCCTCTTTCTCCTCTCATCTCTTTCCCCTCATTTTTCTCTATCTCGTTTCTCTCTCACTCTCTCTCTCTTACTCTTCATTTCTTCTCATTTTCTACCTCTTCTTCTCTCTCCTTCACTCTATCCAGTCCATCATATTCGCATTTCCCTTATTATTCATCCTAATTTGATTCCTTTGATTCTCATCCAAGTTTGCTTACACCTCATCTTTCTCTTCATTATTGAAGTGATTGTCATCTTTTATTCTCTCCTTCATTTCCAATTTCTTCCTCCATTATTTCTTCTTCCTCTACTCAGCCATTATAAATATCTAATATGCTTCCTTATTCTCTCTTCCTTCTCTCACATTTTCCTGTCTTCTCCTTCCTAATCCTACATCCTCTATCTTCATCCTCTCACATTTTCCATCCCTCTCTCACTCACTCTCTCTCTCTCTCTCTCTGTTCTCCACTTTTGACATTTCCATTTCTTCTCCCCACTCTTTGCTTCATCATTCTCTTTACCAACTCTATTATCATGCTAAAACGCCATGCTTCTACGTGTAGGCTAAGTGACATTTGGAATTGCATCAGACAAAAATGCCTTCAGGCCAATATGAATCTCCCAGTACAGATCTTCATAGTAAGTCTCTCAGTATACAAATTTCTCAATTGCAAATTTCTTGTTCGACCAGACAAACTTCAATCATTTTTATAAAATTATGTACAATATTCAGTTATGAACTAAAAGAATAAAGTATGAAAAAAATGAAATGAGTGTGAAAAAAATCACTGAATAGTTATGAATGAATGTAACGATATGAATGGACGCTAAGTTCAACCCTTGTGTCACACCAGAACATGTTCTCAAAGCCTCACCTTCTATTCATAAAATTCGTGACAAACGTTGAACTCTGCTCACAATTTTGTCCTCTTTTGTGCTCAATTCCACGTCTAATGTCAGCTTTAATGATGGGTCAAAATGTTGATCAATACTTTTCTGCAGGGAAAAAAGAGTCAAAAAATATGATAAAGAACGTTTTCCTGATTGTGCAATGGATGCAATATCGGTCCTTTGCGATTTTTTGCGAAATTTCTGATTCTATCTCAGTTGTAGAGACCAAATATTATTTATCACAATCGAATATTTTGTTGTAAGAGACAAACTGCAATTTTCCTATTTTATTGTTTGATATTCTACTCAATTCAAAATACATGAATCTGGTTCCAATTCTCGTTAAAAAACAATCAAATTTATTATTCCTCACAAATATTTCTTGATGAGTTTCAATTTCTTTCCAAGAAAGTAACTGGAAGATACTGCAAAGATACAAGAAACATACTGCACAAGAGAGTCAACGAGGAATAGGAAATTTTTTTAAGGAAACAATAATTTTCAACTAAATTTATTGAAAATACTCGAAGATACCCCATGGGAGTCCAAGTGCAACTCCAGTTAGAAAAGAATAGAATGACTTCTTCATTTTTAAGACGTGGCGAAGTTTGGACAGTAATGTCCACTCTACCACTTAACCACCTCTAGTTGTTACTTTCGACAATATATTTTTCAGTGAAAAAATATTTTCAGTTTATATTTTTTAGATTCATGATTGTTATAGTGAGTGATAGAACTATACAAACATTAATCAATGAATCGATATTGAATTCTAGTTCGAAAATGAAATCACTTGCATGCAAACTGATCACAACAATCATTTACTCAATATTCCGAAATAGGAGTACAGAGAAAATACAGTAATACATTACAGTATACCTTCCAGTGATACAATCGTTCTCCAATACCCTCATCACAATAAATCAGAACGAGTCACCCTTTGTAAGTAGCATTATTGCTTTTCAATGTTAATTTCCCTAATTATCACAGTTTTACGAGCAGCGGCAGAATCTAAATATCATTCGCTTGAGGGCATACGACTCTTTCCTAAAACTCCCAACTTCTTTTTCTTCTTATTTTTCTTCATCATCTTCATCTTCTTCTTCTTCTTCTTCTTCTTCTTCTTCTTCTTCTTCTTCTTCTTCTTCTTCTTCTTCTTCTTCTTCTTCTTCTTCTTCTTCTTCTTCTTCTTCTTCTTCTTCTTCTTCTTTCTTCTTCTTCTTCTTCTTCTTCTTCTTCTTCTTCTTCTTCTTCTTCTTCTTCTTCTTCTTCTTCTTCTTCTTCTTCTTCTTCTTCTTCTTCTTCTTCTTCTTCTTCTTCTTCTTCTTCTTCTTCTTCTTCTTCTTCTTCTTCTTCTTCTTCTTCTTCTTCTTCTTCTTCTTCTTCTTCTTCTTCTTCTTCTTCTTCTTCTTCTTCTTCTTCTTCTTCTTCTTCTTCTTCTTCTTCTTCTCTTCTTCTTCTTCTTCTTCTTCTTCTTCTTCTTCTTCTTCTTCTTCTTCTTCTTCTTCTTTCTTCTTCTTCCTTTTTCTCCTTCTTCTTCTTCTTCTTCTTCTTCGTCTTCTTCTCCATTATCTCCCTCTCCTTCTCCTATTGTCCTACTATCAACCATAACCATCCTTAACATCACAACATGATGCAGTTATTAATGTGACCACCATCATGACAATCGACATTTTGGTCGCAGCATTATGTCTTCCAAGTTGCAAAAATAATGAGGATGGTTTTTCAAAGTTCGAAACTTTCACTTGAAAAGTTGTGAAACCTCTTGTGTGGTAACGGTAGTAGGCGTGTAAGCATTTTGTCTTGTTTGGTTGGTTTTAATAGTCTTGGATGTTTCATGGTTCATTCATAATTTCTGTACAAATCTCATCGATTTCAAAATTTGATTACTCTGAGCGCAAGACAATTCTGATGATCTGCTATAGTACGTGAAATCAAATCTGTCAAGATTTGAATATTTATACTTTTAAATCTCTATATATAAAAGCGAAATGGCACTGATTCATTCATGCAATCATCACCAGAACTAAAAATCCACTGAACCGAATGCGTTCAAATTTGGCAGGCATGTTCAGTTGGACGTTTAGACGCGCGCTAAGAACGGATTTCAAAAACTTATCAAGGATAATATTCTCCGATATTATTATTAAGGATAATATTCGTAAAATATTTTAGTGTTTCTAGAGTTTTTCGGCGTTTTCCTCATTTTTTCGAGAACCAATCGGTTGGTATTGGTAATGTTGGTAATGTTGATATTCGGTGGGCAGGTTCAAATAAGGTCTAGAAATGTTGTTTTAAAATATTTTTGTAATCCATTCAAGATTACACCAATAATCAGGTTTTCAAAATTGTAGATGTGTTGCGGGTTGCATATCTTCTGCCTTGATACGACCAATCCCAACTGTGAATTCAATGGTTCAGCGAGATTATAGATGAACTAATTTGGAAGATATTGAATCAAGTTTCAAACCAGGTCCGATATACTTCCCAAGGTTACGCTTAATATTAGCGTTTCACTATTTTTGGAATTTTCGAAGTTTTTCTTAGATTTTTCTACAACAAATTGGCAGAAAATGTTGAAATTAAGTAAACAGGTCCAGGTTAGGTGTAGAAATGCTGGGCGTAATAAATTTCGAATCCCTTGTGAACGGAATTTGCAGGCGAGTGAAGCGAGCCTGTTTGTCTCAGCTGACACTGACCGAGGTTTTGCAGGCGAGCGAAGCGAGCCTGTTTGACTCACTTTCACTGCCTATACTGTCGGTTGTTCAGATGGTGGAGCCCCCTGGCTAGGCTGAGAAGGCGACCGAAGCGAGCCTGCCGGCTAGTAATTAATAATGATTGAAAAAGTCCGAGAGAGTTGAGAAGAGGCGCCAGCTCAATACACTCTACACGTAACGCTACAATACACTGTAACGACGACTCTTCTTGGGGTAAGAATATGTCAAAAAGGTAATGCTTAAGCTTGAGACTTGAGGCTTACACATTAGGCTTAAGCTTGAGTTTTCTACTATACTATGATAATTATACAAATCATATGATATGATATTTGATATAGATGCGGAACTATGTAGCACCCGCAGCCTAACCTTGAGCCTCACCTCATTTGACATATTCTTACCCTTAGCTTGCGCAAATATGTTGATCAAAAACAAATTTATCCTGCAATCATTTTTCTCAAACAAATATTCTTAACAAACTGAAATTTATTGAAATTCGTTAGAAAGGAACGTTATACCTATCAGACATGATACCACGTTAACCCATTGAGAAAACTTTATTCGAATCTTATCCATCACATTGATGAATCATTAATCACATTATTATTCAATCAGAATTTCAATAATTCAAGAGTGGAAATAAGTTTATGAGTGAGTATTTTGCAATCGAACACCGTGATCGAACAACGACAGATCATTTGATGTTTCTTATTTATAGCTTTTTTAACAGTTAAATTTTTGAACTTCAATAATTTTCTAGAATTGAAATTCCACACTGCTCTTGCTAGAAAGATTATTGTTTTGAACACTAGAATAATAAAAATCTCTATGAAGCAATTCATTTCAATTTAATTCCAGATGTTCTTCGAGAAATCTACTAGCAGATCCGCTGGATCTTCCAGAGGAGAACGTTTTTTGTATTTTTAGTCATACGAAACTAGATACACAATAAAACATCTCAGCGATCATCTCCTATAATCACCTACCTTGAGGGTGTTTCAACACTCAAAATTCTGAGAATCAGTATACTATATTGATACTGGTCGTCATCTCAAGTCCCAAGTGCTACTTGGATGAAACTTGATAGTCTAATCTTGTCGTAATCTTGAATATTCTATTTTTCTTTCTTTATTCTCTTTATTAATCATCAAATCTTCTAGGTGGTAGATCCTTTTACTACCTATCAGATCCTCATCCAACTCCTTTTACTACCATAATCCTCCTCATCTCCTTCCCACTTCTTCATCTCTTCCTTGGTTTCTTTTAGTTTTGATTCTTTTCTTTTAACCCTTCTGTCTCCTTCTCCTGCCTTTACCTCTCCTTTCCATCTGCTTATTCTCTTCTTCCCGGTCAATGTTTTCTCTTTCTTCCTCACGTGATCTCCTTCTCTGTTTTCAATTTTTCATTTTTATCAATTTTATCTTCTTATATCTTCTTTTCTCTTCAAAACAAAACCTTCATCCTCACAATATTTCCTCACTTTACCACTTCCACTACTTTTCTTCGTCGTTCTCTTACTTTTCTCTTCTTCTTCTTCTTCTTCTTCTTCTTCTTCTTCTTCTTCTTCTTCTTCTCCTTCTCCTTCTTCTTCTTCTTCTTCTTCTTCTTCTTCTTCTTCTTCTTCTTCTTCTTCTTCTTCTTCTTCTTCTTCTTCTTCTTCTCCATCTTCTTCTTCTTCTTCTTCTTCTTCTTCTTCTTCTTCTTCTTCTTCTTCTTCTTCTTCTTCTTCTTCTTCTTCTTCTTCTTCTTCTTCTTCTTCTTCTTCTTCTTCTTCTTCTTCTTCTTCTTCTTCTTCTTCTTCTTCTTCTTCTTCTTCTTCCTCCTCCTCCTTCTTCTTCTTCTTCCTCCTCCTCCTCCTCCTCCTCCTTCTTCTTCTTCTTCTTCTTCTTCTTCTTCTTCTTCTTCTTCTTCTTCTTCTTCTTCTTCTTCTTCTTCTTCTTCTTCTTCTTCTTCTTCTTCTTCTTCTTCTTCTTCTTCTTCTTCTTCTTCTTCTTCTTCTTCTTCTTCTTCTTCTTCTTCTTCTTCTTCTTCTTCTTCTTCTTCTTCTTCTTCTTCTTCTTCTTCTTCTTCTTCTTCTTCTTCTTCTTCTTCTTCTTCTGTCCTTTTCAATTTTTTATACTCCCAATTTTAATAAACTTGAAGATGATGAACCATAAAACGTGTTGCGATCTGATGATAGGCCGAGATAAGCTGTTCATTTTGGAAACCTACAAGGACATAATAACACTTTCCGGAATTACCTTCATCTCAGTCAAGAAGACTGAAAACTCCCATCATAACCATAATACTTCAGTTGTATAGCCTATGTGCTTTAAAAACAGGTTCTGTACATTCATATGCGTTTATCAGGCTGTTGAATGAAGTAACTCGTAAATATTGTGTATTCAGGGCATAAGTGTCTATTACACATCTCAATTATTACCGAGAATGTTAAAGTGGTAGTCATATTTAAAGACAATACTCACTAAGTCTCTATGATTACAAGGCAATACAACTTAGTAACATTTACTAGCTACTTTTCAGTGGTCACTATGTTATCATATATTATTAACTACCCAATATACTCCTCGTAAGTCATATTAATGAAGTCATTATTTATCAATCCATGAGGCTAAACCACCTTGAATCTCTAATCAACTTGGAAAATACTCTAGATGCTTCAATCATTGTACTATTCGTGTTTGATTCTTGTACTTTTGAATGAACTTTGTACAACGTACGGAAATTTTATGTGAATATACCAAAACTGTCTTTTAAAGTTTGAAACAATTATTAAAATTTAAGTGGAATTGATCATCCACCAGGAAAAATTCGAGCCTTCAAGAGTATTTGATTGGTGAATCTATAGAGAAAATAATTATAAATTAGATATACAAGTGAAAAGTTTTGCAGTGAGGCAAGATACAAAAAAATTTCGGAGTAGTGTACTCACGAGTCACTGGCGGCTCGTGCCCACGGAATAGGTGAAGTTCTGCACAGTAAAAGATACGGACACTTCACCTGTTTCATGGGTACGAGCCGCCAGTGTCACGAGTAGATAAATTATTGTGAGTGTGCTATTTGTTCTGTCCATGTTAGTTATGTGGAAATTATTTTTTTCTTGTGTGTTGTACTGATGAATTAGAAACAGACGAAACCACCTACTTTTTTGGCGTCAATTTTGCTAATATGAATATAAGAAGTTGGCAGTATAATTTGCATTTTCCCACCAATAAACTTTATTATTGGAGCTGAAACTCATAGGAGGTGCTACCAAAAGACATCAAGGCTTCAGAGACTATAGAAAAGCTGATTTCCCAGATTTCAAACATAATATATAGTGAATCCAGAACCAACCAATTAGAGAAATTACTGTCATTACCACTCAGTAAGGATAGAAGAATGGTCGTATAAATCTGTTTTGTTGTTTTCCCCACTTGAACCTGTAATTTTTTCCAATTGTAACTGAAAATTTGATCCTTCATTACATTCTGTTCCAATATTTAAATACCAATATGTACCAGTTTTTCATTGGAGTGACGTTATTCTTTCTATTAATATAATTCAATCATTATTTCATAGAATCCAAATAGGCTACACTAGAGATTGCTTATTCCATTTTATCTGGAGTTCAAGTGGAAATTGAGCTTCAATTGTTTGAAAATTGAAATTGATTGATAGTGAATAGATTGAATAGTGATAGCTGATAAAGGTGGAGATCAAACTTACATGACATAACATGATTAATTAAACTTTGAACTTAGGCTGAGGCCGCACTGCCGGTGGGTAGAGCGTGGAGGGTGGAGGGTAGTTGGTAAATCTATAGAACATACACACCAACCACAGTAATACATCGTGTGAATAGTATGTGTTCAGCCGCCATCTTGAAATTCTTAAATATGGACAACATAACCTCAAAAAACAGTATGACGTCATACCATTCATACGATGTATTACT
Organism: Sogatella furcifera; assembly: GCA_017141385.1. Taxonomy (NCBI): domain Eukaryota; kingdom Metazoa; phylum Arthropoda; class Insecta; order Hemiptera; family Delphacidae; genus Sogatella; species Sogatella furcifera. The sequence goes on from CM029556.1 coordinate 22,082,204, forward strand.
GTGGATGGTGTGTATGTTCTATAGATTTACCAACTACCCTCCACCCTCCACGCTCAACCCACTGGCAGTGCGGCCTCAGCCTTAGGGCTATTTAAAATAATTAATAAATAAAATGAGAAATCAGATAACTTTTTAAAAATACCCTCATTGTAAAATAATACTTCTAAAGTTTTTCTCATGATTTATATTTACTATTATTCTGTACTTGAAATTCAATCCATAATAATTAATTTACTATTACTGTACCGTTACACTATTCTAAGCGGTAACAAGTAGAATCAATTAATTATTACTGTACCGTTTTACTATTCTGAACAGTAACTAGTAATATCGATTAAATAACATCCATGTCATGATTCCAATACAGTACTCACTATACAATTCGCACTATCACTTCCATTAAATCTTGATAGGCGCCTTGTGATCAACTAGCCAGTGATTCATGTCTTCTGATAACTTCCATCATTCTTATAATGAGAATTGATGGGATAAGCGAAGAATGGATTGAAATGGCAAACTGAATGTGTGGGAAAACTTTAATCAAGGTCATGAAAGGAGCAGTAGAGAACAATGATGAACACAGAATTGATAAACCATTCGAATTACCAGGACGCTGACCAAAAAAGAAAGGAAGTTTAGTGAACATTATTGGAAAATTGCATTCAGCGAACAGTGATGTACTGCTCGAAGCTGATCTGTACTGAAAGGACAATATCTCTGATAAGTTATTATAATAATTCCTTTTCTATCAGAAAAACAAAACAACTTATTTGCAATTAGAAAAAACGAGTAAATTAACTAGCCTCTGTATTCAGTAAAAATGACCAGTGTTCAGCAAAAATAATGATTAAGAAATAACAAACTGTAAGTCTAGTCAGTGAATATAAAGTATATAAAGTATCTACATATTCTTTGGTCTAGTCTATGCATATCATAAAGTACTGCCTGCAACGCATCGTAATAAAATTATACTGAATGATAATAAAACAACAAATTAACAATCACTATTCATAAATACTGGTGAATTGTATATTATCTAAATATTGGTAAATCGTGACTCCAATACGTTGAACTTCACGATTCAGAACCAACAAATAATTACAAAGATTTATTATGAAAATATAAATTATTTTATTCCAAGTTCAAGTGAATTGCAACATGATATGATACAAATCACATCCTTTTCATGGTAGTTCCACCTCGCCAATGTGTACTTGGCCAGAACCGGTCACCCATCCAAGTGCAGTCCACAGTGTTCGTGACTTAACATCACGTTCACCGATAGATCACCCTCACCGAGGGACCAATTGCCAGTACCAGTAAATGATACATATTATTATGATGACTCACAATGATCAATGATGGAAAAAATTGAAGATTAAAACTTGATCTTATATATCTTTGCTTATTTCGTCTTCCAAAGACTATAATCAAATTTGGGCAAGGCAGTGTAAAAGGCACTTTAGTAGTCTCCATTATAATAAGTAGTTTATTGGACAGTCTCTATTATTTATTTTTTTATTTATTCATCTACAGAAAATAATAAACTTATTGGCTAAAAACACAGAATAACTACACTTATGTGTAGTTTATTATTATGTATATTATTATTATATATATATGTCAATGGTTGAATAATATTGATCTTACTGGTTCTTCACCAACTCATGAGTTACTATACCAGCAATAGCATATTACTTGTACCAGCAATAACTGTGAGATAATTTTCATCCACCTCTCACTTCTGGCTTTATGACGGTGATATTTGAGCTCACAGAAGATAAATGAGCTGAAAATATGTGGCGAGATTACCGGTGTCTTCAACTCTATAGCAACTTTGGTCATTCAGTAACCTAGTTATGCTGAATTCTGAGTACTCACCATAATGTTAGTCAATCTTTTCTTGTCTTATGAGTGATGTTCAAATTCAACGAATTATCGTGTTATATTTCTCAAATGAGAACTTTCAAGTAGAAGTCTGATTTTTAATGAGTTAGGCTAATCATTGAATGATTAACTCAAATAATAGATTATTTTCTTTCAATTCTCTTAGCTTTCATACGTTTCCAAACTGTTTTTTCAATGTAGCTGTTTCTCTAGTTTCATAAGATTTCTTATTTGTTCTTACTTCATATTTCATCTTCCATCCACTTATCGTCTACTACTTTCTGGTCATTCGATTGTTTGCCCCTCCCTTTTTCCCCCCAACAATTTTTCATTGATTTTGTAACGATATAAAAAGTTTGCACTGAATATCTTTGTTCCTCTTCCTCTAAACCCATTCCATCTTTCCTTCAAACCCCTAAATTGTTCTCTCTATTCATACTTTTCTCTCTTCCTCTTCAGGATCTTCAAGTTTTAAACCCATTTACTTTCTCTCATTTCCTGCCTTGTTTCTTCTTCGCTTTCTCACTCTCCCTGTTTTAACATTTTTCTCTTTTCTATGTATATCTTTCCTGTAATTTTTTAATCACTGAATTTCTATAAGGTATACAAACTATTTCTACAATTTCCAAGTTATAGTAGGGATTCAATCTCATAATAATAGGAATATAATGAAAATTCAATTCAAACATGACATGAATAAAAATATTCTTCATCATAATATATTATTTACTTTGTATTTTCATCAGCAAAGCTCTCTCTCTCTCCCAAAAAATATCACTCCATCTCCCTCCCCTATTCATCTGAATCGTTTATGTGTTTTTGAAAATCTTTTCTCGTTACATAATATCACAGAGACGACTCTCTGTGATAAATTGAACTTGGTGATCACTATAGTCTACTATAGGGTCATGATCCTGAAGCCGCCGGTACAATGTTACAAGTAAGATATCTAGCATTGTTCAGAATGTCTACCAATTCATAATTGCTTTCTACTGGAACACTAGAGCTTCCATAACTATATAAATCTATGTTGCATTCTGTAACTATAAGTATAAATATGTATATCACTGTCTTGTAACCTACAACCATTTTCAACGAAGTTTCTTGATGTAACTATTCCTATCACATAATTTGACGCTTCTTCTATAGCATCATATCTGTACATCCTATATCTTTTGTGATCTGTATTGCTCTGGAAGATCATTATACTCCTCAGTGTTTTCAAACTATAGTCTGTTCAAGCAAAGATGACATTCTGGCAGGATGGGAAAATGACTCCAGCTTGGTTGATATTGCTTCAAAAAATATAAATTTGGTTTCAAATTGTAGATCAGAATGTTTCCCAAAATTTGAGACCAATCCATAATAATTTTTGAATCAATATCGATCAAGCTGGAATCACTCGCCCATCTTGCCAGAATGTTTTCTTTGCTTGGACAGACTATACTATAAGTGTCGGCATTTCATCGGATCACAACTACAACTTGAAATATTATTATTGCTCACATAGTTACGCTCTGCCATCATTTATGAGGTTAGTCACGGTTCGAAATCATTTTAACTGGAACGTTAACGAAAGTTGAGGGCTCAATTGAACGATATCATGCTCACTACTTCTATTATTCTCAACTAGTTGATTATTCACATGTAATAATTCCACACCTAACAAAATACTAGTACTAGATGTTTAGTGAAACTATTGGATAGAAAGATTCGATAGTAAATCTTGTATCGATGTTTATCGAAAGGTGAATAATAGACAGAACTGAACCAATAATTATAGATGAAAAACACTAGAAAGAAACTAACAAAATATGACACAATTATTGAGCTCACATGTCAAGAATATTGAAAATGTACTGTATCATAAATTATCATTCGTGGCCTTCGATTTAGTTACAATCAATCAAATGTTCCATGAATCATACTTTTGATTCAGCTATTTTTTCGAACAAAGTAATATCAGCAACATCGTGATTACTTGAGAGATGTGCATTCAAACCATTGATCCAAAATCTATCTAATCATGAGAGAAGAGGATCACTTCTACCCGAATAATTGAAGATTTAGAGCAGATTGATTTTCAGAGTTGACCCTGGAGAATAGTCAGTGATAGCCTACTACTCCAATTGAGGCTATCCAATAAATGATTTTTGAGAGCCTTGAATCCTGCAATATTCATGTCAACGGATTTGATGATAGAAGATGAAAAATTTCTGTCTACTGTATATGGGCTGGTATAGCTCTATAATGTATAATATCATTCAAATATTCAGATTATTCAAATGAATTTGTACAGATTCTAATAAATAACGACTTCAAAATACTTCAAAAATAAGTACCTAGCTTACGGCAAAAGTTCTTAAAAAAGTATGCATTAGAGCTGTATTATCGAGACTATACTTCAATCATTACCTTATTATTCCTTGATTTTTTTTTCCAAGTAGATGTGACTGAATCCAGCCGATACAGTACTAAACTATACTTTGCAATAATACGGTACGATATCAAACTCTTAAAAAAAAAGTATTCAAACAAAATCATATAATACAGAAGTTCTTCCTCGATTGTAACCTATAGTGAAAATAATAAATTATTCCGACATTTAAAAAAATCAATTTTTTTAAGTCTACCCAAAGTCCATCCGCTAAGCATAAAGCACGAGTTCAATGCTCCAATGCAAATTAATGTGCAAATGTATAATGGATTAGCATCCGTGACAGCCATAAATAGTTCTTAGAGGCTTGGCAGAAGATGCAATTTTATTACAGGGGTGAACAGCTTTATTGCATTAAAACTTATTATTAATGCACACCTGGTGAGAATAACTTGATCTCGGTAAACCAACGACTTGAAAGTAAGAGTAAGAGTCGCTTTTGCGAATGACGGTTCGCTAATCCTGAAAATAATGTCAGGAAATAAAAGTAAGAGTTTAGCAGGTTATTAAAGATGAGGTGGTTCACATCCACCCTAAAGACAGCATTGCATGGTCAGAAATAAAAAATCAATTCCATTATTATTATTATTATTATTATTATTATTATTATTATTAGCGTATGCCATATTTGGTGGGGAGTCCTAAAAGGATGTTCCGCTGGCAAAATAACCTCAATAATTATCCTCGGTGGGAAATTGTGGTATTCCTTGTATTCTATATAATTTTGTTAATTCCATGTATAATAATAATTGATTAGAAACTCAATTTATTGCTATATAAATAGACAAAGGACTTCTGCAGCTGCAAATGTTGACCAATGTACTGAATAACAGGCGAGATCCATTGAATGAGTGATCAAAAAACTGTGCCCGGACCGGGAGTCGAACCCGGTACCCCTCGGCTTGGAGTGACTTACCACTTGCCCACCAGACAGCTCTCTGATAAATTCCATGTATCTATTAAAAGAGTTCAATCATCACTTCTGTAAAAATGTCTTATCAACCATTCAAGTTGAACAATGAACATTGAGACTATACTTCTTTATAAAATCTATTCACATCATTGTGTGATTGCAGGATGTCATTAAGAAAAATTGAAATAGCCTACTATTCTTTCTAAATCGGTTTTTCAAAATAACCAGAATTGAGTAAAATAATAATAGATGTATCGATGCTCTGTAGGACAAGGTTGAACTATCGTGAAGGTCGGTTATCGAACAATTTATGGTAATCGATTATTTCTATGTAACATACAACATTCTCTGATAACTATGGTACATCTTCACCCTACTGATCAACAGGCTTTTTCTAATTTTACTTTCAAAGTCGTCTCAAATGATGCCCATACTCTTTCAATATTTCAATTTCTGTCTTCTCTCTCTACCTTTTCTTCTTCTCTTTACCTTTTTCTTCTTCTCTTCACTTTTTCTTTTCTCTTCTTATTTTGATAATTTTGACTCACCTCACCCCTTTTCAAACTTTTTCATGCAACCTTTCTTTCTTTTGTAATTCCCGTTTGTCTTCCTATAATTCTAGGTATTCAATAGCTTTGAAAGTGATTAGTGTTTTTCTACTTTGAAATAAGTATTCAATTATTGATGATTTATAGCCATAGTGGGACTATGATACAGGCTACTAATCACTCCATGATTCCTTTCATTTCTAACTAATAGATCTATTTCTATAGATATTCGATAGATATCCATTTCTTTTGCTCCTCTTCCTCTATTCACATCTCCTTCTCTTGCTCCTGTCTTATTCTCCTCCATTCATCCATCATTCTTCACTTATCCAATTACTCCTCATCCACTCCTCCTTCTATATGTCCTCATTTATTTAATTCTTATGCTCTTCTTCTCCTTCCTCTTTCCTCTCTTACATTTTCTTTCCTCCTCTTCGTCGTTTTATCATCACCCCTTGGCCCTTGCTCTCCTGTTGGTTATTGGCATGTATTCTGTTTTTCAAAGAAACATCTCTCTTGATCCTCTAAACTCTCAGCTCCCCCTTCTTTTCAACTACTCTAGTTATATAATCAGTATGCTCCAATATTTGATGCTTCTCTTCATTCACAATGTATTCATCTTTCCATTCCTCTTCATTCATCCTTCTCTTTCTTTCTCATATTCCTCTTTTGTTTATTTTCTTTCCCTTTCTTTCCTCACTTTCTCTTCCTAATTTATCTCTTTCTTCCTTCTTTTCTCTCTCCACTTCTCTCTAATACTTGATCATTTACTTTGCATCACGTTTTGTAATATTATCAATTTAAAAATCGTTTGATGATCAACCAGTATGTTTCCCCATTCCTTGGTCAAATACCACCCAGACTTCACATAGCTTAACGCATCACGATTTTATTATAAGAGCCAACATTCAACTTTGTAAGCGCCCAATTATTACTACCACTTAGTATAAAAGACAATCATAAATCAGAGAGGTATCGTAGAAACTCGAACTTCTATAAGGTTGCAGTTTGATATCAACTTAGTAGACACTATAATGTAACTTATCTCTTTTCTCATAGATTTTATATTAATTATTCGAGTGCAATTTGAAATATATATTTTTGAATGATACTACTGGAGGTGATAGCTACAAGAGGTACTACAAGAGCCTATTTACCTCGTAAATAGGTAGATTTAGAACATTATTTACAATAAAATAATAAATTATCGAATATAAATAACTGAAAGACAAGATATTGTTAAATCACTAACTTTTAGAAAATCGAGGTACTTATATGTTCAATCTTTGGTAAACTCAATTATTTCGATTCTCAATAAATCAGTGATTTGACAATATCTTTTTTCTATTCGATATGGATAACTACCACAATATCACCTGACAACTATTATAGTCTGTCCAAGCAAAGAAGACATTCTGGCAAGATGGGAAAATGACTCCTGCTTGATCAATAGTGGTTCAAACATCATATACTTGGTCATAAATTTTAGGAAACATTCTGCTATACAATTTGAGACCAAGTTTATAACATTTGAACCAATATTCACCGAGCTGTAGTCATCTTCCTATCTTGCCAGAATGTCTTCTTTGCTTGGCAGACTATACCTACTCAAAGAATCAAATCAAATTAGTTTTTATCTTGCATCACAAAAAAGTAACATATCTTTTAGAATTTTTTTCACCAAAAAACAACTTTATATTATCAAGTTCGAAAAATAGATAATATTAGAGAAAAAACTCATAATTGCCGTTATAATTACTAGTGACGAGCAAAATAAAATCTCTACTAACAAAAAAAGAAACAAATCTTTTTGTCTGCTAGTGGGAGCACAATAATTAAATCCGGTTTTCGTTAACATTTTTTTCCAATGCGGATTCAAAAATCTAGATATATTTAACACTTTATCAGTTAATTAGAAAGGTTCTTCGAATACTTCCCAATTCTATTTGATCGTCTTTCTCCTCCACTTATCGGTCGACATTCTCTTATTTCCGTTCATCTTCGCCTTTTTCGTTCTTTTTCAAGCGGTACAAAAAAAAGAGCGATTCAGCTCCTAGAAATTCCATTATGACACCACTAGGCTATATTTATCTCGTGAGAAATGTCTTTAAAAGAGGATTAAATTGCAACGCATCCTACACGTCCTGTGTCACATGATGTTATAGTCTGTCCAAGCTAAGAAGACATTCTGGCAAGATGAGAGAATGACTCCAGCTCGGTCAATATTGGTTCAAAAATTACCAATTTCATCTCAAATTGTATGAAACATTTTTATCAATAATTCAAGACCAAATTTATAATTTTCGAACCTATATTGACCGAGCTGGAGTCATTTTACCATCTTGCCAGAATGTCTTCTTTCCTTCGACAGACTATAATATAGATGCACCTGATACATCGTTAAAAGATGGCCTAAGATAGTCGCAGAAAGCGACATTTTATCATATCTATAGAGACTTAAAAAAAGGAGACAGTATCTGTAATAATTATATCTATATTTATCTAGTCTATATATCCAACTTGCTTTGTATAAGACCGCGAACGCATTCAAAAATGCATAATTCAAGAAATATATATCCATATACTTTATGCATAGCATATACTATATCCCGAAAGAGTTGGAATCCAAAAATATATAAATTCCTGCACATACTTTTTATCTCTTTTTACAAGTTCATCTTTATCGTCTACTACTCATCCTGTTTTTGTTATTTATGTTCATTTTTACTCATTTCAAACTATTCGTTCCGCTGATTCCTTATAGTTTTTCCTATATAACTTTTGATCACTCCACTCAATTCTGTTCGAATTCAATCGATCTCTTTCAAACCAAAATTCCTTTAAATCGTTTTGATTTTTGTCTTATTCTCTACACCTTCGTTCCACTGCATCTTCCTCTTCTACGACTGGCGGCTCGTACCCACGAAACAGGTGAAGTGCTGTTCAGTAAATATACGAGCACTTCACCTTTTTCGTGGGCACGAGCCGCCAGTGTCTTCTACATCCTCTTACCAAACCAAATTGATTCTTATTTTTATTGTTGTCCAATTTCACTATAGATGTCTTTCACACCTAGATCACTGTCTTCATTATATTTTTCTTGCTCAGCTATCTTTTAAACGTTATTAGAATCTACTCCACATGCAGTCTGATGGTAGTGATTAATTCTCGTAGAAAATTCAGGAATGTGTCACTTTGAGTGTGTTAATGTCGCATTCGATTCTTGATTGTTCAACAATAGCCTAGTTCTAGTTTTCTTCTCACTTTAGACATCCTGAGTTAGTATCTCATCCCAATATTTTCTAGAAAAAAAACTAGAGTATAGTAATTTAGCAGAGTTTAGTGGAGAGTTTTTAAACTTTGGTAATTTAGTAAATCATCATTGTAATGATAATGTGGGTGGGTATCGTTGGGAGCAACTGATACAAAAGTAATAAAATTACGAGAATATAAGTTGATACAAGTATAATTTTTGTTGAGAGTTGAACAATTATGAATGATTTTTTAATTCTATTGCTGAAGTTGTTGAGAATTGAACAATTATGAATGATTTTTAATTCTATTGCTAAAGTTGTTGAGAATTGAACAATTATGAATGATTTTTAATTTTATTCTCAAAGTTGAAACTGCAAGACACACCTTCAAAAATTACTTCAAAGGAGCAGCCTTCATTTTCCTCATTGAAATTAGCCACCATTTTACGATTTCAACCAATCAGAGCTCAGCATTTCAATTCAGTCCCACGGCACACGCGAGCCATCCATTGGCCAATCAGAAGGCTGCTTCAATTTGGAGGCGTGGCGTAGCTCCTCCCCTTTCCACTTGTCAGCTATGGTTACTTATTCCCGCAATACAGTTGATTCTAGTATTTAATTCTCGTTACTGGAATTTGAATGTTATGTTGTTTTTCTCATCATTATTGTCATTTGAGTTACTCTTATTTGTACTAATAGCAGAAGAATATGAATTCAACTTTCTAATAGAATTCGATATGATGACTAAACCGAACTAAGTGGAGCTTTTGCATCACTAACTTACTGTCATTATTGATATTTGTCATATTCTAATTCAACTTTGTAAATTTGATATTTTCACATTTTATCTTTAAGGCTATATCTAGGCCTACGTAATTCTACGATTTTCTTCGATAATAATTCATTACATATGACTTCAAAATCGAAATTACAATCTTCGGGTACACTTGCCTTTGTGGAATTCTATCAAGCTTAAATCAGTCAAGCTATCAACCTTTGTCATATTCTACTGAATCCTCAATATCCTCTATATTCTATTTGTCTATAATCTATTTAATATTTTATCAAACTTTATATAATTCTTAAATCGTAAATAGTATTCACTATGCTTGATTCTCATATCTCATTTGGTTTTGATCCCTCACATGACTTGCCGAATTTAACACGTCCCAATCACATTTATTCATAATTACTTATTCATTGATAAATCACCTGCTAGAGAGATTTCATGAGCCTATGAATTATTTCTTCTCCACATGAACTCGAACATTAATAATTATTAGATCCATATTATACTGTTCAATCATCAACCTCAAAACATTTACCATTCATAATCAACATAAAATTTACAACATAATAAACCTATCCAACAGTCCTCGAATCCAACAACTCTTGAAATCGCAGTACATAAATATTAGCGATTTTAATGAGAAGCAATAGTATTTAGACAATTCAGAGAACCTTCCACAATCAATAAATCAAGATAATCCAAAACTGGAATCATGATGAGATTCAATAACATTTACCACCACAGAGTCATCATACAAAAGTCAATCAAGGATTGGAATATGGCCTACCTCAACTGTAAATTACTGTTATCTTCTTTTAAAATTATTAACCATCGATTCTACTTTCTTAAAATAAGATAAAAAAGATGATTTAAGTTTCAAGTCACACATTACATTTGCATTGTTTTATCTTATACTATTATTAATACTGTCCTTTTTTTATTTTAAGTAATAATCACAGTACCCATATTCAATAATTTTTAGTGCTTTATATGTTTCGACTATTTATATTCATGAACAAATAAACATGTAATGCACTGAAAAATTATTAAAAAAGGGTACTGTGATTATTATTTAAAATGAAAAAGAGTGATAAAGGTAGCCCTGAGATAAAGGAAACACTAATATTATTGATATTTATTGAATTTTATTTTCATGGACTTTTGTAATTTCTTGATAGATAATTTTATAATTAAATATAATTGAACTTTAATGTAACGAAACATTAATCGGATTGCAATTCATGATTTCCAGCTTAAATAAAAACATATATAGGCCTAAGATTGTTATTTTAATGTATTATAATTCTAGGTTCCATTCTCCTGATTATATTGAGTCGATAAATCGATCAATCGATTGTTGGTGTTCGATAGTCGATTGTCGGTCGTGATTGTGCATGAATTCGAGATCAATCAGACACCGCCGTGAATGATATAACAAATTTTCTAACCGCGCTTGATAGCTTTGATGACCTATTGTTGAATAGATTATTATACAATAAGCTCGGAGGATGTGTACTACATCACAAGTAGAATTCGTTGGATTTGCAAAAGATTTGAGATACTTTTCTAGATATTTGGGTTCATTGGTGGGAGATTTTAAATCACTTGGAACCGTCCAGGTTTACTTATTGCAAAGGAATAGGTCTCCTATTAATTGAAGATTTATGAGTTGAATTCCTAAATTTCCAACTTCATTCTGGTTTCATTATTTCTTGGTTCTGATATGCCATTCTTATCATAGAATGCAAATCGGTCAATGACGATGAAACGTGTATCATTCATAATTTTTTTGTTTCTTCATTTCTAGTATGAATGATGCGGTTTCCAGAGAATAAAGCCATGATAACAAAACTGGATACTGAAAAGATTTTTTTTCTAATGAATGTCATTGAACTGAAAAGATGAGATTTTAAGGAGACTCTTGATGATGATATAAGGAAGATATATTTCTTCTTGATATAATATTTAGCTTAATAATTATATTATATCTAACTCTATTCTATTAAACTTTTCTGTGAACCCACATGAAGCTTCAAAGAAAGTTCATCTCCGAATACCTTTTTAAAAATCCTATCATGTAAAACCTAATCCTGTACTTTTTACAATTACATAAAAGTTCAATTCGAAAATACTGTCAACTGTGGAGATTGAAATTGAGAGACAGTAAGCAAATGAACAGGTGGGTTGTATCAGTAAAAGTTCTCTACAACATTTTTTATCCATTCTACAACATTTGCCTCTCCATCACCATTCATCCCACTTTACAAATCGACTTAATATTATTATTCATTTCTCATCTTCTTAATTTCAATTACATATTTTCAATTACAATTACATATATTACATATATTACAATTTTTCACTGTAATTGCATCATCTCTTGCAGTAGTTCTCTTCAGGTTTTATAATATTGTAAAACAAAAATTATTTGTTGTAGTCTGGGAACAATTATTGTTCGCAACCTATATCATCACGCCTATCTTCCTCCTTTTTCCCTCCTCCTTCTTCTCCTTCTTACTCCAATTCTCCTACTTGCCAGCTTCTTCTTGCTTATTGTCCCCCCTCATACTTCATCGATAAAACTTATTCTTTGTACTCTTCTTCTTTCCATATTTTTACTTCTACTCTTCCAGCTCCTTCAAACTTCTCCCTACTCTTAAACTCTCAATTAATACATTATTTTTCTCTTTTTTACCTATTTCTACCTCTCCTTCTTCGTTTTCTACTCCTTTTTCCTTTTCATACTCATTTTTCTTCTATTTTTCTTAGCATTTCCTCCCTCTTCTTCACCATTTTTTTCTAATCTTCTTGTTTTAATTAATGATAATTCTCATTGTCCAATGTCCACACAATCCTCCCTTAACACATTTCTCATCTCACATTATTTTTTATCTTCCCATGCTCGTCTCCTCTTTTTTTCTCTCTCTCTCTCTCTCTCTTTACTCTCTCTCTCTCTCTCACTCTCTCATCTCTCTCTCTCTCTCTCTCTCTCTCTTCTACACACACAAACAACTTCTCCTCTCATTGTCATTTTTTAAACTTCTGCCCTCATATTAGCTTCTACACCACCTCCCCTCCTCCTCCTCCTCCCTCCTCCTCCTCCCTCCTCCTCCTCCTTCTCCTCCTCCTCCTCCTCTTTCATCTTCTTTCTTCTCTCCTTATCCACCTCACAATCCTCCCCCACTACTCCTCCTTCAGCATCCTCCTATTTCTCTTCCATCTCCTACTCTTCATCCTCTCTTTCTTCACCTTTCCTCCTTCTACTCCCCATTCTCCTACACCTCTCTCTCTTCCTCCACTGCCTCACCATCTAATTCTTTTCCCCTCCCTATCCCCATTCCTCTCCCTATTTTATTTATCTTCCATCCTTATTTTCAGAAGATGTCTCCAAAGTGGGGAAATTTTCTTTTCCTCCAAACGAACACGCTCTGTCTCTCCCTCTCTCTCACAATGTATCAATCTTCTTCTTCATCATATTCTCACTGACAAAGTTGCCTACTACTCTGCTTCTTCACAATTTCTCTCTCATTCTCATCCTCACAGATGACTGTCTCCAGAGTAGGGAGTTGCATGCTTTTTCTCCTCCTCACCATTCCTCTTCCATTCAATTCATCTTCTTCCTTTTCTCTCTTCCGAAGATAACTGTCTCCTGAGTGGGGGAGGAGATCCCCGAGTTGTATGCTTTTTCCTTCCTCCCCATTGCATTCATTCTCTTATTTTTCTCTCTTTCGAAGAAGATTATCTTCACAGAGTGGGGAGCTGGTGTAGTTGCATCTTTACGCATCTTCGCATCCCAGTGTTAGGGGTATAAAAACAGTGTGAACTTCAAAAAGCGTCACATTCATTGTTTTCCTATCTTGTAGTCAGTGCTATCATCGGATTCTGTTACTCCTTTCTAGTGCTTCTATACACTTATCACCTTCAAAATGTACACGGTGAGTAGCATAGTGCTCTTTCAACAATACGTATATTTTTGTTCCTTATCTAATAATCTATTTCTCAAATCATATTGAAGCTGAAAACTTTTTGACAGTTTTCGGCCTAGTTGAAAATTTTTGGCCCAGCTAAAACATTCAAGTAGCCTAAAACTTATCCAAGTTGATATTCTTTTTTCTTCAAATTTTATTCTTTTTATTTGAATGTGATTTATTATAATGTTATTTGAGTTTGATTTGTTGTTGTAATTGAGGATAAATAAGGGATTGGCTCGATTTGATATAGGGATAGTGTGTAGGAGATAATTTTCCTCTGAGAAAATTAAACTTTAAATTTGAGGCTATTTAAAATAATTAATAGATAAAATCAAATACTTATTATTTTTACACAAGAAGGGGTATTTTTCTATGAATTTTCCTCTGAGATTTGATTGGAGGTAACCAATAAATAAGTAATGAAATTTGAACTGATTATCGATAGAAAATCGACTAATTCAGAATTGTGGAATAATAGCGACGGGTGAACTAGTTTCTTTACTGTGACTAGAAATTGACAACTCTATTTCATATTAAAAAAATCTTAAATGATATTTTTCAAGCATTTATCAATCAAGTTTCTCACCTCATCACCCCAAATTCTTAATTTTCAAACATTCTCCATGCATCAAAAGTTATTATCTCAAATTTTGCGGAAGTATATAAGCTTAATTCGGACTTTTTATGCATCGAAATTTAGGAAAGAAATAGTACAACAGGCTCTATATAGTTTTTCTACCCTAGCTATAATGATAATACTACGATTTGTGAAATAAATAAATAATAATCATATTGAAATTGAATATAGAAAATGTAAGCCTTAAAATAAACGTTCATAAGTTACTTGAAGCGCATATTAAAGTCGCCAAAAGAGGGGAAACACATAGCGAATAAATTTTATGAAATTCTCCATGTCGTTCCAATCCGAAATGATCCAATGTCGTTACACATCGAAATTTTTGCGAATTGATTTCATTCCTTTTTTCATATTTCTCACTGGTATCCAATTCTTTATAGTTTGTTCACTCTCTATTCTGAAACTTTGAAAGTACTTTATTATATTTTTATCTCTATATGATGATAGAAAATAATTATCATCGTGTAATATCGGCCCAATAAAGTAATTCCCCATTCTTTCCACTGTTTTTACCACTTGCACTGAACGGGGCCCCAGGCAATTTGGTATCACCTAGTGAAGCAACCAGATTATATAAGTTTGACGAATAATTGGATGCTAATTATTCATTGATTGGACACAGATATAGTAGCGATTAGAGGGCACGCACCCACACGCCCATTCTAGTAAACAATCGTGGCTTGATCATCACCATCGCCTGGCTTCTTTCATATCCATTCTTGCCTCTAGTGTATACTGGCGTGCTATGCTTCATCAATAACATGGGAGGAAGATAGAGTAGGCCTGAGTGTCAGTGTTCAATGGGTTGTTCGCAATGATTATTCATTGTGGTCCACGTACAACTACACTTTCGTATCGTTGTTAAATAGAAAGATTATCCATTGAAGCCGAATAAAACCTTGAATAATATTAATTACAAATAAAAATCATTTTGAAATATTATTTTTTAACGTTTTTTTGACAAATCATCACAGACGTGGCCGAAACCGTCAGTCGAGTAGATGTTATTTTTATTATTATTATATTGTCATTATATATTTATGACATGTATAATCTGTAGGAGAAGTCATCTGAATGATAAGGAGAAGGGAAGAGAAGAGAAAAAAATGGTAGAGGAGGGAAAAGAAATGAGGAATGAAACTTGGAAGAGATGGAGCAAAGAAAACGAAATCGTCGTCGTTGATTGAAAAAATTTAGAAGTTGAGGGAATAAGAAGAAGAAGCTGTAGAGAATTGAAAAATAAAAGAAGTGTCAACGATTAGTGGAAACTGCTAATGAGAAATAAGATAGGAACATAGTTTTAAAGTAAATCATCTTGAGGTATGGAAACAGAGCAAAACTGTGAAATAACAATATGCTGGAGAGAAGGGTTAGAAATATGGAACTGAAATAGGAATTGAAGAAGAGAAGATAGATGGAAGAGAGAGTGAGAAACGGAGAGTATGATGTGAGTAATGGAAACAAATCATGAATAAATAAAGTTTTTTTCAATTTTTGTGCAGTTGTGGAGATAGTAAGGCCATCTATACAGTAAACGATCAAATAATCTAAAATATATGAGAATGGAAAGTATGTAAAAGAGGAGATAAATAGATTTTTTATTTCCATCATAAATAACAAGAATAACAGTAATTTTCAAAACACTGGAAATTAAATGATCACTTTAGCAAGTTATGTGGCTATTGTTAGTATTGAGCTCAATTATTGTATTTATTAAATAGCCTAAATTGTTGATAAAATATGTTACGTTTTTTTGTTTGAGTTCAGTTCATCAATTCTAAGACAATGCGCACAACGTCTGTAGTATTTATTCTAAATTAAAACAACTATTCAATTTTGAATAGAGAACCAAGTTTAAACCAATAGAAACACAGTCAAGGTAATTGGTAGAGCTCTACAAGACATTTATACTTATACATAGATGCAAATTACTACAATAAATTTTATTGTAGTAATTTGCATCTATGTATAAGTATAAATGTGTTGTAGAGCTCTACCAAGTACCTTGACTGTGTTTCTATTGGTTTAAACTTGGTTCTCTATTCAAAATTGAATAGTTGTTTTAATTTAGAATGAAGTATTTAATACTTCATCCAAAAACAATATATAGACCAAATTATTACTGGATTATATAATTCTGTTCAACAGATATAAACTCTTAATAAGTCATAACAATCCTTTTATTTTTATCATTGTATTTGGTAATTGCTTTTTAAACTGGGTTAAGTCTTAGATCATTGACATCATTTTGAGTCCACAGCCATATTTCTATTTTCTTCAAAAACTCGTTTTTTCTATCACATCAGTCGGTAGACTATTGAAATATTGCCGAAGCAAAAGGAAATAAAGAATGGTATGAAGGAGGAAAAATGTGAATGAATATATGATATTAAAGAACAGAGAAATAGGATAGGGGACAGATGGGAAGATGAGGAAGCGAATAATATGCTAAATTTCTTCTCCTAATGGAAAAGTCAAGACAAGTAAATCCGGAAATAGAAGGATTGAAGAATGGAGAGAGAGAGAGTATTGAGTGATGATGAGGTAAAGGAGTAACGAATCTTGAAAATGACAAGTGGGAAACGAGCTTGAAGGGTCCATGAGGAACTGTGATACAGATGGAAGAAGACAAAATAAGGGGATGAAATAAAAATTTGGGTAGGAAAGAAGAGGAAAGAGTCGAGAGAAGAGAACGATATAATATTAAAGTCGATAAGAATCGATAAAATAGAATGTTTATAAGGTTCTAAAATCAAGAAATGATAGTCAAGAGAAGACAGGATGAAAAGAATTGTAAAACAAACTGGAGGAAGAACAGATATGAATAGGATATCACGAGTCACACCAACCCGCTATCTGAATTTGGAGATCATCGGCCACCCATTGAAAACATTGCTGCAAAATGCCACTATAGATTATTTATTACTACTGATTGTTATCCACTGTCGTGATGCTCCAATACAAGGAAGTTGACCGTAGTTATAAAACTTATCATTTGTAAGCTAGAAACGTGATCTTATGGTTTTCTCACGCGCGTAAACTTTCACCATTGATCGCAATTTACAATCAATGAATTCAAGTTTTATAGCTTTATCACCCATGGACTGATACTGATTACAATTTTCTATCCATGGTTACAATCCACAATTAATGAATACAAGTTTTATAGCTTTTAGAACTCGCTGAATATTTATTTCAAATTTAATTCCTTATTCAATTCTACTGTGGTTTGAAGTGGTTTATTGTGTAATCCTTGGCTTTTCATAGTTTATTAATGGTTTAGACGAGTGATTCTCATCTCCCACGCACATGTGTCAGACTTCAAGGGGTATCATAGTCCTCTTTCAACTGATTGGGTTCGTTCAAGTGTCATTTGCAAGATCTTATCAAAGAGATGTGACTATAAGTTTTCATATTTTGGAATAACTCAATGAGTACCTGATCAAACAAGTAAACAGAGTGACGAGTAATCATGTTCAAAGTTCCATTATCTTAAGTTTCAGTTCCTATTCCTTTTCCTTGGTCTTCCTTATTATTTCCTTCTGTCTAATCTCAGGTTGTATAAGAAATCTAATGCATTCAGGATATTGAATTATTGAATAATATTTAATGCAAGATTCAAATTATTGTATTGGGAATATTAAAAGAATCTATACTATTAGATTAAGCTTTAAAAATTCATCATTTAATTAACGTTCTTAGAAACGCTTAGAAATGGACTTAACAACCTGATCTAAACAACCATAAACGAGTTCACTGCCTAAAATTGCCCATCAACCATGCGTTTTTAAACTGAAAAAAGGAACTGTTTATCTCATGATAGATAATAGCTCAATCAAATTTTCAAACTATGCCATTCTTCAAGTTCTAAAAAATTGGAGTACAAGTTATAAAACATTATACACCTACTCTTGACTGTATGTTAGACTCTTTACTTGTATGACGTGTTACATTTATTACCAAGTACAAGTAGGCCTATTGTATAAGCAGACATGTACAAATCAGTGGCTTATGTTACGCGTATATGACATGAAAAATCATTGTTCGCCTATTCTAACAAGACAAACTACTAGATAATCCGATTATCATCCTAGTATAATCACAAAGTAGTCTCAATATTATTGTATAGTCTGTCCAAGCGGAGAAGACATTCTGGAAAGATGAGAAAATGACTCCAGCTCGGTCAATATTGGTTCAAAAAATATTGATTTGGTCTCAAATTAGAAAACATTCTGATCGACAATTTGAGACCAAATAAATATTTTTTGAACTAATATTGACCAAGCTGGAGTTATTTTTCAATCTTGCCAGAGTATCTTCTTTGCTTGAACAGATTATATCTACTCTGTAGTATTATTATATAAGGCGAGTAAAGTTCATGATATTGTGAACGAGATAAGATGTATTCGACATTAGTGAGCATGTATATGACTAATATTTTGACTCGTTTGGTATGACTAAGTATAGTCTGTCCAAGCAAAGAAGACCCTCTGGCAAGATGGGAAAATGACTACAGCTCGGTCAATATTAGTTCAAAAATTATTGATTTAGTCTCAAACTGTCGATCAGAATGTTTTCTACAATCTGAGACCAAATCAATATTTTTTGAACGGATATTGACCGAGCTGGAGTCATTTTCCTATCTTGCCAGAGGGTCTTCTTTACTTGGACAGACTAAAGCTTAGAATGCAATCTGATGTACGGTAGCGGTGGAAGTGCAAGTCATTCCAAGTAATGATTCGAGCTTGTTACTTTCTATTAGATTTATCTAACTCTAACTATGCGTCAGATTGATGAGGCTTCTTGCTTCATTCATGAAGACTTTGAGGTGGTTGTTAATCATTGAGATTCCCTCTCTTCGTTTTGAACTACTGTATTGGAGACGATTTTTGAAGCCAGTTAATAATGTATATAGTACAGTTCACTGGCGGCTCGTGCCCACGAAAGAGGTGAAGTGCCCGTATCTTTTACTATACAGCACTTCACCTGTTTCGTGGGCACAAGCCGCCAGTGGTACAGTTCTAATTCTAGCAGTATTCAACCGAGTTGCTAGAAACTCAATTATTGAACCCGACAATGAACGTAAAATGACATTTTATTCGAATCCAAATCGTTAAGTGGTTCTTGTTTCATTAGCTTTGTTGGAATTCAATATAATATAATCATTCTACGGCTATCAAATGAGACTTTCGTGACGTTAGTTTTCGAATATTATATTACTTTATCGTAATTCTATGCTACTTTCTCGTTTACATTTCTACAGTTGCACATAACCTTCATCATCATCATTCAACATCACTCATTCATCCTTTGCTTAAAATACTTGGAAACCAAGTCGCAATTGTAAAGAAAGGATAAAAGTTGGTCTTCTTTATTCACGAAGCTGATGAAAATGATCATATTCAATCACCATAGCAATACATTGTGCTAAGTGTAGTCTAATTGAGCAAATAATGCATTCTGGCAAGATGAGAAAATGACTCCACCCTGATCAATATTGGTTCAAAAAGTATTTATTTGGTTTCAATTGTAGGAAACATTCTTATCTACAATTTGAGATCAAATCAGTATATTTTGAACCAATATTGACCGAGCTGGAGTCATTTCCTCATCTTGCAAGAGGCTCTTCTTTGCTTGGACAGACTATAAGTATAGTGTGATGAGCAAATAATTTATTCTGGCAATCAGGGAAAATAATAACTCCGGCTCGGTGAGTAATAAATGAAAAATTGAGAGAATTTATTTCAAATTAGAGAAGATTCTGCTCTACTATTCCAAATCTTAAATTTTTACCAAATCTTTAATTAATTAGTCCAAATCAATATATTTTGAACCAATATTGACCGAACAGGAGTCATCTTTCCAGAATGTCTTCTTTGCTCTCAAAGCCGATGTATAATCTGTCCAAGCAAAGAAGACCCTCTGGAAAGGTGGGAGAATGACTCAAGCTCTGTCAATATTGGTTCAAAAATTATCAATTTGATCCCAAACTGTAGGAAACAATTTGATCTACTATCAAGACTTCATTCATAATTTGAACAAATGTTGACCAAACTGGAGTCATTTCCCATCATGCCAGAGGGTCTTCTTCGCTTGGACAGACTATACCAATTGAAGATTTGAAATGTTGAAAACACTGGAAAAACTAATTTCAACAATCAAATATTGTGATAGTAGACAACATTTTCCGTTTCCATAATGACTAAATATCACCATATCTAACAGGTCACAATAAAAAATAGGCTACTCAAGAAGTAGCTTGTCATGTTGAAGTCTTGTAATGTTCAGTTAACATGTGCTAATTGCGCGCTTTCATGAATGGTAATTGTTGATGATGCATTGTGGGAAATATCTGGGTTCAATGCCGCGCTAATAGTGGTTGGTTTCATTAATAAGTCTGCAGCGTCATTGATAAGTTACACAATTCGTTAGGTTCGTTAACGGTTCGACTTCTTATCGGTGGGAATGATCTAAACATCATTAGGTATGCTGCTATTATCAAAACTTCGATTACAGTAGAAGAGTCTTGAACTTTGATTCTTGTTTGAGCCTATGAGAATGAGTTTTGGAGATTTATGTGGGTACATTCGGCCTCAATTGGGAATATTGAAAAAAATCTTGAAATTACCTTATCAATAAAATCTTTCAGTTTACATGTTTAAGATGTAAAATGTTATAATACTTTTCTAACTGTTCATCAAATTGATAAGAAAAATAATTCTTGTAGTCCACGATGATTATGAATGTAAGAGATTATTTCTTAATAGTAAAATTATTTTCCTATACAAAATAAGAATACTGATGAATTTTCTACTTATTTGGAGCGGGCCACTACTTATTTTCTGTATATTATCAGTCGCTTGTATGAGAATTGTCAATATTACTCACAAGTAAGGTTTTGTTTCAATGAGATCATTGTTAAAATTGAAAACTAAGATCAAGCGAACTTTATGCAACTGGGTTTACATGTTTGACGAACTACATCATCTATACTCAGAGAACGAAAGAATTTACTGAACATAATTTTATACTTCAATAATGGAATTCAATTGTATTTAATATGAAAGGAATTTTCTCAACAGAAGAAGTGGAGCCACGAGAATAGAACAGCTTCGATTACCATTTTACCTTGTAGTCTATAAATTATTTTAGTATTCAAATTGCATGAAATGTACAATATTGGAAACAATAACTATCAAAATCTTGTTGGGTAGTTAGTAGGGGTGATATTATGATTGTGGTAGTCGTCCAAATTGAATAAAAAGGCAAGATAATGTCAAACCACATACGGATTGAAAATCGAGGTATCAGTAAGTTTCGGATGTTACGCCATTATCAATAACAGATATTGATAATGGTGTGACATTTGAAACCAGACTCTGCATGGTAAACCAGAAAATATAAAAAAATTTAAAATATGAATAAATAAATATATAATAAATAGATAAATATCTGTCTGAATAAGACAATATTGAATAAGACCTGAATATCTGAAAGATAGATCAGACCTGAAAGGTCTGAATAAGACCTTTACTATTTTTATTCAATAATTAGAATCATTAATGTTGAATGAAATTATGAAAAATCGGAATGTTTCTCTGTTTCAGATATACCAGGTTGCTGCCTTCCTAGTCGCTTTGACTGTGGTTCGAGCCTTACCCCAGGCTCCAGGATCAGGACCCACAACTCCTCCCATCCCCATCTTGAAGTACGAGAATGACGGAGTCAACTTTGACGGATCCTACAAATGGAGGTCAGTTCACTCTTAAATCTATTTTGTTGTCCAGATAACATTATTGTTACAGTTGTTTCGATCAGATCAAATAAATTTCAAAGGTTCAGGTAACAAAGACATGTAGGCATTTTGATATACAGCACTACGTAAATAATGAGTTTCAACTGAAAATCAGAATCTACTATTCACTAATTCCCCCCACTTATTCTATTTCTTTATTCATTCATTTCTCTATTCACTCATTCCATTTCTCTATCCACTCATTCCATTTTTATATACAATCATTTCCTTCACTCACTTCATTTCTTTGACTCATTTCATTTCTATACTTACTCATTTCCTCCACTCATTCTATTACTTTATTCACTCATTTATTTCACTTTTCTCATTTCTTTATCCACTTACTTCTTTTACTCATTTTATTTATCTATTCCCTCATTTCCTTCACTAATTTAATTCCTGTTTTCACACATTTCTTTCACTTATTTCATTTCCTCCACTCATTCTATTTCTTTATTCTCTCATTTATTTCACTTTTCTCATTTCTTTATCCACTCACTTCTTCTACTCATTTTATTTATCTATTCCCTTATTTCCTTCACTAATTTAATTCCTCTATTCACACATTTCTTTCACTTATTTCATTTCCTCCACTCATT
Source organism: Sogatella furcifera (assembly GCA_017141385.1). Classification (NCBI taxonomy): domain Eukaryota; kingdom Metazoa; phylum Arthropoda; class Insecta; order Hemiptera; family Delphacidae; genus Sogatella; species Sogatella furcifera. The sequence continues at coordinate 22,105,035 of CM029556.1, forward strand.
CTACTTCTTTATTCTTTCATTTATTTCAATTTTTTCATTTCTTCAATCACTCATTTCTTTTACTTATTTCATTTATCTATTCACTCATTTCCTCCACTAATTTCATTTCTCTAATCATTCATTTCCTACACTCATTTATTTTCTCTATACACTCATACCCCTTTTTTACCAAGCAATAAACATAATTATTATTATCAAAATTCAAATTTTCATATTTTACTCCGTGGAATCATTTGATCAGCCTATATAGTAGAACATAACAGGTAGGCCTAATGTAAGCAATCTTGCGTAGAAGCTAACGCGATTAACTGTCTAAATAAAGCTATAAATCAATCAAACTAGCTTAATTGAAAAAACTTCACGTTGTAAAACAAATATTATTCATAAAGGTGTTGCATAACTATAGCTTTCTCCGAATAATATGAAACCAATCATATTTTGTTCACTCTATATAGATTTGTTAAGGATCACATAACAGGACTGCAACAATTACCTCGATTATTATCAAGGTGATGCCTGTTGAGAATAAAGATTCCTAATTTATTACAGCACAGTTTTGTAATATTTGGGTGATGGATAGTGAATGGAACAATCACGAAAAGAAAGTGATCTTCCAATCATCACGTTTCAACCAACTACCATAGTCTGTCAAAGCGAAGAAGACATTCTGGCAATATGAAAAAATGTCTCCAGCTCGATCAATATAAGTTCAAAAATTATACATTTGGTCTCAAATTGTATAAAACTTTCTAATCTACAATTCAAGGCCAAATTTAAAATTTTTGAAATAATACTGACCTATCCGGAGTCACTTTCCCATCTTGCCAGAATGTCTTCTTTGCTTACCTCACTCCTAATCTATAATTCATCAGACAAAAGACTATAGTCTATCTTTCAAGCACTATTTTACTCCTTATACCTGATTTATAAACCAAGAGTGATTGTTGTATCTCCTATAATAATCTTCCGTGAACATTTCAATTTTGGATTGACCGATTATGAGTAAGGAACGATCCTTCAGAACCTACCAAACCCCGATTTATAGACCTTAGGAAACATAGACCTGTGGATCCGAAGATTATATAACTTTTTCGACACTTCTTAGACTGATATTCTAACTGTCCAAACCAGATTATGATTAGTATTTACTCTTATTGTACCGAACTACTGTATAATACCATCATTCATCTGGAAACTTGAGATATTCTCTAAACAATTCATTTAATTTATTGATGGTTGTACGTAATTACCTCTAGAGGAATGTTGAATATTAATATTATTGAAAATTATAAGATTCCATTTCCACATGTTATATACATGTTTTAATACATGAGTTATGGCAATAAAAATTATTCTCATTCATTTCACCATGAAAGAGTGAGCATATGACGAGAGTTTTCTTTTAATGAAAGTGTTTCCGTTAACAATTATGAGCCTTGAAATTTGATGGGAATAGAAAACTCCTAAGCCAAAAATTTGTGAACTTTTCGATTTTTAGGAACACAGTTCCACATAAATAGTTTGTTCAGCACTGAAACACGAAAATTGGCCAAACACGATCTTCGAAAACGAATTAGTAGATTGAGATTTCCACATTATTTTGAGATTCTCCTTTCATTTTTCCTTATTTTTATCATGAATCCCTGCAAAAAATTAGTAACTGACAACATAAAGAAATAAACTGAGACACCAATTATTGTTCTTGATTTTGAAAGATTTCTCAAAAAAATTCTAGATGAGCTCTTGTGAAGAAATTGGATGGAGATTAAGAATCTTTGGGCGAAAAAATTAGATGAAGAAAAAACATAATAAGGAAATGACATCGATGATACTTGAGACCTATTTTATTCAAGAACAACACTCTCGGAATTGAATAATAGTCTAATATTAATTTTAGAATGATGTTACTATCATTATAATGCAACAGATAACCAGTCAAGTTTGAGAACTTGAATGAGGTTCAAGTCCTTGACCCTTTCACAAATTTAATAACTTGAGGAATTTGAGAAGATTTTTGAATATATTGAAACACTATTTGAGATTCTTATTTGAAAGAAGGTATGAGAGGCCGGATTGAACTTGAATTGACATCATTCTCAACAAAACTTGTAAAATATGAAAGATTTGAAAAAAATTAATTCAGAAATGTTTTTCAATCCTCATTATTTTCCAACTCAACAGTACTACAACCCTCATGGAAAGGTTGAATGATGAAATAGACTTATTGCATCAGATTATCAGAAGAATAGCCTAAGTGATACCAGTACTTGTGATACCACTGACTTGTTTTGACTTTGACAAAACAAGAAACTTAAATCGAATGAAACTTATTGCGCAAAGCAGACGAACGTTCTGAAAATACTAGAAAAATATAAGGATACTTTACCATTTATGGCTGCAGTATTTTGTTGGACCTTCATTTGCATTGTTGTTTCTTAAGTACATTACATCATTTCAATGACGCATACTATTCAAGCTTATATACAATTTCCAAAACGGTGTCACTAAGCCTGACTTGAAGTGGAAGTTTGAATTATTGTAATGTTGCAATGAAGAGTATTGAAGTGCAAGTGGTATTGGAGTTGGATTTTTCTTTACAAAAATGTCCTAGAGAAAGCAAATAGTGAGTTTGAGAGTGAGATAATAGGGGGTGTGATATTAAAAATGAAGAAAATCAGAATTAGAAATGAATAAAATGATAAAAAGCAATTTCAATTGCCAGAGACAGATATTTGAGACAGTGATGTAGGAGTGAAAACGTTTCTCAGAATATGAGAACAAGAAGTGTAAGAATAGAAATTAAAAAAAGGAATAAGGAATGAATAAAAATGATGTGAACTAATGAAAGAAGAAGATTTAATTTCCATGTTATAATATGTATGAAACTTTAAAAATGAATAAAATCAGAGTACCCTTAAAGAAAAAAATATATATATATTTTTTTAAATTTATTTTGATTTTATTCGTTTTTAAAGTTTCAAATACAGTAGCCCTAGAAGAAAAGAAGTATTATAATATGTATGTTATGTTTATGGGACGTGTATGGGACAGTGATATAGGAGCAAGAGAGTTGAAAAATTAGAGATTATTCAATAAAAGTCATAATAAATTTTGAAACGGTTTTTTAATGATCAGCACGCTCTCATTTCAGAAAGTAATTTATAGATCGACAATAATTCATCGAGATTTGAGTTCAAACTGGTGAAAGCCAAATTGGTGCCTACCTATTTGAATATTTATTCAATTAGAGGGAATAAAGTTTTGTCATTTTTAATGAATAATAAGAATTCTATCAATTCAATGATCCAACATTAGACTGAGAGAATAGAGATTCTTCATAAATTAATTCACACTTTAGATAACCATAAACACCTCCACAAATTAAGAAGCTTTTAGAGCCAACAACCTATTAGAGTTCTTTTCTTTGCATGAAAGCATATGGGAATAGGTAAAACTTGAGCGGAGGTCCAATAATTAATTGTCATGTAGATATGCTAATGTGTGTCATCCCATTTCGAAAACAAATTTAATGTAAGCGACTCATTCATATTTATTTGGTACAAAGGTTAATTATCGCTGGCTGACATTACATAATTTTTCAGTGTTACTGTGAATTTTGGTTGTTAACCTTCAAAAAAGTTATCATCCACTCTTCTTCATTAATATATTGTAAGCGGAGAAGATACTATTATTTTCTGTCTTGTTCAATGGAATTTCAAATACAAGCGTTCGAAGAACATGATGGAAAATATCTTATAAGAATGAGTTTTGGTTATGATGTAACTGTAGATGTTGTAAGCATTATTCATTGACATCCGAAAGGCTTTGTGGATTGTGGATGTCCTCAAACTCTCGTACAGTATCTATTCCAGTTTGGAGCTTGATAACAATATTATACAGTTTCAATTGAAAGATTCTTACTTTAGAAAACTGCATAATGCATTTAAGGGGAAAATATTTAACGGATTATTGTTAGAATTGAGCAATTAATACTAAAATTCAAAGCTTGTTTATTTGTAGAAACCCTTGAAAATATCAAGGGGATTACACAAGTCAAGAATACTATTCACTTTTATATAGAATTAGCCTAGGTGTATATTTCCTTTTTTTAGGGCTACCGTACTTATCAAAGGTTCCAATTAATATGAATCTCAGAACCCTTTTGAAATAATTTTCATTTTACATGATATATTTGACTTTCTATAGTCATTTTCAAATGCATTTGATTGAAAACTTAATTTGGTGTATAATATTATTTGAGAGTTTCTCAAAATAGTGGAAGAGTTCAAGTGTTTAATGCATATTGGGTGTCAATAATGTCGCATTCAAGTTATTTTCATAAGAAAATAATGTAAAATACACTCATTCAGAAATCTATCAAAGTTGGTCAAGTAAAATCTGATCGTGCATGAAAAAAGCATTAATGCACACTGGATAAAAAACATTCAAGGTAATTCTTCAGAAACTGCAGCTCATCTTGATAATATTCCAGGAGATAGTTATTTTCATATATAAAGAGCTACATAGAGTTCTAAGTCCCAATAGAGTTCTAAATTGCAGTTCGACAACGCACACAAAAAATTCTGATAATAATTATTATTGTGATCATAACTAAATCAGCTGTTGATGCATTTGAAGATCGTCAAATATTCAATTCAACTGAATCAGAAACCAGCATCAAAAATAATGTTAACTTATCTATAACAGCAATCAAACTTGAAGAAATAAATTGGTGTCTAGGCTTCATCCACTGTCAGTACGGACTGTGACAGTCAAAAACTGTGGGTGGATGGGGAAACCAGCAGTCCAAAACTATTGTATAGTATGTCCAAGCAGAAAAGACCCTCTGGCAAGATGGGAAAATAACTCCAGCTTGGTCAATATTTTTTCAAGAATCATCAATGTGGTCTTATCATAACAGTAGATCAAATTGTTTTCTACAATTTTTAACCAATATTGACTGAGCTTGAGTCATTTCCCCATTTTGCCAGAGGGACTTCTTTGCTTGGACAGAATATAAACCTGCATTCTGAAATATTTAAAATTCATTAGCTATCATTAAATCAAAGGAATATAATTTATCAGTCAGTGGTTGTACTGTAAACGATCTAACTGTCAGTGGATGTAAACCGTTGGTTAATTTATTATGTTTCATACATTTAATTGTTGTCAATTTTTCTTATTGTTGTCTCTCTCATTGCAGCTACGAGACTGGCAACGAAATAATCGCCGAAGAGTCGGGCTACGTGAAAAACGCCGGCGTCCCAGAACAAGAAGCCCAGGTAGCCCAGGGCTCCTACTCCTACACTGCGCCCGATGGCACCCGCATCTCCATCACCTACGTCGCCGACGAGAACGGATTCCAGCCCCAGGGCGCCCACCTCCCAACTCCGCCACCCGTGCCTGAGGCCATTGCCCGCGCTCTCGAGTACCTCAAAACACTGCCACCCAGCCCAGAAGACCAGGGCGCCGGATCGGCTCCCCAGGCACAGTATGCCAGGCAAAAGTACTAGGACCATCGAAAGTGCAGGGATATGAAGTACTAAGAACTGAATTGCGATCATCTAGGATCTTTTGTATTTAGAACAAAAGTACTAGGACCTGAACTACAATCAGAACTATTGTTTATACAAGAGGACGATCAACACCATCAGAATAATAATTCTTCTATATGTGAAAGATTAGGACTATTCTTTGATTTGAATTATTCTATGATTGAGACCCGCTTTGCTATACTTTGCTAATGGTCGTCTGTCATAGATTAATATATGAATCAAAGTATAGAACTAAAAGTATACTAGGATCAGTAATGATTGACAACTAGGGAATTGTGATGTGTTCATAATTGGCAATAACAATTTATTGAGGTTTAAACTACGGGAAAATCTTGAAGTGTTCATAATCAATAGTGGGGCTTACCAAATTTTTTATTTAGTTCCATTCAATGAGAAAATCTGAAAATCAGCTTATCATGAACACTTTTTCAATGAAAATTGTTGAAATATTTGTAAAAAAATTATTGAAATGAGAAAAATTCTATCCCATTGTCAGCAAATACCAAGACAATTTCAACAAAATCTTATTGTTGTATAAAATTGGTATTTTCAACTTTAAACGTCTACTGGTCGGACTACATGGATGACAGAATCATTGGATATTAGATTAATTTTGTATGTGTAACTTTCTTCCTTGAATGAGTGTTATCTGTTCCAATACGAATTCAAGTAGAAAGAATACACTATCTAATTAAATGATTCATTATTGTCCATGTAGTCCATGGTGGGTCTTTTACAATACAAGACTTGATTTGTATTTTTTTCAATTTTCAAGTTTATTAAGAACTTGCGATATTTGAATGTGTGTATTTTAATAAGCAAAACCAAGCCAGCTCTAGTCTTTCTAGTATAAGAGCTGTCATTCTGTAAATAAAATTTGTATTGCATGAATCAAACCTATTTAGCTATTAGAACCAATATTTGTGAACGTTTTACTTCTTATATTTTTCTATGAAGATGTGCAAAAGTGCAAATAAATGAAGTGATTTTTTAGTTGATTCTTATTTACTAGAGCCCGTCTACAACTCTCTTTTCAATTGATCTATCCAAACAATGTATGATAATTCAAACATAATACTACTGTTGTTCTTCATCCATCTTTTTTCACTGATGTATCAATTGGAAGATAATAAAATAAAAAGTTACTCACGAAATTATTCACGTTTTTGACGCGACAGTTGTTTCGTTTCGTGCTGATATTGTACATTGTCAAGCTTGATAGGCACGCGCCTATCAAGCTTGACAATGTGCAATACCAACACGAAACAACTGTTGCGTCAAAAACGTGAGTAATTTCACTGTGAAGTTTTCATTTTATTTTCTTCTAATTAATAATACTACAACTGAGAACTTAGTGAATTGACAACTTCATAATAGATAACAACATTGATAACATCATAACTTCATAACTATGAAACTATACTTCAAAAAAATGGAGATGATTACAACTAAGATAAGTTTGTAAGATGAAAAAATCAAGTTTAATTCCACTACTTAAATAAAATAAAATACGTTATTTAATGAGGTCAATGCATCAATGAATAAAAAATGAATTGATAGATGCACCAATAAAGAAATAATTCTACAGAGTTAAAAATCTCTACTGGAGTTTCGGCAACAGGGCGAGAACTTCATTGTTGGTGGGATGAATAGAGGAAAAAGCGGTAGAAAAATCAGCTGACTGACTTTGACCTAGTGACCGTGAAAAGTTATAGCGGTCAATAATAACAATAATTATTATTACAGAATCAACAACTATGGAGAGAACTGCTCGCGACCCAATTGTAAGCGCTCACTTTCATTGCGGGCTGTGGACAGGATGCTCATGTTCCGTTCAATCAATTTGTTGTGCTGAGTGTTTCAGGTTGAAGATTTTCCAAGATGATACGAAATATCTTACACGCTTATCAAATAAAACGGTCAAAAACAATAATCGGTTCCAATACTGATGATACAAGATCTTGCTATTATTATCAAGTTCCAATTGATACATTAATTATATTGGTATTCAGCTTGTAGGTATCAAAGAGTAGTGCCGTTTTTACACACTCAGAGGCCTATGGGCCATTCCAATTTTGGGAGCAATCTACCTCTTTACTCAGTTTTTCCAACTACAATAAGTCCACATTCCATTACAATACACGAACCACAGAATTAGAATAATTATTTACATACAATTCGACAAACTCAAGCACGAGTGTAACGAGTGATTGCGGGAAGAAAAACATGAAATTTATTGCTCAAATATTTGTATTTTTGACAGAAACTTATTATTATACTTTTCAATCCCATACTCCTCACTCTCGGAGAAATAAGGCCCCCAGAATATTTTGAGCCCTGGGCCGGGATCCAAGTTGCATGACAATCACTCAGGGCTGACAATAATTAAACGATAGGCAAATACTTATTTATAATTTTTATATCACTAATTTAATTAGGAAATCAAGATGATGTTCATGAGAATTATAAATAATGGATACTCATTGAATTATTTTCCCCCTGTGAGGAACGATCCACTCAAGTAATGGTCTCTTCAAAATTATTCAATGATCCACTCAAGTAATAATCTCTACAATGATCTCAAAGACGGTGATGATCTCTACATCATACAATGATAGTAGTGCCATCTATTGGAGAACTATCAAACCAACTCCAAAGTTACTCCACTTTGTTAGAAAGCGTATTCTGTTGGATTTCTTGTAAGTACCTCCATCACACTAGCAGATCCAAGTGCGTCGAGTCCCTACAACCGCAGTTTATATAATAGGGCAGACGGTCAAAGTTCAAAACATGTAGACGGATGGATGCAACTATGTATATACTATGTCAACTTTAATGTTAATGCAGATACTATGTGTATATCTATATATCTGACCTCCTCCCACGACCCTTAATTGATGGACCTGAATCACGATATCACCAGAAGATCTTCAAAGAGCTCAACCAAAATAATCATTCAAGTCTGGGTCACTGTGTTTAAATAATATTAATGGTTTCCCTAATTCCCGGTTAGAGTAGAATACATGAAAGTAATTCAATGGAAACTGGAACAGCTGATTCTCCCTCCTTACCACCACGCATTCATAGACGTCAAGGTTATTAAAGACTAATAACCTTGCATAGACGTTATCAATTCTTCAGATGTATCATGAAAATATGAATGAATTCTCATTTATAATCAGCTGGTTTGGCAACGTTGCATCAAGTCTCAATGGACTATTTTTGTGCATTCTACTCAAGTCATTTATGAAGGAAAATAAATGCTTAGACAGGTGTAGTCTGTTCAAGCAAAGAAGACCCTCTGGCAAGATTGCCAGATGGGAGAATGACTCAAGCTCGCTCTATATTGGTTCAAAAATTATCAATTTGATCTCAAATTGTTGGAAACAATCTTTTCCGCCAAATAACTTATACATTGGCTACTAATATTGTAACGTGTTCTCATATTTAATTAATTTATTTTAGATTGTAATTTTTTTTTCATTGATGTAATCAATTGTTATTTGGTATTAATGTATCACAAGTGTGTGAATAAAATAAATTGAGATTGAAGTTTATCTACCATTATAAACAAATGAATAGATTTATCAACCAATCAAATTAAAATACAAAATTCAAGATTTTATTAATACACAAAATCTAAAATTATATAACAAATGAAAATATATGGTTCATCATCTCTTTATAAGCTTAAAATCACATTTATAATACGAGTAATTCTTGTACAAATTTTGGCCAGGCTGGAGTCATTCTACCGTCTTGCCAGAGGGTCCTCTTTGCTTGGATAGACTATACCTTGTTCCTTGTGATTTTATGAAGAGTTAATAAGAATTATTCCATTGTTAATCCCTCATGGTGTAGTGTAACATGGATGTCTTCCATACTTGGGAGAATTAGAATATATCTGGCCAATAAAGAAGAGTTACTCAACCATCAAATATTTTGATGAAATTGTAGAGACTGGAGTATTATAGATATTTATTATTATATATCATATTATTACTATTATTTAGGGGAAATCAGTCTTCAATAATTTCAGAAAACTCTTATTTACTAGTCTTATTATTAAAGGAATATTTCCCACCCTTATAAAATATTTGCCTTGTCACGAAAATTATTCTTATATTCCAAAAATATAACATAATAATATCATGAAGTTTGATTCAAGATCGAATTAAGATGGAGACCTAGAATCTTAATCAATATTCAACTTTCCTCTCAGAAAAGTCAACATTTCTCTCATTTTCTCAAGTAAAGTCATCAACTATTTTCTATCAATTCCAATAGGTCTACAGGAAACTATCTACCACTACTGTGTAAAACTCACCTGTATAGTCAATACCTAAATTGAGGAGGAGGAGTCCGATGCCACTAACCAAAAATATGCCAATCAAGTAGGAACCAGTCTGGAAAAAATAAAAAAGGGCATCTATTACAGATAAAATAGATAACAGTTAGAAATAATTGATGTATTTAGATAAAAATCGTCTGGAAAGAAGTGCCTGAAAATACATCCCAGTGATGTGTTTCATAATTTTATAAAAATGAAGGTTTACAATCACTACACTTTTAATAATTTTATTTACTGTGAGGATGCCTTCTTCCTTTTTTATCCGACTACTTGAAGTGCACGAAACAAATCTTCCGAGGTTGTGAAAGTAAGCATAGACAACGTTTAATAATAGCTGTCCAATATTCCAGTGTTTCTTAGCAATAATTAATTTATTTAACAATGCATGGTTTGTCCAACTTAAGAAGACCCTCTGGCAAGATTAGAAAATGACTCCAGCTCGGTCAATATTGATTCAAAAATTATTGATTTCATCTCAATCTCAGGAAACATTCTGATCTACAATTTGTGACCTAATCAATACTTTTTAACCAATATTGACCGAACTGGAGTAATTCTCTCATCTTGCCAGAGGGTCTTCTTTGCTTGGACAGGCTATAATACTGAATACTAAAATATTAAACTACACTATATTATATTCTCCCATACTTCAGTTATGGCGACATACAGTCTAGTATTCCTCCCAGACGGCCAAGGTTACATTTTTCAAGAATAATAACATTTTTATGGCTGCAATAAAACACGTATTACACAATTTCGTCTATCAGACGTGGGCATTCTAAGCTGTGCACTGTAAACTCAGTAAACTGTATATTGATTGCATGCTGGGAGATGCTGTGCCTACAACTATTGCATCATTCAAACAAGTTCCGACTTTTGAGAAGAATTAGGTGTAGGTGCGTCTCGTTCTTGAAAAATAAAAGATTTCTGAATCAGATTTCATTTTACTGAAATTGTAGGTAAAAGTGGAGATTATCATCAAATACGCAATAAGTGAAACAGTGAAATAGTTAATGAATCTCTGATTCAAATACCGTTAGTTCGATGTGCAGGAGTTTTTCACTAACTGAATTACATCAACTGGAGTAAATAATTTACTCATATGAGAGAGGAAATATTATCATAAATATTAGTGTTCATGTCTGTTAGATAAAACTTATCTACATATCAAGAATTAGGTACTGCAAATTAGTATTTGAAGTGAAAGATAGATGAATCCAAAAGACAAAAATATACTTCTTCATCTCGTAATATTATCACATTGATTCAGTTCAATAATGAAAATAATAGACTTCAGAGTAGTTTCCATGGAAAATAATTATAAATACTATACTAGATTTTAATTAAATATTCTTTACATCGAATATCACCTTATATTTCATTATTTGTAGAATTGTACCAAATCTAATACATTCCATAATATTGATAATATGGAATGTTATTTCAAGTAGGCCTACTGTATTATACTGAATTATTATATTTATCAATATGGAATATTCAATTCCATTCCTAGTATTGCAACTCACTTAATCAAATATTTTGGCTCTATTTTGCTCTGAAACTGTTTTAGTTAATCGAAAATGTTTGAAGTTTTTGAACATTTTCATTTGCTGTCTCTTATTAGATATTTATTGTGAACAGTGAACTTTCATCAAAATTCAAAATGTTTTGAAGTGAAAAGTGTTTCTCAAAGTGAAAATTTTTAATGTGAATGATTTTCATCACCTTTCATTCACCATGTAAACATCATCATTCACTCACTCATCCATCACCTTTGCTTAAAATACTTGCTATCAAGTCGCACTTGTAACAATGAGTAAATGAATTTTCTATGATGAAAACTATCAAGTACTATTTCTAGTATTGAACTGAATCAATGTAAGTTACTGTACAATATGAAACAAAAAATATACACAAAAACAAAATTAATATTCTTTTCGATTCTAAAAGAAAAATCAAACAGGAAAATCTCCTACTTTATTCTAATAGCTGAGAATGATATTCCTCGATAATTATGAAATGATAAAAATATTCCATTCAATTCACATGAAGAAAAAAATCCATTCAGTACACTTTTGTGGAATAACTAATCTTCTGTGAGTTTCCCTTTCCACTATTCAACTGACAAACTCAAGCACAGTGATAACTTCAGAAATAATCTCTTCAAAAGATCCTGTTTATCGTGAAGTTCGCGCATGCTGAGAAGACACGCCGTAACAATGTAAAATGTATCGTAACTGCGTGTCTTATCTCAGTTTGTGCCAACTATATTCACGTAACTGACCTTCAACAACAACCACAACAAAGTTGTTGAAACAATTCTTGAATGCGAAAAATAGATTCGACTGAGAAAATTACGGCCAGGAAGCTTTCAGTTTTATTAGAACGGAAATAGGCTTGGAGCACGCAGCCCAACTTTGTACATTCTGCTAGCTTATGTATAACAAGTTTCTCGAGAAAAAGATTCGAGTAGATATTAGTGAGAAGGAAGGAGGATAAGGATAAGGAGAATAAGGAGAAGTGATAGATAAATGAAAGTGAGAGAGAAAGGAAAGAAGAAGAAAGGGAGAAAGGAAGAGAAGAGAAGATAAGAGAAGAGAAGAGAAGAGAAGAGAAGAAGAGAAGAGAAGAGAAGAGAAGAGAAGAGAAGAGAAGAGAAGAAAGGGAGAAAGGAAGAGAAGAGAAGATAAGAGAAGAGAAGAGAAGAGAAGAGAATAGTAGAGGTATTAAAGATTTAGGCTTACTCACTTATTCTATTTAGAAACATAGAATTTGTAATAGATTTACTTCGTTAATAATGATATTTTAATCCTCTATTTATTCATTTGTCAATTCAATTTAACTATTCATAATCATTTATATTCCTATCTTCTCTACTAGAAGCAAAGAAAATTAGTATATTAGTACCTACTGGATATTTTACGTTCCTGGATATAATTTACGGTATATTTTAATTCCCCATTATTAATTTATTTATATTCCTATTCATATTATTCCCTCATTATTGTTTCCAATTCTTAATGTTACTGTATTTGAATTTTCATTTTGATAAGAACTTCTTGGGATCATAGCCTGGAAGTTTCGTTTCTTGAAAGTCCCTATTTTTATATAAATTCAATTTTTATTTTGATGAGAATCTCTCAGCGTTATTACTTTCAAGTTCCTTAGCCTAGAAGTTCCCATTTTCTAGAAATTTAATTATCATTTTCATAAGAATTTTTGAAGTATTGTTACCTTCAAATTCAATAATCTAGAAGTTCTAATTTTTATATAAATTCAAAAGTCATTTTATAAAGAATTTCTTACCTTCAAGTTCCATAGCCTATGAGTTCCTATTTCACAAATTTTGTAATGTAAACTTTCATCATCTTTCATTCACCATTTAAACATTATCACCTTTCCTTGAAATACTTGCTATCAAGTCGCAATATTGTAGCAATAAATTAATAATATTTTTACAGTAATTCAATTGTAATCTCGATAGCAAATTCTTGGGATTATTACCTTCAATTTTAATAGTTCAGAAGTAGCAAATTTATAGGAATTCAATTTCATTTCAATAAGAATTTCTCAGGATTATCAGCTTCAAGTTTCAAAGCCTAGAAGTTTGACAGTTAAACCATTGATGGACGAACATGGGCGCAGACATATTATCATTATATAACTATAACATGAAATAGTCGGTGAAGGTTACCAAGGATCTTCCAAGATTACACATCGGTTACGGCTGATGTAGACATCAGAATAGATGACAGTTTGATGCGGCTATAGTCTCCTTATAGTCTGTCCAAGCAAAGAAGACATTCTGGCAAGATGGGGAAATCACTCAAACTCAGTCAATACTGCATTAAAAATTATCAATCTTATCTCAAATTGTGCAAAACCTTCTGATCTACAATTTGAGTTCAAATTTATAATTTTTGGAACAATATTTACCGAGCTCTAGTCATATTCCCATCTTGGCCAAATATCTTGTTTGCTTGGACAAACTTTCTGTGATACAAGCTTTAAACCATGGAACCAGGCTACACATTAAGTCCCAGGTATAAATTATTCGAGTAGCCTACTATGTATAGTGTATACGTATGTGAATGGTTTAAGTATACGGTAATTCCTCGTTTAAACCAAGCAATCAACAATTCACCTGATTTCGTAGCAGTGAGATGGGCCTTTAAACTTAGTTTATGTTGTGCCTGGGGTAAAGTGGAACTACGAAACCCGAGATGTTACATCACTATGAGTGAGCCTATGTGGTTAATATTGCATTCAAATTCTAATGAATACTTGATAAAAACATGTTTTAACTGAGATGAGGGTGTTATAGACCTAATATCAGGTAATATAAAGGTACGGTATAGAGAATTCACAAAAATATAACACTATTCTAGAGTACTTCCATTATATTACTCTTTCACAAAGACTAATCTTGATGATTATGATTAGTGAAATTGTAGGCTATGATTTCACTATGGGTATGCCGGATCTATTTATGGATAATTTCATGGATTCATAACTTTTATTCCTTTATAAGAAACATATACATTGACAAGCAGCCAAATTGAATTTGTAAAAGTTTATCTCTACTATATTCTATTCTATCTTACAGCTTATCTAGGAGCTCTAGAGATAAAATCTTCAAGGCATCACAAATCCGGATGTTGATAATTGAAAAAACTAATTGAAAATATCCTGTGAGTTATTGTGAAAATGCATTTTGTTAGAGGATTCTTGTGTGATCTGTACCGCTATAAATTTCTCAAGGTTAATGCACCCCAGATTGGAATGCGCAACAGATTAATATTAATTCTCTTCAAAATGACTAGCAGAATAATTTTAAAATGTTGAAGCCTTATAATAAATCACAAGGAATATGTTTAGCTGAGAAGTGCATTTTAAGTTACCGTATTTTAATACATCAGTGGTATGCTTTCAATTTCTACTGACCAATCTTCTTCTTCTTCTTCTTCTTCTTCTTCTTCTTCTTCTTCTTCTTCTTCTTCTTCTTCTTCTTCTTCTTCTTTTTCTTCTTCTTCTTCTTCTTCTTCTTCTTCTTTTTCTTCTTCTTCTTCTTCTTCTTCTTCTTCTTCTTCTTCTTCTTCTTCTTCTTCTTCTTCTTCTTCTTCTTCTTCTTCTTCTTCTTCTTCTTCTTCTTCTTCTATTCTTCTTCTTTATTCTTCTTTTCTTCTTCTTCTTCTTCTTCTTCTTCTTCTTCTTCTTCTTCTTCTTCTTCTTATTCTCATTCCCGTTTACTTTCACTCCCTTGCTAATATCTCTCATTCACTTGATATTCTTCCATTACACTATTCAACGTCATTTCTTCTCGTTTTCTCCATCTTCTTCTCAAAATTCTTACGTCATACAATTTCGTTCTCTCCATCCATTCTTCTCCTTCTTTCCTGATAATATCTTCTCCACATCACCTTTCTCCTTTCAATCCTTTTCCTTCCTCTTCGTTTTCGTCCTCCTCCTTCTTCTTCTCCTTCCTATCAAGAGATTTTCTATTTTACTTCCCCCTGCTCCAATCCCTTTTCAATTCTCTTATTACCTCTCACTTTCCAATCGTTTTTCTTCCTCATCTCCTTTATCCTCCTTCTCTTCACTTTCAAGATATTCCTATCCTATTTCTACTTTCTCTCACTCCACTCTCTCTTCTTTCAACCCTCTCTTATCCTTGTTATTAAATTACTTGTCTAGTATTCTCCTACAGCAGCTGCATATTGTCTACTAGCCGGCAGGATCGCTTCGCTCGCCTTCTCCGCTTAGCCAGGGTGCTCACCCTATGGACCCCCGACAGTATCAGCAGTGTCAGTGAGTCAAACAGGCTCGCTTCGCTCGCCTGCAAATTCCGTTCAGAAGGGATCGAAAACTTATTAAACACAGCATTCCTAGACCTAATCTGGACCTGTACACCAAATTTCGACATTTTCTATCAATTTATTCTCGGAAAATCCAAGAAAAACTCTGAAAATTCAGAAAAATAATAAAACGCTGATATTGAGGGAACCTTGGGAACTATATAGGACATAGTTTGAAACTTGATTCAATATCTTCCAAATTAGTTTATCTATAATCTCGCTGAATTTACAGTAAGGATTGGTCGTATCAAGGCGGAAGATATGCAACCCGCAAAACATCTACAATTTTGAAAAACCTGTTTACTGGCGTAATCTTGAACGGAATTCAAAAATATCTAACACAACATTTCTAGACCTTATCTCAACCTACCTACCAAATATCAACATTTTCTACCGATTGGTTCTCGAAAAAATTGAGAAAACGCCGAAAAAACTATACAAAAACTTAGAGATTTGGCGTATCCTTGAAAAGTTTCTAAAATCGGTTCTTAGCGCGCGTCTAAACGTCCAACTGAACATACCTGCCAAATTTGAACGCATTCGGTTCAGTGGATTTTTAGTTCTGGTGATGAATGAATGAATCAGTCAGTGCCATTTCGCTTTTATAGATATAGACTATAGTACAGTATATCAGTTGAGAAGTACGAATTACGATATTTTTGTTTTTAAACTGCTATTCCGTATACAGGTATACATGTATAATTATACAGTCTATCCAAGCAAAGAAGACATTCTTGCAAGATGGGGGAATGACTCCAGCTCGGTCAATATTGGTTAGAAAATTAAAAATTCAATTTCAAATTGTAGAAAACATTACGATCTACAATTTGAGACTAAATGACAGAATTTCAAACTAATATTGACCGTGCTTGAGTCATTCTCCCATCTTGAAAGAATGTCTTCTTTGCTTGGATAGACTATACCATCTGTTTCAGACAAGATTTACTTCTTTGAAACTTTCAATTTCTTTCCTATAGTCTTTTCGACCACATATCAAATTTCGTACGAAACTCATCTTCTTCATTTTATTTTCCCACAGTTTGTGCGTTATTTAATAAGATAGAATATGCCTATTCTATTGTGAACCATTGTGAGATGATACATTGGTGTACTATATCAAACTCTGTTATGGGCATACAAGTGGCTAACTATTATAAGACTTGCTGCCAGATATTTTATCTCCAAGAGAACTAGTAACTGCAGTATTAATTCCAGAAAGGTGTCAAATAATGTATGACATCTATCCCCCCTTTAGAAGCCATTCTTTAGAACTGTTTAGTGAATACAAAATACATGAAGCAGGTGCTCAAAGATCATTATTCCCAGCAATAATTGTTATTCAAAAACGTTTTTCCCACTTGGAAATACTGTAGCTCTTGTAGTGAGTTTCATTTAACACAAATAAATCATGAGCATTATATTATATTGGATGTTATGTGTAAAATATCGTCTTGGGAACCAAAAACTTACAGCTTTACATTAGATCTTCAATGCCGTTCTATAATGTATACAAATAGGTATTGTTTTATCAATATGAGACTATTGTCTCCTCATATCATACGTATGCACGATAAGTGTAATAAACATAATATTTATAATAAGTAATATGTACTTAGATCATATTATGTAAGTGTAAGAAACATTATGAAGTGAAATAAGAGTTCTTTAGAAGTAACTTTAACGAAATCAAATGGCAAAGATGTGACATCAGATAGAAAAAAATACTTTCAATATTCCTTTTGTTAATATTTTCAAAGGCGTTAAATAGTGTATGAAAAATCATCTTCAGGTGGAAATATAATATATTTATATAAATATATGCTTCTCATGACAGTTCTAGGGTGGAAAATACAAATTACAGAGCAATACAAATTTCAAACAATAGATTTTCATATATTTTGACTGTTCAATGTTTAGCGTATTTATTCCATGTTTTCAACAACGCGCTAGTGTAATTCAAACAAACAATCCTGCCAACATTCCTCCACCAAACAACCCTGAAAATTGCGCATAAAATTAACTGGCAACAATGGCGCATTGCAATAATTGACCAACTTACCCAACTATATAGTAGGTGCAAAGAATTAAGTCGGTTGGCAAATAATTGTTATTAATTCTCACCTCTGTCAGGACAGTCGGCGAGCTGTCTGCGAGTGTACATCGAAACGAGAACAACTCCAGCTATACTAATTCGTCCTCGTAGACAGCTTCAGACTGTCCTGACAGAGTTGAGCATCAATAACAGTCATTCGCCAACCGCCTTAATCTCTGGCAACAGCTATAACAGCATGCTTAGAATTTGATGTGCGTGAGTGAGAACGGAACAGCACTTGTAAAACTAGAATCAACTGCAGTTAGAAATTCAAATAAATTGGTTTCAAATAAATCAATCTACTGTTAACTGCACCAAAGTGAACAAACATTATCACTTTGTTTCGAACTTATTCATAAAAGTTTTGTAGAGGACGTTTTGGACATAAATCTGTGTTTCAACCAATAAGTGTAGCAATCAATTCCTGTAAAATGAATGAATAACTCAACATTCAGATAGATAGTATGTTAAATCAATGTATTGTAATGTGATACTTTGTTTACTTCAACTTGAATATGCTTTTGAGGTCATAGTACTTGGTGTACTTTACCTGGTGTAAATGAACTTGGTGTACTTGTACTTGGTGTACCGAGCTTGTACCCATATACTTGTACCCATATATTTGTACTCATATACTTGTACCTATATACTTGTACCCGTACTTGCATAGCCTACTTGTACCCATGGGCAGCTGCCTAGTTACCCCGTATGTAGAAATTCCAAAAGAAATGCCCATCGAATGGGTATATAGATATACTAGCCGGCAGGCTCGCTTCGCACGCCTTCTCCGCCTAGCCAGGCGGCTCCGCCCCCTGGACCCCTGACAGTATCGACAGTTTAAGTGTGTCACACAGGCTCGCTTCGCTCGCCTGCAAATTCCGTTCAGATGAGATTCCAAATTTATCGAACCTTTTTACCAAATTTCAACATTTTCTGCCAATTTGTTCTCGGAAAATCTAAGAAAAACTCCGAAAATAGTAAAACGCTAATATCGAGTGTAACCATGGGAAGTATATCGGACATACATTGAAACTCGATTCAATATCTTCTAAATTAGCTACTCCATCTATAATCTCGCTGAACCATTGAATTTACACTAAGGACTGGTCGTATCAAGACGGAAGTTATGCAACCCGCATTACATTCACAATTTTGAAAACCTGATTACTGGCGTAATCTTGAACGGATTCCAAAACTATTTTAACACAACATTTCTAGACCTTATCAAAAAAATTAAGAATACGCCGAAAAACTATGGAAAAACTCAAATATTTAGCGTATCCTTGAAAAGTTTTTAAAATCTGTTCTTAGCGCGCGTCTAAACGTCCAACTGAACATGCCTGCCAAATTTGACACATTCGGTTCAGTGGATTTTTAGCTGTGGTGATGAATGAATGAATGAATCAGTGCCATTTCGCTTTTATATATAGAGATAACAATTTTCTTATCAATGTGTATTTTTCATAAAAATAATATAATAATATTATTCATCTATTATTAGAGTTTATGATTCAAGTGAATAATTCTCTTAGAACCCAATACAAAATAAATCATTATTCTCTTACAAACACCCTACAGCTTATCCAAGTTTATTCCAATTAATCAATACAATCAAACATTGATAATTTAACTTTTATTTGTATTTTACCTGTATTTGTACTTGCACTTTTTATGAACTCTTCTCATATGTAAATTTGTCACCCACAACTTCATACAAGTGCGTGCAATGCAGAATTATTACAAAAAATTCACCATATATGCATTCCCACTTACACGTCAAACATTTACGCCGATTCACCGACCTTTGATTTTAAATTCGTGAATCTATTGACCTCCGACCTCCACTACTAACCCATAGTCTGTCCAAGCAAAAGAGACATCCTTGCAAGATGAGAAAATGACTTCAGCTCGGTCAATATTGATTCGAAAATTATGAATTTGGTCTCAAATTGTGGATCGAAATATATCCTACAAATTGAGACCAAATTTCTAATTCTTGAATCAATATTGACCGAGTTGGAGTCATTTTTCTATCTGACCAGAATGTCTTCTTTGCTTGTACAGACCACACAAACAACACACCCGCTTACAAATGTGGTTAGCTTGCTTGTTTATAGACAGCCAAATCGCTATAACAGTGATGGCTAATATTTTAATGACACAAAAATTTCTCAACATTCCCGTAAACGGGGTCGCTAATCCCCGAGATCACCTTCAAGTTTCAAAATAGCCTCTAGATTTCGTTCAAATTCTTACGGAAGGCTAAAATTCACACGTTTTTTGAAGCTGTTCCAGGTTTGAGATTACAGGTTTCCTCGCCAAACAGGAATAGACGAGCATATTAATTTTATCATTTAAGGGCTGGTGTGGGCGATTTTATTGATTATATAAATGAATATGCCGCTTGTTTTCGTGTTTAGAAATTGGCAGGCGTATTTTTAAATCAGTAATAACCCTTATTACTGGACAAATGGTATAAGAGAGCGATCTCACAAGCTCGATAAACTTATCTGAAGGAAACTTCAATGGAATACCTTATAACTTTTGAACCAATATTGACCGAGCTGAAGTCATTCTCCAATCTCACCAGAATGTCTTCTTTGCTTGAACAGACTATAGCAATGATTTGTCTCGCAACCATAAGCTTTTCATGAGATATGGATCAAGAAGAAGGAAAATAAGACGGATGAAAAAGAAGAAGAAGAAGAAGAAGAAGAAGTAGAAGAAGAAGAAGAAGAAGAAGAAGAAGAAAGAAGAGAAAAATTTAGAAGAAAAAATTGAGAATTACAATAATTATGTCCAAGGAGATCAAGGACAATAATTGCAAGAAGATGAAAAGGAAAACGAGCAAGTTGAATGGAAAATTAAAACTTTATTAGGACTGTTAAACAAACTTTAGCCACAGTACACATCACTTTCATTGAATGAGGATCATACCGTATCCCATAGTCATAACCGTAGTGCAAAATACCACATAATAACACGAAGTCTTCAGGACATTCAATGCACATTGGTGCAATTATAATCAATGCAAGGAACCATATAAAATTGATGAGATGATTCTCAACCATCAATAACTTCCCAGCTATTGAGTAGTTTGAACTGTCATCTTGATTTATCTCCGACCTGAATGTGCTCCAATAGATTCCAATAATGCACTTTTGAGATTGATAGGTTGAGTTATGTGCAATACTGTTTTATAAAGTGTTCTCATCATTTTTAATCACTTTGTAAGAGATATTTGTGTAGTGGATAGTCTAGCCAAGCAAAGAAGAGCCTCTGGAAAGATGGGAAAATGACTCCAGCTCGGTCAATATTGGTTCAAAAATTATTGATTTGATCTCTAATTGTGGATCAGAATGTTACCCGCAATTGAGACCAAATCAATAATTTTTGAACCAATATTGACCGAGCTGGAGTCATTTTCCCATCTTTCCAGAGGCTCTTCTTTGCTTGGCCGGACTATAGTTAGTAGTCTACATTAGAAAGTTAACCAAAAGTTTTATATCCTTAATATTTTGTTGAAAATATATAACTCTGGAATGTTCACTTTGTTATTAGTGATACACAAAAAGTCGATAAATAGTTAAAGTACGATTGAAATAAGTTTATTCTTCCTCATAACTAGTTTCAAACTTTTGAGTCATCTCCAAGTGAAACTTAAAAAATAAACCAAATCAATAACTCTATACAAAAGCCATTATAGGGCTCAAAAATGAAAAAGTTACCAAATCATTTTTAGATTACACGATATCTGAAAAGTGGCGTATAATTCATGCATTGCCAGCCATAGTGGACTCGCAATAGATTTTATACAATTATACTTAACTAGCCGGCAGGCTCGCTTCGCTAGCCTTCTCCGCCTAGCCAGGGGGCTCCGCCCCCTGGACCCCCGACAGTATAAGCAGTGTAAGTGGGTCAAACAGGCTCGCTTCGCTCGCCTGCAGACTACGTTCAGAAGGGATTCGAAATTTATTGAGCACAGCATTTCTACACCCAATATGGACATGTTTACCTAATTTCAACTGTTTATGCCAATTTGTTCTAGAAAAATCCAAGAAAAACTCCGAAAATTCCAAAAAAGTAAAACGCTAATATTAAGCGTAACCTGTGGAACTATATCGGACATGGTTTGAAACTTGATTCAATATCTTCCAAATTAGTTTATTCATAATCTCGCTGAACCATTGAATTTACAGTAAGGATTAGTCGTATCAAGGCGGAAGATATGCAACCCGCAACACATCTACAATTTTGAAAACCTGATTAGTGGCGTAGTCTTGAACGGATTGCGAGAATATTTTAACACAACATTTCTAGACCTTATCTGAACCTGCCCACCAAATATCAACATTTTCTACCGATTGGTTCTCGAAAAAATTAGGAAAAGGCCAAAAAACTCTAGATAAACTAAAATAATTGGCGTATCCTTAAAAGTTTTTAAAATCCGTTCTTAATACTGAACATGCCAAATTTGAACGCATTCGGTTCAGTGGATTTTTAGTTCTGGTGATGAATGAATCAGTCAGTCAGTCAGTCAGTGCCATTTCGCTTTTATAGATATAGATTCAAATCATCTTCCATGAAGAGTTCAGTTGAATGCTATTTTGATCTGATTGATAATATTGAGAACTTCAATTTTGGAGCAACAATTGAGGAATATTTCTGGATGAATTATCATTTTGATTGACAATAATTATTGATTGATTAAGTTATTCTCCCACAACAGTCTCTTGTTACTCTACCTGTTAAGGAAATATTCAGATTGCGTGTTCATAATAATATTGGTAACATAAAATTGAACATTATTATTCATTTATTTATGTTTCATTCGATTTTTATATTAATTCATTCTGTGCCTTTGTTGATTTCATTCCTTTTTCTTTGTTGATTGTTGGGGAAAACAATGTTTGGATAATAATTATTTATTGAAGAGAAAGAGAATTTTGAAATAGATGAATGAACTTTACTGCGATGAAGAACATTAATTCTCTCTGATTGATATCGAAATACTCGATGTTCTATCAAGTTCAAAACCACTACACACATGCACTTGGCATACAAAATATTTTTTCGAAAGGATCATGATAATGTTTCACGCAATTACTGATTTAAATGTTAACGGTTCCAATGAAAAAACAAGCTGATATTAAACTAACAGCCAAGCATGTTCCCTACCAGAAGCAGATATTAGGCTCTTTCTATTAAATTACTAGTAACTGATATTCCTCACAATCATCTTGGTTCTCACATTCTGATTCTTTTGGACCTTGACATTAAGTTGCTGAATTTAAAGAAACAGTCACTGGCCAAACTATTATAGGCTATATGCTGAATGTCGTTGATATTGAAAAACAATTGTTGGAAGTTTTTTGTTCCGAACTTGAAGTTTGAATGAATACATATCACTGGCGGCTCGCGCCCACAAAACAGGTGAAGTGCCCGTATCTTTTACTGTACAGCACTTCACCTGTTTCGTGGGCACGAGCTGCCTATGATACATATTGAAATAATCAATATTAGAACAAATTGAATTTAATAAGTCTATGATGTGTTGAAATTATGGGATAATCTTCATTGAAAATATCTAAAGTGATCATGATTCTATTATGGTAAAACGTCAATCAGAAACTAAATAAGAGTCTTGAAAAAATATGAATAAGTTGACAATAATTTTGTCAATTCAACACAGTAGAATATTTTTAAAAAAAATATTAAGATTAATAAGTTGAAAAATGTTGTCAATTCCACATAAAGCAGTATCATAAAGATATGGTTTTAATTATAATTTTTTTTTGTGGAATTAAAACCATATTTTGTGCTCTTATTCATTCTCCTTTTTATGAAGTTATTACACAACATATCTGAAAAAGTATAATTAAAAAAAAAAAAATATCCAGAAATGATGTAATGGTGGAAGAATTTCAATAAAAAATTTAATGTTCCGAATCAATCAATGGAAGAAATTATTGGGAAAATTGATGATGAACATGACGAATTGGCATCATGAGAGAGGAAAACTCTTACTCGATTTTTAAGATTACAATGCAATATTCACTGAAGCGTTCTCATTAAAATTAACTAACAAGGATTTATCCAGTATAGCAGTGTGTATTTGTATAGCAAGTGTAGGCCTATTTATTGATAGAGATTATTTGTTTGGTAAGATCTTCATCAATAAAACTAGGTGTTCGAGAACATTCAATATTCATTACTAGAGAATAAAGAGAGATCCTATATTCTCCACATTCACTGTCATTGAGCCTTCACTTAACATATTATCACCACAAAACAAAAACATAAGAATCACAAGAGAAAAACAACAATACAATAGTATCAAACATCTCTAAAAATGATGTCACAATGTCCCTAATGGAAATGTTAACACACCATAAATTGAATCAAATTACGGTCCATTTTATGATGACAATCTGCAGATAATAGAGATCCAAGTCTCACAGAGACCATTGTTGCATTATGGTAATGGAAAGAGATGTTCCGTCCATTAACGCATTAGGCGGGATTTTTGAAATAGCAAGCCTCATTATCAATGGCATAGTAAAGCTCGTTATGAATGGAAGAACTGAGAGATGACTCCCACGTAGGATTCACTAATCGTTGATTAGCATACTTCTACTATCAAATTTACTAGGAGACATTGTAATCAAAAATACAATGGATTAACTGTGCGATTTTATTAGAAGTCTTGACAATATTATGATTGTTATCATAGAATGATTTTGTTTTCACCAAACCACTTAGCTGCACCGACCGGTGAAATAAATATTTTGAATAGATGCTGAAATAAAACTAGAGGTTAAAGTTTCTATATTATTTTTATTATTTCTAATTCTATTACATAGAATAATCAAGAACTTTTCATTCAGATTGATTTAGTTTCAAAAATTGTTTCATCCAGTTACATTTGGAAGAAAATAGCTGACTAAGTTTTCATAACTAAAAAAAATTGAATTACTAAAAATTTCGGGTTTTGTTTGATTTTTTTTCTTACGTTTCCAATTCTGATGTTGTTGCTGGTTATGCTAGTATTGTTGTTGTTGTATATCTGGTACAGTAGTACTAATTTCACTGTGTTTTCACATAGCCTCCATCTAGGCAACATCAAGTTCTATTACCACCCATAAACATACAAACACACAAAAGTTCAAATTTAATTGTACGCCTCTAGGTGGTTCATCACTGGAGAAGCATATTATTCCTTCTTCTTCTGCTTCTCAATTATCAGTCAGCTCTCCTCTCACTCATATTCTACTTATAATTTCTTCTTCTCTTCATGTTTAAATTCTTGTTCTCTCTCTACTCTGATTCTTTTATTTCTTTCCCCACCCTCTTCCTTTTCCTTATTATTCTTCTTATTGCTATTCTTCTTGTTCCTATAATTCTTGTTCTTGTTCTTGTTCTTGTTCTTGCTCTTGCTCTTGTTCTTGTTCTTGTTCTTGTTCTTGTTCTTGTTCTTGTTCTTGTTCTTGTTCTTGTTCTTGTTCTTGTTCTTGTTCTTGTTCTTGTTCTTGTTCTTGTTCTTGTTCTTGTTCTTGTTCTTGTTCTTGTTCTTGTTCTTGTTCTTGTTCTTGTTCTTGTTCTTGTTCTTGTTCTTGTTCTTGTTCTTGTTCTTGTTCTTGTTCTTGTTCTTGTTCTTGTTCTTGTTCTTGTTCTTGTTCTTGTTCTTGTTCTTGTTCTTGTTCTTGTTCTTGTTCTTGTTCTTGTTCTTGTTCTTGTTCTTGTTCTTGTTCTTGTTCTTGTTCTTGTTCTTGTTCTTGTTCTTGTTCTTGTTCTTGTTCTTGTTCTTGTTCTTGTTCTTGTTCTTGTTCTTGTTCTTGTTCTTGTTCTTGTTCTTCTTGTTCTTGTTCTTGTTCTTCTTCTTCTTCTTCTTCTTCTTCTTCTTCTTCTTCTTCTTCTTCTTCTTCTTCTTCTTCTTCTTCTTCTTCTTCTTCTTCTTCTTCTTCTTCTTCTTCTTCTTCTTCTTCTTCTTCTTCTTCTTTTTCTTCTTTCTTTTCTTCTCTTCTCCTTCTTTTCTTCTCTTCTTCTTTTCTTCTTCTTCTCCTTCTTCTCCTTTTCTCCTCCTTTCTTTCTCCTCTCTTTTCTTCTTCCCTTGCTCTTCTTTTCTTATTCTATCATCAAATTCTCCTTTCTCCCAACTTTTTTTCTATCTCAAATTCTCCTTTTCCCAGATCTCATTCTTTTTTACTCCTATTTTCTACTCACTTCCTCCATTTCGCATACCTTTTTATCCTTCTATCCATTTCATTCTCCTTTCTCACTTTGTCTACTTCACTAAGAGATTTTCACAATCCATCCCCCTTATAGGTCTAGTTCTCTTTCTAGCTTATACATACTCTAGAAGTTTATCATCGTCCCCGTCCAATCTTCCATTCACTATCTATTTCACACATCTCTCAGATATCTATCTTCTCTAGCGATATCCTTCCAACTGCATTTACTGCAACCTCTCACTCTTACCTCCCTTTTCCTTTCTTCCTCTCTCTCTCTCTTTCTCTCTCTTTCTCTCTCTTTACTGACAAAACTCACTTCTACTCTTCCTCTCTCTCTTATGTCTTCAAAGACTCTTCCAAAACAAAATTCTACGAGGAAAAAAGTAAATGAAGAATCCCTCTCTCAATATCTCCCAGATTCCCCTACCTCTCTCTCTCTTCCTCTCATTCTCTCCACAACGCCTTCCATTCTCCTACCACATTCTCTCTCCCTTTCTTCTCCCAATCTCTCTCTGTGGCTCTCTTTGTCTGGCCGTCATCCGCCCCCACCATTTTTCTCCGAGGATGCACTTTCGGTCATTCTTGTTCTGCTATATAAAACCGTGGCTCGGAACTTGAACGCATTACCATTTATGTAATATCGGTCCACCCGGTCATCAGTGCCAGTGTCAGACTTAACACAACTATCATGGACTGTCTTGTAAGTATCCACTTTTTCCAAATAATTTTAAAAAGCTGTTGAAGAATCAAATTTGTGGCTTTACAGTTTAATATATTTTTTTAACTTATTGATCTAAATTTGGGAAAACAACATTTTGGGCTGAATTGCCTGTGTTTTTACCCTCCATTGTAATCTCTTGGATAAATAAATAAAATAAAATGAATATTTGAAAATTAAAATTGATTGAAGATTCTTCAATTGTTTTTATCATGGCTTAAAATTTCCAAGTTTATTTAATATTTTTTAAGAGATTATGTGAAAACTATGGTGAATCAATTCTATTGATCTGAATTCAAAATTTTTATATTAGCCTACGGTATTTTTCCTCGACCATAAATTCTTGTGAAAGTGCATAGCAAGAAAAGATAACCTAGTTTCAAACTTATTTGGTATAAAGACGTTTTGGACGTTTTTAGCCAACAAGTTTGATATTTCCTGTAAATGAATAAATAAATAAATAAAAATTGGTTTTGATAGCTGTTGTTTGAATTATAAATTCGGTTCATTTCAAGTTTTTTAATAATTCGTGTTTTCAAACATGGAATGAGGGCAATCTCCTTCATTAAAGACGTAAGAAGAATTGAAATGGCCTCATTTCATATTTTTGGGAACAAAAAAGATTTCAAAATAAACTTAATAAGAACCGAATGTATTACTTTTAAAACAGTAATTGAAATTCCAATTTTCAACATTCATGAGTGACCTATCATGATTAGAGAATGAATTGAATGTTAAATTAATGTTTATCAACCTATATATCATCAACATTATGATATTATATCATAATATTAACCTTTAGGTCATCGATTGTACCTTTTCAATTGTAGCTCTTGCCCTTGTACAGCTCTTATCAAGCTCTTGTACATTTCAGAAAAAGAAATTATCCACACAATCGGAAGACAGCCTGCTAGTGCTAGTATATTGTATCAAAATAATTAGAACACGCGTTCCTCCAAAACGGTGGATCTTCTTTACTTTCTTGTATTAATCCTTAATAAAAAAATTCTCAAAATAATGAAGAGATTTATCTGAGTATTGTATTTATACAATACTTTTTCGGAATAAGCTCTGAATCAATGGTTTTTTGATCTGTGAGTATCGTTTACAGAAGCATCAATCTCCCGTAATGAAAGAGACCTTTGAGTTCGCTTGTGACTTGAGACTTGAAAAAATAGAGAATTGTGAATAGCTTTGATGAATTGAAAAAATTGTGTTTCCATAAATATTATCTGCATCATATGATTACCGTTTCTGGGAACTGCTTCCAGAAAGTCCCTACCTAAGAAATTATTCAACATATTAGTTTTATTATTTCTGAGAATTATTGCCTTCAAAAAGTCCAGGTTCATTGATAGTTCATTTCATTTGTGAGTATAATAGAATTTGTGAGAATACTAATTCATTTAAAAAGAAAAATTGAGGTGTAAATATCTATTCAAGTTGTGAACCCATCATTTAGGATAAACAATTTATTTCAAGAATTTGACGTTTTACAACTAACATTAATTTCTCATGAGTAGTTATTATAAAAGGAACAAATTCATCAGGTTCCACAATAATTTGATCTTGAAATTCTCTTTTGTGGAATATTTGATCACTATAAGGCAGGCTCGCTTCGCTTGCCTGCAAAACCTCTGTCAGTGTCAGCTGAGACAAACAGGCTCGCTTTGAAAGGATCCGTTTGAAAGGATTTGCTTTGATCATGATATCACTTTGGGTTCTTTTGAGTAATTGCTTTGAATTTGTTGTTCTATTACCTCAGCTCAACCTAGGTATATGATTTAAACGTATTTATTTTAGTAGTTTCCATGAAAATAAACAGAAGTAAACATGAAATAAACAAAAGTGCAGATTCCAAACATTGGAAACCCTTATTACAGGCGTAACCTCGGAAGGGTTTCGAAATTTATTGAACACATCATTTCTAGACTCAATCTGGACCTGTTTACCAAATTTCAACATTTTCTGCCAATTAGTTTCCGAGAAATCTAAGAAAAACTAATGAACAACTTATAAAAAACAACAAGTGGAAAGAGAAGTCCAGTATTTTTCCAGGTTATAAAATAATTCAGGGCTAGTTATCAGAACACAGGTTAATTATTCTCCTGAACATCCTATTAGTAGTGAAGCATTGATAAGAAATCACACGCGAAAAAGCGATCCTCTCAGAATAAACAATCTCTAGCTGGGTCAATAAATCAATGAAAGATCAATAAATTATTCCATCGCATTTTTCCATTTCACAATAACGACTAATAATTGAACAAAGTACTTAAATGCATCTACTCATTTTCAATTTATTAGATAGAAGTTGATAATTTTCATTTCCCATAGATGGATTTGATAAGATTCCAATAGACTACTACCAACACCAATCAACAAATTTAACGATGACACTCATTTTATTATAAAATTGTGCAACCTAGATCCCATAGTAGTTTTATGGGGTAGACCAGCCATAAACATGTAACAACATTCTTCTTTTTCCTCTACTTCGTATTTCCTCACTCATTCTTTCTCTCTCACACTCACTCCTATACTCTCCTCTCCTTTTTCCCTTGTCTACGAATCTCCAAATTACAAGAACACCATCTCTCTTTCTCTTCTTGTACCACACACAATTCGGTTGAAAAATGCTTCGAACTCCAAGAACATCATTTCACAATCGCGTAGCCTATACCGGTTCAATGGAATAAATTTCGGTTTCAGGCTGCACGAGGTGATTTAGAATGACATGGAGAGAAATAATGAATGGAGAATTTCATAGTGAAAAGTATTGGGCAATGTAATTGTTACATCCTAGCTGGCTGCTGACAAAATAATAACTCTTTGTAATGCGGAAGAAGCGAGAGTAAAAAAAGATCAAGTTGAACCGTGTCATCTTTCGGTCATATATCTTTCTTCTAAACTCTCTTCTCTCTTCGTCTCTTTTCCAATACAGAATATTTTTTATCAGTATTGTCCCACATCCACCTCAGTACCTCTTATTTTCATACTTCTTATTGACTCTTTTTTCAGTTGTGTGGTAGCCTACAGAGGATAGAGGCAATCAATCAATCAATCTTTTTATTTTCCTTTTCTTGCCTCTTTATCCTTCCCGCTTCTCTTCATATATTACTTTCACTCCTTCTTATTTTACAATTCTTATCTTTCATTTATTTTACACTCACGCCTTTTTCTAATTCACTTATTACTGACTTCAAGCATCAACAAAATTTTCTCGAATACATCCGAAAATTCAAAGAACAGTTCTCAGAGCATCACAATTCATTTTATTCGTAAAAGTATATTAATTTCGTACGTAATAATTACGCTCTTGCTTATCTACTTCGTCTTTATTATCCGATGCTCAAACACTTATTCATCGTTTTATCTTCATCTCGTTCTACTCAGCCTATAATTCTTTTTATCGTTATTTCTTTCTCCTTCCACTTTTCCCTCCATTCTTATTCTCATTATTTTGTTTTCTACTTTTGCCACACTATATCATGACTTCTGATAGCGGGAACTGGGGAGATCCTTACTGGTAGGTTCCACCTCGCCAAAGTGTGTGTACTTACCCAAATACTGGTCACCCATCCAATAGCATTCAACAGTAACCGTGTCTTGCACACAATACAGTCATCACACTCAATTTTTTCAACTCTTCTTCTCATCCTATTTTGTAAAGTCTCTGCTGGAGCCACTCCCGTATTATTTTATTATGGAGAGACATGTAGAAATGTCGCTACCAGCTGCCAAAATTTCAGTCGTTAAATTTCATTCATCTCTCATTCTTCTCAGCACTCAAAACATAAGCCTAGACTATGAGACAAGTTTAAAAGGCATGAGCTTATATTCCACATCCACTGTTACAGTCTCTCCAAACAAAGAAAACACTCTGGCGAGATGAGAAAATAGCTTCAGCTCGTTTAATACTGCTTCAAAAATTACAAATTCAGTCTCAAATTGTAGAAAACATTTCTCTCTACAATCAGAGACCAAATTGATGATTTTTTAACCAATATTTACTGAACTGTAGTGATTTACTAATCTTTCCAGAGTGTCTTCTTTGCTTGGACAGACTGTAGATCATACTGACAGTTCAACGATCGGCCTGCCGATTTACAGCTACTGTATTTTGGACGGTCGATTTTCTCATCCACTTACAGTTTTTGACTGTCACAGTCCAAACTGTAAGTGTATGAGGACTGTCATAATGTAGATATCAGTTGTTACAGTTTTCATAGGTTCAGTTACACTTTTCATTCATTCTATTCTCTAGTATTATTATACCTTGATAAGAAGGAA
The DNA here is from genome assembly GCA_017141385.1 of Sogatella furcifera. Lineage (NCBI taxonomy): Eukaryota > Metazoa > Arthropoda > Insecta > Hemiptera > Delphacidae > Sogatella > Sogatella furcifera. The sequence continues at coordinate 22,136,130 of CM029556.1, forward strand.
TTTTTGTCATCCAAACGCATAATTCCGCTCTTTGTAGTCTAATTCATTATTCTTTTATCTCAAAGAACAGTTTCACTAATTTCAATTCTATATTGTTTTTTCAGAGGTGTTCGGTTTTGATCTCAATGCTGGGTGCAGTATTAGCCGCACCCCAGCAACAGTACACCACACCAATTCCGATTCTAAGTCAGCAGCAGGAAGTCAATGCCGATGGATCCTACAAATACAAGTAAGTTATAGGACAGTACTCACTTTTTGCTACTTTTCCACTCTAATTTCAAATAAGTATTGAGGAGATTGTTGAAATGTGGAATAAGGAATGAGTTCATTGAGATTTCTTTCTTCATTATTGCACACTATTCAAACATACCCGTAGGCCAAACTTCATTATAGATATTATACAACACGATAATAGTATTGTACTCTCAGATCTAATTAAATTCATTCTGGTAAATTTATAAGTTCACTATTTTATACCTCTATTTGGTTTATTAATTTCTATGAACATGTGAATTCTTTACCCCCAACCTATTTGATTCAATTTGCTTTACCTCAGGACTTTTATTGTTTATTGTATAGTCTATAGTGTATAGTATTTAGTGTAAGTTATAGTGTATAGTGTTTAGTGTATTGTTTGGTGTATTATTTATTGTATAGTAGGCGGCATCGCACACTGGTCGCCATCCCATTCACTGCCTACCTTATCTTTCAACATTAGGCTATGACAATAAATTATCTATCAATTTTCTTCTACATATTTAATCAATCAATTATATCCTCCATAATCGATTTTAAGCATCGTTCACTATTCAGTTATAAACTTTGGAAATACAAATATTGTATATCTACAATAGAAAAGTTCTACTTTCATTACTATTTCTCCCTATTTAGTCAATAAAGGATGCAGTTGTCTACAAGCGATCGTACTTTTGCAGTCGTCTGCACATGTGAATAGTAAAATAGATATTTTTAGAAAGACTGCATCTAAATAAGCTCTAAATCGGAAGAATAGTGAAGTGGAAAAATTCCCAGTGCAGCCACCACTCGAAAAAATGAATCTAACTAAAAATTCAACTGTTCGATTCCTCTTTGTTATCTGCTATTCTGCAATCTTATTGCTGTCACAATCCTTTGAATATATCCAGGGTCAATTGAATCTCATTTTATGCATTTCAAGTTCTTCTTTTACACTTCAAGAGGTTAAAGCGCAAGTTGAAAACTATTAAGCAATCGTAATTTAGTTGAGTAGCCTCTAAATATATAGATACAAATTTACACTAGATACCCCAGTTCGTTATCAAGTGCGAATTTTTTGTCATTGAAACTAAATTAAATATTGATAATTTATTGATAGTAGATACCGTGGATGTTAGCAAGAGGACATTTTTTTGTCATTGAAACTGTATTATTCATTGAAAACTATCTAATAAAATTCTTGATTGATTGAGTATAGTGACAGATGAACATCCTAGGACATCCTTTTAAATCTTGAATAGAATATATTATTAAGGTCAATGTGAGCAGGATGAGCCAATACTTGGAAACTTGATTACAAAAATAGCTGTATATCAATATGAATTTACATAGAATTTTGTGAACTATGGTTTTTTCCATTCCTAATGAGTATGGAACTACTCATTTTCAAATCTTCTCATGAGAGTCTATTCTGAAATAAATTTCATTTGAAATAGCCTAGATAGAATGAAATAACTCCATTTCATTCTTAAATTCTCTATCCAAGTGCGTGAATAATTTATAAATCTTCCAAAAATATGAATTCATTATATGGATAGTCAATGTTGAAAATTTTTGCATTTGAATATTATAATATTGTTTGAAATGAAAATACACTTCAAGTTCTGGATTATTTATGCTTGTTAATTTCAAATTATTCACGAGTTTTGTGAAGATTAGATATTACTATATATATCTAATCCTCACAAAATAGTCATAGTCATAATCTAATCCTATAGTCATAGTCATAACTATAGATATTCTACTTGACAAACTAAAGAACAATATCTGCAGCTAAACTTCATTGTGGAACACAAATAATGAGTTGTTTAAATGTTAATTTGGGTAGTATAATTATTATTTCAAATAGACCGAATCACTGGGGTTTTGAGAAATATAATTTTGATGCTCAATATTGTTTCAGAATAGCCTCCATACATATATCACACCATATTACTGAATTTTGTGAAACATGAATGAGTCAACTACAATATGACGCAAATGAGGAAAATGAGAACTACTTACACAAAAAGAACGGATGCTGTAATAACTATTTATTAGAGTACTGAACTCTCAACTGGTACGCGGGTTATTAAAAAAAAAGACGAATTAAGAAGATGATTTACAACGGAATAAGAAAGATGACAATTACTTTCACAAGTCACTGCATTATTGCTAACATTTCCTTGCAAGCGAATGCATGCAATTAAATGCTGTAATAAATAATTATTCGCGAATTTTATTCCATTTGCGGTGTCATAAAACAGGGGACACAATTTTATGTGATATAACCATACTGGTATAGTCTATTCAAGCAAAGAAGACGTTCTGGCAAGTTGAAAAATGACTCCAGCTCAGCCAATTAGGGTTCAAAAATGATAAAACTGAACTAAAATTTTATATAAAATATTTCCTTTAATTTGAAAACAGATTGAAAACTTTTGAACCAATATTGACCGACCTGGAGTCATTTTCCCATCTTGCCAGAATGTCTCGGTTGCTTGGAGTGGCTGTATTATGTCATGGATGAATTTCTCAGGACTTTAAACAGTTTGTCATGAAGGCAATAAAATATTATGTTATTTAGATTTAAGATCATAAAGCTAATACTCTTATATTCTTATAAAAAGAATAAAAATTCTATTCTCTAATTTTATATTCTTATAAAAATTATGCAAGTAAGGCTAACATGGGAGCAACAAGTTCTCTTCCAATGTCATTCTCGAATTTGATGTAATTGATATGATCATATTGAATCAATATAACCACTCAAATTATTATCAATGTTTGTATAGCATTGTTAGGGTTTGGAGTCCTTAATGATGACGAATATTTACAATAAACTTTTCTCAGGTGGCGAAAATAACTTAGAATCTATCCAAAATATTATCTATCTTGTAGTCTATTATATTTATAATTATCTTCGAGAGACTCCAAATTTGCCTTGATTTATTCATTATTCTCAAGCTATTCTTTTTGCCCATTATTTTGATGCACTTGTATTATGTTAACAGGTCAATTATCTTCGAAAGACACAAAATATTTCCTCAATTTGAAAATAATTGTAACTGTTATTTTTTAATAAACTCATAATGATATTGATGCCTATTAGCATCCTACTCTTATAACAGATTCATGTTGTCTTGTTTCCTTCGCCTTACGCCAAATCATCAGGATAATAGTTCAGGACGAAGAAGCTCATCCTCACGGCCTTGACGCATTCAACTGTTTTAAAGAGTTGCTTTATCTGAGGAAATGAGTTGTTTGTGCCAGTCTTATCAACGACTTGATCAGCTGATGGAATCCTCGCTGAAATTCCGCTAATTGGATCGAGATGATAATGAAATTATCAAGCATTATTTTCATTATCAAATTATTAAGCAAGCATTGTTTAGTTGCAACAAAGAAGACTTACTAGTATGCCTATCATAGACTTGAGGAGGATGTATGCTAGTTATAATCTGTCCAAGCAAAGAAGACCCTCTGGCAATATGAGAAAATGACTCCAGCTCGGTCTATATTGGTTCAAAAATTATCGATTTGGTCTCAAATTGTAGATAAGATTGTTTTCTACAATTGAGACCAAATCGATAATTTTTGAACCAATATTGACCAATCTGGAATCATTTTCTCATCTTGCCAGAGGCTCTTATTTGCTTGGACAGACTATGGGCCTACTTATAATAGTGGTTTTCGAGCAATTTTATTGGAAAAATTATATTTCATGCATATGTGAAGAGACATTGCCTAGATGAAAATAACAATAAATTATTAAAAATCGGACAAAAATTCGTTACACTTGATATCAGAGTATTATCATCCATCAAATCTGCAGGACACTAGGTAGCCTACTCTTGAAAAAATGACTTTGAAAAAATGTTTCATTGTTAGAATTCAGAACATCGTTTTAGAGTAGTTTTAGATAAATGTTTTTCACTTTATTTAGCCTGTCCCACAATTCAATAACGAGAAGTTTGTCAAAAACTAGGCATTGAAATGATGAAGAAACGAATCCAGTTACTTCATCCATTCCTGTGTAATTTAATACTGTATTATCAATAATTCTGTACTGGCGGCTCGTGCTCACGAAACAGGTGAAGAGCTGTACAGTAAAAGATACGGGCACTTTACCTGTTTCGTGGGTACGAGCTCCCAGTGAATTCTGTAACATTCAGAATATAATGCTCACTTCCATTTATTATTATTTTATTAATTGTGTTTGTTCACTACATAACAGCTGATTTATAAATATCAACTTCAGTGAAATATTCCTTCTCATCTTCATCTTCATCTTTCAGATTAATTTTAGATTCCATTTTACCTTAGACTGCGGTGCACTCCAAGGAGGTTCATGATGCAGTCTTACGCCCGGTTTTACCAAGCACACTCAAATTTGAGGGACCCTCAAGTTTACTACACTTTACTACATGTTTACTACATTCCCTATACTTATCATAGAGAATGTCAGCTGTTCATCAAAATTTGAGGGTCCCTCAACTTTGAGTGTGCTTGGAAAAACCGGCCATTAGATTCCATGTATCAAACTCTCAAATAATCCACTCCATCCCTCAAACTATACAGATCTTAGGCCGGTATTACACGAAAAAGTTCTGTGATCATAGTTGATCATATGAAAAGAGATGAAAATATGATTTCGTATTCACATCTCTTTCCATATGATCAGATATGATCATAGAACTATTATCGTGTAATACCGGACTTAAACTCTCAGCTATAAAACTTCCAACTATTTCCAGTTTCTGTGTATCAATCCACATTTCCGTTGCAGCTACGCCACAGGAAACAATATCCAAGTGGAAGAGACGGGCTTCCTGAAGAACGCTGGCATTCCAGAACAGGAGATCCAATCTGCCCAGGGCTACTTCTCCTACGTGGATCCCGACGGTGTCCCTGTACAACTCACCTACACAGCTGACGAGAACGGATTCGTACCACAGGTAATACTGGACGGATTAAAAAAAAAGAAACTAGGAAATTCTACAAGACTGAAATAACTCCTCACTCAGCAAAATATTCTGGGTGTTTGATAGTTTTACTTAACTTGGCTTCTGTATGGTTTTGTCTTGAGCCACGTTTACACCGGAGTTGATAACACAGATGTTAATAACTTTTGTGATATAGACTTATATATTACATAACTTATTATATAAAAGTTATTAACAATTTTGTGATTAACTCCGGTGTAAACATGTCTTTAGGTGTGATTTGGAATGTTTCGAATAGTAAACTACTAGTAAACTTGACATTCATATCTATAAAATTACCGATCTGATTATATTATAAAAAATCGGTTGTATATACAGTCAATGTTGTATAATCGTTTCATGAAGAAATAAAACACACTGGTCCTGTACCAGAAAAACGATAGATTGAATTTTACAATATTAGTGTGTTTTATGTTTCATTAAAATACTTTTTCGTGTATGTTCATTATAGAAGTTTAGCGGACGATAATAGAGATTTCAACTTATTTCAATGCAATGTCCTTATTTTCTAATTTCAATGTTTAAAATCAGTTGTTCATGATTACAAGAAAAATTATCTCAAATTATCGAAGTTATCATAAACTATGGAAATCCACGGTAAAAATAGAAGTTCCATAACAGTTTCATCGATAATGCATTGAAATTCACGTAATACGTATTGAATATCAATGGGCAGTATTATAGTAAGCCTATATCCTGCAGCAATGGACCATAACCTTCTATCATTCTAAAGATATGAGATGATAGATGGTTATAATGAATAAATTATAAATCAACTCAACCATTTAATTTCTTCTTCCATTCAATGATTCTCTTCCCTCTCTCAACCTCAATTATTTTTTCTCTTCCACCGAAATTTCTTTTCCCACTCTCAAATTCGAATAAATTTATTTCCCATCATGGCATGTACATGGAATGGTAATACAGTTGCATATTCAAAGAAACCCCCTACAAGACTATTCGTCTGTGTGTAGGGGGGAGCTCAAGCATAGACTTTTCTCCTTCATTTTACTAATATTATTTATCATTCCAGAATTAATCACGAGAAATGTTAAACTATCACTGTATCCAGGCAATCCAGGGCCCTCGCGTGGGGTGTGCGGAGTGTGCGACCGCAGAGGGCGCCACGGCCAAGGGGGCGCCACGGCGGCTGATGCTAAACGGGAATCTTAAAAATTTCAATTGGCTATTAGAATAATTTTTCCATCATTTAATGAAAAAAAAAAATGATTCTACAAACAACTTGAATCCACAAGAAATTATTTCGTCTGCGTGAACTCATTCATCTTGATGAATTGATCAATTCAATAACCAAGGAACGCCCCTCTTAAATTGAATTCTATTGTTGGGTGACAACCACGTTACACTCTGTCGACCAATCACAAGCTTGTTTCCAACAAAAACTTCTCCCTAATATTCTTACCGAATTTTTGTAGTTTTTCAATTTTTTTCTGGCAAGAGGTCGGTTTTAGATCATGAATAGTTTGAATTCTATTATATTCATTATATTCATCGTATTGAAAATAGTTCTGAGTATAAGATGGGAGTGCAAAATCATATTTTCATCTCATTCCATACAGAATAGAACTATTGAAGTCTGGGACTGGCCCAAGTTACACAATAAAAGTGAAACTGAGTCAATTTTATAAATAAATTTTTCAAATACTAACTTGATAGAATCTAACCAGCCTGAATACGTGAATAAATATTATATTCATATTAGCACAAGATCGTCAATAGTAGATCAGCGTAATTTTCTTGTGTATGATACACTATCCATAATTTTCTTGCTAGCAGCCATTTTCTAAGACAGAACTCACAAAACACCATCCCCCAATAAGAAGAGAGTAGGCGGGGCATGAAGGCGTGTCTAAGTCAAATCTGAAAAATCATCAGCCAACTGCTGCCATCTACTGTATGAATTTGGAATCTTTTCTAATCGATGTTTTCAGCCATTTTGATTGTAGGCGGAGCTTGGAAGCGTGTCAAAAGGAAGTCAAAACAAGTTACCCTATTGCTACTGCCATCTACTGGCTGAATTTGGAACTATTTTGAATGTTATTCAAGAAAGTTGGGTAGAGCAGTGAAAATGGCTGAAATCTTCAATTTGCTTGTCATTGAGCTTCCGATTTTCTGTTAAAACATCTTTATTTCCAGTGAAATAATGATGGTACCGTAATCAATATTTTTCTGTGAAAAAATTATTATTCTCTTCCTCATGTGCTTTCAAGCAAACTTATAAAATAAATTGATCAATATTAAAAAATTTAATATTTTAATGATAAAGTACGGTGCAATGTGACAGTTTTGCTCAATGTAGGTAGCCTTCAGTTATTTCTTATTAATTCCTGTAGGCTTTTGTTTATCCCATAGCCTACATAAAAAATACGAAACAATACGTTGGGTGCATTAGAATAAGCAAGGCACTATAATCCTTTTTGCCACACCACGTGCAACATTGGGATTTATAAGAAAAATGTGAACATGCAAGGTACATAGAATCATGTTTGCCTATGAATATATAATTAATATGTTGGATTGCATTTGTTCGTTAATGGGGGTGGGGCGCCTGCCAAAATCTCGAACAGGGCACCAAAAAACCACGCGAGGGCCCTGACTGTATCATCGATCATATTGTAGATTTGATGTGATATTGATATAGTCTAGCTGTTTGAGCAAAGAAGACATTTCGTCGATTAGCTGGGAAAATAACTCTTGGTCAACATGAGTTCAAAATTTTAAATTTAGTTTGATATAGTAGGAAATATTTTGCTCTACAATTTAAGAACTAATTTCTTTATTTCGAATTGATATTGAACGAACGGGAGTCATTTCCCCATCTTGCCAGAATGTCTTCTTTGCTTGGACAGACTATATATAGTACTGCTCATGAGCAGAATTATAGACTAAAATTAACTCTAACATTCTATTATTTTCTTCTTCTATTCAATGCTCATCCTTTCCTTTTTATTAACCTCTTCTATTTATTCATTTGACCTCTCCTTATTTATCAATATTATTTTTTCTCTTCTATCGAAATTATCAATTGGGTTATCGACTTGTCGTTATCGATTCGTATATCGACATAAACATCGATTCGTATATCGACATAAACATCGATTCGTATATCGACATCGACATCGATTCAATCGTTAATCGTAACTATATTGCAACTCCAGTTCAATAAATATTCATTTCTTATTTTCAGGGAGCACATTTACCGACACCACCCCCCACACCCGAGGCAATCCTGAAAGCCCTCGCTTTTCTGGCAACTCAACCCCAGCAAGACTACGATGAGAAGGGCTTCCCCATTGGACCCGCTTCTCCAGCCAGGTTCGGAAGAAAGTGAACATCGACTATGAACAATTGATGCAACATAGTTGTTACGATACTTGTGGGCAACTGATGTGACGTCACGAGAGGAAAACTTAATAATTTCCCGAAATCTTATTTCCGTAATAATTACCAAAACGTGCAGAAAACATTTATCTTGATAAGATGAAGCCTATATAACTATTTTTTGTGTTTTTATATTTTGGAATTGCAGGAGAATTCAAATTCTATCATGAGGAGAGAAGTGCATCCTATTTCGAATCTTCTTTTTCCTTAAAAGTAGTTATATTCTATATCAAATGAGAAAACTATTATGATTATATTGTTCAATATAATATGATATTAAACCACAGATTCATTGAATACCTGGATTTTTGATGAATCTGTGGTTTGACAATGGATCTTCTTGTATTTTCATTCAATATGGATAACAACTACTCAAGTTACATTTTATATCTGTTCAATAGATTTAGAAAAATTGGAATCTTCGTAAAGTAGACTTGTGTATTTCGCTTTGTATTCGATCATCACTAATGCATTCGAAAATATTTGATAGATTTCATAAACTTGTTATAATCGATACGTTTTAATTTTCAATTTTCTAGAATACAATGATATTGAGAATTCAATTCCAATTTTGAATCTCGAATTGTCAATAAATGGCATGCTCACAAGACTTAATCGTTCACGCAGTTGCCCATTATTGTAATTACTATGTACAAGAGAATTTTGGTACTGTAGATCAAAATTCTCCCGCAGTGAATATTATTGGACATCATAGCTTTAAAAACTGATAATTGTAAAGATTTTTCCACTTAAATGTAAATAACATGAATAAATATTTTTAATTACATTTTTTTCGTGTTTGAATCTCCCAATTTCCTGCCAGGCTGCCATATGAACATTGTGGAGAGGATTGATCAAGTTATATTTATTAATTTATTCTACTTGTCTTGGATCATTCAATATTTATAATTGGAACCTCGAATTCACTTGAAATGATGATTCACCATTATTAAATTATTGAATAGATGAATTATCAAAATATCAAAATCCATTTTCAACATTCAAACCAAAACTTGATGTTTTAATTGCAGAGAATCAGCCATGGGAGTAGACAGTAGCCTATACTGACAATACAATAATACTTGATATCTTGAAGCAACAAACCATAAGTTTTCAATTTCTCGGATCCATTCTTTCGAACATACCATTTATCTTTCCGGTTATTTCAAGGTACGCTATTCATTACTCACTTCAAGCACCAATATTACTTTTTCAAATACCACATTCGGAAATTCAAAGAACATTTCTCAGAGCATCACACTTAATTTTATGCGTGAAAATATAATATTTTGTATGAAATAATTCCGCTCTCGCTTGTTTATTTAGTCGCCATTATCCGATGCCCGAAAATGTATTCACCAATTAAAAAAAAAGAAGAATTTTCCAAATCCGTGAGCTCCTATATAGGTATAGAGTTCAATCCAATACAGTATTCTTAGTATAAAATTTACAATACAGAATCTGCGATGAGAAATCACGTTGTAGGTACTTAACCTTTCGATTGATCAAAACAACCTTTAATTTCATTATGCAACCGATCACAAATAAGCTGATTGACAGCCGTTAAATTCTACAAGAGTTAGAGCCTTCAAGATCTGTCACTCATTAGTGTTGGATGATCATTGATCTTGGACGATTTACACAATAATCGTCTGACAGAAACCAGTAGGCCTATTACGAAATACTAACAAACAAGTTTTGTTGAAGAACTAAACTTGTTTTTTACAACTTTGTGGGTGGTTATCGTGACCATACATTGGGTGCACTCCGATGTACTTTTGGAGCCTTTCATATGAAATATGTCCTGTATTACAAGAGAAAGGCTGACATGAATATCTAGCTCTCAGTCCTACATCCATCTAATGTCCACTTTTTTCCTGTATAAATAGACCTCTGTTTTTTCATGAATCAGACTCGTGATCTTAGTGAACAACTTCCCGATGGTTTGGATCTCACGTAAAATTTAATGTTGTAGGTGCATTAATATCGCAGAACTCACGCTTAAGTCGCGATAACATTATTATTTTCATTACTTCTCATTTCATGAAGTAAGTCAAGCTTTATTTTTATAATAATTATTACAATTAGGCTATTGTTGTTGGAATTGTTATCAATCAAAAAATGCGTGATACCGTTGATATATGTACAAAAATATCATCTTTTTATAGGCTCACCTACCATAAATAAATATAATAAAAATATTTTTAGAAAGTTTGGTTGATTTTATGATTTCTCCCAACTTTTCTACACCAAAAAACTAATTATACTTAAATTCAACCAAAGGTTTGGAGTTATTATCTATTGATTAAAAGGTGATTTGAAAAAATTGTCATAAAAAAATTGGATTGAATTGTTTTTATTGAGAATTATCCACACAAGCACATCCGAACTGATCAAACAGTATTAGAATAGAGAATTTCAATGATTTATTATTATCCTCTAATTGATTAGTATTGTCGTAGACTAGTACACCAGCCTATACTTACACTTTGGTATTCTCCTCTATTTTATTCGTGAGAACAGAATATTTCCTGTAGGAGAAAATTGGGATGAAGTAAGCCTATAGTCTGTAGAAGCAAAGAAGACATTCTGGCAAGATGTAGAAATGACTACAGCTCGGTAAATACTGGCTCTCATCTTATTTGAGACCAAATTTATAATATGAGAACCAATATTCACCGAGCTGGAGTCATTTTCCCATCTTGTTAGAATGTCTTCTTCGCTTGGACAGACTATACCAGTGTACTGGCAGTATGCTATCTATGTTGCAGCATAGATTTTTGAATAATTTTTTAGCAATTGCATCCTAATTGAAGCATGTTTATGAAGCTGACGCCAAAAATTAAGGAAGCTTTGTCTGTCTCTTGTACCAGGGCCCTCGCTTGGGGCGTGCGGAGTGTGCGACCGCATGTAGGGCGCCACGGCCAAGGGGATGCAAAACGAGAATTTTAAAAATTTCAATTGGGCTATTAGAATAATTTTTCCATCATTTGATGAAAAACTTATTCTACCAGCAACTTGAATCCACGAGAAATTATTTCCTCCGCATAAACTCATTCATCATAAATAATTGATTAATATAAATTGAAAAACCACGATCATGAAGCGAGTACTATGAAACACAGCAAGCCAAGAATCGCCCCTCTTAAAATTAAATTCTAATGTTGGCTGACAACCACTTCACACTCAGTCGACCAATCACAAGTCATTTTCCAATAAAAACTTTCCCTGAACATTTTTACCGAATTTTTGTAGTTTTTTTATTTTATTTTTCAGGCAAGATATTGGTATTATATCATGAATAGTTTGAATTCTATTATTTTCATTATATTCATCGTATAAAAAATATTATTAATGAGTATAAGATGGGAGTGTGAACTCATATTTTCATCTCATTTCATGCAGCATAAAACTATTGAAGTCTAGTACTGGCACAAGTTACACAATAAACGTAAAACTGAGTCTAAATCATTCTATAAATAAATTCTTCAAATACCAACTTGATAGAACCTTACCAGCCTGAATACATAAATAAATGTTATTTCAGCACAAGACCGTCAATAGTAAATCAGAGTAATTTTTTGTGTATGATATGATATAACATCCATCATTTTCTTGCTAGCAGCCATTTTCTAAGACAGAGCTAACGAAACACTGTCAACCAATAAGAAAAGAGCAGGCGGGGCATGAAGGCGTGTCCAAATCAAATCTGAAACATCACCCATCAACTGCTGCCATCTACTGGTTGAATTTGGAAACTCTTCTAACCGATCTTTTCGGCCATTTTGATTGTAGGTGGAGCCTGGAGGCGTGTCCAATGGAATTCGAAGCAAGTCACCCTATTGCTACTGCCATCTGCTGGCTGAATTTGCTACTATTTTGAATGTTATTCAAGAAAGTTGGGTAGATCAGTGAAAATGACAGAAATCTTCAATTTGCATGTTATTGATTTTTTCTATTTTTAACATCTTTATTTCCAGTGAAATAAATTATTCATGATAATACCAAATATTTACCTGTGAAAAATTTATTATTCCCTCTATTAAGTGTTTTTAAGCGAACTAATAACAGGGGGAGGGCGCCTGCAAAAATCTCGCCCAGGGCGCAAAAAAACACGCAAGGGCCCTGTCTTGTACTTTATGTATTGCTAACCTACTAACAGCTGATGTAAAGCATCTATTGACTTGTTGATTAACTATTAACTTGTAAAACAATTCTTAAAAAGTAATTCAAGTATATTAAAAGAATAAAAAACGTCTACCTGTACTGTATCGAGGCTATCAAAGAACGATCCAAGGATATAGAAAATAATGTGTCATCATCTTTAACTATAGTCAATTCAATTTGAAATATTATTATTCTCCAATAATGCTATGAATGCATAGTTTTGTAATCATCTATTGTTAATTTTGAACAGGACGGTATATTATTGTTTTCAGTGGGTTTTGTACTGTTCATGTTAAAATTATGATTTTTAAAAATGTTATATATTTTTTATATTTATTCAATCTTGATTGCAGCTCCTTTTTGTATTAGTATGATTGCTCGAAAGAACAAGAAAAACTTTTATTATTAGGCCCATCCTCCTAAACGAGCGTCGAAAACGCGGCGTTTTCGAAGCGTCAGGAACGTGCGCTCGACAGAAACCATTGTGTTAAATATTAATAGGCGCGCGTTTATCTCGCTCGTGTAGAGAAGCCCATTCAACATAAATGGCGGCGTTTTTTACTCTCGTATAGAATGGGTCTTATACTGTATAAAAAAATATTTGATGAATCTTACACTGGAAACTTCTTAGAATTATTCTCGAGTTGTTTCTCTAGACATTTCTTCAGATCTAATGCTCCAGCTGAAAATATGAAAATTCAACAATCAATGAAATATAGGTAGGATACCGTAGCTTTACAAAATCAAAAGATAAATTATTTGAAATGAATTTACTACAGATGGAAAAATTACACGATTGGATAAACAAGAACGCATAGTAATCAATGCTATAAATTAGCAAGTATAGATAGCTATAAAATACTGTATCTACTGTGTCTGAAACCAATATTGACCGAGCTAGAGTCATTTTCCCATCTTGCCAAAATGTATTCTTCGCTTGACCAGGCTAACCAAAGGCTGACCAGGCTTTACTTGACCTAATAATGGATACTGACGCATATGAACAATGTTGATGCGTGCCGTAGAGGAGGACACATGCATGGCATCATTTTCCATACTATACATCAAATAGGGGAGTCAGATGACCATGTTGATGTACCTATTTATTTTCAGTTCTCCGTTCAAATAAACCTCCTATAATAAATCTTGATGTATTGAAACCGGCGCTCTTTTTAAATCACTCCATACTTAGCAATGCAGAGTGAAATACTTTCATTAGGTAGGCCTTCTGTATCGAATTGCACCACCACTTCAACAGTATAGACAGTGAGTTAAAGTTATGAGTATCGAGTTATGAGAGAATGCCTTTCTAATATTCAAATCACTTACCCTTTAAAACTCCACCATGAATGTTCAAAATGACTTACTCCACTACTATATGCCTAATGCTACTTGTACTGTACTAATATTCGCGAAATCTTATAAAACAGAAATTTTCTCACAACTGCTTCATAATTACCCAACAAGATATAGACTAAATTTCGGTTTCGACACACCCAGAGCTACATTCACGTCAGTAAATAACAATCCATTCCATATCATCCACCTACTCCATCGAAATCTACCCAATACAATACAGGAGGCTGAGCGATGCAGTGTTGCTGTATACAAAAAAAGGATTATCGCGTGGCTGTTCGATTTAGGCCGGGAAGAATCCGAAGCCCTCATAAACTCGCCATATATAATATGAATTTCTCTATTTTTACCAAACTTGAGACTCCCAGTTATCTTGATGCAGTGCCCTGGACGGAACCCGAACATAACTACAACAATCATGTCTTAATTTTTACTTTCGACTGTATCTACATTAAATTTTGAAATAATACCAAGTCAACAGTGCAATAGCTCTAAAATGACTTAAAACTAAATTGAGTAAGAAAATAATTTTGTCATAATTTATTATACTTATTGTTTCTGATGTAAATTGAAATGTTTCTTTACTTTTTTGTTAGTTTAGGATATGAACTCTTTCCCCACTCACGGATCTATAGTCTATGTGGGGAAATATTTATTTCCTATAAACTTTGTATTGATGTACTGAATTTTTTAATTTTTGTAAAGAATTTGTTTTTGGGAAATGAAGAATTGAATTGACTTCTATTTCTAATTCTACTTACTGTACTTGAGGATGTTCACTTTTAATTTGTCTGTTTTGCTATAGTGAACGCTCTTTATCTTCACACTGTAGTCGTTCTTGTCATTCATTCTGAACTTCCACACACTGATACCATCATAGTGGAAAACGTTGCTTATAGGTTTACGTCCCATCAACTCTGTTTCCACTCGTATAAAAGTTTCTTCGATCTGTTAGGGGAGAAAAAAAATTGTCAAAAAAGTAGGCTAAAGATAGAAACCCCTCTCCCATAGAATATTATTATTAATAACGAAATAATTGCCAGCCGGGTTGGCCGAGTGGTCTGGGGCGTTACAACCTTCAGTCCGCTAGCGCTACCCGGTCGTGGGTTCGAATCCCACCAGAGGCATGGTCGTTTATGCACCTCATAAAACACCCTCGCACATTCCATTACCCACGCACAAGTAAATTCGAATACTCATGTGGGCATCATCCGCAGCAAAAAAAAAAACTTACCAACTCTCAATAACTTGAGAGTCTGTACATGTCATGATGAATTAACTTATTGATAACTATTTGGTTTTCCAGGAGGTATAATGCATTGTCCAACACTTATCAAGCCAACTCCTATATAACACCAAGTAGAGAAAAAACTTCCATTGGACATACCCCCAAAAACGCTTTGTAACAGACTGAGATAATAATGGTGAAGAATAAATTTCTTTCAAAAAATCAACATATTTTTATATTTTTTAAAGGCTTTGTGCAGACACAAAAATAATTTCCCATGTAAAATTAGTTGAGAATTTCAATGAGACCAGTTTGAAACTTCAACTGTTATTACGAGTATACTGTATTAATGTTCTTCTATTGAAATAATAATTACAGGACCCTTTTCAATTATTTTTAATGATGCATTAGTTGTTTCGACTATTTATAGTCATTTTTTAAATGCGAATCCATAGTTTATTCAAATTTGAAAACTACTATAAATAGTCAAAACATGTAATGCATTAATAAAAACTAATTAAAGAGGGTAGATACGGTACTGTGATTATTATTCAAAATTTGAAAAAAACATGGATGAAAGGAGCCCTAAGATAAAGAAAACACTATACTGTATCATTATTGAAATAGTATTTCCTCTTTCTGAAAGCTACTGTACTTATCAATTCTTCAATTAGAATTGAATGTAGATCTTTTAGTAGCCTACCCTTTATTATCAAAATAGATATGTTAAAAACCACCATGTTACAACAAGTGAGGGTTATAACTGAATCATGAAATCATGAACTTGCATTTCTGGTGGATCATTTGATCCATCCAGAAGTTCATTTTTTAAAAAATGAAAAAATAAGAACTTTAAAAATATTATTTCATCACAGACATCTTTCGAGATTTTCATTCCTATTTATTGATTTAAATAAGCCCTAAGTGTGAATTTTTAATTCATCCTTATAAAGTAATTTTACATCAGAGAGTACAAAATATTCCAAGCCCAAAACTGTTCCTCTCAAATTTATCGATATTATTGTATTGTGTTACACCATCAAAGTGAAAAATAATATTTTATTCGATTTTGATTTGAATTGATTGTTTGACATTCGACTCACCCGCGCAATTGTACAACTGCAAAAATGAAGTTTGGTGATTGTGAAGTATTCGTCAATAATAGGAATATCTTGGTGACCGTTGTAGTGTTCCGGAAGCCACTTGTTTTGCGATCGAGAATATAGATTAACGTGTGGAAGGGTAGAATCACTTTCATATCCATTAATCCTGACACACCTTCAAAAAATGTATATTTTGTAATGAGAGTTACAGAAAGTTGAAAAAGTAGTTTATAGTAACTTTATGTATGTCTACTTATTGGAATAAGGCTCACTCATGCAAAAAAGAGACGCCTTCACAATGTAAAGTGTATTGTGACGGGTCTCTTCTCGACTTGCGCGCGCTAAACTCCCTAATCTCAAGAGACAGGATAAGTAGAGATGCTTTAATATCGAGGTGGAACAAACACTGGAAACATAATTGTAGAAATAGACTTTGTATTTTTTGTATTACTGAGGAGAAAGCCATACTGTAGTTTTTCCACATCAAGAATGCATCACACAGTCTTATAAAATTGTATAGCAATAAATTTTATTCTTATACATTAATAAGAGCACACTGTTGCAGTTTATCTTTAGTATTGCTGCATAGTTATTGTTGCATTACACTTATTATTTAATTCAATAATCCATTATTATTTTTATTCAACGGTATCATTGGTATGGCTTAGTCCCTCCTGACCTTATGGCGCTGCCAGTGGTTGAATTGAAACTGAGGGTTAACTAAAGTACACTTTCAGGAAAGAATAATAAAATTCTATGACGAAACATGATGAATTGGTTATACAGCTAACTAAATTCCCTTGGAGCCACAAAAAGCCATCATTAGCTATCTTAGGCCGCTATTACACGATAATAGTTCTATGTCATACATATATTATCAAAGATATTATAATATGTTCTCTATAGGAGAACATATGACATAGATTATGATCATTTATAATATATGGTTCTTTACACGGTAATATTTCATCATCACAGACATTTGATAATAGAAATATGTCATAGAACTATTATCGTGTAATACCCGCCTTACCAACACGTCCAACCGAAGCCGAATTGGTATTTTGTGGTTGGTGGCATCGTCAGTTAGTGTTCTAGTTTGTTACCCTAGCGCTTCAAAAATTATTTCTTTCCTCTGCTACACTCTTTGAGCATCAAATTCAACTTTTATATCTTTATAAACTCACGTGGCTTCATCTATACTGGATCCTATCTCATCGTTCCAAGACTGGCCCACTCTCAGTGAACCTCCATCTCCTATGTTGCTGATAACTGAGGTACGAGTCTTGCTTTTCTCCAGCCAAATATGGTTGATAATATTCACTTGAGACTCATCAATTGCATCCCTCTGATCAACGTACACTGCTTCAAACATGCTGGCGAAAAAATGAACGACGAGTTCAGTTCGGATCACACCTAAAATTTAGCACGTCTATTGTCTATTTATCTCTCTCAATATCATTTTCATTCATCAGGTTCTAAAAATTATTTTGCCTACTCATTCAACAAACATTTTATGCACAGATACTAGAATACTGTGTTTTAGTATTCGTGATTATACCTAAATAGACAAGCCTGCTATAGCTGTGGTCCATAAAAATAAAATAAACAATCCATGGAATCAATTTTGATATTATTTTCCATGACAAAATACTAATTAATTATTGAAGAAGAATTAGGACATCTATTTCACTCTGTGAATATATATATTCAATATATACAATATATTATATATAATATATTTCATATATAATATATAATTATATACAATATATTGTATTACCAAACATTTTGGCATAGTGCAGAAGAAATCTACAAAAATAATTAATTTATATGAAATAAATCATAGATGCAGACAAATTCGAAAGTTACAATATTACTACACAATATTGTATCGATATTGATGATACCATTATAATAATGATACAATACAATAAATTTATAGAAAAAAGCAACAATAACGTAACAAATCATATAAAGTTGGGCTGCTTTGATGTTTAATGAGTTTAGAATTAGAATTTTCTATCAATTCAAGATTATAGTTTGATTATTTACCTATTATAAGCTCAATATAATTTGAGCTCATTACACCTATTCTGAAGAAATTTAATAAGTTAAAATATCACTGGGACATCAATAATAAAAATAATTCAAATTCAAGAATAAATGAGAACAAATTCAAGGTTTTTTTTACATTTTAATAATAGGCCTACAAGTATATAGGTTTTAATTAATACTACTAACAGTATACTATGACACTCTATTGTGTTCTATTAATCTTTTTTGACTAATAGAATTCAAAATAATATTATTCTGGAAGAGGTAGTTCAGAGATCACTTGGAAAAAGTGATAAAAAATCGTAGCTTCTATGAGTTATATAAACAGAATCTGTTTTAAATCACCTTAACTTTTTATTTGTGGAATCTCCATCTTGGGAAGATAATTCAACGGTTCCTTCTGAAAATCAATATAAATTGATAGAATAATAATTCTTGATTGAAATTATCAATTGGAAATTAGCTGTATGTAATTGGGATACTATTCTTTTACAACGAGTTTTTACCGTTTGAAGGATCAACATACTATAATATGATGTAATACCATTCATAAACTGAATAGATGTCTTCAGCCTAGCGGGGACTAGTGTAAGATTTTCGAGTTGAGGAGTCTAATAGTTGGGTTTCCTCTCTCAGATATCAATATCATGATTTTTGTCATCAACAATGAATGGATCAACACATAAATTATAGATTTTTATGACAAAAATTCAAAAATTTCAATATCTGCTATTTTTGTCATAGAAGTCCATCATTCATGTGTTAAAACTTGCAATTTTTTACAGTGATCTTCTTATTCAGTACAGTATCAATCCCATATTATTTCAGTGACTTCCAAATATAGTTATCAAAAGACTATATCAATATTAGTCCATATTGATTAGAAATTATGCAATTTTTTCACACAAAGATAATGCGTTCATTTCATTTCAAGGTTTGAGAATAAAATGTGATATTTTCTTTTAATGAGTCATGATTAAAATTAACTATAGGATGTGAAGTTCAAGTCTTACCAAAATTCAATTGTTTGTCAAAGTCGTTGGTGTCCAAATATTTTTCTTCTCTCACAACACTGGTTACTCTTAAGTTTGCATTTGCGTTACTGACTCTTGTATAATATGATAGCTGTATAGCTGGTAGTTCACATTTATACAGCACTTGAACATCATTAACGTTATAGTAGAGCTTGTATATTTCTGAAACACCTTGTATTACGTTGACTATCCTGTAGAATCTAATAGGCGATACTGATTCCTGTCAGGAAGTAGAATCTGATCAAAAACCCAATTTCACAAGAAATGGATAAATATTTAACTGCGGTTAGATCATTCAATTTGATTTTTTCTGCTCTCAATTAAAATGCCTATCAATACGTGAATAAGTTACCCATTAGTCTTATGTTCTTTATTCTTTCTTTACAATTGCGACTTGATTTCCTAGTATTTTAAGCAAAGGATGAATGAGTGATGATGAATAATGATGATGAAGGCTTAAGATGTAGGTTATTATGTCTATCCACAATGTCCACTTTCACTTGATAATTTCTCACTTCCAAAAATATTTTATCACAAATAATTTTGAATTTCGATAAAAGTCCACTTTTAAGTTCCAGAAATGAATAAGATACGGTAAACCATAGGATTTCAATATTATGGATTCACTTTGAAATTTTTCAGCAAATTAAAACAAACTCACTAGTAGCCATGATTTGATTTCAGAGTATATTCTAATAATATAAATGAATGAAAAAAGTTAATAAAAGTTGATGAGTGAATATTGGCTATTCTGATTGATTAATCGTTATATTTTTATAATAGTTGTTCAACTTTTTTGTCCATTAAAATTTGTCATCCATTGCATTTTCCTACTACAGAGATAGATTCGTCTACTCTTCTCCCAATACAGATTTGTACTGTACCATAAATATTCCATATTTCATGCGATTTAAAAGTATTTTTCGCGGATTTCACAATTCATGTTTGATGGATATAGAGAATAGTTAACATAAGAAATTATATTGCTTATAATTATCATACAATTATTTTTCAGAAATACTATTTGAATTAATTATGTAATAAGAGAATCAGAATTTGGACCACAGTTGCATAAATCTCACCGTGTTTCCTCTCTATTTGAGCTACTCATCAAGGTTTTCAATAATTGTAAATCTCAGTACCCTTTTTTTTTTAATTCTATTTTAACATAACATTTTTCGACTTTTTAGTCATTATGAAATTTAAAAATTACTAGAAAGTCAAAACTTTTTACGTTAAAATAAAATTATTCAAATAAAGGTAACATTGGAGTAATAAGGGTAACATACACCTACTGAGGTATACATTTATTGAAGAATCTTACCTTGTTTTTATCAGTGCATTTCCACACTTCTCTGTCGATAAAAACGAAATAATTGTTGTAATCCTCGTTTTGAATGTTATTAGTGGAAACAATGTTATCTGTAGAGACTTCTGCTATTTTAGTTCGAAATGCATCTTTGTATTCATCTGCCATGAGCCTGGTGCACCTTTTAAATATATCTATATTTCAGGAGTGTGAAGTGTAACAGAAAACCTAAGGCCTAATAAATCGAATAGTTTTGGCAAAAGGAATTTCAATGTAAGTATCTGATAATAGATTTTCTAATGTTGTGTGTTTGTGCGGTTCAATTTCCTTATAAGGAGATGAAAATTCATTAAAAGGAAAATCATCGCATCAAGAAATCTTTATTAAAACATATGTTTGTTTTTTATTGTTTACTATATACAATTTCTTCTTTTGTCTTTTTGTCTTTTCAAGGAGTATCTAGTTACTCCTTGTATGCTGAAGATGTGGCTCAGTGCCACGAAACGCGTCCAACAAGCATAAAAATCGTGAGTTCTGTTGTCAAAGTGAAAGTCACTAGTATCTACTAAGTTTTTAAGCTTAATATACAATTTGTTTATCTTTCCGCAAAAAAACATTATTGAAATAATATAATTCACCTTAACTGTGAATAAATTATGCTCACTTGCTCAGCATAATTTTTTTCTTGTATATTTCATTTCCCAACCGCCAAATTAAATGAATTCTACCGAAGATAATTTACGTAATACATTCCAACGGATTAGTAGGTAGGAATTCAATGAGTGTTCAGTCTCATATTTTAAATTGTTGTAATTTTTTTTAATTAGTTATTGTCAGTAACAATATTTAAGAATAGATTTTGTATTCTATCCTACAAACTTACGTGACTCTATCGCTCCTAGTTCCCACAGTAACCAAACTATCTGTGCCAATTTTGTAACTCTTTGCCTGTACATTGGACGAAATTTCCTGACCAAACAATTCATTATCACCGAGTTTGCATTCAACCTTGCCATTGGCAGAGATGTGTCCAATCTTGGTGCCAGCGACCCTTTAAAATTCCACAAGTTTCCATACTTGGTATATATTTATATTTGAATGGATTGAGGTAGGAATTACACATTTACACATATTAAAAAATCTATCTCTTTCTCTAGTGGGATATACAAAATGGGTTGAAAGTTTGGAAGCGGCTTGATAGCCTATTTCACGGAGGTAAAAAACCAAGATTCATGGAGAACAAATGCCTAGTCTGTTCAAGCAAAGAAGACATTCTGGCAAGATGGAAAAATGACTCCAGCTGGGTCACTATTGGTTCAAGAATCATGAATTCAGTCTCAAATTGTGGAAAACAATTCTGTTCAAGAATTTGAGGTCAAATTTATAATTTTCAACAAATATTAATTGAGCTGGAGTCATTTTCTCATCTTGCCAGAATGTCTTCTTTGCTTAGACAGAATATACCTAACTCGATTGTCGGTGACATTGCTGGGGATCGTACTAATTTGAACTTTCTACACAATTTTTATGTAAGAAATTTGGTCCATCTTGGATCTTCATACATTGAATAGGCCTACAACGTATATCTGTTATATCTCAACGTATATGTCTGTAGGGGTAGGCTGAACGTTTTCAATGCCGATTTTCAAGAGAAATCGAATACCGCAAACCGTTAAGAATCAATCTCAATTTTTAATAAGAGATATTTATTACAAATTATAGTTAATAGCTTCAAAACGGTTCAACATATGAACGGTTGTTGCCATTCATTATATCTTGAAATTCTGTATCGGATTCATGTGCACATTATCAGTGACTTTTCAAATTTGGTCCGCCATCTTGGAGTGTCATAATTTGAATTTTATATATTATTTTCATATTCAGACGAGTTGCAGGACAGTGTTTCTTCTCCACCAATTACTTCGCAACAAAACAAGATACCTATACTTCGCGCACGCTGAGCGGCTGAAAATACAGTCCCGAAATAATTGATAGATAAAAATAAATAAATCAAATATCCACTTTTGAAACTTTGAAAGTATTATCTGTGTAAAAATAATACTTTTGGAGTTTTAAGAAAGTTTTTTTAATTTGTAAACTATGGTTCCTAAAGTTTAAATTTTTTAAAGTTTTGAAAAAGGGTATTTGATTCATTTCTTTTTATCTATCAATTATTTCAAATAGCCCTGAGTTTAATAGTCTCGAAATTGTATTACTTTATCAAAATCTATTGTAATTATTTCTTCATCTAGTAAAACAACTGGGATTGACTAAATGGTATTTTCAGTAGAAGTAATTAGCATTTTCAACATTTAAACATCATTTTTATTTTTGTAATTTTACCTTTGAAGGTTGAAGATATACATTTTAGATTATTTTATTGTTCAAATCCTTAATAGGTACTCAGAATTGATACAGATTGATAGTTTATCATTAATGATTAATTCAAAATGAATCAGAATGATAAGAAATTGCTGAATAAATACGATAAAGAAATTAAGGCTCACCTTTGTATACCAACACTTAGTAATATGGTGCAAAGTACAGTAAATTCTAAATTCATTGTGATGAAAATTTAATTCTCCACCTAAATAAGTTGATGAATTGAATTAATCAACAGTAGGCTAATATCTCCTGTTCCAATACTGAAGAGAATCCTTGAGTTGATGAATTCTCATTTATCGACTTGTTTATGATTGTTAGTGCTGACTGACATTATTATCATATTTGGAATGTATGTTTGCATATTCGCGAGAATGAATCATCAATGTCAATAACGTTCTCAATTGAAACTTGTCAAAATTTGACAAATTGTCAACTAACAAAGCTCTTTACAGTAACTACTTTTCAGTCCTATATTGACAAAATCGTCACGTCACCTACTGAAAATTCGAAACACTTTATTCAGAAACATTTTATCATGAATTTAATTTAATACCTTCATAGAAATTACAATTTATTTCTTTGTAGCTCATAAATAAATCATATCTCATTTTCAACTAACTCACAAAGCTTAATAACTTGACGAAAAACTTTTATAAACAAAAGAGCAGTTGGAACAATAATTTCGTTTAAATAGCGACCTACTTCTTGAGAGGCGCCACCATAAGTTTAATGTATTTACGAGCTTGCAAAAAGGAACAAAGTTTTCCTGATGTTCGTGATAATCTTCTCCAATATATCTGTTTATTCACTTATTTTGTGCTTATATTTGTATAAGTTATATCTATGTAGTAGGTTACTTTGTGTGAGTTAATTAAGCGGATATTCAGTACACAGTAGTACCTACAAAACAAATTATTTCCCTCAAGTCCTTATCTGCTGTGATATTGTTTCATCAAGTTATACGTTATAGAAACGCACGAGCCAATCGCGTGTCTGCAGGCAATTACAATATTCAACAATTCAATTAATGCTGGTTTTTATGGACGCTATTTTGCGTGGAACAATACTTTCGCTCTAAAAGTTCTGATTCTTGCTCATCAGTTGAGGTTTTTATACTTATTACTGTTAGGTATTGCTTAGATACTAGTTCAAATAATGAAAAGCAGATGGCGTATGGTCTTGAAGATGTTGTAGAGAGGTTTATTCGAATTATGAGATCTTAAAATGATTTGAAGTAGATTTTTATATCAATATTCTATTGATGAGGTGCATAGATCGTCACCTCATAGAAATTTGATAATCTAAATTCATCCAATAATATATTGTTTTTTTTTAATTTAGTTATTTATCCACAAATTTACAAGGATGAAGACACACACAGAATGAGTTAAAAGTCTACTGCAAATGAGATTTTGCCGCTAAACTAGGTTCAGATAGAAAGAAAGCAGTTTTTCTATTCTCTATTACAGTTTCGCCACTAAGTGGTCTTAGAAGGTTTCATATGGGTTTTTTGTATTGGGATTTATTTTAATTTTTTTTCGTTGAGATCGTTAAGACATCGCGGTCTGCACAAAACTAGCTAACGGTCCGGATCCGGACCGCGGTCCGCCATTTGGTGACCACTGCTCTATTATGTGTGTCAGGTGACAATAACTGTGAAAGCAATAGTCTATCATAATTAGCATAATGTATAAGTAGATACATACTCATAAAATATTATATAACGAGTGTTTTTAACATTAAAAAGCATTGCTCAATCAGGGTTGCAGAAGAGGATTGGTTCGAAAATCTTCTTTCGTTTGGAATTTCTGTTAGAGCTGTTATTAATACTGATCTATTCATAAGGGTCTACATCCACTGATAGTTTTCTGACAGTCAGTTCGAACTGTGAAAGTGGATGGGGGGACCGGCAGTTCAAAGTAGCTGTAACCAACAGGCCGATCAGCTGTGAACAATCGAACTGTCAGTGAGAAGATCTGGCAGTGAGCCTAAGCAAAGTGCTAGATTTCAGAGAAAATTCATTTTTGGAAATACGTTTCATGATAATAAGTCACTCCATAACAAGATACATTCCACTGCAATTGTAAGTTCTAGTTCGTTTATGATAAACTTTGGAATTCCTTTAGAACTCCACTAAACATGAATGTTGAATCACCTTGAAAATTCAAGTAGCAAGCTAATAGAGAATTTATTCTTTAACAGATTCATGTGCATTATTATAAAATATGCACTATAAATTGTTCCAAACAAAGCTGAAATAGACATTTGAATAATCATCGTTCTGTTACAAATTTAGGTATTATACGGCAGGAGACTGTCCAAGCAAAGAAGATATTCTGGCAAGATGGGAAAATGACTCCAACTTCATCAATATTGATTAGAATTTGGTCTCAAATTGTAGAAAAATTTTCTATCAAATTCTGAGACTAAATCTATAACTTTTGTACAAATATTGACTGAGCTTCAGTCATTCTCTCATCTTGCAGAATGTCTTCTTTGCTTGGACATTCCATATACATGCTATGCTAAGTACGCAATAATTAAGCAAGCTCCTTGTACTGTAGCATGACTTATTCCGCCATTTTGAAGACCGCACACAACAAGCATGCAACCATCTTACGGAAGTAATAAATCACCCATAATGCTCTAGTTCGCAGAAAATTATCACTATAGACATTAAATACATTGCAAACGATAGTGCACAGTTATATCTATGAGTTTGCATAGACAATTTCTCTCTACTATAATCACAAATTAGATAATATATTTGGTTAGACTATGCTGGAACTGTAGAAGAAAATACATTGCACAAAGTATTATCATACCTTTATTTAGGATGTATTAAATTCACAAAATAATAGAATAGAGACGTTGGTATTGTGTAAAGTAAACTGTTGAATAATTCTAAAAACTAGGGCAATTTATTGCAATCTTTCTAATATTTAACCTTGAATTTCTAACATAAATCTTCTCCAAACTCGGAGGAACATGCAACGTGTAGATAGTGGACTAAAAATTGCTTTGGAGAGGAACAAGATGCATAATTGGAGAAAATTATAGCTCATTACAAGGAGCTAAAACAGGATATTTGATTTTTTCATTTTATTTGTCAATTATTTTGAATAGCCCTGAGTTCAAAGTTTAATTTTCTTATTACAAGGGTGTCCCATATATTTGTATAATTTCCGATTCAATTTATTTATTTCAATTTAAACACACATAAAGACACAATGGATAATATAATACAAAAATTAGTAAAACACAATAACAGAATAATTATTCCTACTGATTATTTTGTCGAAAAATGAGAGGGAATGCTCAAGTGATCAGAGTTGCTCCAAAGCTCTAATAATTATTACTCTTCACATGTCTCAACAATTTCTTACACCTCAGCTATGAAAAAAGCAAACAAGACTTTTTC
Organism: Sogatella furcifera; assembly: GCA_017141385.1. Taxonomy (NCBI): domain Eukaryota; kingdom Metazoa; phylum Arthropoda; class Insecta; order Hemiptera; family Delphacidae; genus Sogatella; species Sogatella furcifera. The sequence goes on from CM029556.1 coordinate 22,162,833, forward strand.
TACTCAAAACAACAAACTAAAAAGGTATAGAAACCATTTTATCCCAGACACCTTTTCGTTCAACCTGAATGCACGCGCTATATCAGAAAATTGATTGCCGGAATGTGAACCAGTATAGCTGCGCCGTAACTAATGGATCAGTACGGTGGGTCTATTTATAGAAAACGCGCGGGAAAAGTGCCGAGTTTGCGCGGGAAAGCGGGCTATGACGTCATTTGCTCCTACCCCTATAAAAGCGGACAACAGCTGTGAGTTGGGTGTCAGTCCAGAGGGTTGAAGCAGCCCTACAGGATGACGGCTGGCTCACAGTTTTCTAACCCTACTTTTATTATCACGTGATTTTTGAAGCGTGTATTTCAAATCTGAACCCCAACATCACTATCTTCCAAATTATCTAGAAAGACACAATAATATTAGTATCTGGAATTCAGGAATCAGCCAATAACTTCTTGAAATTTCTAAAAAAAAACTTTTTTTTAAACTAGTTAGAATATTGAATTATTATCACGTGGTAGTGACGAAATTACAACCTGGAGAACACCTAGGGCAAGATCCGCACTGACAAAATGGTGAGTGAAAAACTATTTATTTATTAATCTATTGGCAAAAACACATTGGTAAGAAAGAACTGACATAGCCCTTGGTATTTCAAAACACAATTTTCATTCAAATATAGTAAAAACTTTTAGGCTATAAGTCTACATTTCTTTTCCAGCCGAAGGTTTCCCACTCAAACAAATGATCCAAAAGTGATAATAATTGAAAAATTTCTAATTTTGAAGGGCTGATCCGAAAAAACAGAATAGTTTTATTATTAAACACAGAATATTATTGTTCATTATCAACATTTAATTGTATTTTAAAACCAATTGTAGACCTACAGTATATTACAACTATTGAATGCATCAAAATAAAATAGTTCATATAACTCTTTAGGAGAAAAATGTGCTCTATTCATGGGAATAATATGTAGCCACTATTCCTTTAATTATAGCATAGGCTTATACCAATGAATCAATTGATCAAGTTCTGAAGAAGTATTAATATTGGATGAGTTGATGAACATTGTTCAATTAGTTAGAATTAACTGAATATTGTGAACGAAGAATTGTGAAAAGGAACGAAGATTTACCCATGTTCACTGCTTCACTTCATTCTGGTTATAAATATAGGCTAGCATTGAAAGAGCTTAGTTTTTTATACTGTAATACGGTAACTTATTCTTATAACCATGAAAAAATACAAATTTCAGTTGCGGCAAAACTAGTGAATTCATTTGTAATCCAATAGTTTTTTTGTAGAAATGGCATCTATAAACATATTTACGAGAAGTAACTTATAAGCAAAGCACCAATTTAATACAGAAAATATTATGAGATATTATGGGAGAATATTAAGTATTAAAATACTTCATGGGATAAGATCCACATTTTGATGATCAACACTAAATTGTTGAATTAGAGGCATTCTGGATTCTATTGGGATTGATAACTCAAAATATTACCTTCTTAGAAGTAACTTACGAAATAAGACACATTCGTTTTTCAATACGGAGCACACAATCATATTCAAATATATTATTATAGGAGATGAAAATATATACTATTCAAGAGTAACATGAGGTTTCAGCCAAGTAATTCAATTTTTTGATTACTCTATTTGAGAGATGGGTCTGTGAGATTAACATCTGAAAAACTCCAATAAACTTATATTTTATGGGTTTCAGTCAATTGATTTAATTTTGATTATTACATTTCAGAGATGGTTGGAATAACATTTAAATAACACTGGACCCCACTTTAACACCAGGATGTCCTTTGAGAATGGGCCATTCATATTTCGTATCAACGACAATGGATGTGGGCCCAATCTTCTTGTTCAAGTAAGTTATTTTCCCAATATTTAAAGTTACTAGAAAATCGTAGTTAGCCTCTAATGTTTTCAGGTATCATCGTAATTAATTGATAATAATACTATCGTTATGAGCTTGTTACAAGATTATATTCATTCCTATTGCAGTGTAGGCCTACTCTGAATTTATTACTGCATAAAAAGATTTATTATATGGAATTCGCGAGGTGAGGTGTGAGCTTATCAGCAACAAATCTCAAGTGAACTCAATATCTCAAGTACTATGTGTGTGTAGGCCTATTAGATTATTTCTGTTTATTGGAAGACCGAGTTTTGAATATGGTCAAAGCTTTTTGTTCACAGTTCTATAATGGGTTCTATACATAGAAACTAATTAATTATATTTTCGCTTACATCTTACAATTTCATGTTCCCATGAGAATTCAAATATGAGAAACAGTTCGTTGGAAAGATATTCATGTACTAGTTAACCATTTAGGTATTCTGGAAGGCTATTCATTACTACTAATGCCTACTAAATGCTTACAAATAAAAAAGGGTTCAAATAAGATAAAATTCATATCGGACATAGTTTGAGGTTTGGTTCAATATTTTTCGGATCAGTTTATATAATAGGATACCCACCTACGCTGAATAATTAAAATTATATTATTAATATGAAGATTGATCAGATCATGAAGAAGATATATCCGCTATGGAGAATCCGCAATACATCTGAATTTTGGAAAGTTCTGATCACTGAAAGTGATAATAAAGGATTTGTTAAATTTTTGAGCACAACATTTCTAGGCCCAAGCTGAACCTGTTAACCAGATTACAACATTTTCTGCAGATTGATTCTCTAGAAAAAGCTAAGAAAACAAAGAAAGACAAATGCAAATATTGCACGTATCTTTGGGAATTTCAAAACCCCGTTTTTAGTGCACGTCTAAAGGCCCAACTCAACATCCAGCCAAATTTGAACGCTTTCGTTTCAGTTTGGATTTTTAGTTTGCTGATGAATCAGTAAGCCAGTGCCATTTCGCTTTTATAGATATAGATGAGATTATTTCTCGGGAAAATACATTACGACCTTGAAATATCTAGTGAATTCAATATCATCCACATGAAAAATACCCATGAAAATACTGAAACCCTCGCAAAGAAAATATATCATCAGTCTATAATGATATCAGAGATTTAAAAAGAACCTCAAATTTCATATTGATCATTAATCACTATTCATCCTTTGATCTATCGCCTATATTATAGTTCCATCAACAATATTGAAATCCATATCAGATTAATACATTCAAAGGCGACAGTAAAACTTGTATGGAAAGAATCGATGTTTGAGTTTACATGAATAGAATTATAATTTATAGCTGTCACGCTCTGAGAAAGACCAATCTATATCGATATTCCCAATATCCAGCTGAAGATGAATATACATCGTCATAAATTAATTTGAAATATCGATGAATTTACATCGAAATTGAAAACATTAATAGCATGTCAAAGAAGTAGGCGAGTTTGGGATTGAAATGAAATACGAGTACATGGAACATGAGATGGATTCTAAACTTGGAATAATTATGATTTGAAGGGATGAAACAATTGGATAATCAATAAGTGTGAAAGACACTGAGACAAAATAGGAACCAATAGGCTACACGAAGAAAATTTTGAAAAACAAACTTTGCAATGAAAAAATCATAAATTTGGATTAAATCATAACCATGCGTTTCTCGAGCATGATACCAGAATGAAGTAGTGAGTTATAAGGCTATTATGAGTAAGGAAGGTCTGAAACAGGAAATTCTGAAACAGGAGAGTCTGAAACAGGAAAGTCTGAAACAGGAAAGTTTTGAACAGGAGAGTCTGAAACAGGAAGGTCTGAAACAAGAGAGTCTGAAACAGGAAAGTCTGAAACAGGAAAGTCTTGAACAGGAGAGTCTGAAACAGGAAGGTCTGAAACAAGAGAGTCTGGAACAGGAAAGTCTTGAACAGGAGAATCTGAAACAGGAAGTGCGAGGTGATAAATTACAGATAAATGAAGAAATAATTCATAATTCTTGTATGATTTGATAGTATGAGTTGAGAATAGAAGCAGTAGACTGGATGATGAAAAAATAACTAATTTAAAGAAAGAAGGCATGTCGAGCTGAAAATTCCCAAAAATACAGATTTTTCCTATAATAAATAAGTATTGAATAGGATAGAATATCAAGGTTTTTAGGCTAGGGTTGCTACGGGGACCTGAAAACTACAATATATTGCCTCCTACAATAGGATGTCAAATCTGACCTAATATTGACACTATACAAAAAATCACCAGATCTGAAAATAACCTGTATCAGAACGAATTCTCCTGAAAGAGAGTTATAGTCTGTCAAAGAAGACATTCTGGAAAATGGGAAAGTGACTCCAGATTGGTTAATATTGATATATAAACTATACATTTGGTTTCAAATTGTGGATTGAAATGTTTTTATTCAGTTTGAGACCAAATTTATAAATTTTGAATCAATATTGAACGAGCTGAAGTCATTTTCCCATTTGACCAGAATGTCTTCTTTGCTTGGGCAGACTATACAATTCGGGACTTTCCAGAGTCATTTTTCCCTTCTAGCATGACATTCGATAAATAATGCAATCTGAAATACTGACAGTTCCATTCAACCAGTACGAGTAGAAAAAATATGTAAGAAAAAAGATATCCGTTTTCAATTTCCTGAGCTGAAGAATTCTATACCAACCCCCACCCAATATCCAAATCCGCTACAAAAATGGTGTCGAATTATTCTGTCTATTATTGCCACAAAAGGGTTTCGTGACACAGTTAACCCCCACCCTGAATCAGAGGGAATAAGGAGCCAAATCTATTTGAGAGAAAAATAAGAACGTCTGGGCTGCATCCATTTCTCCAAAAAATATGAACAGCGCAAGGTTACTATAATGATAAAAATGGAAAGATAATAATATAAATATGAAATATATTTAAGGGATGTTATTATGATGAATGGAAAATAAAGATATGAATATGAGAAAATATTCATGTAATAGCATTCCAGTTTTTGGATGGATAAGGAACAAATAATATAAGTATAAATGTTAGATATGTCAATGAATTAAATATATGTCAAGAATGAAGAAAGTTTTCATAAAACACAGGATGAATAGAACTCTGCCCGGACTGGGAATCGAACCCGGTACCCCTCGGTTGCCGGCCGAGTGGCTTACACTTTTTTTGTGCAGGATCATTCAATGTATCTCGGCTGCTACTTAGCACATTGGTCAATATTTGCAATTGCAGATGTCCTTTGTCTATTTATATAGCAATAAATGGAGATTCGAATTAATTATTTTTATAATAATCCAGCAGTTGGTATACTGCAATGTCTAATAATTCTTCCATCTAAATTCAAATTCGCATGGTTGCGTTAGCGAAGCTCGCCTTTTTCCAATCAAGGGTCCCGTGGTTGCATTTAGAGGTCTGCAATCATCCATCTATTGAATAATTATCAATAGATAATAATAATTCATCATAAACTGATTAATTGATAATCAATTATTAGTATTCGGTACTACTGTACCAGAAAATCTGAGTAGTATGTAATATCCTCTAATCCAACTGATGTAATTTCCTGTAGTGAAACATACAATATATAGATATTGAATACAGTGTTTTAAAAGTTCAAAAGATGCATTAAATACAGTTTGAAGAAGCTGGGAGTGATAAATAAATAAGAATTCATCCATTTAACATAATTATAAAGATCACAGAATCATTGTCTCAATATTTTTCAATCCTTCAGTTCGTAACCATTCACGCGTTCCAATGCATGAATATCGTTTAATTCAAGGTGGAATCTACGAAAAATTAAATCTATTTATACATTTTTTCAATTACTATTTCAGCAAAATACTATAATTATCCTCTTTAAATTTTCCATGTTCTATGAACCTCATAGTTAAAAACTGAAATCTTTTTCGAAATTTCATATGGCTAACAGTCGGATACAAATGTCTTGTATCGTACACGAAGAAGAAATTTTGATCCGTTTGTTTCTAAGGCGAAGAAAATGGCGGTCTTCAAATGGCTGATAATCCCAGCCTTCATGAAGCTCTGGGATTGGACAGAAACCTACTCCCACTTTCAACACCAAAGCTGGCCAATAGGAATCAAGCATTGTAGGCTATTCAGTACTAGCCCACTTGTTTAATTTCTCCTCCGATAGATAGCGTTTGACATCCTACACATCTACAGTGGCTAGATAAAAGAAACATTATCTATATCTTTATCTACAGTATAAAAGAAACTTTATCTAGTCACTGTATACACATCTACAAGAATTTTGGAATATTCTATAGACACTAGGACTAGACACTATGTTCTATGAAGAACATAAAGTCTCTTGTGAATCTATAGGCCTACATGTCTAAATATTCATGTCTATACATGAGAATTCATTTATTTATCTGATAAAAATACTCTCCTGTAGTTCTTCCACAGATATTAAAGACTTTTCATTAAAAACGTGATATCATATTTATATTTTTATTAATATTTATTCGAGAAAATACATGTGAGGAGTGAAGAAGATGAATAAAAAGGATAAAATGAATGGTAGGAGGAGAATTCATAAGAAAAAGAAAATGGTGGAGAAGCAGGAAAACAGAATGAAGAACAGAGTTTTCCCAACCAAGCAAGAGCCCTGCATCCTAAAACTGTTTGAAAACGAATTGACAATCGACAAGAGTATAGGCCTAGGCCAGAGCTATCATTGAATTTTGGGACGGCCTAATACACCTAGACACGCACAGCTCACTCACACACGCGCACACACGCTAGTTGACATATATTTGGCGACATAGCTCTGATTTGCTACCTATCATAGACGGTAACAACGAGTATTATATTCGCCTGCTGTCATGCTGTGACCTACCTAAAATCTATTTGATGTAACTTTCGACTCAGCCTAACATGTGAAAGATAGAAAATACAATGAACGCAAAGTTTAAATTTACATCAAATGAAGTTACTCTCCTCCTGAACGCAATTTCATTCCACAAAATTCAAAGTTCGGTCAATAGACCAGAGCCACACTAGTTTATGCAGAAGAGTTGCTAGCGGAGAAATAGGCCTACTTTGGAATGAGTTGGCCAACTTATGTGATAACGGAAAGAAGTGGAATCCTATCCTCAACTTATTTGAAGATTTTATGGATGCAATGCACAAATCACATTCAAGCCTATGAGCTGATGTGGGCTTCACCCTCCTAAAACAAACAATTAATGAGGAAATTACGAATAGCATTGCAGTGGAAAATGCCAAAAATGCAAAAAATATATGAACGGAATAATACGTGAAGAGAATATGTATGTGAATATGAAGTGAATGTGAATTTGTATACATTCGTGAACTTTAATTATTATAATTTTTTATTAATTAGGATACTTCTTGGCAAGGATTTGAGATTGATATGAGACCAAATACAGACTTTATTCACTTCAAATTGATTCTTGGAAATAATTCGTTCCTTGAACCTTGATGTTACATTTGAATAGAATCAAATTTGATATCCTCATAATATTTTTTTTTTCAAATTATCTGACAATAAACAATCTATTCGATCATTTTCATGAATGAGTACTGTTGGTGAATCAAATAAAAAAATTCTTCATTGATTCATTCAACAAGTTTCATCTACGAGTTAGCACTCAACAACATTGGGAGCGTACTTATACTTGTACAGCTCATACTGAAATAAATTGCCTCAAATGGAAACTTCAAATCAGAGAAATACAAATCTAAGCAAAAAAAAAGAACAGTTTCATCAAAAATACGATACGTTTTTGAAAAGAAAAATTTTATTCAATTTGAACTATTTTTGTGTCACGTATTTCATAATAAGTTGTAGGCCACCACGTATTCTGATATTCTTCTTTCATTCTGAGGGAAGCTGGTCACATCTCTTTATGAATTCTAAAAGAGCTAGTCCATGTCCCACCTCATATAACCCAGAATGTAGCCTTTTAGGCTGAAAAAGTTGGAAGCCTATAGACTATAATATAAGGGTGCGATATTGTGCTATTGTATTCAAGTATCCAAATTCGCGTTGCAGAGTCGGCCTGTGAATAGAGCAATCATTATTATTACTTGTGTCATAACTCACCATCTCAACAAAGATAATCGCAACAAAATGAAAAGTTAGCTCACGATAAGGGACAGTGAAAGCAAAGCTAAACCAACTTAATGGCATGCTCAGCCGCCATAAGACAAACGGACCCCATTGCTATCTTTATTGCCTCAAACTTTGCATTGTGGGTGGATAAATTTAGATTCGGAAGGGATGAGTATCATGACGTCAGATGGAGGAAAATAAGAAGAAGAAGACTGGAAGAGGGTGGATAAAGAACAGAGAAAATATAGAGAGAGGATGAATGAGTAGAGGAGAAGGAAGGAGACTAAAGAAACATAGAGAGAGGTTGAATGAGTAGTGAGGAAGGGAGTGAAATAAAAGATAAATAAAGAGAGAGGCTAGAGAAGAGAGAAAGAAATTAAAAGAGAAGAAGGAGTAAAAAAGAGGAATAAATAAAAAGAAAGGAAGGAGAAGAAGAGGGAGAGAGGAGAATAGAGGAGAAGAAGAGAAAGAGAGGAGGGTGGAGAAGAAGAAGAGGAAGAAGAAAGGAAGGTGAAAGATGAAAAAGAGAATAAATGAGAGAAACAATAGGAGCAAATAGAAATTGAAAAAGCACAGGAATCACAGACGATGAGAAAGAAAAAAGATGGGGAGGAAGAAGGGGTAGAAGAGAGAGGAAAAACAAGAAGAATAGGCTACGAAAAACAAGATGTTGAAGAGGAAGGAAGAAGATGTAGGCGGTAAAAGGAAGGAGTGAGAAATGAGGGGTGGAGAGAGAGAAAGGAACTTTTGGAGAAGAAGTAAGAAAACATGAAGTGGAAGAAGAAAACAAAGAGGAGAAAGGAGAAGGAAGAAGAAGAAGAAGAAGAAGAAGAAGAAGAAGAAGAAGAAGAAGAAGAAGAAGAAGAAGAAGAAGAAGAAGAAGAAGAAGAAGAAGAAGAAGAAGGAGAAGAAGAAAAAGAAGAAGAAGAACAAAAAGAAGAAGAAGAAGAAGAAGGAGAAGAAGAAGAAGAAGAAGAAGAAGAAGAAGAATAGGGAAGAGGTGGAGGATAACAAGGAGGAAGAAAATATGGAGAAAGAGACGAAGAAGGTAATGGAGAAGGTGGAGGATAAGGAGAAGGAAAAAGAGGTGTAGAAAGATAAAAAGAAGGAGAAGGAAAATTTGAAGGAGGAGGAAGAGAAGAATAAGAATGGAGAAGGATGAAAATAAAAGTGATGGAGAAGGAAAAGTTGAAGGAAAATGATGAGAGGAGAGTGGTGAGAAGGGATGAGAAGAAATCATTTAATAGAGAATGCTATGAATTAAACAGTGTCGTGATTCACAATAATTATAGTAAGTTCACGTTCACCGGTAAATTTTGCGTAAACTATAAACAATAAAATCAATTATCGGAGTAATATCACTTCTCAAACACAGAAGTAAAGGTCTATTTCTAGTGAAGTTGATTTGATCAAATATAAACGTTGAATAGAAGAGAGCCTGATAGAATAGACCAAATAACAACAATAATTGAAATCTATAAATGGAAATAGCCGTACAAAATAGGAACTGCCTCCCCCTCGATCCACCATCACTTACATCCTATATTGACGGAGATGAAAATCCCTATTAAAATTCCATGGATGATATGAGTATTAATTCATTCTAATCGCTAATTACACAAAATTAAAGTAGCTTACAAAATAAACCAATAAGAAAAACGCAACCCCAACTCTTCTTGTAGGTAATCTACTGAAGAAAGGTGATCCCTTATGTATATAAGCATGGAGGAACTATATAATATTTTAACCCTCTTACAACCCTCAATATACTGTAGCTATAAGTTACCAGTAAGCGAAATACCGGTCGTTAAAATTGAACGGAAACGAGTTATAGTGCCCTTAATTGATTGTTGGAAAGGGCAAAGGATTTTACTGCACGACCTAGACAATACATTCAACCACAAAGTCACGTCACGTGTTACACGTCATGACGTCATAGCACCTATTGGAAACATGGGTTGCCGAAATTGATTTCTAATGACGTATTCATATAGTCTGTCCAAGCTAAGAAGACCCTCCGGCAAGATGGGAAAATGACTCAAGCTCGGTCAACATTGGTTAAAAAGTAATTGATTCGGTCTCAAATTGTAGATCAGAACGTTTCCTACGATTGATACCAAATCAATAATTTTTAAACCAATATTGACCGAGCTGGAGTCATTTTATCATATTGCCAGACGGTCTTCCTTGCTTAGACAGACTATATCCAACAAAGTCATCTGAAGACAATTTATTTATAGAGAAGATATCATCACTGGCGGCTCGTGCCCACGAAACAGGTGAAGTGCTCGTATCTTCTACTGTACAGCACTTCACCTGTTTCGTGGGCACGAGCCGCCAGTGGAAGATAAGTCTATCAGAGTACAGTATATCAGTTAAGAGGTATGAATTATGATACAGTAATTTTGTTTTTAAACAAATATTTCATCATCCACTCCACACACAACCAATAACTCATATGCCAATCACCCTTGAGATAAATCCAAAACTTTTCAATAGAGATTGTTGGATAAGCCCACAACAATAGTAGGGGCAAGGGAGGTTTTAAAATGAGAAAATTTCATAGCAATAAATATTGAAGTCGAATTAGCTATTTTCATTATTAATATGCAAATTCAGCAAGAAATAGAACAAAGCAAGAGCCGAATCACGCAACAAGAAAAGTTTGGAGAATGGAAAGCCTAAAAAATGTTGTTGACGCCACTTAAACTTGATTTGCATTGTAACGGGAGTTTTCACACGAACTCTGGAATTGCGGTAGGTCAGGAACCTCGGAGAATAATAAAAATTTGAATTGATGAAAAGTAATACCATTTCAGGCCTGTGCAAATTATTATTATTATCACTTAGAAATTGAGAGGGGAGGGGTGCCAACGTTGGATCGGTACGAGCTTGGATTTTTTTTTGTATCATGAGCGCTAAGATTATATTGAACCATTATTCATGGAGTTCAGAAGGTGATAATTTGGTAATCAACCATATTGAATTGAGAGACCAGAACCAATACTGTAATGTGGTTATGAAAATGTTGCTAATCTTTCTATTCAATTACATATCAATGATAAACTGAAAGGTGTGCCATGTAGATGAGTAGACAAGGGTCAGTGGAGGAATGACCTAACTATGTGCTTCAATTTATTGGCAAGAATAGTTCTAATAGCCATAAATTTAACACAAGGAATGTGATGGGTGGAATATGTTTATGTTTTTGAAAAGTATATACTTGAGTTCCAATTTTCCATAATAATAGCCTACTCGCAGCTCATGTATTACGAGTAAATGAATGTATGATAGGGAGAAACTTCGAGTTACTAACAGAAAATGTTAGTATTTGGAGTATAGAGTATTTAGTATAAGTATCGAGGCAGCCTATATTTTAGCAGAGAATGTAAGTATTTAGAGTATTGAGTATTAAATAAGAGTATTTAGTATAAGTATTGAGGTAACCTATACAGTATTTAAATGATCCTTCGTTTGCTTAACTATAATATATTGTGTAAATATAAGGGAGGATGGGATATTATTCTACTTTGGACTTGACTAGACAAATGAAGAGATATAATAATGAAAAACTTTCTTGAAACTTTCAGTAATTCTAATATTTTTAGATTGAATTAATTCTCTAGACAGATAGCCTTGACTCACTATCTATTAATAAAATGAGAGTTGATCAATAATGATAATAGCAGTAGAGAGTTTTGTTTGTTTTAAGTTTTCACTAAACTTGATACACATGAGTCTAAATAGTCTGGTCGAGCAAAGAAGACTGAAAAATGAGCAAGATGGAAAATGACCCCAACTCGGTCAGTATTGGTTCAAAAATTATAAATTTGATCTCAAAGTCATTGTTGAATCTGAACTAACCGTCAGTATTTTATGAATATGTGTATGCTCTTTTAAATTTTAGTATACTCATGATTGATTGTCAGTATGTTTGTCAATTTCAGATTTTATTTAATAAAATGGTGTGAGTACGTTAGTACCACAGATAGTAGAATAATTGTATTCTACTTATACTTGTATTCTGGTACACGTGATTTTCACTATCATTATCTTTCTTTCTAACCCACAGGTATGCATTGAGAGAGGGTGGAGAGAGTATATAGAGAGTGGCGTGATTAAAGACAACTGGAACCTATGGTGGAGAACGGGAGGATTTCCTATATCGCATTACAAACAACTCAAACCCTGGCAGGTATCTTTAAACAAATAATATTAATCTCATGTGAGTAGCTCTAGGAATTCAATATGTTCCAATGAAAAAGTAAACACAAACTATAAAGATCGGATCGAGTAGTATTGAAAATTGTTAAGATGTACACTAGAATCTTTTATTTTGAGGATTGGGAGATAAGAGTAACTTATAGATTCTATTATTTGACAATAGGAATATAAATTATTTATATTTTTCCAGTTCACCAATCACATACCTAAAGGATCTTCGATATGCCGGAAGGACAACTTATCAAGATACTTGAAATGCATGAAAAAAGTGTTTGGAAGCATCTACGACTTCAGGTAGGCTAATTACCGCATGGACTTTTCATGGTAAAGAAGCATGCATTTTATAATGATTCATCCAATAAGCTATATACGAAATTGTGAATTTCACTTCAAAAATAATATTTTCTCCAATTTTTCCCGTCACTCACTCTTTCTTATCCTAGAATTTCAAAACTCATGCAAAGTAGTCCTATAGCCCTACTCCTCCCACATTTCAAGTTTCATGGAATTTCACTAGTTCTAAGCTCCATGAATCATGGAAAATGTTGGATATTTACACTTCACATGAGCACATTCATTCTATTCCAGTATTTGTCCACAAACTTCTATAAAGTGAGGTGGCAAGGTAGTATTACAGTGTAAAGTGTAGTACTAGAGCTATTCGTGAACAGTGTCACATGCAATGTTACAAATATTCTATCTATTCTTGGGGTTTTCTTTCTTGCTTAGCGTAAGTATAGCTACTCGTAAAGTAAGAGAATCCTGGGATACACTGCACTTACGTACTGTTCACATATACAATCCCTCCTCACTACCTCTCTATTTCAGTTTCTTCTTCGATTTCTTTTCTTAGCTCTCTCTGTTTTCCTTCCTCCAACTTCTTCTTTTAATCCATTTCAAGCCTATTTCTCTCTTTCTCACCTTCTTCCAATAAGTTTTTATTTTCTATCCTTTCTTATTCACATCTCATAGGCTATCAGTTTTTTCATATCAAAATTTTTTTCAGTATCAAATTATCATTCTCTCTCTTTTTCTGTTCTTTCTCGCTTCACTATGCTCCATCCCCATCCACATTTCCTTCTTCATCATGCTTCTCCGTTCCTCTACCTTGGAAATCATTCCGTTCTATTCTACCCTACTTCTAACTCAATCCTTGTACCATATCAAGGTGTTCTCATTCATACTCTATTTATACCACTCATGTATGACAATATATCATCACATGTCATTTGAAAATGACTATACGTGAAACAACCAAACCGATTTTCTAAGCGAAAAAGGCTATTTATATCGAAAAACAACCTATGAGATTTCCCAAAAGAAATACAACCCAAACTGAAGAAATAAAACCTTGAAGATTTTCCAAGCAACAGGAAATTTGAGAAAGACTCGTAACCAACTCATGAAATAAGCTTGTGGTTATTGAGAGCTCTTGAACTAGTGAAAAGGTAGTATTTGGTCAATAAATGTTGCTTGGATATTACGCCTTTTACAATACACTAGGGAAAATAGGAGAGCTATAAAATTGAGTGAATAAACGTATCCTTCAGTAATGCCCATGACGTTCAAGGCACCAGAAAACAAAACTGGTTGAATGATATAAGTTCATACCTGCCACCTTATAAATTGTGATACCATATCCTGTAAATGGTTATGTACGAACATTTTATGAGGAATATTCATGAATACTGTCTGGAAACATGACAAAGTTCTATATGCCATATGCGAACATCTTCAAAAATATAAATCATGATTTTATTACAAGGGGAGACATGACAGTGATTTTGTGAAACATGACAGTTTCATTGAGATTGATGTTGGGCGAATCTACGAGTATAAGGTTCAGTTGGAAGGGCTTCTGACAAATATTGATGGATTGTTTCTAAAGACACAAAATTGTTTCTAATAAACTTGGATAACCATCTTTGAAACATTTATATTTATCGAAAATTCTATTCCCCCATACCCTTAAATTTCTGATTCAGCTGAAGGTAAGATAACTAAAACTACATGTGGGCCTAGCTTACAAAACAAACCTACAGTTCTTACTATTCAAGGATCAAAATACAATTCTGCAAGAAAACAGAGAAATATTGAGTGGGATGCGAGCATTGAAAGAGAGATAGCGGATATACTTCCTCTTCACTGGTATAGTCTGCCCAAGCAAAGAAGACATTCTGGCAAGATGGGAAAATGACTCCAGCTCGGTCAATATTTGTTCAAAATCTATAAATCTGGTCTCAAATTGTAGATCAGAATGTTTCCTACAATCTGAGACCAAATTTCTAATTTTAGAAATAATATCGACCGAGCTGGAGTCATTTTCCCATCTTGCCAGAATGTCTTCTTTGCCTGGAAAGACTATAGGATATAAGGATAGAGAACCATGCGTGACATGACTTACTCACTTTATTTTCTCCCAATGCAAGATTCCCGCTTGAAGTCCATGCTATTATCGAAGACAACGATTTTCTTCTTCAAAAGCTTTACTGTAGAATGAGGGGAGGAAAAGTTCCCTAGTCGGGGTGCATTTTATCCGATGAAAACAGGACGGTGTCTTGTGAAGGGATAATAATGTTTGAAATCAAAAGGGAGGTTTATATCGTATGTCCCTGGCAATATAATAAATGAATGACACGCATAGACTGTTTCACCCTTCTGTGTTTTTTATCGAAAAAATATTCTTCTAACAAAGAGTTTTAAACTGTCAACAGGAGATAGTAGAATATTATTCTGGAGTTAATATTTCACACATTTATTTTTTCTATTCCGAAACGTATTCAATATAGTATTCAGTATTCTATTTCCAGAATTTATGTGAACAAGAATTTTTGAAAAATGGAGACCAAGTCTTTAGCAGCATAAATTTATAATAGAAGATTATTGGAGAAGATTTTTATTCTTTGAGTAGTTTTGAAATTTATATTGTGGTTTTTATTCTTCTTTGCATACATCGATACTTTTCGTCGATTATCAATTTTGAATGAGGATACAGCATAAATTCAGCAGGAATATCTCTTGCCATATACTCTTCTTAAGAGATTGTGATAGAACACACTTTTAGCATGCTTATGAAAAATGGCTGAATTTGTAATGGAAAGGCGGAGCCTACTAAGACTGCGATAGAGCTCTGTGATTGGACGAGATCTCCCACTCCTACTTTGGCCACTGGGCGGAGCTGGCCAATGGGAATCGAGCTTAAATACGCAGAACCATCCCACTTGCTGACTTCCTCCTCCCATCACTGGCGGCTCGTGCCCACAAAACAGGTGAAGTGGTGAACAGTATAAGATACGAGCACTTCACCTGTTCCGTGGGTACGAGCCGCCAGTGCCTCCCATGGATATTGACTTGAAGAATAACAGAGTACTGGCTATTCCTAGATTTTCATCCCGATTTAAGTTATATAAATGAATAACAGATGAATATGGAAGTTGGGATAGATATTGAATCATGTTATTTCTGAGAACACAGCTTTGAGTAGAGAAGAGCGGATTTTTCCATTCCTGAAAGTATGATAAATATGATCCTATCTTGAATTATTTTGTAAAAGAGGAACACTACTCATGTAGCAAAATAAGCACCTCCACATCACTTCATGAACAACATTATTTCAAAGTACAATTTGCCAACATTGTGGATTAATTACTTGAAATTTCAATAGTATTGAGTAGAATATTATGCTCTCAAGTATTATTATGCGGTGTAAAATTGCTGATCAAATCAGAATATCCGAGATTATGGGTAAGGGTATTTTGTATACAACACTGTTGCAAATATCTTTGGTGGGTCTGTACCTTATGTGAGTCAGAATTTGAAAAGCAGCCCATCATTATCATTTTATTCTAATAAAAGTAGCCGAACATTTTATTTAGAAGGTTTACTTGTATAAAATACTGCCACTACTCAAATAATTGTATTTTCCTTTTATTTGTTAGAATGACTGGCCACATGTTTACTGCCCAGGGGTCATAGATTGAGCAGCTTTATTTCAGAGTCTTGCTAATAATTCTGATAAGTAGTATATCATTTCTTAAATTTATATTTCCATTATTTCAGCCCAGAAGCTTTCAACCTACCTCTGGAATACACGAAACTAGTAGCTGAGTGTAGCAGACAAAATAGAAATAATTATGAGGACCCTTCCAATGTATGGATATGCAAGCCTGTAGGTCTGAGCCAAGGACGTGGAATATCCCTATTCAAGGTATTTTGGATTATTTGAATAAAACTCTAGTATTGTATTAGTTGAACGGTTGATTCAAGGTATTTTGAATTACTACAACAGAGCTGTACAGTGGTATTATATTAGTTAAATGGTTGAAAGTTGAAGAGTCGTAACGAATCATTGTACATAACAGGGCTAATTAAAATAATGTACATTTTGCAGCCGAGGACTTCTAAAATACGTTCAATATAATGGATAAAATGACAAATAACAGCACCCTTCATGAACTATTCAACTAAGCACAACAGTTTCGCACTACACTTGAAAATACGTTTCATGAGCGCGAAAATAGAAGTTTTTAAATGAAACTTAGAAGGATTTGTTATTTTATTCAATATTTCGGTAGGCAATATGTATTAGAATTTTACAATGCACATTGTGTCTGGTCTATTTTCAGCTATCCTATACACCTGTAATTATTATTAGGCTAGTTGAAATTCTTAAATGAAAAGACCACTTCATTTCAACCATTCCATTTCATTTTCAACGCCTTGTCTTTTCATTTAATATGGATGACTAGGTACCATAATATCACCTTCACAACTACTCAAAAAGTAGTTGAAATTCGATTGAAAGTATACAACATTTAAATTTTAATTGCGGATGATGCCCACATAAGCATTTTAGCTTGTGCGTGGGTAATGGATGATGAGTGCAAAGGTGATTGATGAGGTGGGAACATAATCATGAATAATAATTCATAAAGAGTTGAAATATTTTGAACCTAACCTTTTCAATATTAATTTTTCGTTTGAAATTTACAGAAACTAAGCGAGTTGGTCTACGATTCCAACGCGGTTGTCCAAAAGTACGTGCAAAACCCTCTGCTAATCGGAGGCTACAAATTTGATCTCCGGTTATACGTGTGTGTGCCCTCCTTCCATCCGCCGGTCATCTACTTGTACCGCGAGGGTCTGGCTCGATTCAGCACCGACAAATTCTCTCTGACAAATTTGGACAATCCGTTTGCTCATCTCACTAACACCTCGCTGAATAAAATGGGCCCGCGCTACACCGAGATGAAGGACCGGATTGGGGCAGGTAAAATAAACCTTTTTTAATGTAAATTTTGAAAAAACTTGGAATTAAGAAATAATTATTTGATTTGTACTGAGCAATTCGGAATAAGAGTTGAATATAACCCAAAAACACAGTTTTTTTATTTCAAATAATTATCAAAGTACCCTTTTTGAATTATTATTTTATTTTTTTCAATGCATGAACACATTTTAAAATACTTCGAAAAGGGACTTGTCAAGTAAGATCTCTTTGATATTAATTAACAGATATTAGGAAATTATCTATCAGATTTTAGACCTCAAACACTATTCATGGAAGCCTATATAACACTATTTTAATCAACCTCCTTATATGAACTGTTACTAGAAATAGAACTGGTATGTACGCAGCATAGAAGAATGAACTTTATTGGTAAAAAACAATTCATGGTATATAATATTGTAATCAGCCTTCTTCTATGAACTGTTACTAAGAATAGAACTGTTATGAAACACAGCATAGAAGAAAGAAATTTATTTGTAAAGCATGCCAAATAAGGAATATTATTGAAGATGCGATAAAAATATTGAAATAATGTTATCAAACATCATGAAAAATAGAATAATAAAAATATCTTATAATTTGGAATATTTCAGAAGACAAATAGCTATAGGCCTAATTATTTATAAACGATTCCTCCAACTACCGAAATAATTTTACCTAATGATTGAATGAAGAGTTTATTTGACAGATTGACTTCAATCATAGCACCCTTTTATATAATAGGAAGCTTTCATCCTCTATGGTTTTACATATTGATTTCAGGCTGCAAATGGAGCCTGAAGCAATTACGGTACTATCTGAACCAATCAGGAATGGACGACTGGCTTCTATGGCAGCGAATTCTCTCATTGGTCGTCTTAACTGTGGTCAGCCAACTCAATAATGTGCCAGCTTCAGCCAATTGCTTCGAGTTTTATGGATTCGATGTACTGGTCGATTCGGCGCTGAGGCCTTGGCTATTGGAGGTAAATATTGATCATGTTCATCAAGAATATTCAGAGGATTATATTGTCTGATCGAGGAAAGAAGACATTCTTGCAAGACGAGGAAATTACTTCAGCTCGGATAATATTTATTTATCCATTTGATTGCAATAATAATACAGTACAGTCAGGAATGAAGAAACAGGCGTTAGCCCGAAACTTCTTCTATTCCAATTTTGATAAATTTCCGAATTCAGGCTATGCCCCTTATCAATACTCATTCATACCATTTAAAATCTGAGAAACACCACTTTCAAAAAAATTATGAATTTAAAAACCAGAAAGGTATTGGTTTCAAAATTATCAACTCAGTCTCAAATATTGTAGAAAACACTTTGCTCTTCAATTTGAGACAAAATTTTAAATGACTGGATTCATTTTCCAATCTTGACAGAATTTCTTATTCGATCGACCAGACAATAAACTCATCATTTGTACGTATATTCAGGAAATCACAGTTTTATTTCAATAATCTCCTCCATCTATTACGGTTAATTCACCTGATCATTTTCATATGTTCAGAAAATATATAGGGCTGATAGACAAGATAATTGTGAAACAACATATTAATCAACATCATTGACAATATCCAGTCTTTTAATTGAATATGGATAACTACTACAATAGGCCTAACTATCCACAATATACCTCCACAAATACTCAAATTATTAACTTCTAAACTAATTACAAGTGTATTCATTATTGTTCATCCATTTATACATCAAGTTCATTTGGAGGATCATTATACTATTATAATAATTCCCTTCCCCATCTACTGTAAATTTTTTTGAACATTTTGAAATGTAATTCTCTGCTCACTCACGGTTGGTTTATTCCATCATACTTGAATGAAACTGAATTAAAAAGGGAAATTCATAAATCTTATGAATTAAAATCTCCTCCCAACTCTGTTATAGGTCAACCTAAGCCCCGCACTGGGCAACCACTGCGACGTAGATCCTGCCGTCAAGAAACCCATGCTCCACGACATGTTCGACCTTCTGGGACTCCCTGTCTGCTGTACCGGCCTTTCCCTTTTCACCATATGGTCGGCAGGGGTCTGCGGTACTTGCACCACCTTCAACACCAACTCTGAAAACACCTCACCATCGGAGAAAAGTTTAATGGAGAGCCGAAAACGAGGAGGAGGAGCACAGGAAGAGGAGGAGAAAACGAAAAGTGTTGTAAAGCCAAGATCAGCATCTCAAACTACTCTCACAGTTGTCACAATGGCCAATAGATGGCGCAGACGTCAACAGCAGACATCCACAGTACAAAACAACGCCGAAAATAATGTTGTAAACAGGAGAAAAGCAACAAGTTCAGCAAGTTCTAGCGGAAGTAGTCGTGTGAAAATGCGACAAATAAAATCAGCTCAACCTGTCACATCAATCATACCAACTGTCACAATCGGAGAAGATTACAGTGGCGACAGCAGTGCGAGTGAACAAGTCAACATCAACGAAATAATCTCCCAAAAATCTAAAAAATCAACAACCACCCGAAAACCCCCACGTAGCTCCCCAAGTGTTCAATGGGGAAACGGGCGTAACTGGGACAATCCCCCCGCACAGGAGGGGGACTGGATGAGAGTCTATCCGCTAGGGGAAAAGTCTAGGGTTGGCAGAACTGTTTTGTGGGAAAATGGCCCCGATGCCGGCCAGACTGTGTACAGTGATAGGGAGATACGCGGCGTGGTGATTAATATGAACAAACATTTGAAGTTTGCCAAAGAAGTGTTCAAGAAACAGAGCAGCGGCACTGATGAAACGCGCAATGATGAGTTGGCAAAACTGCTCGGGCTCAAGTGTGATTTGTGGCTGCCTAATAAATAATAGCCAATTGAATTAATTGAAAAATATTTAAAAAGTAATATTTATTGATTATTAATACATTTTGTGAAAAACGTATTAACAATCCAGATCAATATCAGCAAAGCCAATCAATTTTTCAACTTTTGGAGTCGCCGTTTCTAAATCCAACCAAAAATTTTGTATGTTCAATTTGATGAATTTAGGAATATTAATTGGTTGTAGGTAGATGGAATGAAAATTATCAATACCCTTCCACTATTATTATTAGAGCACAACATGCTCCGCTATGATTTGAGGCATTTCCAAGTGTAATTGAACAGAAAAGTATAATTTTTCATTACTTAATTTGTTGTTCAATTATTACACTTGAAAACACCTCCCATTTGGAAATAGAGTAGGCTACGCAAAACATTTTTTATTCCGATAAAAATAGTAGAAGGGTAGGCCTACTGAGGTTATTATTTGTACGTAGGCTATTTTGAATTTGTTTAAGATTTTGGGTAGATTTTGTGGCTTCTCGGGTATCCTCTAGATTCACGGCGGTACTCTATTTACTCAGGTCTACCTTGAATTTTATTGGTTGAAACATTGAAAACTGTTTTTTATTGGTTCAAACTCCATATATTCATAGGTTCAATTTGATTTAAACTGTCAATAGAGTGGTGAAATTTCTCGTTTTGAACTTGATTCCAGTTGAATATAGATGGTGCATACCATACAGCGTCAATACTCAATAGAAACACTGCTCAATTTGTGCTGTCATAAGACGTTATTCACGTTGTTAACTTTGATTGGCTCTGGTGCAACTAAAATTGGAAGAAACAATGCCAGGTTGTTGGCTGCCTAGTAAGTAAAATATTTAGAAAAAATTGAATATTTTAAAATATTGAGAAAATTGTTGTTGAATAATTATTGCGAGAAAATATTTATTTATTTATGATTTAGAAAATATTAGATAATCAATTGTAAATTACTCTTGTAAAAAGTAGAATAAAAATGTAAATTCTGTTGTAGGAAAAATTGAAATCAGAATACATTGTAGAATGAGATCGAACTCGAACAAGAATAATAACAATGTTGATTGCATTATGCAATAGCAATAGGAAGAATAATAATTAAGAAAGGCGTGTAAATTCGAGCAAGAATACTTAGGTAACTGATTTTACTCATATTAGCAAATAGAACAAGTTAAAAACTATAATATTTCATGCCTGATTCCTGATTTACCTTTCAATCTCGCAGTTCCCAAAAGTAGAGTTGAAAAAGAGCTTTTCCACTAAAATAATTATTATTAGATTTTTATATTTTTTAAACAATAGGGTAAAGACTAACGGTTTGTTGATACAGTAATAGGTTTATGTTTTTGTTGGAAATTTCATAGCCATGTAGAAAAATATATAAAATACAATGTTCGAAGCTGATAAGTAACAATTGATTATCAACAATGTGGAGAATTG
Source organism: Sogatella furcifera (assembly GCA_017141385.1). Classification (NCBI taxonomy): domain Eukaryota; kingdom Metazoa; phylum Arthropoda; class Insecta; order Hemiptera; family Delphacidae; genus Sogatella; species Sogatella furcifera. The sequence goes on from CM029556.1 coordinate 22,184,640, forward strand.
ATAGAAAAATGTTGGAAAAATTATGAACAGTGCGGTGTAACATGGGAAAAATTTCAAGGCTCGTCAAAACTTCCTGAATGCAACCCATAGTATAGTCTGTCTTAGCAAAGAATACCTTCTGGCAAGATGGAAAAATTACTCAAGCTCGGTCAATTTTGGTTCAAAAATTATCAATTTGATCTCAAATTGTAGAAAACAATTTGATCTACACTAATAAGACCATATTTATAATTCTTGAACAAATATTGACCAAGCTGGAGCCATTACCCATCTTGCCAGAGGGTCTTCTTTGCTTGAACAGACTATAGCATGTGCTACAATAATAAACTCAAAAAATCCTACCGATTGAATCTTCAAAATTGAATTTACACTAATTTTCCGTGCATCTGTTTCCGGAATATGATTTTCTAATTATTACGAGTTCACATTATTCAATTCTATGCATTGCTATTTTGAGTAAGTCAACCATTAACTTATATTCTACCCATCACGTTTTACCATCAGTAGTCCAGTTGCAATTTTCAATTTGCAACTCAATTTTCATCAATTGCCAATTTTCCATAAATTTTAGCCTTTAATTGTTGGAATATCCCAGATTTCCTTCAATAATATCAGTGTACCATTGATAAAGAATACTGTACCATTTTTTATGAATTGGAGATTCCATACATTTTTAGTCAGTCAGTCGTAAATACTCGTATTAGTGTATATAGTCGGTCATATACTTTGTGGTCAGTTTCCAACGTTATTGTGATATTTCGAGTCCAGTCTTGTGATGAGATGTTCCATAAGACCATTATTGCTCTCACCTTACTCATTTTTTGTTCTTCAACTCCGCTATGCTACTGTAAACCACCGTTCGTAACAACAGTAAGTAAACAATTTTCATTATTTTGATCTACACATAGGCCTACATCTATCGTGATTTAAAATAAATAGAGGCCATGGGGTATATTATCAATAACATTGTAATTCAATATAGTGATTTATTTTACCACTAGAATATAGTTCGTGCATCATTAGAAGACACGCCTTTACAACATTAAGTGCTCTGTAACCATTAAAACGACTTGTCTTCTCAGCTTGCGCGAAAAATGCCCATGACCAAAATTTATTACAGGGTTATCACAAATAATTTTTGAAACATCAGATCTATCCATCAATGTAAAAATACAATAAATGACAATCTGATCAAATCAAAGTTAACAGCTGTCAAAAAACGTCGTTTAACGCAGCTAAGTCACTATCAATCTCTGTCAAATAACGTAGGTATAGTTTCACGAAGCAGTATTAGACTTGACTTTCATGATTTTATATAGACTCTGAACCGCAGCATCACTATAATCTGTCCAAGCAAAGAAGACATTCTGACATGTTGGGAAAATGACTCCAGCTCGGTCAATAAATATTGATTCAAAAATTATAAATGCGACCTTAAATTGTAGGAAACATTTTCATCGACAATTTAAGACCAAATTTATAAATTTTGAATTGATATTGATCGAGCTGGAAACATTTGTTGCCAGAATGTATTCTTTGCTTGTACAGATTATATCTACTAGCATCTATCAATACAACTAGGCTATTTAAATATCATTCTTTACAACTGACGAAATTTTTCAGGAAGAGAGAATAGCAATGGCTGGCTTCAAAAGTGAGAAACATACTGTTACCACATATGACGGTTATATACTGACTCTTTTTCGTATATTGCCGTCATCAAATATGACAGATTTGCCCAAGAGACATTTTCCATTATTACTCCAACATGGCTTCATGATGTCATCTGACGGCTTTGTAGTAAGGGACGATGCCACAGGTACCTAATTGATATTTCTTCAACATAGAGTTAAAGAGACTCATGAGATGTAACTCACATAAAAAGTTTTTAAATCTATTTTATAAACGTATTACAGTTTTATGATACTAAAATACTCTCAATAACAGAGCTGCTTATTTCATCGATTAGAAGAAAAAATCTAGATTTTTCGTCAAGATTCAATATTATTATTTCAATTATTATTGTAGTTTCACGAGCTACGAGTTGTATTTTTGTTGAATATCAATGCTACGAGTTGTGAATATGGGAATGGTAAACATTTTTCTTCCTTAAAGTTTTTTTTAACATCTTATAATTGTTTGATAACATTGCAGGCAATAGTTAATGTATTATTTTCAAGAAAAATTTTGTTAATTTTCAGGGTTTGTTTTAGCTAGGGATAATTGGGATGTGTGGCTCAGTAATATAAGAGGAAATAGCTACAGTAGACAGCATGAGTGGTTGAATCCAAATGAGACAAAGTTCTGGGATTTCAGGTTTGATAATTAGAATATAGAATAAAGATAAGAACATACATAGATTGAAAAACATACAAGAAATACACAAACACATACATGATCGTGTTCACGGGAATTATACAATAAACTGAAGTGAACTAAATTAATGATTCACTGATAACTCACTAATATTGATTCAAACAAATTAATCGCATTGAATACACTATATTATAAGGAAATACACATAAAAAGTGATTTCACCGTAAAATTTGTTGTCAATACCATTTTATCTGACACAATTTAATATTTTTATAATAATATATTCTTTAAAATTTTATATAATTAAAATCAAAACCATTTTTTAATATTTTTTATTCACAGTAGCCTTGAGAGAAAATAACTATTTAATTCTTCCACAACTGATAGCAATCTATTTTTATCAATATTGAATTAGACTCCTAGTAAGTTATTGAGCTTTTGAAAGCAATTTTGAAAGCTCGATAATGAAGGATTTCACTATTTTTAATATATAGGTACTATTTCTATTTTTACCCCCATCCACTTGAAAACTATGTATGATAGATACAAAACTCGCCATTCATCAAACAATTTTCCTGTTCTAAATTTCCAATTATTCACGATATTGTGAGACGAGATCTTTCTAAAATAATCATTCACCTGCAACATCATATTTTATTCAATTCTTCAACTGTTTTTAATTCTACAAGTTTCCACGATATTGGGAGGAAAGACCTTCCTGCAATTATCGACTACATACTGAAGTACACAAGGAGACCTCGCTTGAACTATATAGGACACTCGATGGGTACAGCCGCCTTCTATGTTATGACTTCAACAGTGCCTAGCTATAATAAGAAAATCAATGCAATGATCAGTCTCTCTGCAGTGTCTGATTTGGCAGGATGGAATTTTATGCTGAATAAGAATGACTCCTTTATCTACTATTACATACATGAGCAAATGGTGAGAGTGATAGAATCATCCTATACCGTACATTGTTGTTTTGATGTTTTTGACTTGGTCTTTAGTCTATGTTGAGATTTTTTGTTTTTCTCAATAGAATGAATTTGAATTTGAACTAAATCCAAAGGTAACTAGGGATTGTATTATAGATAAATTCATTCAATGATATTAGAGTACCGGTACAGAAATACTAAATGAATGAAAGAGAAAAAACAGGAACTCGCTCAAAACTTTTTCAATTCCTGATTCAGTTACAAAATTATGATAAATATGGTCCGAATCTTCAGGTTATGTACGAATGTTTTTATTCGCCCAAAGGTTTCCACTCTAAGAAAGATAATCCGAAAAAACTGATCAATTTAGGTTGATATTAAAAAGTCAAAATAACAAAAGACAACTTGAGAGCTTCTTTTTAATAACTTACCTATACCTTTGAAAATCAAAATTATTTGGAGATTTCGAACCGGAGTGAAAAATTTCCACATAAGTGAAGTAGGAAAATAAATTAACTACAGGGTAAGTTAAACTCTCTCTATAACGATTCTTTCTATTAAAAGAAAATATTATTTCTGATACAGATGAAAAATATGCGTAGAAAAAAGGTGGAACTTTTTCCAAGATATGGCATGGAGGGATTATCGAAGCACCAATGTCTGCCTGAAGATTTTCACATCTATTTCAGAATAGGCTTTGAGTTTTGTAAAAGGGTAGGTATGTAGGTTCTTTATTCTGATGAAAATCAGTTCCAATATTTTTTATACAAAGGTGAAGGACAATTCTCCCCTTGGAATACTGTAGGCTATGTTGTAATCAAAGCAATAAGTAATAGAAATAGATCGCTCAACTATCAATAAGAAAAGTTGACCAATAACTATTTTTGGGAGCTATACAGAGTGTTTCAGGAGGAATGTGCAATATACTTCTCAGGCTGATTCCTTACACCAAGTAGACAAAGAAGTTCCATGAGACCAACCCCCAAAAACGCTTTGTTACCGAGACAACAATGGCAAAAAATTGAGATTTTTTAAAAAATATTAATTTTTCTAATTTTTTAGAGGCTCCACTCAGGTTCTAAAATACTCAATTCCTATGTAAAATAAGCTGAGGAATTTAATGGAACCAGTTTGAAGTTTGTAACTTGAACGGTTATTGAGATAATTGGAAAAAATATGCTAGAAAACGCCATTTTTCAACAATAAGGGTTATAACTGGATAAGGAATCATAAAATTGTATTTTTTACTAATGAAAGTTGAAGAGAGTCGGATTCTAAAGAAAACGTTAGGTGGCAGCGATTGTGTAAATCTTACCCAAATCTCAGAAATGGCGGTCAAAAATCGCAAAATTGACAAAACATAGCACAAGTGATGAATTTGTGTTTAGTAGTGACATGCAGAATTGCACTTAATTGAACTGTTGTAATCATAAGCGAATAGAAATATTCTTCCTGAACTCCCAAACATCACTGAGGACTATTCAAATAGATTATTATAGACTATTAAATAGACTATTTACAATAAAAAGTCTTATTAGAATATTATTAGTGTAAAATTTTTCAAGAGGAGTGCACCTGGTACTTCTCTGGCTGATTCCTTACACAACAAAAATTTTACCAATAATGTATGATTTTATTGTGTTTAGAGGCTTGGGGATGACAAACAAATTATTAAAATTGGCTAAGGAATTCAATGGAACCAGGAGACGTTTATAACTTCAATATATTTTTCGGAAAAGATTTTAGTGATACCAAGATGATAGGAGAAATATTAAATGAAAATACAAGATGTTGTCAAACCACTAAAATCAGTGGTTTGACAACATCTTGTCTTTTCATTTAATATGAGTAACTACGGTACCACAATATCACCTTCACAACTACTCAAATAGGAGAAATATGCTAAAAACACAAGATAGTAGATTAATATAAATACATTATTTTGCTTAGTTTGTTCATTGCACTACAAGAAAAATAGAATTTATGATTATCAATAAATTTATAAGATTGAATGCGATCTTCTAAAGGACCTCATCAACTAAAGAATTCGTTTTCGTTCAAAATAAGAATAGAGAGCTTGCAGTCTTTAAAACTAGGTTTATAAGATATATTAGGGTATGAAAAATTAATATAGCTTTTCTGAATATATAGCCTTCTCTTATTCTATCAATATGTACATATTATTGAGTAACAATATAGGTCCACTATTATTATAGAATAGGTTTCTTCTTGAAGAATCACTCACTAACATGGAACCAAAATCATATGAATTTTAATCTCATAAATCCTGTTTTCAGGTAATGGAAGAGTGGTCCTATGGAGAAAAAATATTTCCTGACAGCGTTGCTATTAAAAATTTCCTACATTTTCTAAAAAACATGGGATCAGGTAACCGGGCTGTACTATCAAAGAAATTTCCACAAATTTTTCTACTGTTTTAATAGTAATCAAGGATAAGAATAATCGAGAGAGAGTAAGAGAGATTGATTGATTAAAAGTTTTTTCTTATACAGTAGTCTATAATTGATAAATAGAACCTAACTTTTTAGGGCGGCTTGGCGATTGTGAAAATGTAACTTTCATTTTAAAACTATAATACCTCCAGAAAACCTTTCAAACACCCGTCTCGTGCTATTCTCCTGAGAAATGTGGAGCTTTAAATTACTTGACGACCTGATTCAAAACTTATCGAAACTTATTTCTCGAAACTTATGCCGGGCTTATTCTATGCCAATTTCATGATTTTCAATTATTTTTGTTTCAATATGAGACGAAATTCACACTAAATTGATTATTGTTCCAGGCAGCTTTCGGAGGTATGATTATGGTCGAGTAAAGAACTTATTGGTTTGGGGAACGGAAGTACCCCCAGCATACAATATGAGTAAGATAAGAGCTCCCGTCATAATTTACTATGCTAGTGGTGACTTTGTATTAGAACAGGTACCTATGAATTTATTTTTCATATTTAAAAAATCATATTCGTATTACTCGCAGATGTCAACATGGTCCCAAAAAATCTTGATAATTTATATTCAAAATATGTGAATTTATAAATTCAAATAAACCTGAAACTTCAGATTGATACCAAGTTGAATATGAATCATTTATATTATAAATTAGAGGATAATTATCATCCTCTTTATCGATATTACCGAATGTTCTTTCTTAGGAACCTGAAATAGAAATAATATATAGGCCTACAAATATAATTATATCATGTGCATAGTTAACACAAGCTGAGAAGACACAGAATCTCGTATTCTGAGGTTGCACAAACTAATACTAATAATATAATATTAACTAATATAATCTATGTATAATATGTTGGCCTTCTAATCTCATAAATCAAAGGATAGTTTGGTCAAACAAACAAAGAAGACATTCTGGCATGATAAGAAAACTACTTCATCTCGGTCGATATTGGTTAAATAATTATAAATTTGCACTCAAATTGTAGAGCAGAATGTTTTCTACAATATGAGATTAAATTTATAGTTTTAGAACCAATATTAACCGAGCTGGAGTCATTTTCCCATCTTGCCAGAATATCTTCTTTACCCGAACAGACTATACAAGCCTTGTGATGAATCTATTTTACTGAAAATATTCTATTTCACTGAAATACAGTATTATCTATTTTTAGAATGTCTTCTTTGCTCAAAAAGACCATAGCCATTATTGTAATGTGTCTATTTTTCTAAAAATTTCTTATTTCACTGAAATATTATTATATCTGTTCTATCTGATATTTCTTATCACCTTTCCAGGACACTCTGAGTCTAGCTGAAAGTTTACCAAATCTAGTCGCTTTGATAAAAATTCCCTCCCTGTCATTTGGCCACATAGACTTCTGCTATGCGACTTCCGATTTGAATTTGGATTATAGACGCAAAATGCTCCTATCAATGACAGAATTACTGGCGGAAAGAGACAAAAGACTGACTCCTAAAGATAAAGTGATAAAAAATGTATGCGATCAAAATAAAGACTGCGTTAAAGTGTTATAGCAAACAAAACGCTCGATGAACATTATCACTTGAAATAGATTAGGAAAGACTCAATTATATTTAGGCTATAAATTGAATTTCGTTCATTAAATTGATATAGTGGCTATAATATTTATTGTATTTATTTTGTCTTTAGTGTGTTTTAATAAATTGAATTGAATTGAATTGAATTGAATAGCAATCATTATAATATTTACGGACTGAGACACAAAGAAAAATTTATTGTACTGTATAATATATTTCATATTGATACAGTCTTGTCGAGTGAAGATCTAAGACATTCTGGAAAGATGAGAAAATGACACCAGCTCGGTAAATGTTGGATCAAAACTTATAAATTTGATATGTTCTCTACAGTTTCAGACCAAATTTATAATTTTTAAACAAATATTGACCGAGTTGGAGTAATTTTTCTGTTAGAATGTCGCCTTTATGCTCGACCATACTATATAAGAGCTAGGTACTTTCTTACTTATATTGTAATAGAGAAATGATGATTGTATATAGGCCTACCGGAAATTGAATACTACATGAAAATAAGAGGCTTAACCAATTATTGATTTGTATTAGAATTTTGGATTTGAAAAGATAAATTGTTATAAAAAATTTAAAAAATATATATTTTTAAATAGAAATTCAAAAAAATGTTCATCTCTGCTCGAATAGTAAGCTAATTGTTGATATAAACTAATCAAATTTGATTGAATGGTGTGCTTCAACTTAATTCATTATTATGACGTATTTTAGGAAATTTTTTCAACGAATATCACCATGTGAAGTATGTTACACACCACTTGTATAAATACTATTCAATACCTACGGTTTACCCAGCAGATCTTCTATGCCGTATAACTCTATTAATAGCATTTATTGAATAATGTACCCTACTTGATTGAAAAATGAAGGACTACGGTATCTATCTACGCCATCAGTTTTTCTCGAATAACTCTCTGTAGTATCGCTTTTCAACTGATGGAACTCATATTTTGATTTTAAACTATATTCATATAATCCTGCTATTGTAGGTAGGCAATACCTACCTACCAAATACTGCGCTGTTTTCGTTTTTTCAATACAGAAATTAGGTGGATTCTTGAGATGAATCTACTTACTTGCTCAATTTTATTGGTAATAATCTTTGGATGTATCATGTAAGTTGATCAGCTAATTTTCAATATTATTCTTGATACCAATCATCTTCAAAAAATCATCAATAAAAAAAAAAAAAAACATCCTCATTATTTTATTCTTATGACAGAGTATGGCATTTTGATGAAGATTATTTATAAGTTATTTTTCAATTTTAGTGATCAGTGAACAAATATATTAAGGACTTGAAGCATGAGAGCATGAGCATGTGATAATTATATTCAACTTGAAATGTTACTGTTTATTCTGTGATAAGTGTTTCAATTAGCTAGGTAAATTGCTTTACTCACCCTAAATCACCTTATAATATTTTGGCTCTTTATTTGCATGTAATTTTTCTTTGATGTATGACTATGTATGACTATTGTTTATGTGGCTTTCAAAGCCACCCATAACATGTATGTGAAATAAATAAATAAATCTTTGGACAAACGTCATAAATTTTTGTTTAAATATTTTATTCACAGTAGAAGCTTTTACGATATCCATTCCTTGTATTTGTTGAATCGTATTTGGTTATATTTATTTCCAATGAACTACTATACAACATTTATCTAACAAATAAAAGGCTAACACAACTCTACTGTTTAACACAGTGGATCATGATTACCCATTACCCAACGCTATTATGCAACTAATTCTCTTTTGCAGTCTACTTCTAACATAATCTCAATATTTTTTTAATCAAATCATTTGGATAGCTTATCATGGAGAGCAATATAACTTATACCGTACCAAATATAACTGATTAAATCATTTTCCGAAATAGAACCTACACAGACGCTGCTAATCAAGAAAAAATGTCTAAAAGAGAAAAATTTGTGAAATCACTGAAGCGATTCTTTCATCGGAAGAAAAAAACAGTAGTAGTAGATGATGGGTCTGACAAAGTGAAGTTGAATTACGATTTAAAAAGAAGAGAAATATATGGATTTGAAATCAATCCTCATCAGGTTCCCCAGAGAACCAGTGGGGTCTCTTCAGCAGATGCAATTCGTACGCAACTGAGAATTGGTCAACGTTGGCAGGAGACTTTGCATCAGTCTAATGAAAAAATTGAGTAAGTTGATTTCTTGATAATTATATTTTCCTATTATAGTTGTTCATTTTTTCTGCTATTTCAATGGCGTAGCCAGGATTCAATTTCGGGGAGGGTCCAAAGCTGAACAGGGGTGGGGGTTTGGGGGGTCCCCTCAAAAAAGGGGGTCGAGGGGGGTCACCCCCGGAAAAATTTCATAATTATGTAGTACAAAATACCGCTTAAGAGTTCTCTTTTTTTATTAATACAAAATTGGGAATAGAAGAGATTTTGGGCAATAGCCTTCTTTTTCTTCAATCATCTCGTACATAAATGAAATAGATAAAATGGATAAATTTACTTTTTATGGTTAATTCAATCCTCAACATTATTATCTGGGAGCTTCTAGACAAATCTCTGTGTCCAAAATAGCATTGTAAGACAAAGTTTGTCAAAGAGAAATTAATAATACAGATTCACGCTTTATACAGCTCAAACCTCAACAATAGGAATATTTTGAGCATCTGTTGTTCCTGAGCAACAAGAACAAGAGTTCTGTTAAGTGGGCGATTTTTTGTGTCTAAAGTAGCGTTTTAAAACTCTGTCTTTGAAGATTACCAGTGAATAATAGATTATCCAAAGTATTATTCAGATTATTCACTTTATGCACTTCAGCCATTCCAACCCGCAGCAATTAGGTAGCTTTTTTAACAGCACTTGATCAGTTCAGGGGGCATTTTCAGAACAAAATTGTAGAGCTCTACATCATTAGAGAGCTCCATTTTTCAAGAGTTCAAGAGTAAATTAAAAATACAGATGCGGGCTTAATGAATTTCAACCCTAAACAATCTTCACTTTTTGGACACCACTTGATGAGTTGACAAAGAAGTAACAAAGTTGACAAAAGTTTGCTCCAAGTGGGAAAACTGAGTTGGCGGTGGAAATTGTAGCCCATTTTCATAGAAATTTTTTTATTATTCTTATGTAGGGAATCAGCCTGAGAAGTTCAGTGAACATTACTCTTATGAACACTCTGTGTGGACTGCATCAATTTCTTTGTCGTCTCTCATTAAGAGGAAAAGAGTTCAAACATGGAGGTTTGCCCCCTGGACCCCCCCCCTGGCTATTCTATTTTGTTTACCCTAATTATCAAAATCAAGTTCAATTTTCACTTTCTTGTGTCATTCAAAGTTCTGTATTGTTTGTTACTTACTTTTTCATTGTTTCTTATTGTACGGTATGGTATTATTTGTGAATAAAGTTGAGTGTTAGAAAGGACTTCCTAGTCCCAACTCCGCTTGATAAAGAATATTTTCATTTTACTGCATCATCTACAATTTGAGACCACATTTATAATTTTAAACCAATATTGACCGAGCTGAATAATTTCCCCATCTTGCCCCCTCTCTCCTTTGCTCCAACAGACTACCAAACATCCAACTCGATGTAACGTTATATTTCATAATTATTATATATATACCTATATTAAATGCCCTATCTTATAGGCTTCATCTTACCCTATAATTATAAATCATCTTTATTTATTAGGTGCACCAAAGAGGTTGGTGAACCCGACAGTGTTTCTAGAACCAAAATCTTCCAGTACAATTCAGGAGCCACACCACAAATGAATGATGACGAAATTTTTTCCAAGTACTTTGTTCTTACTGACTTTGAGATCTGGTCCTGTGCAAGAAAAAGGGTGAGTAGGCTTACTGCTTTGAAAATTGTTCAAAAGAAATATAAATGTTACAAGAATTATAATAATTATCTATCAAAATTTAGGGAAGAAATAGTACAGGCTGTCCTGTTTTTCTTACCTAGTTATAATAATGATAATATTATGATCTGTGTGATGATGTAAATATTTACATATTTTAATATGTAATTACATATTTTAATATATATTAATAAAATTTTTCTATTTTTCTATTTTTGTACGGTATGTGACTTGTGCTGAAGTGTGGTACGTGTCTTGCTGCTCAGTGAAGACGGGTGCTAGATGATTGCGATGTTAAGTCACGAACACTATGGACTGCTTGCGGATGGGTGACCAGACAGAATGTTACCAAAACGAGTGGAACCTACCGCCCTTATGGAGAGCTCCTCACAACAATAGCCATTTATGCATATTATTTCATGCTTGCGATGAAGATATGTATTAATTGCTATTGCAATGCATATAATTAATCAATTAATTAAATTTAATTGAACTGAGACACGATACAAGTAGTCTAAATAGTTTAGTCTAAATAGATAAATATGTAATTTAGACTAAATTATTAGGCTAAGCCAAATAACATAGAAAAAACAATTTGAATTGCAAAATTACATTGTACAATAGAAATGTAATAAGCTATGTATTTAATCCATATACATATAATTTATATATTATATTTATTCATATTACTTATATAATAATTGATCATAGAGTATCTAACTATAATCTACTCTAGTCTAATCTAATCTATCTATGATCTCTTTAGAGTCATTATACAGAGGTACCGGTACCTGTACTGTAGGCTACCGTACAATAATTCTTCTCGATAATTAATTTTTGCATGAATTATAATCCTACTTTTCGTGTAGTTGTGAAGGTGCTTCTCAGGTATAGTAATATATTATTCATATTGAATATAACTTAAGACTTGAAATTGCCATCACAGTTTCTTGACTTTTCAAGTTATATACTTATTATGTTGTTCTGTTTTGATTATGTATAGTAGCACTATTTATCGATAATAATCTATTAAAGAGCTTCATGATTAAACAAAATGGACATTCTTCACATATTATAATAATTTATAATTTGATGATGAGTAAGTTACCGTATATGAATCGCAGGTATCTACTACTGCACATCCGAATCAAAATCCAGTCGATAATCAAAATCTGTTTCAAATGATTGTGAACAAGCTCCATCTTACCAACGAAGCAATAGAAAAAATATTCCACTATGACGGCGTTGACGTCAAAATTGTTCCAGCTCTATCAAATGAAGGCAAAAAAACCCGAACAGTTGAAATCAAAGAAGTCAAATACGTTCGTGTAAGAGACTCAATGTTACTGAAATATGGTGAGTTTGAAAAGAAACAAACAGTTCTCACAATTCATCTTTTGCCCGTCTTTCGGAGGAGACGATAAGCCGTCGGTCCCGATTACCTAAAAAGTAGTCGTCATCTATCATTCATTTCATTACCCACGCACAAGCCTATGAGCTTATGTGGGCTTCACCCTCATAAACAAACAAACAATCTTTCTGATAATTAAATACAGCAGTAGGCTACCTAATAAGATTCCTCTGAAATGCATATACAATCATCACAATAAATCAATGCATATGTTATACAATACATCAATTGTTTTAAATAGGTAGGATAAAGACAAAATGAGATATTGATTCGAATATTTTAGTGATGAAAACAATCTGCAAACAAATTTGCCAAAGAAATGCTTATCCTCATGGAATACTCCAGCAATAGGTACTCACTTCCCTACTTCTCTGTAGTTTCAATTATAATGTTAAGTTACATAATGAATATTAACTCTTATAAATTTCAGATGGCGTTTTAACACTGAATAAACCATCAGCTACAACAATTATTCGGTAAGATTAATTATTAATCCCGTATACACCCATTCACTAAAACTTGTATCATATATTTTTAATAAAGAATAAAATAGAGAAATATTCATTCCTAATATAAGAAGCAGGGTACTGTAACTCTGTTGGTGTGAAAACCCTGTAAATAGCCTTACTTATATGTATTCCACCTTGCCTTATTCAGTTACATCATCAATGTCATAAATAAATTAATGATAGAACTAAGATGTTGTCTCAAATCCACTTTATTTAATCCACAAATAAAGTGGGTTTGAGACAACATCTTAGTTCTTCCATTATGGAAAATTTCCACAACATCAATATGCAATCAATAAATAAATAATTCTATTAAATACAGAAATATTAATCAATCAGGCAGTAATAGTTTACTAAGGGTTAATATTTTCTCCAAATGTTATAATATTATTGATAGGGGCCTACTCTAGTGAACTTATAGTATAAATATAATTATTTCTCTATTCTCAATTTGCTATGCGTTTCCAGCACCAGCATGTTCAAGCCAATTGAAGTATTTGAAGGCAAGGAAACAGTAGATGGTACGATACTTTACTCAGATAATGTGGGACCAAAAATTATATTATGGGTAGGAATTGGTGGAGAAGGAGATGATTTGTCGGCGGGGTCTATCTTCAAAAGTACAGTGGGCAACTTTAAAGACATTGCTGTGTGAGTTTATTGCTCTCTTTATTATTCAACTGAACAAATCTAGTTCCAGTTCTGTACAGACCACTGTAAGAATGCCGTCCGTATCTTTCCGTGTTGTTACAGCGTTTTTACTGAGTATGCGCAGGACATGCGGCATTCATGCCGTTGTTTTCTTGGCAGCCTCCCTTGGAAGGAGTTTTCTCGGCAAGCCTCGCCGGGAAACTATCCTCATACCGTAAACACTTCCTTCCAAGGCTTGTGGCGTAATGTAAGTTACTATAATATTGTAGAGAATCAAATTTTCAAGGAAGAATGTTCAGTAACTTTTTTTGTCTTAAATGCACCCAAACCTCACAAATCAGGATTGAAAGGAGACAAAACAGCAGTTTTGAAAAGAAATGGTGTTCACAAACAGTCTGTACTTCTGGCGGCTCGTACCCACGAAACAGGTGAAGTACCCGTATCTTTTACTGTACAGCACTTCACCTGTTTCGTGGGCACGAGCCGCCAGTAGTGCAGACTGTTTGTGAACACCCTTTCTTTCCAAAACTACTGTTTTGTCTCCTTTCAATCCTGATTTGTGAGGTTTGGGTGCATTTAAGACAAAAAAGTTACTGAACATTCTTCCTTGAAAATTTGATTCTCTACAATATTATAGTAACTTACATTACGCCACAAGCCTTGGAAGGAAGTGTTTACGGTACCGGTATGAGGATAGTTTCCCGGGCGAGGCTTGCCAAGAAAACTCCTTCCAAGGGAGGCTGCCGAAAAACTACAGAAAGAATGCCGTATGTCCTGCGCATACTCAGTAAAAACGCCGTGACAACACGGAAAGATACGGACGGCATTCTTACTGTGTATGCGGGACATACGGCGTCATTAAGTTATCGATAAGACCCTTGATTTTGTAATTATACGGTTTAAACGTTCACGATATCTCAATAACAGTTGAAGATACAGCATTTCTGAGTGCAACATTGGAGAGAGCGTATCAAAATTAGTGATATTACATATTACAACTCAAAATGTTACAATTTTGCTCATATGCGGAAAATGGCGTTTTTACTTAGCACGGAAGCAATGCACATAGACGGTAAGGTATATTTTAATAAGCGCTTTGCATTATGTAATATCTATCTGTATCAATACTGGTTTTGATATGTAGGTATGCACCTGAAATTTCTCCAATTAAGTTACTTGTATTCTACACTATTCTCAAGTTTTCTCTCAACATGTAAGTTATTCATTCTCTTTTGTCCGAAGTTGTGAAAGGAACACAGATGATCCAAGACTCTTCACACCAGATTTTTTGCCAAAGATTAGAAAGCTCCATCCAACAGGAGAAGTCACAGAAGTTGTGGATCATGCAGGTACAGACGTTATTCCAGTTGAGGAGGGAGTATTTGTACCAATGAATTTCAGTGAATTCAATAATTATTTCACCGTAACTCAGCAAGAACTATGGAGATGTAAAATAAATGTTAAACATCAGGTAAGGTATCTACGAAAAAATCTATTTTAGGATAGGCTATAAATGAATCATGCGATACCAAAATAAGAGTAATACGGTAATGAAGTTTTTATGATTATACTAGCCAGCAGGCTCCACCCCCTGGACCCTCGACAGTATCGCTTCGCTCGCCTGTAAAACCTCTGTCAGTGTCAGCTAAGACAAACAGGCTCGCTTCGCTCGCCTGTAATTTCCGTTCGAAAGGATTTGCTTTGATCATTATCTCTTATCACTTAGGGTTCTTTTAATAAATCGTTCTGAATCAGTTGTATCAACCCAGCTCACCTCGGTACCTATATGATTTGATCGTATTTAATACAGTAGTTTCCGTGAGATAAAAAGTGCATATTCCAAACATTGGAAAACCTTGTTACAGGCGTAACCTCAGGAGGAATTCCAAATTTATTGAACACAGCATTTTTAGACCTAATCTTGGCCTGTAAATCAATTTTCAACATTTTCTGCAAATTAGTTCACGAATAGTAGTTTCCGTAAAATAAACAAGAGTGAAAATTCCAAAACATTGGAAAATCATATAACAGGCGTAACCTTAGAAGGGATTCAAAATTTATTGAGCACAGAATTTCTAGATCTAATATGGACCTGTTGACCAAATTTCAACATTTTTTGCCAATTAGTTCTCGAAAAATCTAATAAAAACTCAAAAAATTCCGAAAAATAGTAAAACGCTAATATTGAGCGTAACCTTGGGAAGTTTATAGGACATATTTTGAAACTTGATTCGATATCTTCCAAATTTGTTTGTCTTTAATCTAGCTGAACCATTGAACTTACAGTAAGGATTGGTTGTATCAAGGCGGAAGATATGCAACCCGCAATACATCTAAAACTTTGATAAACTGATTGCTGGCGTAATTTTTAACGTTTATTGAATAGCCATATGATATAGCACCATACTAATGCGTTATGGCCTATACTACCTCTGCAAATATTGACTACAGAACTGTTCTAGGCTATAGCGGTAGGTTTTTATGTTGATATGTTTTTCAATAGAAGCTTTAAAAAATGGTAGATCTTCGATTTTGAATTTCCGAATAGATAATATTATCAAATTATATTCCAGCACTTAGCGCTTATTTATCAACTGGATAACATCTTTAATATCTCCTATTTATTTATAGTTTGTTTTTTCCTAAATTTTTATACGTATTAGCATCGTAGATAGCCTACGCTATAGTAGACATTATAGTTGACTTATATATAATACAATTCCAATACTATTATATTACGTTGTAATACTGGTGCGACTGGAACGCAGTCGATCGGTAGTAGCCAATCACAACTCTTATTGAAGCTAAAGGATAAAGCAAGAGCTGTGATTGGCCACAGCTGATTGATTGCGTTCCAGTTGCACCAGTAACAACGTACCTTGAGGCATTCGCGGCACATGCCTCTCACTGTCGATACGGGCCTTAATACGGTGTCAGATTATATACTTCATGTTTAGGCTATTCATCAGAATGAATAATAAATAAGTCATATGGCCATAGAGCATAATAATATTATGCTAAGATAATATCTAAGTGTATTAAGAAATGAAATCTATAAACTCCAACTTTATAGTAGCCTACAGTAACTTACTGTGAATATTTGAAGACACAGTTTAATTCTGCTCCTTTGAGTTCAATTACATATGTATTTTCCTTAATACAATTTATATTTTCAGAAAGATTCCAAAAATATTATATTTATGAGGAAAGTTACAGAGCTACTGGGGAAAAAACCAGTGAAAAGTCTTAGACATTCTGGTATTATGAATGTATGGAAATTCAAATTAAATCATAAATCAAGTAACAGTGTGAAGCTCAAAGAATTTTACTACTTTCTCCCAAACAGTGGCGAACAAGTTAATTTCTGTAAGTAAATTTTTGTGATTCAAGTTTTTTTTTTGTTATGAGAATCACTTTTTTTATTTTATTTTCAAATAATAATTAGCCTAGCTAAAATAGTATGAGACCAAATCGTCTCGTTATCAAAGTATTTTTCTCTTTTGGAATGCTAACGTTATAATACAGAGTGTTTCAGGAGAAATGTGTGTAATACTTCTCAGCCTGATTCCTTACACCAAGTAGACAAAAAACTAAACAGTAGACAAAAACTAAACGCTACGGTACTTAAAACAGAAATTTTTCACTAGTGCTATGTTTTGTCAATTTTGAGATTTTTTATCGCAATTTCTGAGGTTTGGGTAAGATTTACACAATCGCCGCCATTCAACTTTTTCTTCAGAATCCGACTCTCTTCAACTTCCATTAACAAAAAATACAATTTTTTCATTCCTTATCCAGTTATAACCATTATTCTTGAAAAATTGCATATTTTCCCCAATTAAGTTACATCAAAAACTGTTGAGGTTACAAACTTCAAATTAGTTTCATTATATTTTTCAGCTAATTTTACATACAAATTTATTATTTTTCCTGAGGCCTGAATGGGGCCTCTACAAAATAAGAAGAATTAATCTTTTTTTTAAAATCTCAATTTTTCGCCATTGTTACCTCGGCAACAAAGAGTTTTTGGGGATTTGTCCCATGGAACTTTTTTATCTACTTGGTGTAAGCTGTAAGGAATCAGCCTGAGTAGTATTGCACATTCCTCCTGAAACACCTTGTTAATACCGTATTCCGCTTTCTCAATTAACACTTATAATTCAATGATACTTGTAAGAAAAGTAATGAATTAACTCGATATTTATATTTATCATCAATATTACTAATAGGTACTCTATTACCGAATACGGAAATACAATAGTAAGCATAATTATTATAAATGTTTGCCTACAAGCATAATTTATTCTTGAAAAGGGGGATGAGTCTTTATATAAATCTTGGAACAAAGAATAATAATTTCATTGAGAACTCATTTTCAGATGGTAAGCTGCAGCTTTCAGAATCTGAAAACCCAAATAAAAAAAGTAGACCAAGTGAAATAATATACAAGTGAGTATCACACATTAATGGTGTGGCAGACTACTTAAAATAGTCTGAATTTTCCAGTTCAATATGTGATGTATTATTATATTGATGAGATATTCTTCAAAACAATTATTAATCGTCAGCTTCCAACGAAGAAAATCTCTTGATAATTACATTTATTGAATTTCATTTATTCTAGAAAAGAAGAATCAAGTCAATTGAATATTTAAAAATATAAATATAATAAATTCTAAAACAAAAATTAAAAAAAAAACATAACAAGGAAGAATCCCATCTAGATTTGCAGAGAGCAAATACCGGTAATACTGATGATTGTAGTCAGCTCTCTCAGAACAGTCGTAAAGCGGTAGCATTGGAAACTGAACTTTAAAACTTAGGGCTATTTGAAATAATTGAAAAATGAATGAAAATCAAATACCCTTTTAAAGGGTGATAATAATTATTATTTTATCCACATTGATAATGGGCTGAATGTCCCGAAACATGTCTGTGATTTAATAATTTTGAAGTTTTTAAAAGGGTATTTGATTTTCATTTATTTTTCGATAGTATTGGCTGTAAGATGAGCTAGCTAGGCTCAATATATGCTCTTTCAGACTGACCTGACAGAGCTGAACACTGATAACAGTAATTTGCCGTACGCTAAATAGATTATTGCTGAAAACTGCTACATCTTGATGGTTATGGTGTAAATAAATGAACAAAAAAATCTTTCTCTTCATAAACATATTTATAAATAAAATATATATGGAAGCGTGAAGATCATAGATGAAATAGGTTCCAGTAGATCTAATTTTCAATTAATTAAGATCAAGTACCCTTTTCAAATATTTTTATTGGGAAGCCCAAAGAAAATATAAGTAACTTACTTAGTACAGTAGATCTGTATATAGGTAGCCCTATAGCGTCTAGTATTTATCTGATAAGATGAGTGAATAATATTTTAGATTTTGTGTCAAAATCATCTTATTTTTCACAGTGAGTCTGAGAAGGACATAGGACTACTACCCAAACCAACCCAAAATAAAAAGAAATGGACTACTTGATCAAATTCAGCTTATAAACATAGGAAGAATGGATGAATGTTGGGCCTAGTTGTATATTATGATATACTTTACTATTTATTGATAAATATTTGAACAGAAAATGTTGATTTATTTTTTGGAAATGAATGTTTGACATAACAAGGGTTGAGTGCAAGAAAGAGCCGGTTCTAACCTAACTTTGTACTCTCTGGAGAAATTCGATATTATTAACAACATCGTTCTATTTTATTACAAAGGCTCTATAAAGAGGCTCTATCAAGGCTCTTTATACAGCTCTAATTATAATATTGGATACCTATATATCATTACCATACCATTATATCATTGGATATTTATATATCATTGGATACCATTATATATCACTCACATACGGTAAACATATTATAGGTAGGCTACCAATATGTTACCAATTTCACCGATGTTGCATCTTTAGAGAAGTGAATAACCTATAGATGATAATATAGAGTGTTGTTTATTGTATGTCTACTGTACCGTAGCCTGTACCTCAAATGATCTGTAGCTTATAAATTATTTTTAAACCCATAAACTATAACAAAATATTTCTGATGATTTCTTCATCGAATAAGAGAGTACCGCCTCATAGCTGTTCCTGCAAGGGAAAGATAAGATATTAGACAACTCTATCCATAATCCTATTTAATTTTACCTTAGGATTTTGAAGTTCAGCATCCAATTCTATAAAGGACCCTTCATTGGACAAAATTGTCACCTCGTTCATTACATCTGCATGTTTGACGAGTGTAGGCCTACCTGCTAAAACTGACTCTAAAACTGAAACTTAAAAAAACTATTATAGTTTTACCTGCAAGAAAAGTTATAGATTAGACATCCTATCTATAATTCAACTCACAAAAATATAATATAATAATTTGGGGAAGCTGGTAAAGCTATTTTAAGTAAGTTGGATCTAAAAAATAATAGTATCATAATAAGTTACTTACATTAATAGAGAAATTGAGACATTGTAGCCCCATCAATACAGTGTACAAAGTAAATTATAATTTAAAAAAATTAAAAATTAAAAGTAAATTTAAAAAAATTAATAACAAGCTGAAAAATAAACAATAAGGGTCAGACTTAGGTTATACTACAGTAACAGTTGGATATTAAACCTTAAACTATGAACTATGGTAAAATTTCATACAATTTTATAACAATTAGAAATTGTACCTACACAATTGTAATATAAAAGCCCTTTTATTCACAGGACATATCTTATACCGTACGGACCTATATCATAGTCCAGCTTCAGTAGGCTAAATATAAATACCTACTTTGGACCATGACCAAAATTTCAGCTTACATCTAACTATACCAACTAATAGTCCAACTATGTAGACCATTATAACCACCAGAGAATGTTGTCGACTTTTAAAAGTCAGAACAAACCTCGAAGTTTGTGATCACGGTTTTGGTCAGTGTTGAAAATCGGCAACACTTGTTTGAAACGCGTCCCGGTATCTACCCAGCTCAATAGTTATTGAGCCTCGAGCCTATAATTCAATTCACATAGTAGAATTCACAATAAAAATATTGAAAAATTGAAAGTGGCTGAATTTAAGCAGTAAACCATGCAACTAAAATTAAAGCTACTGAGCAAAATCATACAACTGCAAAAAAGAGAGAAAAGAAACAAAATGTGCTACCTATGATATAGTGGATGAAATGAAAATATTCTTTATAAGGCGGAGTTAGGACTAGGAAGTCCTTTCTACCACTCAATCATCAATAGATTATAGTAAGTAACTAATTATTTGAGAATATTTTCTAATCATTGCTGATAAGATAGGAGGCAATAGATGAGAGTGAAAAATTCAAATATCAACTTTTCAGTTATAAACATTCACTGTATATTTCAGATATCTGTATATTATATACAGATATACTGTATATTGAGAGATATCTCTTAATAAGGTTTTAAATTAGAAAATTGTTAATTCCTTTGACGCAGTGTGAATAAGTAGATGTAACTTACTGCAGTTTCCATGGATAATAAATTTGATATAATTACGTATGATATTATTCAATTACAAAACTAACAGAACAACTGAATTGAAAGTTGATTTGATATAATGGTAGCACAAATTGTTGATATCAAAACAATGCTTCTAACAGACCTGGATAAGGAATTGTGGTGGGGGAATTTGGTGGAGAATAAGAGGCAAATCATCGAAACAGTATGCCTAGCCCACTGTAGTGAGATCTATGCCCCTATATTGATCAGTTTTAACAGTATAATAACAGCCACCCCAGGGTCTGGCTGCATTGGTGGCTGTCATTACTGAAACTATAGGTCCTGAAAAATTAAAATATCAGTCTGTTGAGCATTGACTTACCTTCAGGGACCTGACTAACAAATTATATAAATGCTGAAACCCTAAAAAAATTGCTGACTGCGGAATACTTTTTCCTGAATCTAGATGACAGGGACCCTGATAAGGTGGAGATTCAATTGAGTTTTTTTACTGACTCAGAAGCTTTATAACAGCATGCCAAGCCCACTGAAATAAGCTCTAGATCTACGAATGACAGTCTCTGTTCGGCACCCAACAGGGTCTGGCTGTATTGGTGCGAGTGAGTGCTGTCTTTCATCATTATTACAAAGGGACAGAATAATGGAGGGCGCGATTTTAAAACTAAAAAAAATTACGATTGAATTATTAAATGATAAAGTTTAATATTAAGTCAGACTTTTAGAAGTAACTTACATGGTATTTTAGTAATAAAATTGAAAAAACATAATATTTTTTGCATAGTTTTCAAAAATTTCAAACGGATGATGAGGTCAGGGCCAGGGACGGAGGTCTATGAAGATGATGTTGAAGTTGAAGCTGAAGTCTTGAGGCTGAAGATCAATGCTGATAATGCTGAAACCTGCAAGCTATATGACGTATGAAGCTAATCTGAACTTTCAAATAAATAATCAAAGCGTTTATAACTCAATATAAGTTTTTATTTCATATTTTAAAATATGAATGAAAAAATTAACTTTGGAAAACGCTTTGATTTTCAATGACTTTATCAATGAAATCTAGCTAAATAAGGGAGCGTGCGATCAAACATGAATCTCTATGATCATTATACAACATATTTACTTTTGTGTGAGAAGTCAGCAACAATATTTTGATCAAAAAATATGTAATAAATTGTTATCTTTTGGAAATGAGAATAGTTTCAAAGTTCCACTTTATAATCAAAAAGTTTTAAAGGACTTCTCATCACAATAATAAAAACAAAATTTAATACCGAATTTAGTAATTTGGGATCGGGGCAGACAATAGGCAACATTTTTACGACGATGATGATGTTGATCACGATGAAGCTGAAGAGGGACCTGAAAATTATCCTACGCTTACAGAAAATACCTAACTTGAGAATTATGTCCTACCTCACCTAGAGAGTTTTTGAATTTTTGTCAATTTTATAATCTGTTTTATTAATATACTTCAAAGGAAATGTTACAATATGAAGCAAAATGGAGAGTTATTTTGCTGCGTTGTTAATTAAATTCAATCTACTCTAGAAACTCTAACAAGAATCAGCCTACTTCAAAATATTATTCTGATCTTATAAAACAATAGTTGAATTGTTTCCTGCTCATGATTAAAATATCATCCATCCTGACTAATTATTAGGCTACAAGCTATAACCTACTATTGAAAATATTATCTATCTTGAGCTCTATATCTTAAACCTGATATATTACATACATCATTATAATATAATGATATAAATATAAGATAGACCTACTTCTTTTCTTCTAGGGCTACTGTATTTTTTTGAAACTTTAAAAATGATTAAAATCAGAGTACTCTTTACTCTGATTTTAATCATTTTTAAAGTTTCAAGATAGACCTATACTGAATTAATTATGAACCTTTCATAGACAGCAGTTATTTCTAAAAAAAAAAATGGAATGAATATTTGTCAAAAAGTGATGAGATTCCCTGCTTGTAGTAAAAACTGACTGAAAATTCTAAGAACAAATAACTAATTGCATAATTCAAAATAATATAGTGGATGTATACTATAATAATGATTTCTCAAAAATAATGCCTACTTGAAAAACCTAAAAAGCCCTAGAATAAGCCCTGAAAATTCGATCTGAATCCTAAACAGGATGATAAAAAGTTCTTGAGATGATATTGATGAGAAGTTCTTGCAGCATTTCTCCAGCAGATCATAATATAACAAAATAGTGAAATGAATCTAACTACTGTGTCTAATACTACAATCACCATGCAGAGAGTAACCTCACACACATTTTCACTTCAATATTTTTTTATATGAAGAATCAAAAACTTATCAACTGATGGATGAGGAAATTGAATGAATTTTCGCATGTAAGTTAAGTGAGAAAATAATAACAGTAGATGAATCTCAAGTTCTACTTATATGTTTTCAACTACACATGCAATGTCAAACACTAAACTCAAAATCAAAAATCTATCACATCTACATTAACTTGAGAAACATCTACTGTACAAACTTAAACAATGCTTGAAAACTATTCATGAGAATAATATTGTAATAAAACCCGAGTGCAGGACAAATTTATCAGTGGAAGAGAACCTGACATTCCAACAAAACTTTATTTATCCTATCCTAGCACAAAGAAAATTTATATAAAGTATAATGATGATTATTCAATGATAGTTTCAACAACGCTGCAAACAAATACAACAATTCAAACCATCCCAATCCTATACAACAAACGCGAGGTCTGAAGCCTTTGAAAAACCACACAAAAGACAAAAGACAACGCTGCAAAACCTTCCACCAATAAAGTTGTACAACACTTTAAAATTACAATTTAATATTGATAATTCATTAACGTAATCAATGTATCTGGAATGCAAATATAATAAGAGGAAGATTTTTGTATTAATATTTAAATATATTGAACGTAATAAATGAATTTGAAATGCTGAACAATGAGGATTTTCATTTTTCAATTCGATTAAATCAGTAGCGTGAATTCAATGTGGAAAAGTCATGTTTGTATGGTAACAACTTTCAACTTTCAAAAAAATTATTAAAAAGTCAATATTGTTGTTTTCAAATAGTATATGTTGTTTTCCATACTATTCAACTTTAGTGTGTGAGGCTGTTCTTGTACGGTATGCATGCAGCTGATATGATTTTCGACTCACCAAGTCACCATTTCTTTTCAAACCTCATTGGATGTGAATCGCCTTGTTCAGGTTCCAGAAAGTTTCAAGTCGTCCTCTCTTCAGACGTGAAATGTGATTTCACTTCCTATGAAGATGATGATGATGATGATGGTGTGATGTGACTGTGACATCATCAACGTAAAAAATCCTGGGCGAAGTGTAGTAGATAGTGCGTCCGAAAAAACTTGTCCATTTTCAGAAAAGTGAGCTAGAAAACAACCAGAAATCTATTACAGTAGATGAATATATTGCGACACTTCAACAGATCAAAACATTCATTCTCATGTCAATATGTGGCACTGGAATATTTTTGAAAATATAGACTACACAAAGAGGATAAAGTGTGCCTATTTCCATAAAAAATAAGGATAGTTGAAGAGATTGCAATAGCTTTGAGATATTAGGTGAGAAAAAATAGCTGAAGAGACATTTCAGCTTACCCTTTCTCTATTTTATTACGGTACCTACCTATGTAATAAGGGGTGTTAACAATTTTTGAGAAACTCAATATTTATTATACACAGATTGAAAAATTTATGTAGCAAGTAGCCTATATATTATTTCCTATTGAAATATCGAAGACTGCATGTATGTATTTCCATTGATAGAATACAGCTCTGTATGCTGTAGGATAAGGTAATAATTGAAACCTCCCACATATACGGTATAGGCGTATAACCTATGATGGATTGATGAAGAGGCCTACTCGAAAAATGTTTGTTCAAAAATTGAAGATCAATTTTTGAACAAAAAATTTTTCGAAAATTGAAGATCACTCAAAACTGAGTGTATTATGAATAATTGAATATGATTATATAAATTATATTATAATATGAATTATTAATCATTAATTTGCAATGACCATTTGGCCCTACTTGACGTGCTATTGGTGATTCTTAATCAAAATATTAAGTAGTACCTTTCGATTTCTACCAATGAAACAATCATCTCAAACACATACCGTGTATCTGCTTCAGTTGATCCTCTTTGAGATATGTCATCATATTATATTGATGATGTGGTGTTTGGTGATATAGATTCCTTTTATTCATTACATTGCTATTATCAGGAAAACTGTAAAGAAAAAATTGCAAAAATAAACTTTCCAAGCTGAAGATAAATTTAAAGATCAATTTATTTTGTTTCTTATCATTTTATTCCAAATTCTAAATTTTTGTAACATTTTCTTGGACGAAAAATTCTAGGATGAATAAGTTGTGCTACAATATTGTACATAACCTTGTTTCGGACATATCATTTATCAAAATTCAGGAGAGAAATAGTACAGGCTCTGCCTAGTTTTTCTTGCCTGGTTATAATATAATAATATTATTATTATAATTTGTGTAATATCAATGAATAAATAAATAAAAGAGATAAAGAAGCTTAAAATACTCTGGCCTTAAGGCTAGCTACTCATCTTGCTTAGTTTAAAAGCAACATGTATTACACTCTATTGTGGTAGCTGTCTAGTGAAATATTATAGCCGAGTTCAAAAATTGGAAAATAAGATATTATAATATAATTAATATATATAGAATAATGATTATCATTGTTGAATTCTTGATACCACTATTATCTTGGTTCAATATTATTATTATAAGGCCAGTAAAAGTATAATAAGTCACTACAAATAAATCTATAAACACTACAGTGTTGGAGTAGGCTGTCGTAAATCCTGTTGAGCTCATTAACAGCCGAATGCTTATTTTATTGTATTAGTAGGCCTATATTACTTTTTTCAATTCATCCTATATAATTCTATTTTCAGAGATCGACAGTAAATTTGTATAGCTACTGAAAATAAAACAATTGCTTGGGGTATAAGAATATAGCTACCGCACCGTATTTTAGGGCTGCACAATAAATAGGCGGGGTTTTCTTGGAATTCAAAATAATTTGTCGATTCTGATGGTAATTTATTCTGAAATTGAGTACAAATATACGTTTTTTAGCCCAAAATTACCAGAAATACTGAAGAAATCGGTATTTTTGTGCATTCATCCATGTGCGTGAATTATTCGCGCTCAAAGTTCAAACTACATATCAACTGCCTGGTTAGGCAGGTTGACCAACACAATTATCCAATGAAGAGATCACCTCAAGTGATAATGAAATATGTTTTATTCTAATAGAATCTATCAAATCAATCATGATAAATACATAGATTATAAGACATTTTTCTTAGAGGCATACATGATATAATTTGTCATCATGGGCTCTTCAAAAAATATATGCACACTAATGAGTCTACTTGTTCAAACTCTTTGGTGTCAACAGTTGTGGATCCTACTCTACCGGCAAATTCAAACACCCTGAACATTTTTGGTGTTGAAATCTCATTTAATTTGCTTACTTTTCAAAACCATCTCACTATTAAACATTATTCAGAAGCACCACAGATTTGTGTCCAATGTCATTTCTATAGAATGTTGTCACTGATCTACAATAAGTAAGTTACTACTAAAAAATTTATAAAATGGCTGCGGTAAGTAGGCCTATGATTATTATGATACCCAGGTCTACATATTGTATCCATGAAGATCCCAAGAATGAAGGATCCTTTCATTTTTTTGAACCAATAAATATTTAAAAACCAGATGTAGCTTAGATATATACTTTTGATCAATAGCTTATTTTGATTCACTTTTAACATGAATATTATTAAGATCTGTTAATAATAATAATACCGTATGACATCTTCTATTTAGGCTACAGGATATTCTCTGCTGTATAACCGTCAGTCCTGTGTGTCTATTGATCAATACACTGACAATACGCTCCGAATAATTATATTAAATCAGGTTATAGTTTTCAACAATAAAACATGATTGTGAGAGCAACATTTCTGTAGCATACTAATCAATTAAATTTTTGAAATTGCTATTTCCATTCAATTTTTAAAATCAGATATTTATTTGCAGCTATTTTTTTCCTAGGACTAGACTAAACTCAAACTAATTTACACGTAAAAAACCTTACCTTTGTTCAACTTCCTTGTGGATTGAAATCTTGTCCTGGCTGTGGTATAGTCTGTCCAAACAAAGAAGACCCTATCTGGCAAGATGAAATGACTTCAGCTCGGTCAATATTAATTCAAAAACTATTGATTTGGTCTCAATCGTAGGAAACATTCTCATCTACAGTTTGAGACCAAATCAATATTTTTTGAATCAATATTGACCGAGCTGGAGCAGTATCGCATTTCCCACTAGGCCCAGGCCTAGGGCGCAAAATTTTGGGGGCTGCGTAAAATTTTAAGAAGCGCACACATAAGCGTGGATAAGATATATGATCGGACAAGCGATCGAAAATTCTTTGTGCAGCTATAGCAGCAAATATTTACTTATCTTCAAAAGAAAATCAACTAAACTTTAAATATCCAACAATAACAATGTAGCGACCGACATTCACAGTGTTATGGATTATGATTTATAGTTATCATAAGTGTTTTTTTGATAGATTTACATTATGAATCTTAACAAATTAAGTATCATTTGTAAATCGAATAAATAAATAATTAACGGTAATCATTTCTTTTTCCATACTTATAGGCTATATTTGTTGTCCATCAGAAACACAATATCATCAAGAATAATTAGTATTTTTTACAAAGTTAACCTAAATATATTTTTTAATTTGAAACAGTAATGAGAAAAATAATGTAGGCCGTGGGGCTGCATAGTCGTCATAGTCCGTGGTGAAGGATGTTCAGGAGTATGGGACCTTTTAGGTCTGTAGGCCTAGGGGGTTGAACTGCTAAATGCGGCACTGAGCTGGATTCATTTTCTCATCTTGTCAGAGGGCCTTCTTTGCTTGGACAGACTATAGCCCTAGGACCAAGCAAAGATGGATGACTCCAGCTTGGTCAATATCTTTGCAGAATTATAAATGTGGTCTTAATAGTAGATCAAATCGTTTCCTATAATTTGAGATAAAATTTATAATTTTTGAACCGATATTGACCGAGCTTGAGTCATTTTTCCATCTTACCAGAGGCTCTTCTTCCTTGGTCAGACTACCTATACACTTTAAAATAGTAGGCCAACTATTATAGTACATCGCAGGAGGCCTCTAGCTTGCAGCGGTCATGACGCTTATGCATGTTTACTACCTACAAGTATTTTTCTATTGATGATCTGTGTTATTTTTGTGATACCGTACGGTAAGGTATATGGGCTATTCGGTATAAAAGGTATATATAGGCGGCAAATGAACCATAAGTTACTATAGTAACTATAATACTACTCTATATATAACCATTGAGACCAATTTTTTTCGAGGTTGATGCCCACATTGGATAGGAAGGATGAATGGACCTACGGCTTTAGGTGGGTTCCGAACCACCGGGAAGCGGTTTTTGAGGCTCATAAATTGAATTCAGAGGAAACGGTCACCAGTACAACAGTGGTGGCAGAGGCACGTCGCTTATCCAAAAACTATAAACCTAAAACTCTACTCTAAACTAAATTAACTGAGGCTCCATTAAATAACTCAAGTTTCATGAGTTGACGACAAAAATTCACTGATTAAATGACTTTGAAATCAATAACAATAACAATCCCTGAAATGATTGAATAGCAGATGCAAAGGAAAGTCGAAGTAGATCGATATAATCAAATCGATATCTATTTTTGGTTCTGTCAGGTCAGTCTAAAATCGGTCAAAAAACGAGAGCAGAACTGTCAACTAGAATACTTAGGTTATGCTCTCGCGGGCCGCTTGCTGACTGTCCTGACAGATCGTGCTGAGCATCAATAATCGCCAGAATCGTTGGCGTGTGTTGTAGTAGAAGTTGGTAGTGTTCAAACTGGGTACTATGTGAAGAGCTTCTTAATTTTAAATTCTGTAGCATAGAAATGAGCGTCAAGTGTTATAGTTGACCCCAAAGAGTTACGCGGTTTCGTCTCTTATTCCTTGCATAGTCTGTCCCGCAAAGAAGAGCCTCTGGCACGATGGGAAAATGACTCCAGCTTGGTCAATATTTGTTCAAGAATTATAAATGTAATCTTATTAGTAAGATCAAATTGTTTCCTACAATTTGAGATCAAATTGATAATTTTTCAACCAATATTGACCAAGCTTCAGTCATTCTCCCATCTTACCAGAGGGTCTTCTTTGCTTGGACAGACTATGCGCTTCGACGTTGTCAATTAGAGTTGCCATTCATCTGGGCCTGGATGATGTTTTCAAATCAAGAGACAATAGATGTATTACATCAACTGTTATAGTTGTGCCAAGAACAGAAGAGCCTCTTGCAAGATGGCGGAGGGAAGTGAGTGTAACTACGCATGCGCAGAACTCCAGGGTATTCCTGGTAATTCCAGGTAAAATCACTTCAGCCAACCTACCATTCATTTCATTTAATTATTGACATATGATAGTACAAATCATAACATAATTATGAACTGAGACAGGAAAAATAGTCTAAGCCTGTACTATTTCTTCCTAAATTTGGTTATCCTAGAACAATTTTCATTTCGACTAGTGGCAGCAGTGAATGGCAGCCATGTTGCCAAAGGCTCTTCTGTTCTTGACACAACTATAGTACCTAATTTACATCGCGTAGGCCTTCAAGACACACAAAACCGCCGATTTTTTTGGCGTTAGTTAGAATTTGATCAAAACATGTCGTGTTATTAATATAAGCTACAAGATATCATAATGGATGGTTTGATATAATAAATGCATGTCTAGTGTGTAGGAATAGTTTGGCCCAGCAAAGAAGACATTCTGCAAGATGGCAAAATGACTCCAGCTTATAAATTATAAATTTGGTCTTTTGATTGTAGAAAACATTCTGCTCTGCTGGACCAATATTGACCGAGCGGGAGTCATTTTCCCATCTTGCCAGAATGTCTTCTTTGTTCGACCTGACTATAACGTTGGCCTTAATTGAAGCATTTTAAAATCTGAGCAAATTCTATTTACGTTAAAATTTAATTATTCAAAAACCTTTCTAATTGATAGTATCATTTTGACAAAAATGGTTGAACCATGGATGCTTAACAAAATTTACAACTTTTAAAAATTTGGTCAGAGACGAATAAAATAAATTTGTATTAGAATTATCAAGTAAAGTTTCTACTGAAAAAATTGTAAATACTTTCTGAATGATTCCAAGATAGAGACAAGTATCCGTGAAATCAATTTCACACATTTAAGTAATGTACCGTATGAAAAAATATTCATAATAAAAAATTGAAACACAGACTTCAATCAAAATAGTTTACCTAACTACAATATTACGTGTATTTGAATTCAGAGAAACAAAAGAACAAATACACGAAACCATCGCTGATCTAGAAATAATATTGATACATAACGACCTAAGTTAGGTTTTGGAACTTGAAGAGAAAAAATAAACTGGAATCCCACTAATGGTAACTTGACTCAAGAATTGGCTGCTCAGTGAAGACGAAAATAGTTCCAAGAAATGGATGAGAATGGTTATGTATGTCCTCCAGGAAAACACAAAATAAAATTGAATAATGAATAATAACAAATGAATTTTTATTAAATTATAAAGATTAAAAATGAGATCATGGATAGAAAAGTTATTTGGAAAATAAAAATTCGTCCCTATTGATGTCTCCTAATTCCTTCCTGTAACAAAAATAGGGCAATTTCAGAGCATTGAAACTTCTTTCCTAATTATTGAATCCATGCTCATGCTCTTGAAAAATTAGTGTTCATGCTCAATCAATGTAAGTGCCAAACAATTTCCAAGTTGAAAAAAGTGAGAATTGAAAAAAATCTGGGTTAAATAGAGCCAAACACCAAGTGAAAAAAGGAAATATGTTGCGAAATAGGAAATGGAAGAGCTAAATAACATTATGAGTTGTGGAAAATGAGTAGAATATGATTTGAAATCATGCAGAAAGCCTAGATTGCTCTTGGAGAGCGCTCTATATAGGGATCAGTATCTCTAAATGGAAAATCTTCCTAAATTAAGATGGGCAATAGTCTGGTAAAGCAAAAAAGATGGCGAAACTCAAGAATGAGAAAAAAGTAGGAATTGAAAAATAGGATTGAGAATCAGAAACAGAAAATGATATCAGTTTACTATGAAAAAGGAAAGGAGTAAGAAACAGAATAAGGAGGAGAGAAGGAAAATAGAGAGATAATAGAACAGAATAATAAGAAGAAAAGCGTAAGAAAACATGAAAATCAGTAAGTAGTTGAAGACAAAGAAAAATAAGAAAAATGAGAGAAAACCTATCAAATTGAAAAAAATTAAGAATAACAAGGATGAAACTGATAGTAAGTGTTTATAATATTGCCGCACGCAACATGGATGTACAATTGTAATCTATTTATTTTTTTATTCTACAATGTTTTTCACGCTCAATTTTGAACAAAATTTTGAGGACAATGCTACCTGATTCAAGAGTTGAAAACTCAAGATGAAGTTGTGAATTATCTATAGACCTAGTCAGAGCAAAGCGTGCTGAATATTCAAGAAGTGGAAGCTCAAGTTCAAGCAGATTCAAGTTTAAAATCCAAGCTACAACAAGAAGACAACTAACTTGGCAAAATTAAGCGGGAATAAATATTAGAGTTGAACACATGAAAATGGTCCAATGGATACTGGAACAGCAGAAATTCTATAAGCAGACACTCCCTATTTTGGCTTGCTGTGAGTGATAACTTGTAACTCATATGCTACTAAAGAATAACCAGTCATTCTTTACTTTGACAAAACTCATTTCAAGCAGAGAATAAGCGACCGATATTTTATCTGGACAATAAAAGCTATGTATAGTCTTTCCAAGCAAAGAAGACCCTCTGGCAAGATGAGAAAATGACTCCAGCTCGGTCAATATTGGTTCAAAAAAATATTGATTTGGTCTCAAATTGTAGATCAGAATTTCCTACGATTGAGACCAAATCAATAATTTTTGAACCAATATTGACCGAGCTGGAGTCATTTTCCCATCTTGCCAGAGGGTCTTCTTTGCTTAGACAGACTATGATAATATCAAGTATCATCTCGAATCTTGAGCAAATAATACTTACTTACTTAGTAGAATCGAATCCCCTTTTATCCATTGGGTGTCGAGGGTTTATATATTGAGCAAATAATACCAGATAAAAAGTACAGTTCTCTATCTTGACAAAATCTGTTCTTATTTCTAGTGAGTGATAGTAGAGAACGAAGGTATATAAGGTTAGATAGTAGGTGCAAATAGTATCATGCAAGACAGAAGAAAAGAGTGAAACAGACAGAGAAATTAGAAAATTGAAGACTCACCTGATAGGAGCTTTTGAGAGGTTGAATATAACTCCATGATGTCCCATCAGTAAAAATCACTTTTTTCAGCAAAACTTCAGTGTTTTCTTCAAAGCCATTCATAAACGTCCAAACAAATAAGATCTAAATCAACTGGAAAAGAACAAATAAAAAATGAAAAACAAATCGAAAATACTAAATTACTGAAAACTATAACATAGAAATTCATTTCAAAGTACATAAAATCAAGACAAATTTGTAAATCTCATGATGAGCAAGGAAATATTAGAGTATCATTGAGGTCTTTACTCAATACCAAGGTCACTGGGACTGCAGAGCCCAATATTTACCCTCATTCGGCTAGTCTAGAACACTTGTTTCCTTCTCTTCTTTCTTTCACTACCTCACTTTAGGGTCTTTAGAGAGGACCTAGAGTCCTAACTCCGCCCTAATAAAGGCAATTATTCAATTCAATTCTCTCACGTTCTTTGTGACTGATATGTAGGCTACTCTTGTCTATTGAAGTTTGGAAAGACTTGGCATGTTTGGGCGCTCTATTGTGTGAACTATTTGATTTTAGAACATTACTATCTATTAGCTATAGTCTATCCAACCAAAGAAGATCCTCTGGCAAGATAAGAAAATGACTCCAGCTCGGTCAATATTGGTTTGGTCTCATATTGTAGATCAGGATGTTTCCTACGATTGAAACAAGATCAATAATTTTTGAAGTAATATTAGCCGAGCTGGTGTCATTTTCTTATGAATGAAAAGACAAGATGCTGTTGTCAAACCACTGATTTATTAGAAAATCGAGATACCGGTTTCGGTTGTTACACCATTATCAATCTCTGGTAAACTGAGATTAAACTGGTAAACTCAGTTTACCAGAGATTGATAATGGTGTAACAACCGAAACCGGTATCTCGATTTTCTAATAAATCAGTGGTTTGATAACATCTTGTCTTTTCATTTATTAAGGATAACTACCACGATATCAATTTCACAAACTACTCAAAGAGTCATTTTCTTATCTAGCCAGAGG
Source organism: Sogatella furcifera (assembly GCA_017141385.1). Lineage (NCBI taxonomy): Eukaryota > Metazoa > Arthropoda > Insecta > Hemiptera > Delphacidae > Sogatella > Sogatella furcifera. The sequence continues at coordinate 22,218,327 of CM029556.1, forward strand.
GTCTTCTTTGCTTGGACAGACTATACAAGAACAGGATGAAGATGATAAGCCGATTGTATTTTGTGAAGGTCGTCAGCAGTTATAGGCTATACGAGTTTTAATTTTTTTGAAAATTTCTGAACGAATTTTCAATTATAAGTTATTCAACGACTTGTCTGCTTCTTGTGTGCTTCATCAGCTGATTCTCTCAATTAGAGTTAAGATATTTAGCTAGACCTATAGTTCATTCACGATCACTTGAGTCGGAATAAACAAACTTTTGAGTTTGTGTGCGTGTAATGGAAGGTCTTCTTCTATGCGAAGCTTTCGGCCACAGACCAACAGCTGTAGCTAATCACAGCTCTAGACTACAGTTTTGAGACAAGACCAGTCGGACTGTATCCAATCACAGCTCCAGACAAGAGTCAGCTGTTTCGCATACGAGAAGACCTTCCATTACACGCACACACACTCAAAAGTTTGTTTATTCCGTCTCAAGTGATCGTGAATAGAGTATACGTGATGTTTTTGAAATGAAAAGACAATCGCATCTGTTAGTAGGTTACATCACGTGTACACGAAACAAACGAAACCGCATAACTTTTAGGCTAAGCTATAACGGTACTCAATACTGTCATCTAGATACTCCGTCTACTGAGTTTTCGGACCTAAGCCCCGCCTCCGAGGCTCGCTTCATACGCAGAGCATAGCGCTCAAACGAGTTTCTGGCGGAGATCATCAACACTAGATACTATAGATAATTTGACCATTGTTCAATTTACTTTCAGGAGCAAACAAGATGGCAAGATGAAAGCGTAGGCCTTTTAAGCCTACTTATTGTATCAAATGGAATCAAACATAGGTTTTAATAACTTGGCAATAACTTACATAACCCTATTCCATTCTATTTTCAATTCGATACGGTAGGCTACTGTCTGTGTAAAATCATCTTGTGCCTAAGGGAATTAAACTGTGAGAAAAAAAATCAAAATTTGTAATTAACTATCACAGATTCACATTATAGCCCAATAGCTGAATTAAAATCAAGACCGAAACTTACATTCAACTATCATCCATCAAATCCTAGCCAAGTTCGGCTCCCGATCCTACAGTCTGCTACAGAGAATGCTCGTCATTTGTGCTTCCTGAGATTCGTCACCAAAATCTGAAACGAAATTCAACATAAGCTTAAATCTGAATATTGTCATAAGTTAATCGAATACCGGTAACCTTATTGGTTGAAAGATATATGTAATGTTGAAACCACATTTGTATGAATACCGTAGACAATAAAGGTTGCAGATTGTGAGTGGTTGATATAGGGCCTGAGCATAGGCTACCACCTCGCTAAGCAACTATCATAATTTTTCAAATAAGACTAGACCTACTTAGTCAATGATATTATAGAACTTCAAATTTCTTTTGAACTTTGAACATAAATTCAATTAGGTAATCGAGCGGAGCGAAGCGAAGCTCTAATGGATTAGGAAAGTCACTCTTTGTATAACTACTCCTCCGGAACCGCTCGACCGATTAAATTCAAACTTGCCATGGTGATAGTAGACATGGACGACCAGGTTATAGGCTATAGAGCATTTTGAAAATTTGCATATTAAGGACGAAAAAAGGAAAAAAGATTGCTTACACACTATTACTATACACATTATTCATGCTATGTTCATGCTCTCTGCACTGCAGGATTGCAACCTAACATCAGTTTTAAGAAACGATCCTGGTCAGAAATGTCTATTATGCTCTTGAAATCATGTTGGTATCACTGGCAGAATTGGCTCCTCATCGAAGCCTCATAGCCCAGTGGTTAGCGACGTGGACTAGTATTTCACTGCTTACCAATCAGGGGGGTTCGAAACCTGAGTAGAACATTTTTTTGCCGATTATTTTTAACTTAGAACAACATTTAATATTATTTTACATAGAAATAAAAGAAATAAACGAAATTTTAAGATTTGTTTGGTCAAGAGGAAATCAAATTAAAAATTATAAATAAAAAATAAAAATTAAAAATTGAAAATAAAAATAAAAAATAAAAATTAAAAATTGAAAATAAAAATAAAAAATTAAATATTAGAAATTGAAAATTAAGTTTTAAAAAATTGTAGATGTATTGCGAGTTGCATATCTTCCACCTTGATACGACAAAACCAAATTGTAAGTTCAATGGTTCAGCAAGATTATAGATGAACTAATTCGGAAGATATTGAATTAAGTTTTAATCTATGTCCAATATACTTTCCAAAGGTTACACTTCATATTAGCGTTTTACTATTTTTCAGAATTTTCGGAGTTTTTCTTAGATTTTTTGAGAACAAATTGGCAGAAAATGTTGAAATTAAGTAAACAAATTTCTAATCCCTTCTGAACGGAATTTGCAAGCGAGCGAAGCAAGCCTGTTTGTCTCAGCTGACACTGACAGAGGTTTTGCTCTCGCTTCGCTCGCCTGTTTGTCTCACTTACACTGCCTATACTGTCGGGGGTCCAGGGGGCGAAGCCCCCTGGCTAGGCGGAGAAGGCGAGCGAAGTGAGCCTGCCGGCTAGTTCTGAATAAAATGGTGCCTGATTTGTCAGGATTCAATGATAAATAACTGAGATGACTATTTTAATTCTAATTTCAACCTTTCACATTCAATATGGTAGTTTGGAAAAACTTAATGTGTAATACGGCCTGCGGCTCGTGCGTAAGTGTTTCTCTTGATACATAAATAACTATATTGTACTGTGTGAAGGAGGCAAAATGGGTTTTTTACCTGATGTCTTTATTAATAAAATTATTTATTTATTTGCATTCATTCAATATTTCTCAACATGCTAACAAACAATGGAAGCTTGTTGTGGAAATACACCAAAATTTTGCCCAAATTTCATCCAATAGGCTTATTTTTTCGCAATTTTTCAAGTTTATATTGATTTTCCTTTATAATTTGCTACTGAATAATTATTTTAAACAATCAGAGCCCATTTGAGACCAGAAAAGGTACGTCAAATGCTGTATTTACAAAGTTGAACCACTCAGAGAGGAAGTGACTCCAGCTCGGTCAATATTGTTTGAAAATTATTGATTTTGTCTCAATCGTTGGAAACATTCTGACCTTTAATTTGAGCCCAATCAATATTTTTTCAACCAATATTGACCAAGCTGGAGTCATTTTCTCATTTTGTCTTATTTTATCAAAATAAACACTCACTTGAGAAAACATTCACTTAACGGTCGTTGCTCATATTTTATATTCTCATTTCATAACATTACATGGTAATAGAATGAGCCACTTTCACCATCAGCTAGGTTTAGCTAGGCTTAAAATACCGGGATCAAATTATCGAGTCCACATGCTTCAAAAACTTTTGGACAAAAAGAAAGCTCGCTCCGCTCAATTTGCGGCTGCCTCCGCATGCGCTTCCCTAGTTTTATTTCAAAGGTAGAATATTGGCAAATCAAAACAAAATGTAGAAAGTTTCATGGAGCAGCAGAGAAAAAGAGTCAACTTTTTTCGCCTGCTCCTTGTGCACTCCGACAACTGATATTGCCAATAAGGGTGACAAAATCACCCCGCCACAAACTTTCAGATGTCAGCAATATGTTATAGTGGCATCTAGACCTCGCTTAGTCAGTCGCAGAGCATAGCACTCAAACGAGCGTTTTCTGGACATCATGAACAAAAGATAATGACACAAATATTATTGGTACTAAAATTGTGTGTTCTATAGGCCTATGTACCGTACGTGTATCGAATAAAACAATAGAAACAAACAAAAATTTGATAATTTTGCTGTAAAAAACAAAACCATTTAATTCTATTGTTCCATTCGATACTTTACATGCTGAAAAAGCATTTTTTCACTATCTACTCTAAGAAAATCAATCATATTAAACATTTCTATCAAAATTAAAAATCTCATAAATCTCCGTCGTGAAGCCATCAAACAGGGGTGATACATCTGGTACTCTATTAGAAGCTATTGCCACTGAACAGCGCCACTGTACGGTGTCCAGATTTTTCATTAAAAATCTTGTCTCACTGTTCCCCACTCTCCCTCCTTACATAATTATGTATAATAATCTCATTAAAAGGAAATTAAACCACTATAATAAATTTACTACCAATTAAATTCTCATTTAATAGCTAGGCTAAATCAAAATCAAGACAAAAACTTACATTCAACTATCAGCATTCATCACATCCTAGCCCAGGTTGGCTCCAGATCCTATACAGACAGTCTGCCTGCATCCTACAGGGAATGCTTCCTGAGATTCGACACCAATCTGAAAGAAAATTGAACATAAGATTAGATCTAAATATTGAAATAATTGATAACCTTATTCGTTGAAAAATAGATTTCATATTTTCACATTTTTATAAATAGATAATTATAAGTTGTAGGTGGTTGATAAGCGTAGGTACTGGTACCAGCAACTCGCTTAACGACATTGATCATTTCTTCAAATAAAAATATCTAGTTTGTTGACACTCAAAATCTAAGAAACATAGTTTTTGCTCAAGGTTTTTAGAATTCTAATAACCTTTGTTTTTGCTTGCTTACAAGAATTGAATTTCCAACTTTGAAATGATAAGATATAGCCTACTGAAGCAGAAAGTTGAAAAATCAAAATCGTGGTGAACCGGTCATGAATCGGTCTGGTAAAAAGTTAATAAGTTAGTTACCTAGGTACCGTACCGATTGCTGTATTGTGAGAAAGATATGGGCAAATTACATTCGAATTCGGCAGGTCCACAAGTAAATTGGTTGCTGTGCCATTATATTCGCTTGGTGAAGAATTGAGCTTGTTCTTTGAGTTATTTTGAGACCACACACACCACCTGGCGATGTCTCAATAAGTGTTTACATTTTATGAACTGACGAAATCCATCCAGTAAAATTACTGGTCAAAGATTGAAAAAATTGAATTGAATTTTGATACACTGTTTTGATTCACATTATACGATAGGCTACACGCGACTAAACAAAAATAACCAAGGAAAATAAAGTTGAATTGACGACAAAAAAGACACGATGACACCTGTGGAAGATGACGGCCATTTTGAAATCGAAAATGGCAACAGGCAGAGATACAAAAATACGGTAATGATCATAAGAGAAAGCCCATAATTCAATTGGGTTGAGTAAGTCTGAAATTGAGAGATGAATCTTGTTATCAATGAATTATTTAATTTGTCATAGCCAGCTATCCTCGGTCAATGATATTTCTTAAATTTGATATGTGATGAAAATGCGTTTTGCAAACCGCAAAGCGGCAACTTCTATTGAATGATTACGAAAAATTACACATAGAAATACCATTTCTATCCGTGATATTCATGAAACTGACCATAAAAAACATTTATCACGAAAAATTAGAAGATTAATACGTGAAATACACCCAAAAACATCAATAAATTTATGATCGAATACATCTTACCTGTGACAGCAGCCGGTGTCATGGCAGAGAAAGACAGAAGAAACTATCGAGTTCAAGCAATCAAGATTTTTCAGGAATGAAAAAGTCTGTGGCAGTGCTACCAACGTGAAAGCGTGAAATTGTACTGACGGTAGGATCTTTTGTATTGCAAGAATATTGGGGAACTGAGGGTCACTGTTGGCAACCTCTTTAGGACGATGTTATTCAATATTATGATCCAGCGCTCCAAGCGGAGAAGACGAAACTATTGAAACCAGTTCCATGATTCTTTTCCACTAAATTAATGATGCTGAAATGGCCCTTTTGAACCCAATCGTATTTCAAAAATATTCCTGTAACTTTTGAAAGCTATTAAATTCTAGTATGTCCATAATACATTTCAAAGGGAAAATATTGATTGGACTACTTTGATTTTGACGTTAAAAGAGAGGCTTCAAGAGTTCAAGAAGAAAAAGCTACATGAAGCCAGCAAAGCGCAGAAGAGATGAGTGGATACCCTAGAAACAAGGGTAGAGATAAATATTTTTTCCAAATGATTGTTTTGAAATTGATTAATGCAATATTGAAAACATTTTGGAACTATTAGATAACATTACAATATTATTGATACAGTCTCTCCAAGCAAAGAAGACATTCTGGCAAGATGGGAAAATATATCCAGCTCGATCAATATTATTTCAAGCTTTAAAACAATAAATTTGATCTCAAATTGTAGAAAACATTCTGCTCTACAATTCGAGACCAGTTCCATAATTTTTGAACCAATACTCGTCGAGCTGGAGTCACTTTCCCGTCTTGCCAGAATACCTTCTTTGCTTGGACAGACTATACATGGGTGTTTCCAATTGAAGCCTCTCTATCATCTACTTGATCAAGTCGACTTGATTTGAACCTCGTGTGGTCGTATAGTCTATCCAAGCAAAGAAGACCCTAAGGAAAGATGGGAAAATGACTGCAGCTGGGTCAATATTTGTTCAAGAATAATAAATGTGGTCTTAATATTAAATCAAATTGATTCCTACAATTGATAATTTTTGAACCAATATTGACCGAGCTTTAGTCATTCTCTCTTCTTGCCAGAGGGTCTCCTTTTCTTGGACAGACTATACTATTATCATATCAGACATCTGTAGAGACTCGTAAAATTCATGGATAAAGTTTTCCAGACAAAGATTATCCTAGAAATGGCGGGGATGAGAAATTGATAAAACCAGGAATTTGCTATTTCATAAGTAAATTATTATTTCCAACAATAAATAATACAAAAATATATAGAACTTCAACAATATAATTTTATCTACATTTGAAAATTAACAAATTATACATAAGAAATACAAGGAAAGTCATTGATATGAGTATGTGAACATTTCAATTGAAATTCTTATTCTAAAATACTGTTCAGTTTCTGATAAGCAACAAACTAGAATATTTCCACAAAGGAAAGGAGGTAAATATATTTTTAATTTAGAAAAAAGTTGGAGGACTATAGAACTGAAAGCTTCAATATTTAGTTCCACAAAAGAATAATAAATTGAGAAAATTACAAAAAACAGTATTGGTGAGAAAAACTACATACAAGTTTGAATATGAAAACGTGAAAAATGAATCAATAACAAACTATAGGCCTACAAACAATGTGAATATCAAATTGGGAATTATAGTTTTAATTTTCAATTAAACGGAATAATTTTGATTATTACTGATAAACGCTAGTATGGTGTAGTGCTGGTATTTCAATTATTTTACAACAAATCATTTTCATTCCAAAATAATTGAAAAATTTTTATTAGATCAACAATTAGAATAGATGCAGCTCATGATAGTTCATTCTGAAACAAAAAAACAATACAAGATTAGAAAAAAAATAAGCATCGAATAATTAGTCTCCATTCAAGGAAATATTTCAGCTTCGGAAGAGTATAATCACATTATAATATGTGGAATTGAATTTACTTGAAATAAAAATTCAAGATAATAATTAAGATAAAAATCAAGATGATGATTATACCACCACTGTCCACATGTATATTTTACTGCTTCACTCTATATTTTGGTCAATAATAATATTATTTCAATCGTTTAATAAATATTTTTAAATTCTATTGACTTGTTGCCAATGTTGTAGAATAGTTCATAATGGAGTAAAACACACTCATACAGCCAATTTTACCGTTTTACCAAAAACACTGCAACATTGACAATATCAGTGAGTTTTATTCAATTTTTTAATTCCATTATAATACTCACAGTATTCTCATCGACACTGAACACCTCCTCATCCTCTTCCTCCTCCTCCTCCTCATCACCAGGTGTGAGAGTGTGAGGGGCGGTGCTCCATTCGGGCTCCTCGGTCGTCCCCCCTCCACCTCCCGTCACCGCCGTCGGCCACACCATCTGACTGCCTCCGCTGCGCTGAGAACCAGTTGTGCTCCTGGCCATCTGTGTGCATCAAATCGAATAAAAATTCAGAAATATTGTTTTTTCTGAAGGGGAACCCCACATGAGCCCACTTAGCCTTGTGCGTGGGTAATGAGAGATGAATTCAGATTCAATCACTTTATTCATGTAGATTACATAACACAGTAATTCGAATCCTATGCAATAAGAATAAAAATAAATGAAGTTTACACTAATTACATTAAGGTTTGCTCAAGTTGGCTCATTATAAACTATGAAAATTTGCAAAATGATACAGATGTAGGATTCAGTAAGCTAACGGTAATATAAATTTGTGCTGTACCTACATAAAATGGCGGAGTTTGGACATATAAATGTCCATTCCTGGAGAGGGATGTTCAAAGACATCTCTCTCATTAACACTCAACCATGAATGAGTTTTCCAAGCACATTCACACTTGAGGGACCCTCAAATTCAATAAATCAGCAAGACATTTCTAAGTATAGAAAATGTAAACTGTTAAATGTGAACTTGAGGGTCCCTCAACTTTGAGTGTGCTTAAAAACCGATCATAATAGTTTGTTGTGTTAGTACTGCTCGCAACACACGGCTTGAGCAAATTTAACTATTTAACGAGAATTATTTGGAGTGAATCCTGCTGCTTACACATACAAATAGTTAGTAGGCTACATACTATTAGTGGCCAATAGTGAGGAAGAACATTACGGCAGTTATCAAATGTTGGGTGACAATCTTTCCTATTTACAGGGAGCCACGCACGGATACTAAACACACGGTAGGTATCACGCGCAGGTTTTAGCCAAAAACCAGCTATAGTCTGTCCAAGCAAAGAAGACCCTCTGGCAAGATGAGAAAATGACTCCAGCTCGGTCAATATTGGTTCAAGAATTATTGATTTGGTCTCAATCGTAGGAAACATTCTGATCTACAATGCAAGACCAAATCAATATTTTTTGAACCAATATTGACCGAGCTGGAGTCATTTTCTCATCTTGCCAGAGGGTCTTCTTTGCTTGGACAAACTTTAGTTATGAAGTTTCTGAAACCTACAAAAAACGTTGTAAAAATTGAACTACAGCAAGTGTCAGCTGATTAAGAACTATTTTTGTGGGTTCCAGAAACGTCATAATCCTATAAATCTACTGCGCATCAGGCTTATGATACCCACCGTGTATTCTAGTATCCGTGGAGCCACATATCCTTCATTCAATAATTCAGTGAACTAAGGTAAACAAAACTTTTGAAATGCCCTATTCACACTGAAGCAGTCATATGATTGAGCTGTTCAATTGATGTTGATTGATAAACAGACTGTGGTTATGATGCCTGACAGTGATTTGGGATTTGCCAAATTTCGACAACCACGCATGCGTTAATTTGACCACTGAATTATTAAACGAAGTATAGAAAGTGTGAGTGTGAAGTGTGAAATGAGAGAATGAAGTTTACCTTGCAAGTGTCACGTGACTGATGGCTGCCAGCTGCACTAGTTTGACCTTGACCTTGATTGCACAGACCTTGACCTTGGCTACTGCGAGGGGCTTCGTCGCCTGGGCCTGGCACCTGGGCTGGGCACTCAAGGTGCACACAGTGGAATACCTAACACAAAAAACAAAAACAGATTTTTTTTAATGCACAAGGATATACAAAATAGTAGTAAATATAGATATATAGGCAGTTGGATGGATGTTGATAGATTCAGTAGCTACAGTAGTAGATTTACAGTAGCTAGATATATGTCTACTTCACCACTTATATAGTAACTAACAGTTGTGTCAAGAACAGAAGAGCCTTTGGCAACATGGCTGCCTTTCACTGCTGCCAGTAGTCGAAATGAAAATTGTTCTAACATAACCAAATTTAGGAAGAAATAGTTCAGGCACAGACTATTTTTTCTGCCTTAGTTCATAATTATGTTATGATTTATGCTATCATATGTCAATAATTGAATAAGTAATGAATAAAAAAATATTTTCATTCGTTAAATCAATATGATTATGATTAGTGTAAAAACGGTAGGTTGGCTGAAGTGATTTTTCCCTGAAAATTTCAGCTCTGCGCATGCGTAGTTACACTCTCACTTCCCTCCGCCATCTTGCAAGAGGCTCTTCTGTTCTTGGCACAACTATACATTAATTTACAATATACTTTCAAGATGAAACTCCCATTGACAACACAAATCATAACATAATTATGAACTCGGATAAAAAAAGGCTGAGCCTGAACTATTTCTTTCTAAATTTTGTTGTATGATAAGTCCAAAACAATGTTTCTAAGATAGTGTGGAACAATTCTCATTTTCATTATTTCATAAACGCAAATAATAGAGATAGAGAAGCTGCTTCTCCATGTAAACCAGGCTACTGAAAAGACTGAATTCAAGGGAAATATCACTATTGATATATTGAGGCTTTGAAAAACAAAACAAATTACAATTAAAGCGCTCGACTTGAATACAAAACCAAATTACCTGCAAGGAAAAATACTACTAACCCTCAGTTCTAGAGTTGTCGTATTTCTAGAGTTCTCAGTTGCTGACTATGTCGAACAGAATAGAAGTGTTTGATGTTTGATAAAAAGGTTTGGAATTTTCTTTATATTTGCCTCAGAACGCATTTGTTATCATACAGTGATTTCACAAACAATCCCCAATTACTGTACAGAGCAAATCAGCTGTATGAAGCAATTATTTCACGATAATTAAAGTGAAATAATTGCTGAACATTTGCTTTCAAGAGTTTGTTGAGATTTGTTGACATGACTCTATTCAACAAATGAGAATGACACACAGACTCTTTGATACTGAAAAATGTTGCCTTCAACTAGAATTAACTAACAGAAATCTAGTAATAATGAAATCTGTTTGATTCGAAGGCTACTGTATGCTCTATTCAACAATGGATGACTGATGCTACATCACTATCAGACCTTTTACTCATTCATCATAGGCAAATTTTACAGTTGAAAACTTTATAATTTGTGTACGTACTACAGTATTTAACTTTGTAGGATGACTTTTAAATTTATAGGATGTTCCGTAACTTTCTTTCGTTCATGAACATATTATAGCCTATTTACTGAACATTTCAGTGGAAACAAATTACTTATGCAAATTCATGAACTGTAGCCTACTTGGAACTCGAAAAAAGATATAAATATATCATAAATTATATTTAATATAATCTATATCCTATTCACGATAAGGTGATACAAAGTAAACAAACTTTTTGAGGGTGTATGCACGTGTAAGTATGGGGTGGCTACTCCAGTCACGACACACCATATCCAAAAAACAATGAAGCATAGACAAATAGACACGTTGGAGCATAGGCAATGCATATGTGAGCGTGTATGTCGTCGGGACTGTGTCGTATCATGGCCATAGTCTGTCCAAGCAAAGAAGACATTCTGGCAAGATGGGAAAATGACTCCAGCTCGATCAGTAGGCCTATTATAAATTTGGTCTCAAATTGTTGGAAACATTCTAATCTACAATTTTAGACCAAATTTATAACCTTTGAACCAATATTGATCGAGCTGTAGACATTTTCCATTTTGCCAGAATGTCTTCTCTGCTTGGACAGACTATAGCTGCCCTGTTGATTTATTCATATCGTATCATAATACACAATAACAATAATGATGGAGACATTAACAACAGGCCCTTACTATTTTGATCCCAATTTTGATAGTCGAAACAAGTTCAAGTTACTTCTATACTAATAGATAAAATCAAAATCAAATACTCTTTTAAACTTTAAAAATATTACTTTTCATTATATTATTAAAGTTTAACCCCAGGCGCACACCAACACAATTTCATTGCGAAGGTTTGTTGCGGTGCGAATTCAATTCAATTCAATTCTGAGAACTTGCCGGACGGAAATTTAAAACCATTGCGGTGTATGAGCTTGCGCAGACCAATGCGTTGCGAAATATTCGCAGCAAATGCTGCATGCAGCATTTGTCGCGCCTTTCGCATGCGAATATTGTGGCTTGTTCAGGAACTAACTCTAATTTTCGTCTGCAAGTAAACAGACATAACCAAAAAGGAAGAAAGTCAACTCTCGGCACTTTGGAAATCAACACTGGGCAATTGTTAGAGATTATTTTCAAATACCAAATATGATGATTTGTTATTATACCATATTATTTATGATTTAAATCACAAAGATTACAAGAATATAAGAGAAAAATACAAGATTTGGTGTGATATTGGAAAAGCTGTCCATGTTCCAGGTAAGTTTCAGTTTACTTTAATAGGCTAATTGAGCTTTTGAGCAGCTATTAGGCACCTTACTAGTAGGTTATATCATAACTCAGGATATTATTATTGTATTACAGCATCATTATTATAGTTAATTTCAGTATCTCTTCTACCCTACTATCGAAACATTAGGTTGGTTAGGTTAAATACTCAAATACTCCCGTGCTCTAAGTTACAATTATTTCGCTTCAGTGTGCGTGCCCCAGCGTTACGAATATTTTGCACCGAAACCTTCGCTTTGAAATCGGAGTCCAAATTCTTGAAACCACTGCAACGAATTCGCGACGCATTGGTCTGCGCAAGGCTTGAAAGGATACCGTATTCGATTTTTATTTTTTCTATTAGTTTTGAAATAGCCTCAAGTGTGAAGTTTAATGTTTTTCTATACTGTATGTTTTCAGTGGTTTATTTACATTTTGGGTTTGTTTACTGTAGTTTGTATACTTTGTAGGTTCGATTACTTCATCTCAACTAATCGTGAACGAGGTATAAATGGTTCTCACCTCATTGGCCGTATTATGAGTGCCAATAACTCTGATAAAGACGACCGGCCTCTTCTCGAATCTAATGGTTTGCCACGACTTACAGTTCTCGTTTGTTTTGTCGCAGATCAGCTCCCAGTCGACCATGTTCACCGACACTTCCACATAGTAGTTGTAGCTTCTGTCGTCGCAGTCCCACAATAGCAGTCTGAAATCAAATCAAAGAAATTATGATAAAATTATGATAAAATGATGAATGGAACAAACAGAATATACTTATTAAAATACAGGAGATGGATAGTAAGGAAAAGACTGCTTTTATATGCCCAATCAATTCAATTTCATTATTTATTTATTCATTTTACAGAAACAAGTAAACTGATTGGTCAAAAACACAGACAATTATCCAAAACGTCTTTATACCAAATTTTGTTCGAATCTAGGTTATATTTTTTCGCAGCACTTCGATCAAGAATTTTTAGTCCAGGAGAAATACTGAATTATTATCCAAATGGAGCAATTCACTAAATTTTTCACACAATTTCTTATAAAATATGAAAAAAAAAACTTGAAAATCTTGAGTCACAATGAAAACATTATGAAGAATTGTAGGGGAATGAATATACATGCATAAGGTGAAAGCAACAAACTACAAGAATACATAGATCGTATAAAAAACTTAATTCTAAACTTAGGGCTATTTAAAATAATTGATAGATAAAATTTAATGAATCAAATATCCTTTATAAACTTAAAAAGTATTTTTTTTAAAGACATGTTACAAGCTCTAGCGCATTTTCAATGTGAATAGAATAAATTATAATTTAATAAAGGGTATTTAATTTAATATATCAATAGATCGTATAATACAGTTGATATGAATAGTCCAAGAATACAGTTAATAGGTATTAACTTAGTTCAAAAAGTATAAAGTTGGCCTTAAAATGTAGAAAACATTCTAACCTACAATTTTAGACCAAATTTATAACCTTTGAACCAAATTTGTGTATAATTGAAGTTCTAAGTTTGGGCATACCTAACCTCTATTTTGAATATTTTAACCAAAATTGGGATAAAGAGACGTTTTGGACATTGTCTGTGTTTCAATCCTATTGTATTTTAATCTCGTTAATAAATAAATAAATAACTAAATAAATAAATATTGATCGAGCTGGAATCATTTTCCATTTTGCCAGAATGTCATCTTTGCTTGGACAGACAGGACAATCTACTCATATGATAGCATTAAGTACCCGATAGCATATATGAAACAGGTGAAGTGCCCGTATCTTTTACTGTACAGCAATTTATCTGTTTCGTGGGAACGAGCCGCTAGTGACAGTGACATATCATACGTGTTGACTTCGTTATGCTCTGCAAGCATAATTCTCATTAAATATTTATGATCGTGTAACTTTTCTTATAGAATTGGTCTTTTCTTTCTCATACTAGATAATTATGATTGAAATTAGCATAAAACATTGGAAATGAACAACTTAGTAAGTTAAGTTTTTATTATGATACTATTGAATCTATTGAATACTATGATACTTATGATACTATTGAATACTATTTGAATCATTATCATGATTGAAACTTTAAATAGTTCAACTCAAAATGGAAACAAACCGTCCTTACCGTGGAACGTTATAAGCCTAAGGCTGTCACATTGATGTATTGTATTATGTATCAAGTCTCATGTTTTGAAATTCATCTCTTTCAAACATATTATGTTAGATAAAATTCTCATAATATTTTTTCTGGACCAAAATTCTTGTGTGAAGTGCTGCTAAAGTATATATATATATATATATATATATATATATATATATATATATATATATATATATATATATATATATCAGACATTTCAATAATCTAAATTTGGTAAAAGACGTTTTGGACATTTAGTCTGTGCTTTTAAACAATATTTATCTATTTCTGTTAAAAAATGAATGAATATACAAGATCATGATGAATGTATGTCATTATAAAGAAACTTTTCAAAACATAAAGCTCGATGTATATAATACAATACACCAATGAGTCGACCTTGTTCGAGGACAACTTAAATTTCCAGCCTACCTAATGGAGTCGACCATGTAAGGCTGTCCAAGCAAAGAAAACCTCTGGCAAGATGGAAAAATGACTCCAGTTCGGTCAAAATTGATTTAAATTTGGTCTAGAATTGTAGATCAAAATGTTTCCTATAATATGAGACCAAATTTATAATTTTTGAACCAGTATCGACCGATCTGGGGGCATATAACCATCTTGCCAGAATGTTTAGTCAATATTGGTTTATAAATTTGGTCTAAAATTGTAGATCAGAATGTTTCCTATAATATGAGACCAAATTGAGTTGGGGCCATATTACCATCTTGCCAGAGACAGTCTTCTTTGCTAGGACAAATTACAATCCTGTCCGAGGACAACATTGCTCCCCAGCCTACCTTATGGAGTCGAGCATGTAGGGCTGTCCGAGCTGCACCAGAATGGATCCGCTGCCCAGCTGATGACACGTGTAGCCAGAGTCCCAGTCGTAATTGCTGACGTTGCCATCCAGCAGAGCGTTCCGACTGCGACTCACGCCCTCCACCACGGTTGCACTCAACGCATTCGTTGCCACGTTCTGCCTTGGTACTGCCGGGGGAAATCAGAGAAATACATTCGTTATGTTTTTATGTTAGATTTCTGTTACATGAACTGATTAAAACATACTTCAAATATATGAAATCATGAACGTAATAGGTAAGGTAAAATAAGGTTATGATTGTATCTCTAATTTTAAAAGGCGATGTTAATAAGGCATTAGCTAACTTTAACAAATGAAGATCAACTTGTTACATGAACTGATTAAAACATACTTCAGAAATATGAAATCATGAACGTAATATTATGATTTTATCTCTAATTTTGAAAGGCGATTTTAATAAGGCATTAGCTAACTTTAACAAATGAAGATCAACTTGTAACATGAACTGATTGAAACATACTTCAGAAATATGAAATCATGAACGTAATATGATTGTATCACAATTTTGAAAGGCGATTTTAATAAGGCATTAGCTAACTTTAACAATGAACATTATATTGAAGATTAACTTATAAGGAGAGAGGAAGCCTATGGCATAAATAGTACATTACTGCATAGGGAATTCAATTCTAAAGGTAAAGTCACTAACTCCTGGATTCACAAAGCAGTCAATATCTTGGAATTTGAATTTAGGTAGAATGAGGAGATAAGCTGTTAACCGGTCACGAAAAATCTTCAACAAAAATATAATGAAAACTGAAGTATCACATAGGATATTTGAAAAAAGCAAAGATGTCGACATTTTATGTATTGTGAAAGGCAAAAAGGACTGAAACGTCATAGTACGGCAGGGGCAGGACAAGGATTCAGTGAGATATGTGAGAATTCACCTGAAGCTCTGATTTTAATCAACATATTTTGATCAACAATACCTTGGTCATTTGACAGAACCACTCAAGTCCAAAATTGCAGTTTTGAGAAAATGGAGCTCAAAGTTTTCTAGTATGTTCAAACACAATTTTTAATAATATTTTTCATCCTATCACAATAAAACTTACAAAGTAGGTTCAAAATACACTTATTCATAATTCTATCATTCCAAAGTGATGTAAAAATGAAAAATCACTGATTTAGTCATGACTTAAGTTGTTTGGACCATGTAAAAACATGACATAAGTGGAGTTAGGTCATTTTACCCGAATGAAATTAAAGACTTAAGTTATTTTACACATCCTCAGAACAATAGAAATAGTGAGTTAAATGGTTTTACCAAAACATAGATTCCCAATAATTCATCTGCAATACCTGACTTAAGATGTCATAACAGTCTTAATAATGGAAGTAAGACTTAGGTTGTTTTACCAAAGCGTAGATCTCAAAATTCTACACCCGGATATGTAATTAATCTCATTTCCTCAAAAAGTGGACTTAAGTGCTTTTGTCAAATGACCAAGGAATATTTGATCAACAATTTGTTGACAAAATGGTTGATCAAATTGTTGATCAAATATTGTTGATAGAATTGTTGATCAAATTGTTAGTCAAATATCGTTGATGAAGTTTTTGATCAAATATTGTTGATCAAATTTTTGGTCAAATATAGTTTATCAAATTGTTGATTAATTTATAGAAATTTGATCAATAATTCGATCAACAATACGATCAACTATATTTAATCAATAATTTGATCAACAATATTTGATAAAAAATTTGACTTGTTGAATTGTTGATAGAATTGTTGATTGTCAAATTAGTAGACAATTTCAAATGCATTTTAGATATCCATAAAGCTCTATTGAAAAGAATATATGTTAGATTCCAATTGTGTCATTTTAATACTTCAATTTGATTTTTTCCATAAGGCCATTGTGTAGGTCACCTTTTCAATTCAATTAATCATTACATCATGAGCATCTGGTGATCTGACAGAGGATGAGCAGAGAAGAGAAAAAACATTAAGAAGGCTGAACACATATCATAATGACAAAATACTAAAAAAGTTTACATCTTGACCATAAGGCTGACATGGGATGCAAGATGCAACATAGCGAAGATTGATCTGGAAATAGGAGAAATGCTGCATGTTTACTCATTCAATAACGTAGAAATATTGTTGAAAATGCCAAATTCATGATCATTTAATAGTTACAGAGGATGATATATTCATCATAAGATGAGATGACTTGGCTGTCAGATTGTCATGAGATGCACAGCTAGGATAATGCATCATTGCAAGGATTTAACTGGGAATAGGAGGAATGCTGCATGTTTCGTCATTCAAATGGGTAGAAATATTGTTGAAGATACCAAATCCATGGTCATTCTATTGTTACAGAGGATTCATCATAAAATGAGATGACTTGACTGTCAGGTTGACATGAGGTGCATAGCAAGTATAATTCAGAATAGCAATGATTGAACTGGAAGTAGGAGGAATTCTGCATGTTTTCTTATTCAATTGAGTACGAATATTGTTGGAAATGCCATATCCATGATCATTTAATTGTTACAGAGGATGTTGTATTAATCATAAGATGAGATGACTTGACTGTCAGGTTGACATGATATGCATAGCAAGGAAAATGCAGAATACCAAGAATTCAACTGGAATATAGAAGAATGTTACATGTTTTCTTATTCAGCTGGATAGAAATATAGTTGAAAATGCCAAATCCAAAATCATTTCATTGTAACAGAAGATACTACATTCATAATAAGATGAGATGACTCGACTGTCAGGTTGACATTAGATGCAAGATGCAGCATAGGAAGGATTGATTTGGATATAGGATAAATGTTGCGTATGTTATTATTTGAGTGGAAACATTGTCTAAAATGCCAATTCCATACCAAACAATCTAATATCCGGTCTTGGATACAATAATCTTGTGGACAGGACTAAACACGCTACCTCAAAGATAGCATATCATATTAGATCATTTATTCATTTTCTGAGTGGTTGTGAAGGTGATATTGTGGTAATTATCCATATTAAATGGAAGTGGTTGTCAAACCAATGATTTATTAAAAAATCGAGATACCGATTCCAGTTGGTAGATAAAATGAAATGAATCAAATACACTTTTTTAAAACTTTAAAAGTATTATTTTTACACAGACATGTTTCAAGCTTTAGCCCATTTTCAATGTGAATAAAATAATATTAATTAGCCTATTTATTATTTACAAAAGCTTGAAACATGACTGGGTAAAAATAATACTTTCAAGTCCGGTTTTCCCAAGCACACTCAAATTTGAGGGACCCTCAAATTTACTACATTTCCCATACTTATCATTTATAAGTTTTAAAAAGGGTATTTGATTCAGGTAATTCATTTTATCTACAAATTATTTTAAATAGCCTCAAGTTTAATTTTCGATTCCAGTTGTTACACCATTATCAATCTCTGGTGAACTCTGAAACAGGTATCTCGATTTTTTAATAAATCAGTGGTTTAACAACATCTTAACTTTTCATTTAATATAATTTATTGATGAAAAAACCAATCATATGTGGCTATTTACCATTACCATTTCTTTATGTAACCATAATAATGGCGATTTCAATCCCAATTTTGCTAATAATGATAGGTTATGCTTCTTCTATACTGTACTAGAAAACAAAAACTGATTTCACTGACCAATAAGCCCCTTGTCGAGTGTGAACTGCGTTGCCGTCCACATGATTTCAAAGGAGACCACGTGAAACACCTTGTTGACAGTGTTGTTGGTGCCCACCAGCCTTATGTACCTGACCACGGTTGGCTCAAAGTACAGAAACTGCCACGATCGACAAAAGTAGTTGGTGTGATCCACGATTCGCGTCCAGTCCTTTTGGTCCATTGATGTTTCTATGTAGTATGAGTAGGACCTGTAATCAGACATCATTCAAGTTGAGAAATCATTCAAATCAATGATTGAAAGAAATCAAAACAGAAATCATTTAGACTTGCAATCATTAAAGTTGAAAATATCGAGATAAATAGAATAGAAAAAATGCTTTTATTCTCCTTCACATTATGAATACAAAAATTATAAACACACATTTACGGCTTGATCACATGATCGCCAGCCGGATATATCGAGATTAATTTTTAAAAAAATTAATGGGAGAATTATCGAACATTTATTATCTATTTGACAAGAATTAATACACTCATTGGTTGAAAACACAGACTAATTTCCAAAACGTTCTTTATCAAATTTTGATGAATATAGTAACCAACCAACTGCTGAAATATAACAATTTAATGAGAATATTCAATGGTTAAGTCTGGTCGAGCTAAGAAAACATTCTGGCGCGATGGGAGAATGACTCCAACTCGGTCAATGTTGGTTCAAAAATTATAAATTTGGTCTCAAACTATAGCCTACAGCAGAATGTTTTCTATAATTTAAGATCACATATTTTTTGAACCAATATTCACCGAGCCGAAGTCATTTTCCCATCTTGCCAGAATGTCTTCTTTGCTGAACCAGACTATAACATGATTCTTCCAATGCAGTAGTTGAGTACTACATTAAAAACAAGAAAATCAGAGCCTTGACATTTTGTACGTGCATTATTGTGAAAAAATCTACTCTACAATTTAAGATCAAATTGATAATTAGAAAATGATTATAAAATTTATCAATATTGACCGAGCTGGAGTAATTCTCCCATCTTGTCAGAATGTGTTTGCTCGACTAGACTGTATAGTTTTTCATTATTGTATTTAATACTACTTATATTGTATTTTATCTACTTAGTATTACGGATCTAATTCATCAAGTCAACTCAAAAACGACCTAATGTAGTGGCGCCATTATAACAACTTATCATATTATCCATTTTATTAGTTGACCGACCTTAGATCGCGATCCCACAATAGCATCTTGACATGGTTGACAATGGCCTGTTTGCCAAGTTTGATAAGTATCGCCTGATCGTTGCCGCTAGTTGCGCCACTGTCGCTGATGGTGTGACGCGTGTAGCCGCGCTCCATGTCGTAGTTCACCGAATCGCCGTTGAGCAGCGCTGAACGCATCTCGCCCTGCACCACCTGTGTGCCGTACTTGGCCGGATGCGCCATGTTCTCTTCGGGTACTAATGGGAGCAAACACACAGAGCGTTCATTAAAACGCGCACAACCAGATAAACATGTATGCTAATATTAGGGGTTTTATATACTGAGTTTACTGAAATAGCGTTTCACCAATTTCAAGTTGTTTGTATTTCATTATTCAAACATTTATTAGCCGTGTTTTCTACAGTAAAAATAAATTAAATAGGATAAAGTTCAAAGTCGGACATTCTTTTCAACAACGACATAATGAGATGGTGAGGAGGGACCACTGGCGGCTCGTACCCACGAAAAATGTGAAGTGCCCGTATCTTTTACTTTACAGTACTCCACCTGTTTCGTGGGCACGAGCCGCCAGAGGGAGGGACAGTACTTGTTGAGGCAAACAGTGTTTCATAATGAAGTATATAGATCAATACTGAATGGAAGAGGAAACTCCTAGGAACAAATTTTTATATAACCTAGTTGTGAGGCTAACGCAAGAAAGGGCTAACGCATAAATAAATCTATGAAATGTAGTTTTTTAGAGCTCCAGGCATATATATTTTTGAATTATCAGTTTTAGTGTTTGAAAATAAGAAGATAATTGAGAATAGACAATTGGAGATAGAAAGCTCAAGGCCTAGCACATGCACAATGTTTTCATAACCACAAAATGGCGAGTACAGAAATGGACATGAACATTGACTAGATTAATCGTTGAATCCGAAAACTGCAGTTGTAGAAAAAAGTGTAAGTAACTCGATCTTAAGAATCCACATCCACTGTCAGCTCGTAACAACTGTTCGGACTGTGACAGTCAAAAACTGACAGTGGATGGGGAAACCGGCAGTCCAAAATAGATGTAAACCGGCAGGCTATCGTTGAATGATCAGCTGTGAATGATAGAACTGCCAGTACGATCTGACAGTAGATGTGGACCCTAATGCTTCATTCTCTTTCTCGCAAAACTGTATTTCTGAACGTGCAAAAACTCTGTTCACGGACACTACTAAAATTTAAAAAATAACCAAAATCAATCACTAAAAAGTAAAGTAACTCACACAGACAACCCCTCCGCCTGACCGGTGATCTTGACACGGTAGTCTGTATGGCATCCAGTATGGTGTCCGACTGTATCAGCTGTTGCGGCCTCACTACATTGAGCAGATCGACTATCGATATGAGCGGCAATCGAACGGTGGCCAGTATCGAGTCTCGCTGCGGCCCCGCTCCCACCTTGTTCGCCTTGATCCACTCCACCACCGCGCGGAAAATATCGACTTCAGGTGCGAAAAACGAGTCTCGCTCCACCAGCTCTTTCAGGCCGCTCTAGAAATCAGAGGAAATATATAGATGAGTGAAGAATTAAAAACTAGTTGTGAGAAAATGAATAATTAATTTTTAAGGGTAATGTGATTAATTATTGAATTATTATACACAATAATAATATTTCCATAATCTCTGTAATCACTGTTTTTTTTTAAATAATTATCAAAGTACCCTTTATGAATTATTTTTTTCAATGCATTACCTGTTTCAACTTATTATAGTCATTTGCATTTGAAAATGACTATAATTAGTTGAAACATGAAATGCATTGAAAAAAAATTCAAAAAGGGTACTTTGATAATTATTAAAAATGGACAAACAATAATAATAGTACCCCTTATAACAAAGTTAAGTTGCAGGTAAAAAAACTATTTGTGAAAAGAATATAAACTCATTTTGAAGGTCACTATTGATCTATTGAACATTAGTAGCCCCAATAACAAAGTGAACATATAATATCTAGATGGCCTACTCCTTGTACGCTAAAGATGTGGCTCTGGGCCCGAAACGCATCTGACAAGCAACGAAATCGTGAGTACTGCTGTTCAAGTGAAGAATAATAACGGATTTTTTTTTCAAATGTTCTTCAACAGCCAAAAACTGTCAGTGGATGGGGAAATCGGCTGTAAACAGCTGTAAACCTCTGAAGCAATGATAGGGGTATACTCGATAGAGTGAAAAATATGTTTTCGTTGTAAAAAATATGTGTATCTCTCCATCATTTCAAACATCAACACAAAAATTTGATCCAGAGGGAAGAATCTGTCTCAGGAAGCCTTTGTGATCACACAATGAATCCACAATCAATTCCCATCAAATTGAAAAAATCAAAACAGCTGCATTAGACAACCATTTTCCACTTGTTTCCAAACGGGAATCTAGTTGTCTAGCAATTTATGTTTGGAGTTTGTGAAAATTTTGTAGACAAACCTCAGTCAACAAATGTGAAATAACACTAACTCTCCATTTAAGCATAATAATGTTGCCTTTCAATTTCAACAAAAAACTTGACAAAACAATTTTTGTTTTATTTGATAGGCTACTGATTGATCAATTCAATTTGGAAAACTGATGCTTCATCATTATCAGACCTTTTACTCATTCATCATGGACAGATTTCACAATATTATTTGAAGTCAAATAATAATTTGATAGATAAATAAGTTATTATTTGAAGTCAAATATTGACTTCACATTATTAATACAATTTGCGGAAACACTACTAGGAGAAATTGATGGTGGTGTCGAAAGAATTGGTTTACCTTGGTTAACGCAGTGTTCTGTGGACTCCAAACATCATAGTGAACCATCTCCCAAGTTTCCTTGATAAAAAAGATCTGACTTATTCACACATAGGATCTACGGCCCTTGACCTCCTTCACACTTCACTAGCCTTCTCCAACTATCCCTATCTCTAAAAAAGATCAGTTCTACCAAAAAGGAAGAAATTTCCCTCC
This sequence comes from Sogatella furcifera, assembly GCA_017141385.1. Lineage (NCBI taxonomy): Eukaryota > Metazoa > Arthropoda > Insecta > Hemiptera > Delphacidae > Sogatella > Sogatella furcifera. The sequence goes on from CM029556.1 coordinate 22,241,274, forward strand.
TCTGTGTTTTTACATAGCGTGAGGACACTCACCGCAGTCAGCTGATTGAAACTAGGATGCATAATGATTTCAGGTGCATGCTGGTCCATATAAGTCGTGCACATCTTAGTCAAATAGTGCAGGTGATAGAGCCGGGCCGCGTCAAACACGGCGCAAACGTCATGCACGCTCAACGTCTGACGCAAATAGTCCGAAATCGCTGCTTCCAAATCGACAAACCCATACTGGTGCGCTAAACCGAGGATATCCAATACTATGTCCTGTCAAAAATCAAATCAATTCTCATTTATTTTTATACAATTTTACTTTATTATTTGTACAATATGTAGATTGATTAAAGAAAGAGCCGGGTTTGATAAATCGAATTGATAATAGGCTTATTTGAATAAGAAATTGAAAATAAATACATCGAAATATTCATCTGACTTTCCAATTTCATGTATAAAAGATGATGTTATCAACTCAGTATGTGTAATTCACTACTAATAGATATAGCCTGTTCAAGTAAAGAAGACCATCTGGCAAGTTGGGAAAATAACCCCAGCTTGATCAATACTAGTTAAAGAATTATAAATGTGGTCTCAACAGTAGAGATCAAATTGTTTCCTACAATTTGAGACCAAATTGATAATTTTTGAACCAATATTGACCGAGCTAGAGTCATTATCCCATCTTGCCAGAGGATCTTCTTTGTTTGGACAGACTTTATTCTTTATTCATACATCGATACAACTATTTTAATTGGAAGGGAAAAATAGGCATAGCCTGTGCTATTCCTCTCCCAAAAATTTTATAATAAAGTCAATATTCTCCAAAATGAGGTTATATGATATAATAGCACTGAGTAAGATTATAATATTACTTTGTATTTTTGGTTTCTTTCCAGTTCTACAACAACCTTTCACATTTTAAATTGATTTTTTTTCAAAAACTTTAGAAATCAGAATTTGTGTAGGCTATAGTTCAAGTTCAAAGTGATGACATAACTTCTATTTTCAATATTTATTACTCAAAATTGTTAAGAAGCGACATCTTGGACTTGGTCTGTGTTTCAATCACTTTGAATAATTGTGAAGTTGTATATAAATTAATAAATGAATAAATTATTGTATAAGCCCACTTCCATTTCACTAATAAACCGTCAATTTTCCACCTCAAAGTCATTGATGTTTTGGTGTTTCTCAACATACACCTATGACTTCAAACTTAGGGCTATTTAAAATAATTATAGATAGATAAAATTAAATAAATCAAATACCTTTTGATAAACTTCAAAAGTATTATTATTATTATATATATTAATCTATTAACCTATATATTAATTATTGAATATCAACTTATAATAATTATTATTAATCTATCAACCTATGACTTCATATGACTCCAAACATTGAAGTCGCAAGGCGTCAAGTCACAGGAACTTGTAAGTGGAACATACTATGCTCACAGTGCATACTGAAATAGTTGCACACTTCGATGTTTAGGGCTACTCAAATATGATAAATAGAAATAATAGAAGAGTAGAAATAATAGATCACAGTAAGTTACCCTCTAATTTTTTTATTGGAACACATCACATTTTCATTGAAAAGGGTACTGTAATTTATAGTTCTTCATCTATTTAAAATCTAGTTATACATGTCACTACAACACAAAAGCATTATTGAGATTACACAGGAGTGTTATTAAAGGTAGGCCTAAGTTTACATTGTACATGAGAATGCAACAAATTCAATCTATATCTATATAAGCGAAATGGCACTGACTGACTGACTGACTGATTCATTCATCACCAGAACTAAAAATCCACTGAACCGAATGCGTTCAAATTTGGCAGGCATGTTCGGTTGGACGTTTAGACGCGCCAAGAACGGATTTTGAAAACTTTTCAGGGATACGCTAAATATTCGAGTTTTTCTATAGTTTTTCGGCGTTTTCTCAATTTTTTCGAAAACCAATCGGTAGAAAATGTTGATATTTGGTGGGCAGGTTCAGATAAGGTCTAGAAATGTTGCGTTAAAATATTTTTGAAATCCGTTCAAGATTACGCCAGTAATCAGGTTTTCAAAATTGTAGATGTATTGCGGGTTGTATATCTTCCGACTTGATACGACCAATCCTTAGTGTAAATTCAATGGTTCAGCGAGATTATACATGGAGTAATTAACAAGATATCAAGTTTCAAGTTTTCAAATTAATCAAGTTTCAAACAATGTCCGATATACTTCTCAAGGTTACGCTCAATATTGGCGTTTTACTATTTTTCGGAATTTTTCTTAGATTTTCCAAGAACAAATTGGCAGAAAATGTTGAAATTTGGTAAACAGGTCTAGATTAGGTCAATAAATGCTGTGTTCAACAAATTTCGAACCCCTACTGAACGGAATTTGCAGGCGAGCGAAATGAGCCTGTTTGTCTCAGCTGACACTGGCAGAGGTTTTGCAGGCGAGTGAAGCGAGCCTGTTTGACCTTTATCATACATTATGAATTCAAACAAAATTTAATTCAATCATATTCATTAAAATATTTTTTCCAATTTGAAAAGAGAAAACTGATTTATCGTTTGACTTGCCCAAGTATGTTATTATTTGTAATTAAATTCAAATATCGAGTAAGTTATAAAAAGCTTAATTTGAAAATGTCAATCACGTATTCAAATGAAAACGTACATTTACGATTGATTCAAATACAAAGATGACTTAGGTTGAAGCGAAGCATAGAAGTGCCTACCTTAACAGAAGCCAATGACATATGACTAGTGTAAATGTATTTCAATAAAGCCTTGAAGGCTTCAATACTGGTATCCTTCAGTTCAATTTCAGTTTGGTGCGATTCTTTCATTCCTCCATACAGCAGAGCGCTGGAACAAAATCACATCAACTCATAAATTGAAGTAAATTCATGCCATGAAATCATGATTAATATTATTCTAAACAGTGGACAGTTTAGTAGCCTATTATTATTATTCAGTAATATTCAACAAGCATCTAAGTACAACCGGCCTTCAAATCCAAAACTGTTCCTCTCAAAATTCACACAGATGAACTTGGGGCAAGTTATGTTGTAAAAACTACTGAACACCAATTACCACATCAAAATCAGAAGATGAAGCATTTTGAATTTTCAAATCTGTTCACAATTAAGTTATGAGCCCGGTTTCTCAGTAGTCTCACAGTGAATATATTTACTCGGGCAGTGAACTGTTTATTGAACAACTAAGCAATCACGAGTTAAAAAATTGAACCGCACCTATTAATATGATAATCATAAATCAGTTGTTCAAGTTATTCTACATCATCATAAAGTTTATTTTATTTCAGTTTATTGAAGTCAATTTTTTAAAAGCCATTATTCTAGTTCTCTAATGGTCTCAATTCATTACAATTTTATTGACTTGAATAAGTACCGGTAATTAAGATGCCAAAAAGGAGAACACGGGATCAAAATAATGTCGAAACTAGATCACGAAATCGGGATATCGAATCAACTCAAAATGGATCCCTTGATGCATCTTTTAACTCTGAATCAATCGGAAAAATTCTCAAACCAAAATGTCTGTGGATCCAGATTCTCCTACTGCACCAATTGAATGGAGACACTGGAAAAGAATGCTGGATGGCTACATGAAAGGAAACTATTACACTGAACATTCGAAGTTGGATATCTTAGTTACCTTGCTGTCAGCTGAAAATTACAAATTGATAATAGATTGTACTACGTTCGAGGAAAGTATCTCCATCCTTGAAGGCATATTTATCAAGAAGAAAAGCGAAATATTTACAAGGTACCTTCTCTCTATAAGAAAACAAAAACTTGTCCATCGATAATTTTTTTCCTAAAACTGAAAGAACTCAGCCTAGAATGTAATTTCAAAGCGATCTCTGCTACAGAGAATCGAGAAGAGCACATAAAAGAAGCATTTATTGCAGGTTTATATTCAGCCGAAATCCGCCAACGAATTTTAGAAAGCCCAGAGATTTCTTTGCATGAAACTCTTAATCGTGCAAGAGCTTTTTAGTCTGCAAAAGATCAATCACAATGCTACAATAAATCTGATCCTCCATTTGAGCTAGATGCTTGCAAAGATACAGAAAATGCTAATCTAATTCTTAACGAAAAAGACACTTCAGACTCCTCATTATCAGCTGTTTGTATTAGTGGACAAGCATGCTTTTTTTGTGGCAACAAAAAATATTCTCGACAATTTTGCCCAGCTAGAAACGAACTCTGCAAGAAGTGTGGTAAGAAAGGACACTTTGCTCGAGTATGTAACTCAAAATCTCCAGTATATTAGGAAAAAAGAGAGTTTAGTAATTCGATATTACTAACACCTTCAGTGCAAGCTGAAAAAGGTATTTCAAAGGTTATTATTCCTATTACCATGAACGGAACTGTAAGTCAAGCACTGATCGATACTGGAGCAACTGGAAACTTTATTGACGATACCTATGCAATATCTATGCTTATTTAGATGACGTCATAATTTATGGAAATTCAAAAGAAGAACATGATGCTAATTTTGAACGGTTTCTTGCAGCAGCCTCAAATAACTCACTCACTATAAACGAGAAGAAGAGTAAATTCTGTCAAAGGGAGATGCGTTTCCTAGGATTTTTAGTTGGAAACCAATCATTACGTCCAGATCCCGAACGCCTTGACCCTCTACTTAATATGCCCCCGCCTTCTAATCCCAAAACTCTTCAGAGAACTGTGGGCCTCTTTGCACATTACTCCCGATGGATACAAAATTTTTCAAGTAAAATTCATGCCTTGGCACACTGTATGCTCTTCCCTCTTCAAGGACAGACCCTTGCAGCTTTTGATAATCTAAAAAAGAGGTAGCTGCAGCAGTAATACATGTTTTTGATGAAGGAGGCATTCTCACTGTAGAGACTGATGCCTCAGATTTCTGCATAGCAGCAACACTATCTTACAATGAACATACTTATCACGATCTCTAAATGAAAGTGAAAAGCGACACTCATCAGTTGAAAAAGAGGCATATGCCATTGTAGAATCTATTAGGAAGTGGCGTCATTACTTATCTGGTCGTTTTTTCGTCTAATTACTGATCAAAAATCTGTATCATTTATGTTCAATAGCACGGCAAGAGGCAAGGTGAAGAACGAAAAAATCATGAGGTGGCGCCTTGAGCTATCTCAATACACCTATGAGATCATTTACCGACCTGGAAAAGAGAACATAACTGCTGACGCCCTTTCTCGAGCATGCATACTAATGGGATGTATCACATCAAAACAACACTTGATAAAATATCATCAAGACCTCTGCCACCCGGGCATCACAAGATTCTTTCACTGGACTAAAGTTCATAACCTTCCATACTCGGTAGATGACATCAGAGAAGTCTGCATGGAATGCAAGATCTGCTCTGAACTGAAGCCGAGATTCAACTGTTTCAAAGGAAAATTGATAAAAGCAACCAGGCCTTTTGAAAGGATCAACATTGACTTGAAAGGACCCCTGCCATCATCAACTAGAAACAAGTACATCCTCACTATTGTGGACGAATATTCAAGATTTCCCTTTGCTTATCCCTATCAAGACATGACATCAGAAACGGTAATTTAAATCCTCAATGACTTATTCACCACGTACGGCTATCCTTCATAAATACACACTGATAGAGGGACCAACTTTCTATCAAAAGATGTCAAAGATTACTTAATGTTCAAGGGTGTAGCTACCAGTTCCACGACACCTTACAACCCTCAAGGGAATGGACAGGTAGAACGTTACAATGGAATAATTTGGAAGACAATCCGTTTGGCTCTCCGGTTCAAAAACTTGGATACTTGTCACTGGGAAAAAGTACTCTCAGAATCACTAGGCAGCATTCGCTCGCTTCTCTGCACATCCATCAATTGCACACCTCACGAGCAAATGTTCATTCATCCTCGTAATCCCACATCTAAGACAAACTTGCCATCCTGGCTGATCAACGCCAAGGAGGCATGGATGAAGACTTTTGTAAGACGCAGTAAGCATGATCCGGAAGTTGAAAAGGTAGAAATAATTCATTTGAACCCTCATGTCGCTAAAGTACGACTTTCTGATGGAAGAGAAGTTTCTGTCAACATTCGTAGATTGGCCCCAGTAAGTTCCACTACTGGGAGGGAAGAATGATATGATAATCATATGTCATAAATCAGTTGTTCAAGTTATTCTACATCATCTTAAAGTTTGTTATCTTATTTCAGTTTATTCAAGTCAATAAAAGCCATTACTCTCGTTCTCTAATGGTCTCAATTCATTACACCTAACAAACACCTTTTCACTAGGACAGTTGGAGCTTCTTCTAACAGTTTTCATGTTCCATGCTTCCATAGATTGAATAAATTTTATAATAAATGAAATAAAATATGTTTTGTCGTTTTTCATTCATTAAATTAAAAAGTAAAGAAAACCGACTTAGAAATCTGGCAAGCCAGCGTATCCTAGACCCTAGTGGAATGGAGCGTTACATGCAATAGTCTGTCCAAGCAAAGAAGATCCTCTGGCAAGTTGGAAAATGACTCAAGCTCGGTCAATTTTGGTTCAAAAATTATCAATTTGATCTCAAATTGTAGGAAACAATTTGATCTGAAATTAAGTCCATATTAATCATTTTTGAACAAATATTGACTAAGCTGGAGTCATTTTTCCATCTTGCCAGAGTGTCTTCTTTGCTTGGACAGACTATACCTCTGCATAGGTCACGGGTTTGACTCTTCTGATTTTGTCATATCATCCTCATTACCCGTGCCCTATAAAATGAGATACTCTTGTGGGCATCATTCGTAGCAAAAACAGCTACGGTACTCAAATGTGTATAAGATTTTCACGATTTTTTTGTGAATAAACAATGTGTTTGATGTAAAAATCACATGGTGTCAGATCTGGACCTCTTAGAAGCCAGAGCATTAGTCGCTGCTCGGAATTCATCAATCTTCAAAGTTTTCGTTCAAACTCTTTCTACTAACCCTGGAAAGAGACAGCCTTCATTTCATCTATATCATGGTTGAAAAATTGTGGAAATCACCATGATTTCTGAGGACGGTGATCAGCTGATCTCTAGGTTGGTGCGTGGGTAATGATGAGAGATGAGAACTAATTCCAAGCATTTGGGACCAACAGCCTAACTTCTATTCGAGACGATTCCCTGATTCATGGAAAGAGACAACTAAAGTAGAATATAAAAATTATAGGCTACACACTGATTATATTCCTGATACTATGATATTTTATATAAAAAAATTATTTGAAGACGATGGGACATACCGAAAATACTCGCTTCTTGCCGCCAGTATCACTTTATGTGCATGAAACTTGGTGCCATCCACTTTAAGTACAATATCGCTGTAGGCATCATCTAGATACAGAGCACCAATATGCTCTGATAGGAAATTCATGTGTTCTATTTCTCCTTTGGGAGTGGTTGCTCCCATATGATGGTTACTGCTCATATTGGTATCTGAAAATATAAAGAAAAATTTATTAGCCTGGATGTAAATTAGGTATTGATTCTTGTAATTTTATACATTCCCCAAATAATCAATTTGATAAATGAACTATAATATTACTTGAACAAATTGGACGATTTATTAAAAGAAGATGAAAACTTATAAGTGAAATTGAGTTACTCACTTTTTTGGCGCGACAATTGATAGATTGATACACACCGTTAATCTAAAGTCATTCCAGTTTTGGAAGCGACGGAGTTAAAGCTTTCAAGCAGTTAAGTTAGGTTAAATTTATTGTAAATACTTCAACTTGAATTTATTGGTAGCCTTCATTGTGTCTATGTAGAGACAACTCTACATCAAAATTCAAATAAGTTAGCTCTCAGACCAAATGAACAAACTTATATCAACACCCCAAGTCAATTTTATCTAAGTTAATATCTTATTAAAAGGTGTGCCGTTAACTTACATAGCCTAAGTTAAGTTGGTAGAGTTGATATTTATTCAAATAGGATAACAGTCCTATATCTGGGAAGAATTTTGTCGATACCAAGTTAGGCACCATAATTATGAAAATATATAGCCTAACCTTAAAGCATAAAATGGATAGGTAGTGTTTTGATTTGATGATTTTCGATAGACAAAAGGCTTCTTTGATATAAGACCGTAGCCATTCAACGGATACATAATAATTGTTGATACAAATTCGATCTCATCTTCTAAAATATTACCGTATTATAATTTATTAACAAACACTCGAATACCGCCTAATGACCGACTTAGACGGTGACTATCAACCGAGACATCATTGCACCCGGGAATACAATCTATGAATTTCTAATCTATCGGATTGGTATCAAACTGAAGCATCAGGATTAAAAATTAAGAAAGTATTAGCACATAAAGAAAATATTAACAAAGAGAAGCACATACGAAATTGCAGGACCTTCCTGCACTGCAGAACAGCATCAGATTAGACGAAGACAATCAATGTCATTACAAATAATTTAATACACTAGAATTCAAAGAATAATTTAGAATTAATTTCAATCTATATCGAGCAATGTCATTATGAATTGAATACGGAATGAAGCTGCCAAAATCGTCAACACCAAGAAATTCTGACAAACAGCATTAAGCTAAACGAAAAAGCTAAACATTTCTATTTACGCATTCAATATGGCTCCGCTGCCAACCTAAGAGATGAAAAATATAATAATTATAAAATGGTTCATATTATTTGTAATCTGTTTAAATGCATTAAAAATATTTGGATGATATCAAATTTACTATTGATGAGAGATTTGTCGATCATTATTCACAAAATAAATCAAGTGGTGGATCTTGACAAGAGCTTCTGACAAACGCCCCGCGAATTTTAAAATGAAGGACTACACAGACTGGTCTGAATCATAACCATCTATCATTTCTCATTCTCAGACTTTAATGTAACCAGGGCCGTCGCGTGGGCGAGGCGACCGAGGCGATCGCCTTGGGCGCCACGGCCTGGGGGGCGCCTCGGCATTGTAGATTTTTTCCCCATTTTAAAATTTGAACAACTTGTAATAGTGAATGTTGCTCGTTCATGAATAATAAATACTAATGAGTAAGCAATCGTCGCATCAACATCCTGTCTCTCCTATAGGTGTTAAATTGTTTTGTACAATTTCTGAAGTTCTAAAATTTGAAGAAACCACCTCCATTTATTGAAATTACAAATTTATGATTTCATATCCAGTTATACCCTTTGATTGTTAAAATATTGTGGCTTTTTAGCATATTTTTCCATTTATTTCAATAACCGTTTAAGTTACAAACTTCTAACAAGTTACATTGAATTCTGCAGCTAATTTTACACAGGATTTGATAATCGTAAAACCCAAATAAAGCCTCTAAAAATTTGAAAAATTAATATTTTTCGAAAAATGTTGATTTTCCACCATTGTTATCTCGATAACACTTGCGGCTCGTGCCTACGAAACCAGTGAAGTGCCCGTATCTTTTACTGTACAGCACTTCACCTGTTTCGTTGGCACGAGCCACCAATGCTCGATAACAAAGAGTTTTTGGGGGGTGGGGTGAGTCTCATGGAACGTTTTTCTCTAATTTGTGTAAGGAATCTGCCTGAGAAGTATTGCTCATTTCTCCAGAAACATCCTCTATATTTAATGAATAAAAACTTAATCCAATTGAAACCCATAGATTTAAATTACAAAAAATGATAAGGTTTTAAACTATGGATTGTCTGAAAACACAAGTTTTCAGTTGGATTTTTCCCCAGACCCCCCAGAAGGTTCCCCAGATAATCCTCTTTAACCCCCCAATCGGATCCGCCACTGCTTACATTTGAACATGAACATGGTACCGGTATGTGAACTGTTATAGACAGTGTGGTGGTGGACATTTAAACATAGGGATAGTTTGGGGGGGCGCCGCTGTTGTTCTTGCCTTGGGGCGCTACAATTCACGCAACGGCCCTGAATGTAATCAGGGATGCTTCAAACGCGGGTTGACATGTGTGTGTATGTTTTTTTTCTCTCTCTCTTTTCCCCTTTAATTTTTTTTTTTTTTTTTTGTCTTGAATCATTCCATTTTCTCACCATCAATACATTTATTTTATTATTATTATTATTTTTTTTAACTATCTCAATGAATTATTAATTTATTCTGCACCTCATAGCTTGTTCTTCTTTTCTTTTTGTTTATCACTAGAATCTTAATTATTCTTTTTTTTTGGTTCATTTATTTATTTGTTAAATATGAAACTTATTTGATTTCTTCTTGTAGTTTCTTCTTGTATTTATACTTTTGATTTTTATTGCATTTATTTATTTTTTTCACTTTGCATATTCATATTGTTTTGTATTTTGCTGGTGACGTGGTTAAGTGGTAGAGTGGACATTGCTGTCCAAACTTCGCCACGTCATTAAAATAAAGAAGTCATTCTATTCTAATGTAATTATCGATTGTATGAAAAATGGCGGAAGTAATTGCCCTATGCCAAATTTCATGATTTCATTGCGTTTTGGTTATGTTGACAAAAAAATCATTGTGTTTTATTATAAAATAAATTTTGGTACATTTCATAGGTATAGACTGTCCAAGCAGAGAAGAGCCTCTGGCAAGATGGGATCATGACTACAGCTCGGTGAGTATTTGTTCAAAAATTGTAAATATGGTCTTAATAGTAGATCAAATTGTCTCTTACAGTTTGAGATCAAATTGATTATTTTTTTTAAATATTGACCGAAGTTGAGTCATACCCACATCTTGCCAGAGGGTCTTCTTTGCTTGGGCAGACTATAGGCCTACTGAATGTTTATGAAGTTGACAATGGATTACAATTGCGGTTTGTCTTGTTTTATGTTAAAATGATGTGGCCTAATTTCTTGAAAATGTAATAGTTTATTATAAATGGATTGTCTGTGTGTGATTGTGAATATCCAACTATGATAATTGAAATCCTATTTCTATTTTCACGTTACCTGATAACAAACTCTCAATGGTTAGAATATATAATATATATATGTAATATATATCATATATGGTTAGACATATTGGTTAGAAAGGTTTTCATCAAAATTTTGAAGTAAAAGATAGTTTGATAGACAAAAAAGCAGACCCGATTTTTATGCACAAGGATAAACAAAATTCTGCTCAAGATAGATGGATGGACATGGACAGACAGTCAGATAGATAGGCTACATTGATATTCATTTTACTAATTGAAAAAAAATTTTCAACATTCATTTTACCACTTACATTACATTTCAATTTACTTTCAAGATGAAACTCTTATAACAATGTTGATCAATTAATTCTCATTCTCCACTTTTCCTCATTTTTATTTTTTCTCATATATTCTACAAAAATATTTTTCCAATAATTAATTAATTATAAATTTTACATTCAATTCAATAATATTCCATTATGTGTATTTTCTTTTTTCTAAATTCAATCCAATAACATTTGATTTTGTATTGTCTTTTTCCCTCTTTCACATCATAATAATATTATTAGCCGGTATAATAGGCTTACTTTGTTGCTTATCAGTCTGCCTGGACCACTAGCAGTCTCAGCAGTGCAAATAAGATAAAACAGGCTCGCTCCACTTGCCTGCAAATCCGCGGCAGTGACAATGAGATAAATAACATCGATTCTTCAACCTGCAAATTATAAACTTACGGTATTCTATTCATATACCGGTACATCATACAGTACCACCAAGCAACAGGATCTTTTGGGCTAATAATTTTTTGATGATTCGAGAAACATTTATAATTGTATAAGTCTATTACCCCAGCTCAACATGTGAATTCGTTCATACATAATTGTATAAGTTCAATAATTGAGCAGAATTTCATAATAAGATTAAGCTATATTAATCATTTTAATTTTTATTGTTTAGATTTCCAGAGGTGAATAACATAAGAGAATCACAAGTGTGTCTATTTCTATTTGTCTTACAATATTAAAAGAATATTAAATAGCCAATGTTCTGCCAAGAATCATTTTGAAGCACAATGTAGAATATTAATTATTATGATGAAAATAGTTTCAAGGTTTTCGAATAATCGTTCACAAACAACTTGTGGAACAGAAAATTATCCAACGTCATTATTATCTTCGTGGTTTTTCTTGAGTAATCGCTTATAGTTTCAACCATTCAACTTGATTTTGAAAAACTCGATCATATCTAGGTTATTGTGGGAGGATTATTTTCATAAAAGTTTTGGTCTGTAGTGATCACGTAACTTAATTATTATTATGGAGCAGAGTTTTCTCACTTCTTCCCTAACATTAGGACTTTTGAGGTGAGTGAAATTTATTTAAATATCAACTAGGCCTACCAAGACCTATTATAGGTACTATAATTAATGTCATCCAAAATTTTAGAGTGTTAGAAACTAATGGAAACATATTTAAAATTGTATAGAGATTGAGGTGCTTGGAGGAATCCTGAAAACTGGTGGTGTTTAAAGAAAAAATGTTCTTTTGTTAATATTACATCACAATTGATAATAATTCTTGAATGTGAGATGAATTATTCTGATAAATCTTTAAAATATAGGCTACCTAATACCAAATACCTAGGCCTATAGATGACTAATCCATAACAAATGTTGAAAGAGTTCTAAATACTCTTCTGAGAAAATGTGAAAGTTTCAGGAAGAGGCCACAGGGTGGTTAGGCTATAAGCAAAAAATATCTAAGCATAGATATTAGTGCTTGGGTCACGGCAGCTCTGAAGGTGTAAAAAGTGCATAACTTATTTTACACTGGGTTACCTGGGATCAAACTGGACCAGACTCTTTCCTGTAGTTCTTACATAGGTACTGTGGAAAAAATTCTCACAACTATCCAGGGTTATCTAATTTTTGTTTGCTACAGTCATCCATTTATGGTTTGGGTTATCCTACTGTTCCCATAAAATACATGAAAACGTTATTTTGCTATTTTCCAAAGTATGCTTGGTTATGGTATAAGTTAGAACTATATTATATGAGACTGTGCTCTAGGAGCATAGAACATTCTCTTTCTACAAAAAAAAAACTATTATAATTATTAATTGATTAATCAAAAAGGATATTTTATGATAGGATAATTTCTGGTGTCGCATACTTGGATCATTAAATCTACCGTATTTATTGGTGGGAAAATGATGAATGTGCATGCATAGCAGTGTAAAGAGAGAAGTAAGCTATTATTGTTCCATACTGCAGAGATAAAATAATTGCAGAGTATATAATTTAAGATTTTCCAATGCGCGCATGCAGTTTACCATACAGGCCCATTATTCAACAAGAGCTTTATTTATTGTCATGAATTGACATTAACTCAAGTTTTAAAATTATATACATTTTTTTATCGAAAATCGACGCAAGAAAGATCTTAGACTGACTGTTTGTTATTTAAATTAGATTATCCTATTGTATAGGTACAACAAAATGCTAGTAAGTTAAACATGCGATATTCTATTATGTAAACATTGGATCACCAAGGACATGAACTTGGAGTAACCATAAGGGCACACGTCTAGCCTGAGAAATATCATCGCCATTTATATACGGTACTTGTAGTAAAAGTATATTGATGTGGCTTCTTCAAATGCCAAGTTCACTGTACTATTGTTTCCTCTCTGTTTAGTGGGTAAAATAATTGTTGTATCGTCAGCGAAAAGGATGCACTTTTTGTTATCTGTGAGCTGCTCTGGAAAATCATTAATGTAAATTAGGAAGAATAGAGGTCCCAAGATTGAGCCTTGAGGCATACTTACTAGAGCTCTAGTAACTTTTTTCATTGATGAGTGAATACTTTGTAAGCTAGTTTTGTTCTGGTAGCATATGTCCACATATTGGAATCTCTCATCAAAATAATTCTGAATCCAACGTAAGGCCAGTTCACCAATGTTGAGCCGCTTGAGCTTAGCAATCAGTATGTTTTGATCTAGATTGTCGAAAGCTTTTTTGGAGGTCCAAAAATAGTCCTTTGCGGATGACACTGCAGCTATTCTTCATGGTAAATCATGGGAGGAAGTGCATACCATAGCCGAACAGAATATGTCTCATATAATTAAAGAATGGTTGGATAAGAACACTTTGAGCTTAAATGTTGATAAAAATAATTATATTACGTTTTCATTAAACAGAGTAGGACAACCTTTAGACAATCACTCCCTGAAACTACACTCAAACTGCAATATAAACTCAAATACCTGTAATTTCCCCACTATAAAAAGTTTCTAGTAGGTATAAAATACCTGGGGATCATAATCAATGACCATCTCAAATGGTAAGTGCATATCAAATCAATTTCCAAAAAATGAGATACTATCATATCTTTCAAATTCCATCAAGTAAATAAAGTTCTCAATAAGCAACATTTGAACATGCTATATCATGCATGGGTTAAATCAATCCTTCAATACGGGATAATTGTTTGGGGAGGTTGTTTCTATAGCCATTTGAATGAATTATTTGTTATTCAAAAGTTGATTATTAAAACCATCCTTAATAAACCCGGACTTCACCCTACGGAAATGGTTTTTAATGATTTTGAGGTGATGACTGTGAGGCAATTGTAACTTATGTGATCGATTACCTAATCAAATATAAGGCAAATTTTCCCACTAGCCCAAACTCTATTGCAAATAACTACAGTTTAAGAGCCTCTGCAAACAGATACGTTACTCATCATAACACAAATACAGAAGGTAGGCGGCTACCTATATACGGAGACAATTAGTTTACATAAGTTCCAAAGTAATAAATCAAATTCCAAATTATTTTCTCACGAACTCGAGATGCAGCAAACAGTCTAAACTATAGATATAAAAAACTGGATTAAGACTTTAAGAGTAACTATTTTTTGACATGTAGTAACTAGAGTTTTGCTATTTGATTTTTTGCAACTAAATTCCTTGAGCCTTGCCTTTTTTTCTCTGTGTCTGCTTTAGTAATAAGTGAATAACTTTTGATTTTTTTACTAGCAAAAGTATTATTTTTTTCATCAAGTGGTCTCGCTTACCTTTCCTTTTTCTTTATTTTTTTAGTTTCATTTTATTTTACCTTCTTTTACCTTCTTCTACGGTAGGGCCTACCTGCCTTTTACATGGGAAACCATAGTTGGTTAGGTATTTCCCCTCCATCTTTTTAAGCACACCCCACCACAGTAACTGTTGAATTGTTAATAATGTATTATTCTGTTTTACTAATTTTTGTATTATATTATTCATTGTGTCTCTATGGGTGTTTAAATTGAAGTAAATTGAATTGAATTGAATTTTTGGTTATCAAGGAGAGTAATAATAATAATATAAGGAGGTAATTATTCACCCACTTGATGTTCTTGAATTGCAAGCCTTAAGCATGTTACCTTTTAATAATTTATTATAATAATATAATATTGAGTCCCCTAAATAATATTATAATCGATATAACTCAAATGTTATGTGAATAATATTTCAAATAATTATTATTTATCCAATTATAAATGTTATTGTTCTCACCCATTTTGATGTTCTTGTAAGCCACTAGAATAAATTGAATACTGGTAATTTATATTTAGTAACCACCTTTCTTTCATCATTTCAAGTAAGCTCACTCTTTCCACCTTACATATTTGGTGGAGGCGCTGGGTATTTTATTGTGATTTAAAGGTGCATATTTGAAAAAAATTGAATGTGATTTTTTCAAGAGTACGCCTTCTTCTGAGAAATCTTCTTATTAATAAATAATTGGTGTCAGTATCATTCAAGTAATTAATATAAGGCCTATATAGGAATAACTTATAGCCTATATTCACATCATGAATAGATCATTCTACTTACTTCATTTGAAATGAGGAGCATCATGTTTTTGTTGATTGCAGTGTCATTTCCGTTTCTGGTCGCCCCTGGCACAGTTCAGAAGTATTGAATGCATATAAACAAGAAGTCTACTACCATTTGAAGGAAAATGAAATTTACGGATCGGTTATGAATAATGGGTATGAAGCAGGCGTACACTTGAGGGTCGGCCAAGCTTGGGAGAAGGAAATTGGAAACAAGTCTTATCAAGTCTTGTAAGTTTTTAATAAATTCAGAAAATATTGGTTCTACCATTTAAAGTATCAACAATGACGCAAGTATGTCCACTTTGGAGGTATGATACAACTATATATATATGTATGCTGTAAAGTTGAACAATGAAATATAGGTAGGTGTGTTTTGTATCAAAAGGAGCTTATTCTTTCTTGTAAAATTTCTGATATTATGTAGGCCAAACATAATTCTTGTGTATTTGCTTGTCTCCTTTTATAATTTTTAGCATATTTCTGCATTTTGCCTATTCATATATTATAAATTATATATTTTTATTATTCACTTATATTGTATCTGTAGGCCTACACTCAATTTTTAGAGAAATTAATGTAAGAGAGAAATAGCAGAATGGTATAGGTACCATATATGATTTTCACTCTATTTAATTTTTGTTTTCCATCAAGGTGTCAACATTTTCTTAAAGATGAGGATTATCTTGATGAGTACGAACCTGTGATCCATTATTATAAAAATCCACCAAGTGTCAAATACGCGTTCCTGTACAAAGAAGTATGGAACTGCACAACCCCTGGGGTGAGATTTTGTTGTTCATCCTCTTTATGTTCTTAATTAATTATTATGATGATAACTTTTAGCCAAACAATAAGATGACTAGTGATGTTTTATATTAGTACCATGATAATCAAGATATAGCTTCCCTTGATGTAGACATAAGGTCATGGCTAAGGCACTGCCTGTGGATGGATAGGCTAGATGGTCTGGATAGGGTTCAGCCGCCATATTGAAATTCTTAAATATGGACAATATAACCTCAAAAACAGTATGACATTATATCATTCATACAATGTATTATTACTATGGCTGGTGTGTGTGTTCTATAGATTTACCAACTACCCTCCTACCTTCACGCTCTACCCACTGGCAGTGCGGCCTTAGCAGGTTTATACATTATAGGCAATTGGCATACCTACAATGACAATTGTGAGATATTGCCAATTAGAAATGCCAATTGGCAATAATTGTTGCAAGACAAACTTATGCTGGGCTTCAACAGCTGATGTTGTCAATTAGAGTTTCCATTTAGACATGCCTAGATGATGGTTCTATAAAATCAAAAGATACAATAGACTAGGGAGGTGCATGCGGAGGCAGCCACAAATTGAGCAGAGTGAGCTGCCAGTATTTTTATAAAGATCATCTGCTCCACCATTTTGCAATAAATAATCTTGCAATTGTGGTGGCACTACAGTTCCAGGCTGCAAGTATCTCCCAATACTTTCCGATACATATCAGATACATATCTGCTAAACCTACCCACAATGCATTAGTAACTGTGCCTCTGCTTGTGTGCTCTTTCTGAACTGAAATTTTCTGTTGTGAGAAGTGATGAAATGTAAGCTGATATGATTGTGGAGACAAAACCAGAATAGTACTTTTGAAAGGATGAAAATTGTTTATTTGAATGTGATATTATAATTATAATTTATATAAATGTGATATTATAAGTATATTAATATACTACTTATTATTTAAATCTGTGTTTAATTTATGAATTGATTTGAATCTGATCCAATGCTAAGTAGGCTATTGATTGCATTCAGTATTTTGAGGTTAAGTTTCTTATGCATCTTTTTATGTGTTTCCAAAATGGGATTAACTGGATTATTATGATTTTATTTCAACAATTACAAATATCAATATCATCATTTGATAATATTTATATCATTGATGAACAAAGTATTTTGGCAATTCTTTTCTTCTTAGTTACATATTAGATGTATATCCAAGACATGAGGGTGATACATATCAGATACATATAATCAATACCTAAATAATATGTATCTCAAAAGTGGACATTTTCACGTATCAGATAGGTACTAGATATGTAAATTTACGTATCTGATACATACTGTAAGTATCAAGGGAACTTATCTAATACGTATCTGATATGTTCATGTGCTATGTGGGATATTACTTATTATATGAATCTGTGTTTCATTTATGAATTGATTTGAATCTGATCCAATGATAAGTAAGCTATTGATTGCATTCAGTATTTTGAGGTTAAGTTTCTTGATTAATAAAAACATTCACTCCCACATCATCTCATTATAAAATCAGTGTACTCTTTTCCAAATTACCAGCGTTCATAAAAGACCCCAAAAATAAAAGAATTGGTCACTTTAAAAAAGTTGTTTATGATTAGATCTCAAACATGAGAAGCGTTAATCTTGAAGTATATGCTACTTCAATGTATGTGTGATTCAATAAAATAAAGCAATAAATATATATTTTTTTAATTTTATAAATAATTATGCAGTTTACTGTACTTGAATTATGCTTTTTTGTGTAGTTGAGTGTATGAGTGTGCTCATTAATTGTACTATCAATCCATCTATGTCGATGCCATCAAATTGTACATAACGTTTATTTTTATTCAGTTAACAGGTAAAATCGAATATAATATTGTTTTCCTTGTTTCTTTTTAATTTTCAAATCTGAAGATTTGTTTGCTTTTTATGATTTTAAGAATTTATTTTCTTGTATATGGAACTTGCTCCTCAATCACAGGCATTTGCCCATATGAGGAGCCTTCATCTAATTGTATTCTGTATTTTTGTATTCTGTAATCATCAAGAAGAAAAATAAATAAATCAATTTCAATTGTGGTAGAATCATCTCTTTATCTCTACTAGAAACTGAGTTAAGATTTTTTAAAAAATAGGTTAATTTTCAAGAAAAACTATAATTGAGTATTTTCAGTTTTTGTTTGCTCAGATCTTTTGACATATTCCTTTGGATTCAATTCGAAATCCCTCTGGGGATAATTTTGTCCTCTACAATTTGAGACCAAGTAGACCTTTCTTCCTTGTATAGTTTTTGAACTAGAGCAATTAAAAGATATCCTTGTATTGTATTTAAAAAAAAACCTATTTTGGGGGGAAATGGTCTCCAAAAAAATTTATACCGTGCTTGTATTGATATTATCTTTGGTGATAATGTCTTCCAGATCAATTTCTAGCAGATAAGCTACTCACCAACCTGCTGAATTTAGGTTATGTTCAATATTAAGGACAGTTCAAGGATCTCAATCTAAGGATACCTCTAACTATTGTAAAAGTCATCGGATCTCAACAAACCATATCTCATTCTTTTCAGCTCATCAAGGCGGTCTAAATTCATATATCATGTGTCAAATTCGGTCAGAATTGTGGAAAATAACTCATAAATAAATAATTATATAACTCTATTATATTAATTACTGTAATTAACTTAATTATATTAACTCTGAATAAATAATAAGATAAAAATTCATCAT
Source organism: Sogatella furcifera (assembly GCA_017141385.1). Classification (NCBI taxonomy): domain Eukaryota; kingdom Metazoa; phylum Arthropoda; class Insecta; order Hemiptera; family Delphacidae; genus Sogatella; species Sogatella furcifera. Next base: position 22,260,598 of record CM029556.1, read on the forward strand.
ATGAAAAATAAATCAAGTAAATTAGTTCAAGTATGTATATAATGAACTCATGGATTTTAATGAATCAAATAGAATCAAGTAACTAAAAACTTATTTGGCTCACAATTTACGTTCTTAAAATAGCATAAATCTATTGCTTCTAATGTAGGAAGCTAATGTAAGAAGAGTATCTTAACTTCACTAATTTTAATATTTCCATTGCTTGGTTCATTGAAATTATTCAACATATCAGGCCGAAGATACTATAACACTTGCCTATAACATTCACTTACAGTAGTTCATGATAGTTTTGTGCAGGTCCTATATGTACTTGTAACGTCATAAGTGCTCAGAATATTGAAATGATATTTCTCATGTACTCGAATGCCTTTCTTTGGCATAGTCTGTTTACAATAATTACGATCAACGTGAAATTTCACTCGTCTTCCTCCTTCCACTATAATTGGTCTATTAATAGTATCAAAACAATTATTGTTTCCGCACGTGTTGTGTTGGGCTAGGCGATGCTGGAGAATACAATAGAAAAAACAGAAACCGAGTGAGAGAAGATAACAATGAACCGGTGTGGCATTCTATGAGTGAGTCTATGGTGCTATGACTATCTATCACATCTGTGGTTCAGAAATCCAGCAGAGAATGAAAACGCGTCCTAGCGGACCCTAGCGGACGCATTAACACACGGAACAGCGTGCACAGAGTGGAGGGGTAAGCGGGTCAGGTGGAGGAAGTTTCCAATGCCTGCATTTGCATTGACCTTCTATCTCTACATATTCTTTGGTTGGAGTCATTTTTCCGTCTTGTCAGAATGTCTTCTTTGCTTGGACGAACTGGTTGCTGAGAACCTCAATTACTACCATATGTAGGCTACTGTAGGCTACTTCCATCATTCTATTATGGAATTCAGAAGGTGGTTGGTGGACTATAATAAAATAGGCTACCTATTTTAGAATATCAATAACTATACTTATTATTGATTGAAAAATAGAAATCATCATTTATTCCAATATTGATAAGATAACACAGTTTGATTGCCTCTCATGTTTTGAACAGCTTGGTACGCAATTCAAATTCCCACCAATCAACTTCTATAGGGTTGTTAGCGAAGTTTATTTTATTCGACCAGTGAATACAATCTTCTATTATGATGGGATTGAAGTGAGACCGAATCCTTTGGGATCAAAAAACGATCATGATTCAATTCGGACAACCATTTTGAGAGAAATCAAGTACATTGATCCACACACTAGAAAGGTATTGCGTTATGGTAAGTTATATGCTATTAACAGGTAATATTCATGGTCCATCTATCTATATATAAATATCTACCATACCAGCAGCCTACCAATATGAATAATAAATTTAAAAAGAACAATATAGAGTAAATATATTCGAACAAAATGGCAGCATTCATTATCAGCAGAACTAAGAATCTATTAAACTGAAAAATCTTCCTTTCAATTAATTTCACTTTTTATTAATCAGAAGTACTTTTAATTAATTGACAGTGATGTTATCAGAACCTCATGACGCACATTGTAATCTGACTTTTGAAACTTCCTAATGTGTTAGAACTTTGTCAAAGTTTTTCTGCGTTCTATTAGCGTCTTTGAGAACCAAGTGGCAGAAATTGCTAGAAATCTGGTAGGCTTCACTGGTTCAGATTATGTCATATACAAATTATTAATGTAGGCTAGTGGCTATAGATATATAAAGAAACATTGTTAGGAACACTACTCTATATATTAACCAATGCATTATAGGCCATGTATACATGTTGACTACTATAGTAGTCTACCAGTGAATATGAAGAGATCAACATACAAGAATAATCACTCTCTATTTTATCAATATTCATATTCACTGATAGCTATTGTACTAATAAGTACAAGTAGGTGGCCTACTATAACTATAAGTGGGCTACTACTATGGAGATGTTATGCTATCGTGAGCTAATAGTATATTACTCCACTAGTTTTGAAACCGCTGTTTTGTGACGTCAAGAATATGGAGTTTTACAGCCAAAGCGATCAGCTGAGGCTGGAAAGGTGAGTATTCGCGACGTCGCGAACGTTTTTGAAATGTGTTATGTATTTGTGTTCTTGGTGGACTTCATAGAAAGGCTTATAAGAATAAGATGAAAACGTTTTTTCGCCACACTGGTATGAAATGGACTGTTTTACATGCTTTATACGGAGGCCAAAAACGCTCGTTTTCAGGCGAGGTCGCCAGCAACTCGCCGGGAAAATGCGTTTTTTGGCCCTAGGGCGGTAAAATAACCTTGAATGTCAGCTGACTGAAGGTTGTTGTCGATTTGAGGGTTAGTTGATCAATAGGTAGCATCCTGGTTTGATTGCATTAAATGTTATCTGTTTTGGGAGTCAATGTCAACTTATTGGTATTTTGATGTAAAGGTAGTCTCTCATCTGTTATTTTGATTGATAAGATCCCTTGTCAAGAGAACTGAACGTTGAAAGTTTTCACATTAATCAGTAGTTTAATAATAAAGGAAAACTGCTTCAATAAATAACACTGATCAACTTTGATAAGATTAATAATGTTTGTATTGATTATCTGTTGAATAATGATGAACGTGAAATCCATGTTTGAACAATATTTTTGTTGTCAGACTCTGTGTTACTTCGTCTAGCAGGTTAGCCAGCGCCATCTAGCGGGTGATAATGCAACTAGACTAAGCTTCTCTGTTAGCCAATATCTGTCGAAAATCAACAACTTTGAATTGATATTGTACAATTTAGGATGATTGTACAAAAATTATCTTGGGCTTAAACGTTTCTGAACTAAGAAAATCGAATACACTCAGGGCCGCCCACAGGGGGGATTGATGGCGCAAGTTGCGCCATCGGCAAGAAATTTGGGGGGGATTTTGAAAATTTTGGGGGGGAATCAACAAATTAATTTGGTTACAGTAATATGGAGTTATTATTTTCACTTTCACATGTAGGCCTAAACGTTTTCTATATATTTTCATAATCCAACTGAATAGAATAATGTCTCTGACAGTTGTAGATGTAGAACCAACCAATACATACATAGTTAATTTACTTATTAGTAGCCTATAGTTGTTATGGATCAACAATGTCTAACGATTCATGTTTACAAATCACCGCGGCTGCCAGGCTTCCGTTTGCCTGAGTTGATCTCATTTCTCAGAATGAACACAAAACTTTCAATAGAATTCAGACCTGAACAAACAAAATCGATTTTAATCGGTTCCTGTAATTATTCCCAGCAATAATAGAATATGAGTATATATTATAACTTAGAATAGAATATATAGAATATAATAGAATATATATTTCTATATTCTATTCTCTCTGATTATTCCTTCTTCGTAGTTGACGACTTGACAATATTCAATTTTATACAATGCTCATATGCACATTCAGTTGTTGTTCTGCTGTGGGATTGAGCGGTGGTATTTTTGTTGTTCGTAATACAGTACGTGGTTTATGAATGTATAGTGTTTTCTATTTTTACTTTTGAATTGAATGTAGACTTACTAAGTTATGATTCCAAAAAAGTTGAAAAATACAAATAATGGCGGAGTACATAGGGGTTACATTCCGGTGGAATATAAATAGGTAATCAAAGTGAAACCCATGAAAACGTTATGGAAAAACAAGCCGAAGGAGCAAAAAAGCTTCGTCAGGTGATGAACTATAAAGGTAATATGAAAGGTAAAGTAGGCTCTAATTGAAAAAATATTCATTAATAAGTAGGCCAGCCGGGAAGACTATTTTCAGCTTTGCATGAGTTCTATAGAATACAGTTTATAAGTGGCTGCTGCCTGAGTACAAGCTCTCAGGGGATGCACGGCTGCAAGAAAATAGTGATAAATCTGGAAATGGAAATAAATATCTAGACCTTGACAATTTTTCCAACTTACTGTAAATCAGGATATTTGAGCATTCTGATTTGAAATTGAATGTTATATTGAAGAGCATTTAAGTATTGTTGTTTCTAATTATAGTGTTAATTTTTCAATTATTTCGTAACTGAGCTCATGATTTTTAGAATGTCATGGAGTGGGAAAACGTTAACTTATTTCATGTTCTACTGACTTCATTTTTTATTTTACTGTGATTTTTTTTCTTTCTTAGTAATATTTTTGGTTCTTGACAAAGGAGTGGAGCGCTTACAAGTTCTATAAACAAACTATCAATTATACAGAACAGGAGAAAAAAAAACACATTTGATTGTGATATTGGATACTGAGATCAATAGCCTCTTTTGAGTGAAGATTGTTCACACTCAATACATTCAAGACAAAAATCAGAAAAAGTGAGATAATTTTTCTCGATTCCCTTTGAAAAGATTCCTTATCTCGATTTCCTTATAATCTCATAATAAGGTGGTCTCATAGATTGAACTGTAGTTTAATTCAATACGGTAATCAAGACCATTGTAGAAAAAATCATAGAGACCATAAATCGTAGAAATCAAGACCATATGTGAGTATCATTAATACTATACTGTAGCCTAATTTATTTCAGAAATAGGTACTGAAATAAGTACTGTTTATTGACTGAACACTTCTTATTCAAAACTAAATTATTCACAAGTTTCAGCCACAGAAAAGTGAGTTGAAGCATCAGGTAAACATGTTAATCCTCTTTGGAATTGAAAAATACTAATTATTTTCATATTTTTACAAATATCCCAATAACCACTGCAGATTCAGAATTCTAACCAGTTCCATTGTATTTCCAAGCCAAATTTACAGTGGAAAAAGTATTTCGTATGACCTAAATCACTTGAAACAGAGCAATCAAATTGTAAACGATTATTCATACTCAACAACATTAGTCTCATTTTTAATCAAATTAAAACTGGAATTCTGACTCATGGATTTGAGCTAGACCCCTGTACTTGGTCTCATATGAAAAATAAGCAAATGAAAAACTTTTTGCGCTATAAAAATTATTTTCTACCCTGTAAAAAAATCAAGGAAAATCTGTTTGAAATTAAAAAAAAACTTGAAAATTCACTCTTTTTCAACTTTGACCGCTAAAAAATACTGCTCAGTAATTGACTTCGGCATGTGTTATACCTTAAATCAATGTGAAATTTTATCTTCTTTTCAACGATATATTGACGATTTAATGACGGTATGTAGGCCTACTTGAAGAATATCGAAAAATCTTTATATCTCGAAAACGAAGGTCGATAAAAAAACTTACTGGACATTTTTTGTTGCAAATTGCATGTAGAATATGGTTGCCGGCTGTTACACTTCTCGTAAGACACTCTGTATTATGAAGTGCGAATTTCTGTCTTGGAATACTAGACATGGTATTCTCTATTTCGAGTGTTAGGCTTCAAGTCGAAAGTTACGTTAAATAGAGTAACTTACCTATAGTTGCTGAAATAAACTTTTATTGAAATATTTTAATTATTTAAGTCAATGAAGTCAACGATTTTACTGGTAAATTGGTCCTCACGTTTTGTTGTTAGTAGGGGGGGGGGGGGGGTTGGGGTTTTTGAGGAATTATAGTACAGGACTATTAATGATTTTTAGGGGGGATTTTGCGCCATCAGCCTTGGGGGCGATGGGCACCCCTGAATACACTGATAGTTATGAAATAATATTCAATCACTAAATTAATAAACTTTTGACGTGAAGTTCCAACAGCAAGCAGATGGCACCTACTCCAAATCCAGCATAGGCAAAGAAAGCATATAATAAGGTTACTGGTCTAGCTGTTCTTGGAACTGATTAACTGATAATTTATTTTGTTTTGTTTTTATTGATGTGTGCCAAAAAATAAAGTTCGACACCTTGGGTCAAAAATGTACTATTCCGTATCTTGATCTTTTATAGTCCTCGGCCTACTTGAGTCCATCGGACTTGAAAACCGATCTCTAGCCGGAAATCTTCCTTTTTTGACCCTAGGTGCGAAATATACTATTATAAATGCGACATACAAATTCAACTTGCTGAATTCCATATTGGTAATTTCTGTTTTATTTATTTTAAAATGAATTCAGGATTCTAATTCCAACAGAGGTTATAAGTTACTAAAATCAATTCCCAATCAAAACAAAAGGTTAGGTGTGAAATATTATGCAGAACAAAAATTTTTGTTTGAAGAAAATCATATGCTAAATTGTCTGATGCAATCAGTTGGAAAATATTCAAAATAGTCGACTTACCTGTTCAGTCAACCAATTTGCATGGAATGCGCTGCTAAGTCAACAGAAAATTTTGTTGACAGCTGATTTTTCCTATCTTGTATGGCTATAAGTCCCAAATATCAGCCGTTTATTCCGCACTAGTGCGGAAAATGAAGGCTTTCAAAGCCTGTCAAGTAGATTGAAACTGGCTACTTTCTATCAAGTGTACCAAAAAGTTACATGCAAACATAGACCATTCATACTCGAGGCACGCTATAGCTTGGTTCTATACTGAATACCGAGGTAAACATCTGAATAGCTGTGTGACCAGTTTAAAGCCTATTCCAGTTTATATCTATTAATATCACTAGTGTCTATAGTCTATTCACGATCATTTGAGATGAAATAAACAAACTTGTCATAATAAATAAACAAGCTGACGCTTGTCTGGAGCTGTGATTGGCTACAATCCGACATGTCTTGTTTCAAGACTATCGTTTCAAGCCAGGATTGGCTACAGCTGTTGAAATGTGGCCAACCATTCCACATAGAAGAAGACCTATCACACACAAGCAGAAATTTTGTTTATTTTGTCTCAAATGATCGTGAATAGGGTATAGATTATGAATGGAATAGGCATTCAAAAATATTTATTTTTGGAACTATTAGGTCCAGATAATTATCTGAAACTTATAATCCATTCACAATATTCACAGATGGAATACTGAATTTCTCAGACAATTGGGTTGGAGAAGTCCATGAGTAAGTTCACATTAAGAATAGGGTAACTATAATTTTTTCTATTTTCTTCTTACATCTATTGTCAATAAGAGAAATATGTTGCAGTATTTTTCTTATAAAGAAAGGTACTTAATCAATAGATTTTCAGGTTACTTTATAGCACCCTGTACAAGGGAATTGTAGTGTCGGCCAGTTAAATATCTGTAGCCAATCACCAAGGTGTGTACTATATAGAATAGTAGAAGTGGGGTAGAGTGAAAAACAGCTGGCTGGGAAAACTATGATTCTGACGTCATGGAGTTCCTTTAGTGAAAAATTTAACATTGATTTCCCTATCATTGACAAAAATTGTACGCTTTTTCAATTAACAAAATACAGAATTGTTCAATAGATAAATTTCCTTTATGAGTCTGTAGTGCATTGAGGAAGCTGGAACCCGAAAAAACCCACATAGCACACAAAGTATCTGATACATATCAATGTAACCCTCAAAGTATGTATTACCAAATATATATGTACCTCAAACGTATCTGATACATATCATTTGAGGCAGAATTGATACAATGTGTATTCACTAAACCTACCCACAATGCATTATATAGTATACTAATTAGTTATAACTGTGCCTCTGCTCGTGTGCTCTTTCTGAACTGAAATTTTCTGTTGTGAGAAGTGATTAAATGTAAGCTGATGTGATTGTGAAGACAAAACCAGAATAGGACTTTTATAAGGATGAAAATTGTTTATTTGAATGTAATATAATATACTACTCATTATATAAATCTGTGATCCATTTCTAAATTGATTTGCTGAATCTGACCCAATGATAAAGTCAATTGTGTAGGCTATTGGTTGCATTCAGTATTTCGAGGTTAAGTATATTTCTTATGCATCTTTTTATGTCTTTCCAAATGGGATTAATTGGATTATTATGATTTTATTTCAACAATTACAAATATCAATATTATCATTTCATAATATTTATATCTTTGATGAACAAAATATTTTGGCAATTCTTTTTTTGTTAGTTACTTATCAGATGTACTATATCCAAGACATGAGGGTGATACATATCACATACGTATAATCAATACCTAAATAATATGTATCTCAAAAGCGGACATTTTCACATATCAGATATGTATCAGATAGGTACTAGATACCAAGGTAATTAGAACAGAAAGGTATGAGTCATCAGCATTGTAGCCGGGAGGAAACAGTGAATTTTGACGTCATTGGCACCACAGCTGTTTAGCAAACCTAGAAATTAGGAACTTCGTCTGCTCCTTGTGCGTTCCAATCAAAGTAATTAGATTAAAATCATTTCTGACGTCACAGAAAATATGCACTCTGATTTGAACAGGCTATTATTTTATCACTGCATTATTTTTTTGCAAACGTGTGGTTTTTGTTATTAGTACAGAATCTTTTCCCAATTGCATTCAAACTGTAGGTTATATAATTGTATTAAGCAAAATGAACTCTTGTTATCATATGGTGATTTCAAGAAAATGAGTTCATCATATCGACAATAAAGAGGCAAAAATTTCTATTTCAAAACATTATGGGAAAAGAGGTTACAAGAATAGGTTTGGCAATAGATAGATTGCATGTAAATAATATAAATATGGGCCGTTTAGCTATTGCCAAAAAGTTTTTCAAATAGGCATAGAAAAATCAATTCACAACATCAGCGTTTGGAACCAAGTTGGAACGCACAAGGAGCAGACAAAGTTCCTAACTTCTAGGTTCGCTAAACAGCTGTGGTGCCAATGACGTCAGAATTCACTGTTTCCTCCCGGCTACAATGCTGATGACTCATACCTTCCTATTCTAATTACCTTGCTGGATACGTAAACTCACGTACATACTGTGAATATAGATGGAACATATCTAATTCTAATTTGTATCTGATAAGTTCATGTGCTATGTGGGAAGAATGCCAAGTCACTGGAGAATTATAAACATTGGCGAAGGAGAAAAGGTAGGGAGAATTATACTGTTATTCAAAAGACCATAGACAAATGCTAGCAGTCTACAGTTCCAAGATGCTTCTATAGTGACTGCATTTGAAGCATAGCTCTCAACCCAGCTGTTGGAAAATTGAAAGGGCAGACTACATTGAAACGTTTGAAATAATCACCAAAACTCTCCCATCAATTGGATGATGAGTTTGTATAATCAGAGTGGAACTCATCTTTACCTCTTCCATATGTCTCTATCACAGTTCAGTAAGGCTTGCTCACGGATTTATTTGCCAAATTTCCCAAGATAATCCCTCAATATAAATTCCAGTTTTCACTTTTTTCGGCTATCATCTCATCATCCTCATCATCATTTGAATCATATCTGTTTCTCTTCAAATTCCTTGTAATATGGTCTATATGGTCTTATGGCTTTTAATGGTGGGGAGCCCCTTTTACGGGTAGTTCCACCTCGCCAATGTGTACTTGGCCACATACCGGTCACTCATCCAAGAGCAGTTCACAGTGTTCGTGACTTAACATCACGTTCACCGATATAGATAACCCTCACCGAGAGACCAATACCCAGTACATGTAAATAAACTCTTGATTGAATTTTATTTTGATAATTTATTTCTTATAACTTAATCTTTTTTATTATTCAGCTGTTCTTTACAAATATTTTTTTTTCTGTATTTTTGCTATAGGCCTATGCTTAGTATTTCTTCTCATAGTGTAATGTTTAGGAGACATATCTGGGGAAACACGTTGTTCCCATTGTTAATCAATGAATAAATAGATAAATAGAGGTAACGTGTGATTAGCACGTTGATCATCTCAACCATAAGCCAGTCCTCGCAACCAATTGGCAGCGCAGAACACATTTGAATAACATCCAATTCATCAGTTAGAGCGTAAAGCAACAATGCTACTTTTCCTCCAGAAAACGACCGACTATCTTTACTAAAGACAGCCAATCTCCCAAAGGAGGAAAAATTGATAACCTACTTTTTCTAAATTAGAAATGATTTATCATCATGTACTATCCATTGATTGAGCATTTATAAGAAGGCTAATGAAAAAGATTAGATAAAAATCCTTATGCAATGATAACTCAGAGATTGAATTATTAAAAGTAGGAATGTTGAAATTTTCAGTTGAAATTTTAATTTGTCTTTATTTTTAAATAGTACCTACCAGCAGTAACACCAACACCAGATTGAGCACCAGTAGTGCTGAAAAAAGATAGAAAACATGACAAAACAATAGATTAATCATCATTATTCGAGTGTTGCCTGCCTTGAAAAATCTATAGTAACCTAAGTATCTATAATAGCCTCCTCCCAACAAACATTATCATATTTTTCGACCGAGTAAAATAAAGTTGAATAAATAAATTTATCGTGTAAATAAGTTTTCTCTATGAAAGGATAGTAATAATGAAAATTTTATTCACCAATTATTATTATAGGTGAATTGATTATAACAAGAGCTATTGGTCTCTTTTAGTCGATATATAATATTGAACAGTTGTTGAGTTGATATATTCCCTAAATCCCCCCCCACTGGGTTCGCCCCTGCTATCGGTTGGAAGCTTATATTCTGTTTTGTTTCTTTGGGTGTGAATTCATCCTTTTCAAAACTCTGTTAAATATTGTTTCACAGACTTTTTAAAAAACTGGCTGAAGTGGAAGAAACTACGTTCGAAGAAGGTCGGAACAAACGAAGTGAAAGCCTGGGGCCTATACAACAAATTCCCGAAGTTTTAAGTATTGACGGTAGTGGTGATACACTCAGAGTAGGCAAGTCTGAGTTCACAGTTCGTGGAAACCAGAAAGATAACGCAGAGTGGGTACCTTAATTACCTTAATATTCAGCTGATCTCCAGTTTTACCTTGAAAGTTGTAGTATCTGTTTCCAGTTTATCAATGGTAATGTACGACTTACGGTACCGTAGCCTAATTCCTAGTTTTTCCTGTGAATACTGCTCTCAACCTTCCATTGGCATATTGAGGGTACGGTATACGGTATTTGAGCACTGCTAGATGCCGCAAGGTTTAACATAATATGAACCCCTCAAACAGTAAAAGAGACAAGTGGCTGTCACGGTACCTATATGTCTCTCACGGATACTAGAATCCTCACAAAAAAGATGACTATTTCTCTCTTCACCCGGGAAATAGCTGCGTTTTCATATTGCGTGAAATTGAAACTTCTTCTACCTTTATCAAATAAATAAAATGAATAATTCATGAGTTCAATAAGAATTTAGAATGTGCAAAAAAGTCTCTAAATATCCTCAAAACTACTCTTTCAGGTGTGAGTTGCAATTGGAAGGAGGAGAGAATGTAGTTTATACAAATGAATATTTACCGAAACTCTCTATTCGAAGGGCAAGCTCACAAAACTTTGATGAAAACTATGGAGGATCTGGAGAAAAAGTAAATACGAACTGCTTCTCACTCATTAACCAGGAATTGTGGAAATGTACTTACAAGACTAAGGTGAGAAATACTCATTTTTCTATCTACTGTAGTTTTATCTATGGCATAAGGAAGTTTTGACTAGTTTTATAAGACTTGTTGAGTAGATGTGAAGTTGATATTGTGGTATTTATTCAAATTAAATGACAAGTCAAGATAATTATTGGCAAGCCACAAATTAATAAGAAAAACAAGTTACCGGTTTCGGTTACTACACCATTATCACTCATACCACTGCTTGATAATGACTAGAGATTGATAATGACCAGAGATCGATAATGGTGTAGCAGCCGAAAACGGTAACTCAATTTTCTAGTAAATTGCTGTGGTTTGACCATACCTTGTTTTTTCATTCAATTCAAGTTGATAAGATATCGCTACTTCAGTTATTTCTCAACCTCTTATGTATGCATAGCCTACATATATGCTATTCATTTCTTATAGCACTGTATATTCTAAGTGAATTTATATTATTTCTCTTTAAATATTTTAATGATGATTGATTTTGTTAAAGGAGACAAATGGCAGAAGAGGTACCCATGTCACGAAGACATTCTATAGAAGAAAAACCGCGATGGTGGGGGCAATACCATTATCAAAAATAGAATATTTCGGCGCAGTCAGTGTGTGGAAGTACAGATTGAACAGCAGATCATCCAGTGTTGCGATAAAAGAAATCTATTATCATGATGAAGACAACATTGACAATCAGATAAGATTCAGTGAGTTATCATACATTGTAACAATAATTTCTTACTATTCAGCTCTCGACTCTACAGTATGAGAACAAAAACTGTGTTTAAAATTTGAGAATACCGAATTCTGTAAACAATTTTTCACTTTTTAACTATTGCTTACGAGATTGCAGTCAATTTTTGAAAATTAGTTGATGGAGAACTATTATTCTCACGTGTGGAACGCTTTCGGATATGACATCCATTTTCAACATTGAGTGTTGGAAAAGACTTAGAATCAGTGAGAATAGAATATTCTTTTCTCGCTGGTTAAAATGGATGTCAAGCGCTCCACGCGTCAATTTAGTATAATAGTTTTCCATGAACTTTAATCATGAGCGTATCCTGGCAGTGGCAGGGGGCAGTTGACTCCCCTCCCCTAGAAGTTGATAGATTGTTTCTTGTTATTTATAAATAAATTGTGTAGATTACGAAGTAACAGACTCCCAGGAGTAGAACTTCCAACTAAGTCTCCAATTGAATACTGGAGAAGATCATTGATAACTATTAATCGCTTATCTCAACTCATTTGAGTCATTTGAAGTCAGATCTTCAAATGAGAATACTCTTGCATTCTTTTCCGTCTGTCACTTCTCCATCCTTTGTAGGGTTAGCCAGTGAAACCGAAATGTTTTAATAAGTCACTAATTCTTCAAGAAAATAAATTTCATCTTTCTTTATTGTTTATGAATTTACGAAACACGGGCCTCACGTGGGGTGTGCGGAGTGTGCGACCGCACAGGGCGCCACGGCCAATGGAGCGCCGCGGCGGCTGATGCGAAACGGGAATTAAAAAAATTTCAATTGGGCTATTAAAATTTTTTTTTCACTATTTGATGAGAAAATTATTCCACCAACAACTTGAATCCACAAGAAATTATTTCCTCTGCATAAACTCATTCATCATGATGAATTTATTGATCAATTGGAAACCCACGATCAATGTATTAAGCAAGCCAAGAAACGCCCCTTCTAAATTTAATTCCAGCCACTTTCCAATAAAAACGTCTCCCCAATATTTATACCGAATTGTTGTAGTTTATCGAACTTTTTTCTGGCAATAGGTCGTTATTAGATCATGAAAAGTTTGAGTTCCATTTTATTATATTCATCGTATAAAAATATAATTAATGAGTATAAGATGAGAGTGCGAAATCATATTTTCATTTCATACAGCATAAAGCTATTGAAGTCTAGTACTGGGCTAAATTGAACGACAAAAGTGAATCTGAGTCTAAATTCTTTAGATAAATTTTTCAAATACTAACTTGATAGAATCGTACCAGCCCGAATACTAAAATAAATATTGGGCTATATTAGCACAAGATCGTCAATAGTAAACCAGCGTAATTTTTTGTGTATGATACACCATCCATCATTTTCTTGCTAGCAGCCATTTTCCAAGACAGAACTAACGAAACACTGTCAACCAATAAGAAAAGAGCAGGCGGGGCATGAAGGCGTGTTCAAGTCAAAACTGAAACACCACCCGTCAACTGCTACCATCTACTGGTTGAATTTGGAAACTTTTCTAACCGATGTTTTCGGCCATTTTGATCGTAGGTGGAGCTTGAAGGCGTGTCCAATGGAAATCGAAGCAAGTCACTCTATTGCTACTGCCATCTGCTGGTTGAATTCGAAACTATTTTGAAGGTTATTCAAGAATGTTGGGTAGAGCAGTGAAAATGGCTGAAATATTCAATTTGTTTGTTTTTGAGTTTTCGATTTTCTGTTGAAACATCTTTATTTCCAGAGAAATGTAATGTTTATGATGATACCCAATATTTTTCTGTAAAAAAATCATTATTCCCTCCCTCATGTGCTTTCAAGCAAACAAAAAAAACAAACAAACAAGGCAATAATATTCTAAGATTACGGTCATATTCTTATATTGATTCATTGATTAATCTAAATTTTAACTTTATTGTAAAACATGAGTTATTGAAACATGTTTTATTCTTAGGTGGGACTGTAATGTTGAAGAAGCCTCCAAAGCATGACAATGATCAGTTGGAACAAGTGGCATACTTTTAGTGAGTCATTTTAATCTATTGGTTGAATCAAATGTAGTTGTTATCTCTATACATGAAAGCGAAATGGCACTCATTCATTCATCCACTCACTCACTCACTCATCAGCAGAGCTAAAAATCTACCAAACATGGTACAGTTTGGACAGACATGTTCAGTTGGACCTCTAGAAGCGTACTAAGAGCGGATTTTTGAAACTTCATAAGGATACACCAAATATATTATGTTTTCCATACTTTTTCGGCGTTTTCTACATTTTTTCGAGAACCAATCGGTAGAAAATGTTGATATTTGGTGGGCAGGTCCAGATAAGGTCTAGAAATGTTGTGTTGAAATATTTTCGAAATCCGTTCAAGAGTTCGCGAGTAATAACTTTCTCAAAATTGTAAATGTATTGTGGGTTGCATATCTTTTGCCTTGATACGAGCAATCCTTATTCAATTCAACGGTTGAGCGAGATGAGATTATAGATGAACTAATTTGGAAGATATTGAATCAAGTTTCAAACTATGTCCCATTTACTTACCAAAGTTAAGCGTTTTACTATTTTTCTGAATATTTTGAGTTTTCTTAGATTTTTCGAGAACTAATTGGCAAAAAAATTTGAAATTTGGTTAACAGGTCCATATTAAATCTAGAAATTCTGTGCTCAAAAAATTTTGAATCCCTTCTAAGGTTACGCCTGTTATATGATTTTCCAATGTTTTGGAATTTTCACTCTTGTTTATTTCACGGAAAGTACAGGACTGAGTAGTCCTACTGTCAAATCATATACCCAGGTTGGACTGAGGTAATAGAACAACTAATTCAAAGGATTAGCTGAAAAGACCCTGTTAAGTGATATGATTATCAAAGTAAATCCATTTGACACTGACAGAGGTTTTGCAGGCGAGCGAAGCGAGCCTGTTTGACCCACTGACTCTGCTGATACTTTTGGGCTGTTGGGGGTCCAGTCCCCTGGAGGAGCACCCTGGTCAGGCGGAGAAGGCGAGCGAAGCGAGCCTGCTGGCCAATGAATTAATATAAGGAAAACACATAATAACAGCGATTTCTATTTTAATGTGCGATGAAGCATTATCTTTATTCTTATTATTTCTATTTATTTATCTGTTTACAAAAGTGCTATACTATCCTACTAGCTGAGAGCTATTTAAGGGATTTATTCAGAATATCAAATCACATTCAATAACTATAAAAATCACAATTTTGTTCTCATAATCAATCTGATTATACTTGTCAATCAATTTTTTTACGGTAGTGATTTTTCTGTTTTGTCCATCGCACCATGAAACACAATTTCTTAAGGGTAAAAATATGTCAAAAAGGTGGGATTTTTTACCGAATTTTAGGCGAACCCAAGGGAGGAGATTTGGAGGATATATCCCCCCCCCCACTGAAATTAGAGCTCATCTTACACTAGATAGAATAATGCGCACTTTGTAGGAGTTGACAAACTTTTAACTAATAATAAGGCTTAAAACTTTTTTTAAAAAATTTCCCCCCACGGTGGAAATCTTTTTGAAGGAGGAAATAGATTGAATCTGAAACCAATAAGAATTCCAAGTAGGTCACACCAGAGAGAACGAATCAAAAACTTATTCAATTAGGGCAACCATTTAAACATTCTCCTTTCGATAATTTCCATTACAAACAGTAGGCTAATCATTCTATCATAACAAAGAATATTTAGCTTTTGCTTAATTTTTTCCAATACTACAGTTCAATAGTAGACGTATCAATATTGGGCCAACAAAATTGGCAGGCTGATAGTGTAGGCTAATATTGGTTCCAGTAAGTTAGAAATCACAATAATGTATAGTCTTTCCAAGCAAAGAAGACCCTCTGGCAAGATGAGAAAATGACTCAACCTCTGTCAGTATTGGTTTAAAAATTACCAATTTGATCGCAAATTGTAGGAAACAATTTGATCTACTATTAAGACTACATTTAAGCTTTAATTTTTGAACAAATATTGACCAAGCTGGATTTTCCCATCTTGCTAGAGGGTCTTCTCTGCTTGGACAGACTATAGAATGATAGTAGAGTAAGAAACAGCGCTTGCATTTACCATTCTCAAAGATGCTTTATATATGCTTTTAAATTTAAATGCTGACAACCAACTCTTTGTTCCAGCTCATACAATTCAAGAGATGAATCGATTTACCCAATAAAGATGAATAGTAAGTTATTTCCTTTATAATAATCATTTTTTAATAATATCACTTTTTTACGGTACCTCTCTAGAGGGAGCCTTTTGGGATGAATCTTTTATAAATTAGCCTATTGTTTTCATAACTCCCCTTTCTTGTGAAAATGAAGATTATCAGCAGCAGTTATCATGTAGTATGGAAATACTGAAATCTTGAAATAGTAATCTCTGTAATGTCAATATGTCATTACTGTATGTCATATACTGTATAAGTAACAGTATCACCAAGCAGGAGATCAAAAACAACGGATTTCCATATCAACGTGAGAGAAAGAAAAATAACAGACCTATTCAAGTTGATTCTAAGAAAGATACAAATATAACAACAAGAACAAGAAACAAGGCACTGTTTGCAAGCCGCTTTTCTCCAGAAACTTCAGTCAGTGACATTGAGAATCTGGTGAGAAGCACAGTTTCTCCTGATTTTGTTTCTTGCACAAAACTTCGATCTAGGTTTCCTGCTTCATACAGCTCCTTCCATGTCCTAGTATCCGTGAGAGTCTTTGAATATTTGTGTAGACCAGAGGCCTGGCCTGAGGGTGCCATCATATCTCCTTTCTATGGTTCCATTTTGCACAGAGCTATAACTACAGTTTATACTAGAAATGAAATGAGTAATTCTGGAAGAATTGTGAGTGTTCTGAATACAGTGGAGGACTGTGAAAAAGATACAGAATGATGAGGGAACTAAAACTATTCTACCAGAATGTTAGAGGACTACAAACAAAATCCACAGAGCTCTTTACACCTGTGATTGGAAGCAGGGCCGCCCACAGGGGGGATTGATGGCGCAAGTTGCGCCATCGGCACGAAATTTGGGGGGGATTTTGAAAATTTTGGGGGGGAATCAACAAATTAATTTGATTGTAGTAATATGGAGTTATTATTTTGAATGGTTCACTTTCACATGTAGGCCTAAACGTTTTCTATATATTTTCATAATCCAACTGAATAGAATAACTTCTCTGACAGTTGTAGATGTAGAACCAGTACATATATAGTTAATTTACTTATTAGTAGCCTATAGTTGTTATGGATCAACAATGTCTAACAATTCATGTTTACAAATCACCGCGGCTGCCAGGCCGTTTGACTGAGTTGATCTCATTTCTCAGAATGAACACAAAACTTTCAATAGAATTCAGACCTGAACAAACAAAATCGATTTTAATCGGTTCCTGTAATTATTCCTTCTTCGTAGTTGACGACTTGACAATATTCAATTTTATACAATGCTCATATGCACATTCAGTTGTTTGTTGTTCTGCTGTGGGATTGAGCGGTGGTATTTTTGTTGTTCGTAATACAGTACGTGGTTTATGAATGAATAGTGTTTTCTATTTTTACTTTCGAATTGAATGTAGACTTACTAAGTTATGATTCCAAAAAAGTTGAAAAATACAAATAATGTGCGGAGTTCATGTACAGTACATAGGGGTTACATTCCGGTGGAATATAAAATAGGTAATCAAAGTGAAAGTCCATGAAAACGTTATGGAAAAACAAGCCGAAGGAGCAAAAAAGCTTCGTCGGGTGATGAACTATAAAGGTAATAATAAAGGTAAAGTAGGCTATAATTAAAAAAATATTCATTCATAAGTAGGCTAGCCGGGAAGACTATTTTCAGCTTTGCATGAGTTCTATAGAATACAGTTAATAAGTGGCTGCTGCCTGAGTACAAGTTCTCAGGGGAAGCACGGCTGCAAGAAAATAGTGATAAATCTGGAAATGGATATGAATATCTAGACCTTGACAATTTTTCCAACTTATTGTAAATCAGGATATTTGAGCATTCTGATTTGAAATTGAATGTTATATTGAAGAGCATTTAAATATTGTTGTTTTTAATTATAGTGTTAATTTTTCAATTATTGCGTAACCGAGCTCATGAATGTCATGGAGTGGGAAAACGTTAACTTATTTCATGTTCTACTGACTTCATTTTTTATTTTACTGTGATTTTTTTTCTTTCTTAGTAATATTTTTGGTTCTTGACGAAGGACTGGAGCGCTTACAAGTTCTATAAACAAACTATCAATTATACAATTAACAGGAGCAAAAAAAAAACACATTTGATTGTGATATTGGATACTGAGATCAATAGCCTCTTTTGAGTGAAGATTGTTCATACTCAATACATTCAAGACAAAAATCAGAAAAAGTGAGATAATTTTTCTCGATTTCCTTCGAAAAGATTCCTTATCTCGATTTCCTTATAATCTCATAATAAGGTGGTCTCATAGATTGAACT
Source organism: Sogatella furcifera (assembly GCA_017141385.1). Lineage (NCBI taxonomy): Eukaryota > Metazoa > Arthropoda > Insecta > Hemiptera > Delphacidae > Sogatella > Sogatella furcifera. Next base: position 22,279,145 of record CM029556.1, read on the forward strand.
GTAGTTTAATTCAATACGGTAATCAAGACCATCGTAGAAAAAAATCATAGAGACCATAAATCGTAGAAATCAAGACCATATGTGAGTATCATTAATATTATACTGTAGCCTAATTTATTTCAGAAATGAGTACTGAAATAAGTCCTGTTTATTGACTGAACACTTCTTATTCAAAACTAAATTATTCACAAGTTTCAGCCACAGAAAAGTGAGTTGAAGCATCAGGTAAACATGTTAATCCTATTTGAAATTGAAAAATACTAATTATTTTCATATTTTTACAGATATCCCAATAACCACTGCAGATTCAAAATTCTAACCAGTTGCATTGCATTTCTAAGCCAAATTTACAGTAGAAAAAGTATTTTGTATGACCTAAATCACTCGAAACAGAGCGATCAAATTGTAGACGATTATTCACACTCAACAAGATTAGTCTCATTTTTCATCAAATTGAAACTGGAATTCTGACTCATGGATTTGAGCTAGACCCCTGTACTTGGTCTCATATGAAAAATAATTAAATTAAAAACTTTTTGCGCTATAAAAATTATTTTGTAGCCTGGAAAAAATCAAGAAAAATCTGTTTGAAATTAAAAAAAAAAACTTGAAAAATCACTCTTTTTCAACTTTGACCGCTAAAAAATACTGCTCAGTAATCTACTTCGGCATGTGTTATACCTTAAATCAATGTGAATGAAATTTTATCTTCTTTTGAACGATATATTGACGATTTAATTACGGTATGTAGGCCTTCTTGAAGAATATCGAAAAATCTATATATCTCAAAAACGAAGGCCGATAAGAAAAAACTTTACTGGACATTTTTTGTTACAAATTGCATGTAGAATATGGTTGCCGGCTGTTCCACTTCTCGTGAGACACTCTGTATTATGAAGTGCGAATTTCTGTCTTGGAATACTAGACATGGTATTCTCTATTTCGAGTGTTAGGCTTCAAGTCGAAAGTTACGTCAAATAGAGTAACTTACCTATAGTTGCTGAAATAAACTTTTATTGAAATATTTTAATTATTTCAGTCAATGAAGTCAACGATCTTACTGGTAAATTGGTCCTCACTTTTTGTTGTTAGTAGTGGGGGGGTTGGGTTTTTGAGGAATTATAGTACAGGACTATTAATGAATTTTGGGGGGGGATTTTGCGCCATCAGCCTTGGGGGGGATGGGCACCCCTGATTGGAAGTGATTTTGATTTGATTGCCTTAACAGAAACATGGCTGGCAGATCAACACAACAGCTCCAGTTTTTTTCATCAAGTTATAATGTAATTAGAGCTGATCGGCAGTATGAGGTGACTGGACAGACAAGAGGAGGTGGCTCTCTAATTGCTGTAAAGAAGTTTACACCTGCAACCAGAAGATTTGACCTTGAACTTATTCCTGAGGTAGTATGGATTGAAGTGAGGCACCCTAGTCAGAGTCTTCTGATAGCTTGTCATTACATTGCTCCCACCTTTCGATTGGAGACATTGAGAACATACTTTAATCAACTAAGTACTTTACTGCTGGGACAATCTATGGATTTGATGATTCTGGGAGACTTCAATGCAGATGCAGTTCACTGGGTGGATCATTCACTTGTGCCTAATGCCTATTATCTTGCTTTGCGAAGAGCTGAGGCTTTGCTAGAGTTTACTGATGAGATCTGCCTTGAACAATATAACAGGAGTTCTAATGATGATCGTGTCCTTGATCTTGTACTGAGCAACCTAACTGATGTAAGTGTTTCTCACTCTGTTGTACCATTTGTAATGCCTGATATCTACCATCCTCCATTCTCTGTAAAGTTGAACGTAGTATCAAATTTTTCTACACAAAACACTGCAACTGCATCTTATTGCTACAAGAAGGGAGATTACAGGAAGCTTCATGATGAAATTGAAGGAATTGACTTGAATTCTATTATGAACTACAATGATCCTGATGGAGCTGCAGAGATTCTGACTGAGGTAGTTAAAAGAGCAATGAATAACTGCATTCCAAAAATAAAACCAAAACAGACTGGCTATCCACATTGGTTCTCATTCAGATTGATTCAGTTGATTAAGGCTAAGAAAAGAGCATACAGAGCTTTCAAGAGGAGTCATCAGAATAGTGATTATTTGAGGTTCTCAATGCTTCGTTCCCAAGTAAAACATAAATTGAAATTTGACAAAGCAGTACTTACTCACAACAATTCAATTACAAAGTGAGCCAAAGAACTTCTGGAAGTATGTCAGACAGAACAGAACTGAAGCAAATAATTGCCCTTCTACAGTTTCAGTTGATGGGATTATCATATCTGATCCACATGAAATCAGTGAGAGTTTTGGCAACTGGGTGTAATCAGATGGATTGGGAGAGATTTCCAATATGCCAAAACTATGAAGACCCTATTCTTTTCTCTAGTCCGCAGTCACTTGGAGTATGCTTCAATAGTATGGACTAGAGAGAGACTGTGCACAACTAAGAAAATTGAAGCAGTTCAAAGGAGATTTGTACGATTGGTTCTGAAGCGACTTGAACCAAACATGCAACAGGTGTCCTACATTCAATTCTGCAAGGGAACTGAGTTGGAAACTCTTGAGTGGCGTAGAACTAAATCCGATGCTACGTTTCTATATAATTGCCTTCATGGGTTTCTGAAAGTTGGTGATTGTGGAGTAGGAATAGCGGTACCGACAAGAAACCTCAGAAATTATCATCAATTTCATTTGTACATAAGAAGTTGTGTATCACCTATTGATAGATGCATCTCAACTGGAAACAAATTAGCTCACAGGATTGACTTCTTTAAAGACTCTAAGGAATTTAAAAAGGAGATAAAGGCTCTTCGTGAAGAAGAATAGGAACAATTTGATAACAGTCTTCATTCAAACACTGTAAATTTCACAATTAACAGTTGCAATATACAAAGACCAAGAGCCGTTCTATTGCACGCAAAAATGCCTTACATTAACGCATACTCACTATAGTAACTTGGCGCCATGTGGTGGAACGGGTTGGCTGTAAGGGGTGATGTGGTAAGCATAATAACGAGTAAATAAGAGAAAGAGGACGATTAAGGAAGGAAGAAATGATTAATACTAAATGAAATACTATGACTAAATTATTGACCGAACGTAAGTGAGGTCTAGATTCAAGACGACGATTTTGCATTTCTCTTTATGTATGTTTGTTCCGCATTTACAACAAAACGCGGCAATAGATTCAGATGAAATTTGACAGGAATGTTCCTCTTGAAATTGTGCGTTGATGTATATGTAAGGTTTCTTGGAATATTGCATTTTAAGGATAATATAAAAGGAAAAGGAATTACCTCCATACTAAAATATTACTATATACATTTATACTTCTGAACATAGAAGAACTCACACTATAGAAGTATTCATGATAAACCAGCTGTCGAGTTTATTATTAATTGCATGCAATGACGCATGCAATTAATGAAACTCAACAGTATTCCCTTCACGAGTAATGCCACATTCATGGGTGACTTCCAGTGGCGTAACTAAGCCATTGAGCTAAAGGTCGGAAACAATAGGCCTACTTCAACTACTACAGTATATCCTAAGAGGAACTAAAAGTGAAAAGAAATTAAGTTTGCAATTTGTATTAATATTTCTAAATAATAGGCTGTAAATATATTATAGCCCATAATAAATTTTACAGAACTAAAATTTACACGTGATATTTGGGTTTAAGCTATGCAGTAAACGCACTATATTCAATGGGCTTATAATAAAAAGAACTTGTAGACTATGAGTCGTGTTTAGCTAATATTTATTTATTACAAACAAAAATGTTACATACAAACTACAAACTGTTTACTGTTTAGATCAGAGAGCTATCACCAATCGGTCAATCCTCTTCATTTCTTTGTTTGGCCGCGGCTCACCAGCCCATGAAGGTCCTAGGCCTACCAGCTGGTTGCCAGTTTCATATCCATTTCTTTTCTTTTCCCTGCTCTCACAAAATCTTCAGCAAGTTCGTCTAGATTAATAGTACTATTAACATTACAGGACTGAGGAGAGAAAAGAGGTGATAGGTGATTAACGAGTCCATTCTAGCACAATTATATACAGATTACAGAGTGTTTCAGGAGAAATGTGCAATACTTCCCAGGCTAATTCCTTTCACCAAGTAGACAAAAAGGTTCCATGGGAGAAACCCTCAAAAACGCTTTGTTACCGAGATAACAATGGCGGAAAATTGAGATTTTTCAAAACATAATAATTTTTCTATTTTTTGAAGGCTTAACTGAGGTTCTAAAAGAATCAACTCCTGTGTAAAATTAGGTGAGGAACTCAATGAAACAAGTTTGATGTTTGTAACTTTAACGGTTATTGAGATAATTGGAAAAATATGCTAAAAAACACCAATTTTCACAAATAAGGGTTATAACTTGATGAGGAATCAAAAATTTGTATATTTTACTAATGGAAGTTGAAGAGATCCGGATTGTGAAGAAAATGTTAAATGACGGCGATTGTGTAAATCTTACCAAATCTCAGAAATAGCTATCAAAAATCGCAAAATAGACAAAATATACAAGTGGAAAATTTGTGTTTAGTAGCGATTTTTGATCGTTATTTCCGAAATTTGGGTAAGATTTACACAATCGCCACCATTTATCTTTTTCTTCAGAATCCCGCTCTCTTCATCTTCCATTTATAAAAAATACAAATTTATTATTCCCTATCCAGTTATAACCATTATTGTTGGAAAATTGCGTTTTTTAGCATATTTTTCCAATTATCTCAAGAACCGTTAGTTACAAACTTCAAACTGGTTTCATTGAATTCCTGAGCTAAATTTACATTAAAATCGATTGTTCATGAACCTGAGTAAAGCCACCAAAAAATTACAAAAATTAATATCTTTTAAAAAATCTCAATTTTCCGCCATCGTTATCTTGGTTACAAAGCGTTTTTGGGGGTTTTTCCCATGGAACTTTTTTGTCTACTTGGTGTAAGGAATCAGCCTGAGAAATATTCCACATTCCTCCTGAAACACTCTGTATATTCTGCCTTGTTTATCAAATCGTAAAAGTTGGGTCAGGGGAAAATTTTTCAAGAACACTGTACTCTAGGGCTATATTTTCGAGTTATGTATAACAAGTCTGAATGAAAATATAAAAAGATTTAAAAATATAAATTCATTAGAAAATTATTCAATTATTATTAATTTTGTAAATTTAATTTTTAAAAAATTCCATTTCTTTGCAGTCAATTAAATTTTTAAAGTGGCGCCCCCAGAAGCCTGCGCCCCCCGCACTGCGGGGGTTGCGGGGGTGCTATTTACGCCACTGGTGACTTCGTGAGGTCTACTGTTCACAGAAATACTAGTTATCTTGTTTTGATATATTCATGTTGTATAACTACCAGGGGCGAACCCAGGAATTAATTTCGGTGGGGATATGAAAAAATCAGAGGGGAACCCAGGGAAACCCCTCCACTGGGGGGGGGGGGCTGTTTGTTGTTGCTGCCTTGAAATATCTGTAGTGGATCAACAATATTTGATCAAAAATTTGATCAACAATATTTGATCAACAATTCGATCAACAATATTAATTGATCAGAAATTTGATCAACAATATTTGATCAATAAGTTGATCAACAATATTTGATCAAAAGTTTGATGAACAATATTTTTGATAAAAAATCCAATAAACAATATTTGATCAAAAATTTGATCAACAATATTTGATCAACAATTTGATCAACAATATTCGATCAACAATTCAATCAACAATTTGATCAACAATATTTGATCAGAAATTTGATCAACAATATTTGATAAAAATTTGATCAAAAGTTTGATCAACAATATTTGATAGAAAATTTGATCAACAATATTTGATAAAAAATTTGATAAACAATATTTGATCAAAAATTTGTTAACAAAATTGTTGATCAAATTGTTGGTCAAATATTGTTGATCAAATTGTTGATCAAATATTGTTAATGAAATTTTTGTTCAAATATTGTTGATTAAATTGTTGATTAATTATTGAAAATATTTGAATAATGAAAAATTTATTCATAAATTATTGTAGAGTAATTGATTTAAACACGAGTTATTGGTCTTTTGTAGATGTTGTAAGTTGAGAAAATTGTTGAATTGAACATGTTTTAATATTCAACATTTTATTAGGGAGAACATTCTTGTTGCATCCATTTCAACAAGAAATGAAATATTTCGACTTGCAATGCTTGGTTTCGGTTTCATTCCATTTCCTCCTCCAAAGAGATTCCCTCCCCGTAAGAGGGAAAAGTTTTTCAAAAAAGCACCATGAAACTATATTTCTAGAAGTTGTTATTAAAAATTCTTGCAACTCCTTTAAAGAGAATTCTATTATAGTCGGCGCAATCTAAGTTGACAAAAACCCCCTCCACCCGAGAAATAGCTACGTTGTCATTTTGCATGAAATTGAAACTTCTCCTAACGCAAACACATTCAACTGAATGTTAAAAGTGACAGCATAGCTTCGGAAAAATCACACGGTGTTGTGAAACTCACTATTTTTATGATAAACCAGCTGTTCGCAGCTCGAATATCCAAGTCTATCAGCTTCAATAACTCCAATCTTTAACATACAATGATTCATGC